>JAJHZJ010000134.1:12803690-14003690 GCA_023548195.1 Bettongia penicillata ogilbyi | reverse complement strand
GGTAGAAGGCAATGTATGAGTTGAAAGGAATTTCTAATTCTAAATCAAACATTTGTCTGGAGAGAAAAAAGGAGTATGATTCAGTCTCAGGAGCTTCAAGGACAAATTAAATGCCTGTGGCCTCTACTTAGCTGACTGGATAGTATGTGTTCCAAACAGAAATTAGTGCTTGTGGGTAAAGATTCTTCTGGAGAGAAGAACTACATAAAGTTATAGTAAGACTGGGAATTATCAGCTCTTTTTTATGGAGAGAAAGCAATTCAAGGGTTTTCCCTGGTCTGAAATTAGGTTTGGGAACAGCTTGCCCCTCACTAAAATAAATAATTTCATAGATAAATAAAAATCAAAGCTAAAACCCTGGCTCTAAGATAAAATAAATATGGTAGAGTTTTCTCCTGCTAGGAGGTAGCATCTCAGCTAAAGATTGTAGTCAAAGCTAGTATCTATAAGAAGCCCTAGAACCAGGATTCTTAACCTGGGGTCCATGGATAGATTTCAAGAGGTCCTTGAATTTGGATGGGGAAAAACTTATATCTTTTATTTCATTAACCTCTAACTGAAATTTAGCATTTCCTTATTTAAAAATATGATTTTGAGAAAGGGTCCATAAGCTCCACCAGACTGCTGGTCAAGGAATCCATGTCACAAAAAAGGCCAAGAATATCTCCTCTAGAACAACAGGCCTAGTAAAGGAATACCTTGGAATAAACAAAACCAGTAGAGCAACACACAGCAGAGCATATATACCCAACATAACTAACAGAGAACATACCCAAAACACTTCCATAAGACCCTGGCAACTCTGCATCACTGTCAAAGATATGCGTTACTTTCCTTTGATGGTATGGCAATCTGTGAGAATGTGCACCTCAGTTTTATAAGGGGAAGAATATTCTAATGTTGTTTTTCTTACATTTCATTAATTTCTTTTGCTTTGAACTAATTGTGTCCTCTGGCTGATAAGTAAAAGCAAACACATTGGTGGGGGCTCATAAGCTATGCCTTTTTCAAGTGGATTCAGCCCCAAAGATTCCCTTATACCTCAGATATCTTTGTTAGGAGCCCCAAACACAAGAGGGATGGAATCTCAAGTTCTATGTAAATATATTGAGTTTAAAATAATAGTGAGACAGTCAAGTAGATACATAAGTTTGGAGCCCAGAAAAGAGATCACAAATTGGATGAGAGAAGAAAAGGGATGAGGACAGATCCTGGAGTCAGAGATGAAGCAGCCCAGTTCCCATCACACGAGGCACTGCCGAAACCAGCACCTTTGTGTATTCTGGAGAGAGACTGAAATCTGCTCTCGAGATCTGATGGACAGTGACACCCTGAGCTGTCCAATACCCCACCTGATGCTTACCTTGACTGAGTCTGCTGCAGGAGAGCTTCAGCTGCCTCTGGTTGGACATTCTTAAAAGTTTGAAACATGGAAAAAGACTGTAGAAACCCCATCAGGCCAGCGACTGTAAAGGAAATTTCACTTCCCTGAAAAATAATTCTACAGTGGAGGAAACAATAAACCAAGGTAAGTCTCTGAGTTTGTTGTGAAAGAATAAACACACTGCCCCAGATCTTCACATTATATTTCTATATCTTTTTTTTTCTGGATATATAAATTTATTTATTTAGCTTTTTTTTTTTAACATTCATTTTCACAAAATTTTAGGTTCCAAATTTCCTCCCCATTTGTCCCCTTCCCCAACCCCAAAACACCAAGCATTCTAAGTTCCCCTATCACCAATCTGCCCTCTCTTCTATCATCCCTCCCTTCTCTTGTCCCCATCTTCTCTTTTGTCCTGTAGGGCCAGATAATTTTCTATACCCCATTTCTTATTTCCTAGTAGCAAGAACAATACTCAACAGTTGTTCCTAAAACTTTGAGTTCCAACTTCTCCCCATCCCTCCCTCCCCACCCATTCCCCTTGGGAAGGCAGGAAATTCAATGTAGGCTATATCTGTGTAGTTTTACAAATGACTTCAATAATAGTCATGTTGTGTAAGACTAACGATATTTCCCTCCATCCTGTCCTGCCCCCCATTGTTTCTATTCTCTCTTTTGATCCTGTCCCTCCCCAAGTGTTGACTTCAGATTGCTCCCTCCTCCCATTGCCCTCCCTTCCATCATCCCCCCCCACCCTGCTTATCTCCTTCTCCCCCACTTTCCTGTATTGTAAGATAGGCTTTCATACCAAAATGAGTGTGCATTTTATTCCTTCCTTTAGTTGAATGTGATGAGAGTAAACTTCATGTTTTTTTTCCTCAGCTCTCCTCTTTTTCCCTCCACTAAAAAGTCTTCTGCTTGCCTCTTCTGTGAGAGATAATTTGCCCCATTCCATTTCACCCTCTGTCCTCTCAATACATTTCTCTCTCACTGTTTACCTTAATTTTTTAAAGATATGATCCCATCCTATTCAATTCACTCTGTCCTCTCTGTCTCTGTGTGTGCATGCATGTGTGTATGTGTGTGTGTGTACACACACGTGTACGTGTGTGTGTGTGTGTGTGTGTGTGTGTAATCCCATCAATTACCCAGATACTGAAAAGTTTCAAGAGTTACAAATATTGTCTTTCCATGTAGAAATGTAAACAGTTCAACTTTGGTAAGTCCCTTATGACTTCTCTTTGCTGTTTACTTTTTCATGCTTCTCCCCATTCTTGTGTTTGAAAGTCAAATTTTCTTTTCAGTTCTGGTCTTTTCATCAAGAATGCTTGAAAGTCCTCTGTTTCATTGAAAGACCATATTTTCCCCTGAAGTATTATACTCAGTTTTGCTGGGTAGGTGATTCTTGGTTTGAGTCCTAGTTCCTTTGACTTCTGGAATATCCTATTCCACGCCCTTCGATCCCTTAATGTAGAAGCTGCTAGATCTCATGTTATCCTGATTGTATTTCCACAATACTGGAACTGTTTCTTTCTAGCTGCTTGCAATATTTTCTCCTTGACCTCAGAATTCTGGAATTTGGCCACAATGTTCCTAGGAGTTTCTCTTTTTGGATCTCTTTCAGGTGGTGATCGGTGGATTCTTTCAATACTTATTTTGCCCTCTGGTTGTAGAATATCAGGGCAGTTTTCCTTGATAATTTCATGAAAGATGATGTCTAGGCTCTTTTTTTGATCATGGCTTTCAGGTAGTCCCATAATTTTTAAATTGTCCCTCCTGGATCTATTTTCCAGGTCAGTTGTTTTTCCAATGAGATATTTCACATTCTCTTCCATTTTTTCATTCTTTTGTTTTGTTTTGTGATTTCTTGGTTTCTCAGAAAATCATTAGCCTCCATCTGTTCCATTCTAATTGTGAAAGAACTATTTTCTTCAGTGATCTTTTGAACCTCTTTTTCCATTTGGCTAATTCTGCTTTTGAAAACATTTTTCTCCTCATTGGCTTTTTGAACCTCTTTTGCCAATTGAGTTAGCCTCTTTTTCAAGGTGTTATTTTCTTCAGTATTTTTTGGTGTCTCCTTTAGCAAGGTATTGATCCATTTTTCATGCTTTTCTTGCATCTCTCTCATTTCTCTTTCCTCCACCTGTCTAACTTGATTTTCAAAATCCTTTTTGAGCCCTTCCATGGCCTAAGCCCATTGAATATCTGTTTTGGATGTTGGGAATACAGAGGCCTTGACGTCTATGTCTTTCCCTGATGGTAAGCATTGTTCTTCCTCATCAGAAAGGAAAGGAAGAAACATCTGTTCACCAAGAAAGTAACCTTCTGTGCTCTTATTTTTTTCCCTTTTCTGGGCATTTTCCCAGCCAATTACTTGACTTCTGAGATTCCTCTCCACCCCCGCCTCACCAGTGCTTGGGGTCTGAGATTCAAATGCTGCTCCCCAGCCTCAGGGCTTTCAGTGAGGGGGGAGGGGCTGCTATTAAGTGAGAGATTAAGTACTGCTGCTCAGGTGGGGGCAGGGCCGCCTCCCAGGCTCAGTTCCCTCAGGGGCTTTATGCAGAGACCTTCAGTAATGGCCCTGAGCTCCCTGAGCTCCCGTCTGCTCTGGGAGCCCCTGTCCGCCTCCTCCCCCAATGCTTCCTCCCAAGGGGGCCCGAGCCACAGAGCCACCCTGCTACCCTCTCGGCCAGTCCAGAAGGCTGTCTCACTGACCTGTAACGCCTGTGGGTGGAGGGACACTCTTGGCCACAGGAATTCCATCCCTGAAGCCTGCTCGGATCTGCTCCTCTGGGGCCGTACGGCCAGGGCAGGGGCTCCGCTCTGCATCTGGTGCCCAATGGACCTTTGGGGTCAATTTTTCAGGGCTCTCTGGAACAGAAATCTCCTCCACTCTGCTGCTGTGTGGCTTCCACTGCTCCAGAACCCACTGGGAGTTCTTTCCATAGGTAATTTATGGGTTGTGGGTTCAGAGCTTGCATATGTGAGTCTTTCTACTCTGCCATCTTGGCTCCTCCCCCACCTTCACATTATATTTTTAAAGAACTTCAGGTTTTCAACATGCTGTATTACCCACCATTCCCTTTGACCTCACAATAATCCCATGAAGTAGATCCTGGAGATATTACCCCATTTTACAAATGAGGAAACTGAGACTCAGAGAGGAAATCAAATAGCCCTGGCTCAAGTCAGAGGATCTGGGTTCAGATCCCACTTCTGATGTTTCCTGCCTGTTTGACAGGTACACCAGGTCACCACCTCTCCTGGCCTAAGCTTTTACATCTGTCTAATGTAACAGGTAGATCTGATGGACTGAGTTCCTGGTCAGCTCTAGAGCAATATAGTCACATGACTAATCAGCTGAGATAAGGTTTGAGCCTAGGTCTTCCCAATTCCAAGAGGAGCACCTGTTGCTTCAGCAGGTGCTCTTAAAATTCCATTCACACACACGCAAAAAACTTTTGTAATATGCATCCTAAGAAGATGTTTGATTCCCTCTGAGTAAAAAAAACAACTGATTCTTCTCCAGAATGATTCCAATACCAGCTAATTGTGTGATATTCCCTCTCTGAGCTGAGCCCTAAAAGGAGGGTATGAGTCTAGGAGATCTTTTCCAAGTCTAAAATGCTCTTTTAACGGTACAGTCCAATAGACACTTTGATGAGAGGTGGGAATGACAGCTTTTGGGTAGAAAGTCCACAACTCTATCACAGGTGGAATTTGAATTCAAGTTTTCCCAGAGAAGTTTAAAAGAGAATCAGGAAGGATTGGTTAATTCACATATATAAGCAAGGGATTGGAAATCCTCTTTGAGGGTCCTTCCAGCAATGGATTTTTTTTATTTTAAGATCTTTCGTGTTTTCCCATAATTCTATACAAGGTGTTTCAAAGTCTTTGTGAAGTTTTGAGCTATTAAAACTTATAGCTACTTAAGCTTTAAAAATTAAGGCTTCACAAAGACTTTTGGGATACCTTGTAAAAGAAAAGACTTGAGCAATGAGTTGTTTCTCACCTTTTTTTGTCTGGAAAAGGCACAAGATCGAGTATCTCTTGGTATTCAGAGAGGACGATGTGTAATTTTTCATTTGCATACTTATTAAGAACCACTTGAGTCTGCAATGAGAAAGTTCCAGTAAGACAGGAAGAAAGGAAGACTTGTGGTTCACTCCCTGCAAGGCTTCTCAGAAATAGTGCCTTGTAACAGTCTTCTGGGTTATCTGCAATTCTGGACCAAAATAGAAGACCAATGAGAATGTGGCAGTTTTACAGGAAGAGCCAGTCAGTGGTCTGATAAAGCTGGAAAACTGAGGCAGGCAGAGGTGACTTGACCAGGGTCACGCAGCTTGTAAGTGTCTGAGGTAGGATTCAAACTCACATCCTACTCACTCCCCAGACTAGAGCTCTAACCCTAAGCTGCCTCTCTAAAGAAATCAGAGGGATCTATATCAGTGAAAGGAAGACCCAGATGAACAAAATCACAAACCACTGAAGGGGATGCCTCAGCAAAGTCTATGGACAGGTAAGAGACTAACACTCATTAGTCATGACTGTCACATTCATTTTTCTTTTAAAGGGAATAAGGAAATCATAGTAGAATTATAAAAATTAATACCAGTTATTATTATTATCAACATTTACATACAACTTTAAGGTTTGCAAAGAGTTTTACACATTATTCATTTGAGCCTCTCAACTCCATGACATTGGTGCCATTATTTTTACAGATGGATAAACTGAGGCAGACTGAGGTTCAATGTCACACAACTAGTGTCTGAGATAGAATTCATACTCCGGTCTTCTTGACTCTAGGCCCTGTCCATTGTACCATCTAGAGGCCTCAATCAATAATTCTGCATGTGGAAGCAAAGTTATTGGTGCAGCAAGGCACTATAGGCCATGGGTTCGTAGATTGATTTTAGGGAGTCTGAACCTAGATGGGAAAAAAAAATCACATCTTTTTTTTTTTTCAAACAACCTCTAACTGAAATTTAGCATTTCCTTCCATTATGAATTTTTTTTTAAATCACATTATCCTGTAATGGGGTCCAGAGGCTTCACTAGATGACCAAGGGATCCCTGGTACAAAAAGGTAGCCCTGCTATAGATGAGGCCTTTGGCAGACAAAAGATTCTGGGATCCCCTACATGAGCCCCAAGAGCCATGGTGGGGGCCGGAGTTGTCCAGGACTTGTTTTCTCCCTACATTCTTGTGCTCGCCCATCATGCAACCCACAGCAGCATCTCCTGCCCCAAAACACCCAACCCTGAAAAATAAACAAATGGTGAGCTTTGTGTTGACTCTAGCTGGAAAGTGAAATGCACCAAGTGGATGTTTGACAAAGGGCCAAACCCATTTCCCAGACCCACAAACCACTGGGTGGGGGGGACGGGTAGCCTCCCCAACCCTTGTTATCATCCGTTTGTGCAAAAGAAAGTTCAGAAGCTAAATCCAATGTGAACTCTTTTGAGGAAGGGTGAACCAAGGTCAAATTTAGGTACTTTAGAGACTGCCTTGAAGGAGCCACACTCAGACCCCCATTCCTTCCCAAAGTGTGTCCAGTAGAGCATCCCAGAACTCTGGTCCTTTCCAGCAGACTTTGTGACCACAGCACAGTGGTGCAGAGGCAGGAGTGGAGAGGGAGGGCTAGCTGGCTTGGGAGCCAAGAAGGTTTGGGTCCTGCATCTGACAAACCTGACTGGGGGACCCCGAGGGCAAAGCCAGTTCAGCTTCCAAGGCTAAGTTGCAGGAGGTGCTGACCTACATAGGTGGAGGGAATTTCCCCAACTAGGAGTTCTCTATGTCAAAGAAATCCCAGGTTCAGTCACCTGTCAGCCATACCTACCTCCCTGAAGATGTTAGTGAGCGCTTCAGAGCAGTCCCCATAATGGATCATAATTCTGGGGGTATACGAACTGAGGCTCACACAGCCCCCTGGCTTCAGAACTCGCTCTAGTTCTTTCATGAAGGGCTGTATATCAAACCAGTGTGCGGCTGTGAAGGAAGTGAGCAGGTCCACAGAGCCATCATCTACTGGGAGAGCTTCAGCCGGGCAGACGCTGCAGAAGGAGACAAGGCCAAGGACCACCACAAGCCAGGAGCGTAATCAGTCAGTCTCCCTCTGTACCTGTGTCTGTCTGTCTGTCTGATGCACACACACACACACACACACACACACACAGAGTCAGCAGCCATTTCCTGACCTGGCAACACAAACCCATCAGTACTCTTTACTCCTCATTTCAGAGGGCAGCACCTTCCCAACAAAGATTCCCAAGGACTGAATTTAAGAGTCAGAAAACCTTAGTTTTCATCCTAAATCTACCATTTGTCAGTAGTGAGACCTTAGCAGGTCACTTAGTCTCAGTTTCCTCATCTGCAAAATGGGTATACCAAGGACTTGGGAAACCCAGGTCACAAGATGGTTTGGCCATCTTATCTGAAAAATGCTCTTCAGCTGTCCTGTGATCCCGAGTTTCTTTACTCCTCTTTGCCAGTTTTAAACAGTAGATGTGGGATAGGTGAATGGTGGAGGGCATGGTAACCATGGTGATGAGCCTCTAGCACAGTCCCTTGCATGTACACAGTAGGTGCAAAATACAGCCTTAAGTTGAGCAAAAGATGGCTGGGTTGTGGAGATGTGAGATCCTTGCAGAAAGACTAACTTTGTGATCTTGGGCCAAGCAGCTTGTATTGTGGTTATTTCTAGAATGAGGGAGATGGACTGAATGTTTCCACTCAATTAGACATGAATAGAGTGATTACTGTATACAAGTTCTCATCCAAGACACTGGGAATGTGGAAGTACAAATAACATTTCCTGATCTCAAGTTTCGATCCTGCTGGGAAGTGGGAGGAGGATGGAGCAGCCTACCCACATCAAGTCTATATGCAAGTATAAGAAGGGTCAGGGCATGATCACCCCTCATGCATACTCTGACCCAGGGACGCTGACCTCATGACACTCCATTTCCCACCTCTGGGCATTTGTCCTGGCTGTCCTCCATGTTTGCAACACTCTCCAGCCTCCCCTCTGCCTCTGGGCCTCCCTGGTTTCCTTCAAGTTCCAGCTAAAATTCCACCTTCTACAGAAAGCCTCTCTCCTCGCCCTTCACCTTAGTGTCTTTCCTCTATTAATTGTTTCCTGTTTGTTTGTACTTGTTCACATGTTGTTTCCTCCATCAGACTCTGAGCTCCTCAAAGCAGAGACTGTCTTTTGTCTTTCTCTGGATCGCTAAGTTTAATACACTGCCTGGCACACAGTGGGTGTTTCATGTTTACTGACCAATTTCCCCATAATTCTATCACTCCAACTGAGGAGCTGCTTCTCAGCCCCCTAAAGGAGTAAAGAAGGGAAAACCCTTCTTTACATTGGCCCAGAGACAGAAAAGACAGGTATGTTTCTTTATCTGCGAATTGAAGGGAATGAACTATGATCCCCAAGGTCCCCTGGGTTGTTGCATAAACTTACCAGTAGGAAACTTGGGAGGGGCTGTATGTTTGCTTGGCTTGTTGAATTTGAGCTTCACTGATGTCTATCCCCAGGACCCTGGCAAAATGAGGGACCAGGACCTGGGTGCTTTGACCCGATCCACAGCCAACATCCACTGCTAGGTCATAAGGTTTACCTTTCTAAGAAAAGAGAGAGCATTAGACCCAGCCTGAGCCTCACAAGTATAGGGGCCAACAAAGAGATCCAAGGGAAAGGGCATCATCTCAGAAAGGGAGTGATGAAAACAGGAAGAAAGCACAGGTGTGATGCCTTCCCTCTGAATTCCCTCCCTCTGGCATTCCCTTCAGCCTATCCTCTTGACATCTTGTAGGTATGGACTTGTCAAACTGAGGCAAACAAAGGTTGAGTGACTTGTGGGGGAATAAAGATATTCCCAGCCAGGAGGTGTCTGACGCTGGATTTGAACTTAGATCTTCTAAAGTCCAGGTCCAGCATTCTATCCACTATGCCACCTAGCTGCCTAACACAGGAGACCATTATGTTTGAATTCTGTCTCCTCCATTTGCTAGGCACATGCTATCGGCCTCAGTTTGCTCATTCCCCCAAATGCAGCTGATGATGTATGTATCATCTCCTTCACAAGGCTGTCATGAGAATTGTGCTTTGCAAATGTTGTCAGTTGTGATTACAAGTGAAAACCAAGGACAAGGAAAGGCAGGGATGGCATTTGACCAGAGAAGTCATCTGTCACCCCCTCACAAGAAAGGGGATAAAAATTCTTTGATCTTTAAGCTTTGTCCTCCACTTATTTTGCCCTTATACCCCCAGAGCATTTTTCTTATTCAGTAGCTGGTTGGAACAACTGTGCATCACATCTAAAGCTTCTTACCTTTTCTTCTAAATAGGAGAAAATGATGTTAAGGAGCTCGTCAGGGGGAGGGAACCTGTGCTTCTGATAAATGGCTGCATGATCTTTCCCCTCAAACAGCTGGGCAGACATGACTGGAAGAGAAAAGAAATAGTGCTGGTTCAGTCACCGATCACCTCCAGCTAGGATTCTTTGTTCGTGTTTGCCTGTTGACAAGTCAGTCATTTTATATCAACCCAGGGAACTTCCATAGAGTGGGAAATGGGAATCTGGTGGTGTTTGGCTTGGGGAGATTCCAATTCCAATGAACAATATCAACAACTTTATTCCCATCCAATAGGCCATCCATTATCACAAAAGCACCAAACATAGATACCCAATTACCCAATCCACTTTTAAGAGCTACGCTGGATAAACTCTTCTTTACATGCACTGAAAACCTTCTTCAGATGCTTCTCTTTGACCATCGATAGAACTCCGCCTGCTGGGGGCAGGAAGGACAAGTCATAGGAGGCCCTTCCAATGTTTAAACATAGCCATTGTGTTACTCCTCCAAATCCACCTTCTGTTCCTTCAGTTGGTCCTCATAAGCACATTCTCCAGTCCTCTTACCATCCTGAGTACCTTCTACCTATGCTTAAGTTTTTCTATATTCTTCATCAAACACGGTACACATAGCATACAGCCCAAGCTCGAAGACTGAAAGTTTCCAAAACAATTTGTAGTACTAATTATTGTAATAGAAAAAAGTCATAGCAGGGAAATTACCAAACAAATTCTGATCTGTTAATATAATGGATATTAGAGTACTGAAAATAATGAATGATAAATTCAGAAAAACAGGGGAATAGTTATATGAGCTGCTGTAGAGAGAAATAGAACCAGGAGAATACTGGGCAAAATGATGATGACGATACTTTTTTGGTAACCATGATGCCCAGATGTACAAATCCAGCCCTTCTCCCTCTCCTGAGCTCATCTCATCACCATTTCATGTTTATTGATTGAGAATTGAACTTGGGATGCTGGACAGCTGGACATCTCCACCTTGTTGTACCATAAACATCCCAAGCTCAATATTCTGTTGGTCAAAAAACATTCTTTGAGAGCCTACCATGCGCCAGACTAAGCACTAGGGCTAAGCACTAGGGCTACAAATATATATTAAAAAAGGATAGTTCCTGGCCTCAAGGAAATTACAATCTAACTGGAAGACAATGCACAAAAGAAAGCTAAAAAGGGAGGTGGTGGTACCTGACACCTGGCCATGAGAGACAAGTAAGAGAAAGCCTAAAGCAGTGTAGCAAGGTGAGAAATATGGAACTCCCCCTCTCTCCTCTAAAATGCAAACCTTCTCCTGACTTCCCTATTTCTGTCTAGGGTTCTACTGAAGGAAGGAGACACATGGGGGAGTGACGGTGGTTTGGTATGAAAAAAGATATTAACAAAAATTTTTAAATAAAAAATGATTCCTAGAAATGAACCCAGTAGCCCAGAACCTGACCTGTGTGTACAAGGCTAAGTGTGACCAGCTTTGAGAACAGAGGGAATATTATTATCCCTTGTTCTATACATTGTAGCTCTTAATGCAGCCCTGGCTAGCATTAACCCTTCTCTTCCAAGTTTGTTTCTGTGGTTCACTTCTGTTAAAGTCTCCTAAATCCTTCTTTCACAAGAACTACTTTCTTATAGCTCGCAGATGTAGAGCTGGAAGGGACTTTGGAAACCCCTTCCTCCGACTGCCTCATTTTACAGATGGGGAAACCAAGGCCCAGGGAAGCTAACTGTCTAGCCCAAGGTCATAGAGGTAATAAATATCAAAGGAGAGATTTGAACCCAAATCCTCAGACACCAGAACCAGAACTCTTTCTAATCTCCCCATCCTGTACTTGTACAGTTGATTTTTTTATCCCAAGTTGACATTGACACTTATTCAATTCATCCTGAGTTATCCCATCAATTTAGCCTGTTGAAAATTTTGGTGTTATCCAGACAGTAGCTATCTTGTGGTATGATTCAAATGTGCATATGTAAGTCATTAATTTAAAGAACTAAACAGTACAGAGGCAAGCTCCCCCAGGCACTCTACAGAGCCAAGTAAATCTCAGTGCATGATTGTGTACTCTTTAGTTCTTGGACTCAGAATTATTGGATGTCTCCTAGTGACTATTGCCCATAACTCTCCTCTTTGTCCACAAGGATAGCATTCAATTCAATAAATATTCATTAAGGATCTACCGTGCACAAGACACGAGGGATGCAGAAAGAGACGTCATTAGGGAGCTTAAATTCTCCTGGGGAGAGGGGGTACAACAAGTAGTCAAAGATAGAGAGTACAGAGAAAATAGATGGGGGGAGTGGAGAGGAGGTCAGGGAAGGCTTCAAGGGGGATTGATATCCAAGTCAATGAGAGGTAAAGAGGAGGGAGTGCATTCCAGGAACAGAGGAATGACATGCAAAATCTGAAATAATACTTCACTGAAATTTGTGTCAATCAATAGACAAGATGATTAAGTGCCTACTATGTGACAGGTACTCCCTTAGCTAAGTGTGAGGGATCCCAAGCCAAAGTGAAAGGGGTTCTTCCTTCAAGGCATTCCCATTCTATCAACAAAAGTAATGTGAAAAATTTCAAAGAATAAGCCTGAGAAAGAAAGAAGATGCCTCTCCCACTCCATGGCTGTGGATGTGCATGCATGTTCACATTTGGTAAGTATTGCTTGATTTTGTCAATTTCTTTCCTCTTCTTCCTTTTTCCTTGGAAAAATATTTTCTTGGTTATAGAGGATGGCTCTCTGGGAGGAGGGAAGGGAAGGAGAGGGGATGGGAGGGGTGGTGTCGAAACAAAAGACAGCAATGAAAATTTGGTTTTAGAAAAGTGGGCAACTGGGTGGTGTAGAGGATAGAATGCTAGGCCCTGAAGTCTGGATGACTCGAGTACAAATCCAGTCTCAGACACTTACCAGCTGTGTGACCCTGGGCAAGTCACTGAACTTTGTTTGCTCAGTTTCCTCACCTGCAAAATGAACTGGGGAGGGAAACAGCGAACCACTCCAGCAAGAAAACCCTAAATGGAGTCAGTCCCACAAGACAGGACAACAAATGAAAAAGAAAAACATGTAAACAGTAATTTAGGGAGGTCAGGGGAGGGTATGGTCAGGAAAGGCCTCTTGTACCTCATGATGCCTGAAATGAGTTCTGGAGGGAGGAATTTAGAGACTCAGAGTTCGATAAGAGGGAAGAGAACATTCCAGGCCTGGGGGCAGGAGAAGATTGGGCTGTCGGCGTGCCAGAGTAAGCAAAAGCTAGGAGATAAGATATGCTGTAGACAAAGAGCCTGTTAACCGCAAGAGGGAATGAATTTAGGCTTTCCGAACACTTTGATTCTGACCACAGCTCTGGGAGAGAGGGGCTACTATTATCCCCACTTTACAGATGAGGAAACTGAGGCAATGGGAAGTTGAGCGACTTGCCCCAAGTCACATAGTTAGGAGATGTCTGAGACTGGATTTGAATTTAGATATTCCTGACTCCAAGGCCAGTGCTCTATCCACTGGGCCACCAGCTGCCTATAGTAAGTCAGTTTGTCTGGCAGAGAGAGGGGGTGTGTGTAGGAGTTGGTTGAAGCCACAGAGAGTGGATGGTGCTTCCTGACCTACCTGGTCAGACCTGGGCCACATCCAAAGTCTCTGGCATTCACTTGATTTAAACAGCTATTAATTTAAACCTATCTTGAAGAGGAAAAGGTTTATCTACAAGCTTAGCCAGGCTAAGCTCCCCTTCTAAGAGCTCATGAACCATGAACCATGCCTTGGACTCCATCTAATGTCCTTCCTTTTTTGGGAATTCTTGGACTTTTGCCCTCTTCCACTCCCACAGCAGTTTTTTGAAGGTTGCTGACTTCATACACCAAGCAAATTAGAGGCAACAAAGTGGCAGAACAGAGGGAGCACTGACCTGGGGAGTCAGGAAGCCCCTGGTTCAAATTCAGCCTCAGATACTTCCTAGCTGGGTGACCTTGGGCAAATCACTTCACCTGTTTTCCTCAGTTTCTTTATCTGTTTCTGGTTTATCTGTTGTATTCTTTATCTGAGGGGATAATATCACCTCCCTCTTAGGTTGTTGTGAGGATAAAATAGATAACATGTGTTTTTAGTTTGCAAACCTAAAAGTACTATTTAGCGCTAATTGTTACTCTCTCCTGCCAGCTCTTTCAGCCACCTTATTCTATGTCTGGTTACAAACTCATTCATTGAGGGAAGCCAGATGCTCCCTTACTGTCCCCTCATTTAAGCTGACATTCCCTGGTGACCCCTTGCTCTATTCTCACTATGGAGACCAGTTTCCTAAAAAGAGAAAACAAGGAAGTCAGAGCTGAGCAGTTCATCCTTCTCCCCATTGTCCTTCAGCATCCCATCCAACCTGGACTTTGGTCCTATCTAAGCTACGTCTCATCCCCAACATAGCTAACATGGCCCTTGGTCTTTTCTTTATGGCCAGACCCGGTTCATCAGCTCAGTTTGGGGTCTCTTGACATTTTTGAATCATCCTGGGATAGATCCCTTGCTTCCATCTTCAATACATGTCTTTTTAAAACTTGAATTAGTCAAAGAGGTTTCTGCACATATACACCATACATCCTCCTTAGGCAGTGCGCCCTTTTCTTCATCAAAATTCTTTCTGTTCATGTCTTCAGAATTTTCTCTCTTGGGGTCTCCTGCAAAATATTAGGCCATCGAAGCCTAACTATAATTTCCTCCAGACTCTTTAAAAATGTCTCTACCACAGTCTAGGGTACACATCAGATGGTCTCTGGCTTCCCCTTCTCTTCTATCATGAACTCACTTCCAAGGTTCAGATCATTTCTATGGCATCAGCTATCTCATCCTCCATCTTCTGAGGGATGGAATCATCTACCCATCAAACCCTCAACCAGGTGAGTGAGACCAAATGGGATAACATAAGTAAAGTGCTATACTATTATTATGAATAATTATTATCATCTTTTCCCATGGGCAGGTGGGAGCAGTAGGAAGCTTAATTCATTACACACAAAACATAAAGACATAAGTGGAAATCCAATCATCCAATGAGATCTATCCTTTTTCCCCTTCCACTTCCTTGACTATTAAACTCTTTTTTCACTGTTCTTTGATGAGATACAAAATATTGCCTATAATGAGTTATCTGAATATGTTATGAAACCAAGGCAGTGTCCTTTAAATGGGCTGAGTAGAGTTGCTCCAGCTCATGGCTATGGACCAAGACCCCTAACCAACTTGGCAAGCCAGCCAGAAAATCCCCCAGGTTCATAGTCCTCTCTCAGGAGAGGGTGTAGCTCCATCTGCGGAAATCCAGCAGAAAGACAGCTCCAAGGGTATGCCCATTAGACGATGGATCATCTTCACGTACAGAAGAAAATGTTCCCTTTTTTAACCCACTTATCTCCCATTATCCGTGCAAAAAGGTGGGGCAGGAAGACAAATGTTGGGCCACTTTTCAGACTCCCCAAAGTCCTCCATGTCCTGAAACATTTGTTTCATTTAGCTAAGGTTCTTTTTTTTTTATTTTTTAGGAGGGGAGAAGGCAAGGCAATTGGGGTTAAGTGATTTGCCCAAGATCACACAGCTTTTATGTGTCAAGTGTCTGAGGCTGAATTTGAACTCAGATTCTTCTGATTCTAAGGCCCGTACTCTGTTCACTGTGCCACCTAGATGCCCCTTGGCTAAAGGCTTTTAATCTAGAGTCTAGGAATTTATTTCTTAAAAATATTCTGATAACTATACTTCAACATAATTGACTTTCTTTGTAATTCCATGTATTTGTTTTATGCGTTTAAGAACGCGTCTCCCAGAAGGAGTCTCCAGGCTTCACCAGAATGCTGCTACGGGGGCGTCAGGAGACAAAAAGAAGTGAGGACCCAGGCCCTAGGCAGGGGATGAAGTGGGCTTTCTGACCTCACTGGGGATGATTTATTTTTTCCACTTGGAGCATTCAGTGCCCTCCCTGCCCTCCCATTGAGGAGTCAATCAATCTTTTACACGTTAGCATCAATTGCTTTAAGTCAACACGTTACTTTTCCCACTGAGAGGATTGGTAGCCATAGACAGGAATAGATCTTGGCCCAAAGGACAAGACCCAGCAGAACTAGAGCAAGGCCGGAAGAGTAGGAGAGTGGGGATTAAGCCCAGAAAGGGAATGCAGCAGATGGTGAGGCTGGAACCAGGACTCTGAAAACAGGTAAGC
This sequence comes from Bettongia penicillata ogilbyi, assembly GCA_023548195.1. Taxonomy (NCBI): domain Eukaryota; kingdom Metazoa; phylum Chordata; class Mammalia; order Diprotodontia; family Potoroidae; genus Bettongia; species Bettongia penicillata. Next base: position 13,987,742 of record JAJHZJ010000134.1, on the reverse strand, counting down.
AGTCTGGAATTTATCCAAATATGTAAGGTAAGGACAGACACCTGGTCAAAACCAGATAGCTAAGCAGGAGTCAGGGCCTACCTGGGATAACTCCTGAGGCCCAGGAGGAACAGCAAGTTGAAGATGAGGAGGTAAGACAGTCAGAAGGACAGAGCGGGTCAGTAATCTATATCATCCACCAGGAGACCCTTGGGACCTAAAGGGCTGGGCCACAGTGGAGAAATGAGAGACTCATCACCCACAGAAATGGATGCTTCCCAGTCCTCTGCCTTTCTCTGGGAGTGGAGCTGGCTTCTTGTCAAGTAAGGAATCAATTTCAACTCAGTTAACCTGGGTTCTACAGATGTGGGCAAGTATTTGGAAACAGCTGGTGTAGCAGGAAAATGAGAGGGAGGAAGGAAAGCAGCAAGTGCTGGCTGGCAGACCCTGGCTCTCCGAGCTGTTAGCCTTTCCAGTCTTCTCTCTCACTGTGGAAGGAAAGGCTTCCTCTACTGTGAGAGGAATTTCAAGCATTAAAATTAGTGAGTAGACAGAGGCAATAGTGTCCTGGAGTCAGCTTATGGTGCCTCTTAAGCTGGTTGTGAAATTTCCAGGGCAAGCATTTGGAAATCAGCAAATGTCACCAATTAGCTCATGGTTTATTGTTCTGTTGATTATCTAGACTTACGAAGTAATGAGAAAGTGCTAATAATGAAGATCAAATTTAAAAGAATATTCTGCACATTCCAGGCACGATAAACTTTTCAGGCATGAGGGAGCTTGTTCTGGTGCTCCGCTGTTTCCCTTCCTTGGAATTCCTTGCCTCCAAACCCTTAACTTCCTGTTTACTTAGACAATCGACTGGATCTGTGATCTTGGGGAATTCATCCAGGCCTCCCCATCCAATGCAGCTCCTGTCCTAACATTCCCATAAATCCTCCCGAGGGGATCCACTCGGCAGGGAAAGGGTCTTCCTATAGACTCTTGATATTTGACAGGTCCACATCTTTTTCCAGTTATGCATCTTTATGGTGACCTCCTTTATGTGGCTTCTTCTATGTAGCACAGTGCCTAGCATAGTACGTGCTTAGTAAATGGTTTTTCAATGGATAAATAATAAGTTAGAGCTGACTCATGCCCATCATGAGCCTCTGGGTGGCCAGCAGCACTGATTTCTCTCAAGACTGTGGCACTGCCTGATTTGTAGTCATATGGCAACACATGAAAAATACTGATGTTGAAAAGATGGACCTTTATGTCAGGGAAAAGCCTCGGGGTTGTTAAAAACACCTCCCAATTACTCAGATGTAATCTAGCACATTCTTCTCCTTCTATTCAGTTCTGGACATTATCCACCTGCAGTCTGTCCAAAGCAGACCTTCTACATAGATTATCTAGTCAACTACACAAAGCCATTTTTCATCCATTTGGTTTTTCAGTGTGGATGGTTAGGCTATACTTATTCTAGTCACTATGGCCTTATTCAGAAGGCTCTGCAATGCTTCAGGGACAGGTGTAATGGGCACAGCACCCTCCATAGAAGCAGAAAGTATGTGCTTAGTAAATGTTTATTCAATGGATAAATAATAAGTTTCAGCTGACTCATGCCCATCATGAGCCTCTGGGTGGCCAGCAGCACTGATTTCTCTCAAGACTGTGGCATTGCCTGATTTGTAGTCATATGGCAACACATGAAAAATACTGATGTTGTGTTTTCTGTTGTTTGCCTTGTTTCAAGGGTGGCCACAACCAAGGACCACTCACCAAGGCATCAGCCTAGTAATGAGCCTCTTCACAGTCAGTCAGGCTGGCTCTTAGAAAACAGACACAGGCTATTTCTGAGACCAAGCTCAAAGCCTTTCCAGGATGGGATAAACAGCCAGTACCTGTGTTTTGCTTGTTACTCTTTGAGAACCCAAGGATACCTCCATGCCACAGTGAGGCATTCAATGTGTGCCTGCCTAAATTGTAGTCATCCTTCAAGGCCAAGATAAAATGCTCTCTACTCCAGAAATATTCTGTCTTCCTGGATTCTTCCCTTCTGTCCTCTAGAAGTGATCCCCTTCTTCACCTAAATTTCCACAGAATTCATTTGTACCATTCACAGGGCACTTAATGCATCTGCCTTTGTATTAGGATTATCTGAGTCTGTACCTTATCCTCTTCACCCCAACCATCTTTGACTCTGTTGCTGCTGCTACATCATCCAAACTAGGCATTTAGAGAGCATACTCTGAAGAAGCCAGACCCACCCCAGGACCATGCTGCCCTTACAGATGACAGCTTACCACTTCTAGGGGCTCCAAGTATGACCATGCTCCCTGTCCAGCCTGCTGTCAAATGCCTTCCCTCTCCTCTCCTTTCCACCTCTTGCTCTGAGAACAAAAATTCACTAAATGCCTCATATGTACAAGGTGAAAAAGATTTGATTACTGCCCTCCCAGAATTTACTATTTGGTTCTAGAAAAGACTTGATCTATTCACCAGCCCTAAGACTTCCCAGCCCCAAATACCCTTCCCTGCCCCCATTCTGGTAGAATGTAAAAGGCTCCTGGAAGGCAGGGGTCATCTCTCTTTTTGCATTTGTATCTCCACTGTTAGCGCAGTGCCTGACACAGTAAGTGCTAGACAAATGCTCTTTTTCTTTCATTCTTTCACTCATTCATTCATTCCCATCTCACCTCAGACTTCTAATGTATGCTATGATAGGAAGGGATCAATTATCATTCACTTTGCACATTCTAGAAGAATTATTCTAATAATTCTAACGAAGAATTATTGAATCACTGAATCTCACCATGTAGGCACTTGCCTTTTTTGTCTATGTATAACTGCTCCTGTAGAACAGCCCTCATTTTCCAACCAAGAAACCCCAGGGCTTTGCTCATTGCTGAGCTGGACAAGTCACAAGTTATCACCGTACAAAAACAATTATAAGTAAATTTTAGCCCTATAGAACACGGGTACAGTCGTTCAGACAGGGATCAGTTGTCCCTTGGGGGTTGTCACAATCTTCCACTTGTTTGGGTTCATTATTCTCCTTCACAAGTATCTTATATCTATTCTCCTTCCTTCCTTCCTTCCTTCCTTCCTTCCTTCCTTCCTTCCTTCCTCTCTCTCTCAGTCTGGGTCTCCCCATCTCACCAAGGCTGAAAGTGCAATAGCCTCTCAAAGTCTCAATCCCAGCACTGACTGGCTGACCTGCTGAGACCTGCCCTATTTCGTCCCTCCTTGGGCAGTTGGCTGCCCTCTGCTCCCCAGGGACTCACCTTCTTGGTGCCAGACTTAGTGAGGAGGCCTACTTCATTTTAATCCTACTACACTTCAAAGCTCTGGAGCTCAAGCGATTCACCAGCCTCAGTCTCCCCAGCAGAAGGAATCACAGGAACCCACTATCATGTTGGGTTCTATTCATTTTTCAAATGAAAGTGAATTTAATTTTTTTTTTTGGAGTCTGAAGCTATATATGGAAACTTGGACCCCAATCAAACGAAATCTCAGAGAAAAAAAGTATACTTCTGAAAACTCATTTAAAAATTAGAAAAGGAGAGGAGCAATGCACTGAGCGCCCTGAGAACTTGCCACAGTTCTCTGCCCATTGTACATTATACTAACATGGTGGGTAGAAATTCAAGGTCTCCAGGGTACAAAGGAAGTAGGTTTGGGGTTTGGGGTGGTAGTTTGGTGGGGAGGGTTGAGACAGAGAAAGAAGAGGGGAGACAAAGACAAAGAGACACAGAGACAAAATGGAAAGAGACAGTGAGAGGGAAGGAGGGAGGGAGAGAGAGAGAGAGGGAGAAAGAGATAAAGAGAGAGAGAGAGAGAGAGAGAGAGAGAGAGAGAGACAGAAAGAGAGAGAGAGAGAGAGAGAGAGAGAGAGAGAGAGAGAGAGAGAGAGAGAGAGAGAGAGACAGAAAGAGAGAGAGAGAGAGAGAGAGAGAGAGAGAGAGAGAGAGAGAGAGAGAGAGAGAGAGAGAGAGAGAGAGAAACAGGAGAGACAGAAACATGTGGAGCGGTGAGGGGGACAGACCAGTGGAGGAGGGAATTGAAACTCAAAACTCAGCAGCTGTAGGTTACAGGTAAACACGCACCATTTCGCGTTTCTACTGGCATCCTTGCAGGAAATTTATCCCACAATTTTTCTTCCACCCAGTTAGTTCCCATTGGACAATCCCATTCCTGGTGACATTACAGAACATTGTGGAAGAAGGATAATTCTCAAGTCAGGCTTCCTGAGCCCGTGATCATGTATTGAAGACAAGAAAAGACAGGAAAGAAAGCTCAAACCGTAATCCGGAGTATAGAGGACCGATACCTCTTGCCAAGTCTTGGGCGGCTGAAGTCCCCCCAGACCAGAAGTTGCTGCTGCTCAGACCCGGAATCTCTGCCCGATTCCTCCCAAGAGGGAGGGCAGTCAGCTCTGCAGCCTTCGCATCTGGTTGGCTGAGACGTCCATCAATCTGTCCGGTCTTTGACTAGCCGCAGCTTGAAGACTAGAGGCTGATTTTCGAATCGCTGATTTTCGAATCCCCGAGACCTGGAAAGGACAAGGGGTGTTTGGGTCCAGCCACCTCATCTCTGTCCACAGAAGGTATCTGGGGGCTGCAGGTGTTCCCTTTCCTTCTGCCGCAGGACTTTTATCAGCTGGCCCAGTCCTCTTTTGGCTTTGCTTGGAAGGCAGGGCTGCTCTGCCATCTATCCCTTAGAGTTTAACTGGGGCGGAAAAAGGATCTGCCCAAAGGGAGGTGTCATCGCCCTAACTCTGGTTCATTCAGAGCTTTACTGTGACCCTGGGGCTTGACATGAGTCAGCAATGTGAAAAGTGACAGCAATGTGGTGCCCCTCTCCGCTTCTCCATCCCTAGCCCCTCACCTCCTCTCTGGCCCCTTTGGATCTTCCTGCATCTCTAGGACCCTCAAGAGAGGGCGAAGCTCACTGAGCAGCAGAATTACTCCCAGGGGTGATGACTGCCAGGCAGGAGAAGCGTGCTCCCCAAGGAGGCAAGGCTTTGCAGATCCAGGGGCCTCACTGCCCACTCGAGCACAGGGCAGTGGAAGGATGCAGGAAAAGAGGTGAGCAAGTCATTTATTTCCTCCCTCTGATGGAAGCATTTAACTCAGCTCAGGCAGCAGGTATTTACTATGTTTCAGGCTCTGTGCTAAGCATTTTGGATACAAAGCAAGGCACAAACAGGGTCCCTGCTCTCTTGGAGCTCCAATGCCAATGGGGGAAAGAACTTGGTACTCGGTCTGTGAGAGAAATGCACAGAGGAGCTGGGCAGTGACATTGCAGGGAAGGCATCAGCCAAGAGTCTTTTAGCACTGCCTGTTGGCCTCTCTCCATGTCCCATGGGACTCTTAAGATGCTCAGCTGGAAGGGATGCCTAATGAGACTTCCTCCATGATCATTAGCATGCTTTCTCCTTCTGCCTCTAGAGGGACACTAGAAAGCCAAGCCCATTTCTATCCCCAGTCATGGTGGAGGTCTTTCTCCATGCTGTGACAACAGTGCCACCTACTGATTAATCCAGCTGGGGCAAGGTGCTAGACTGTCCAATCACATGGAATCCATAGGAAGCGACTAAAATCCTCAGGGATCACCTAGGGCCATTTTCTCCTTTCCTGGAGGAGGAAACTGAGAAGCAGAGAAGTGAAGAAATATACCCCAGGGCACATAGCTGGTTCCTAGTGGTGTTGGGACTAGCACTCAGCTTTCCAGAATCCTTCTAGCCCAAGGTTCTTTTCACAGCAAGGCCAAGCTTGGGATTGGCGGGGAGGAGTGTTGGTCATCCCAGGAGTCAGGGTCAAGCCTGGCTCAAAAAGAAGGTGTGGGAGAGGGAACAATAACTTTTCTCTGTCCTGGTGATCTCATAGGAAGAGAAAAAACTGATTCCCCACAAAAAAATTCCACTCCAGATTTTCCCCCTTGTGCCCCCAAAGCCTGACTGGGTCAGGCTTAGTTGAGTATTCTCTACACTACACAGCGGTTCCTGCCCCAGTGCATTTAGTAGGCATCTACAGCATGCTGGGCAGAAAGATTGCCCAATTCAAAGTCATGGGACCAGAGTCTGAATGCTGGCTTACTCCCTGGGGAAATGAACCTCTCTGAGTCTCAGTTTCCCCCAGCATAAAATGAGAGCCTTGAACCAGATGACCTCTTAGACCTCCTCCAGCTGTACCCCTGGGATCCTATGAACTCTGACTAGCAGGAAGCAGCATGGCACCCAGGAAAAAAGTTCATCTGTCTGAGGAACTGGGTTCAAACCCTGTTTTGTTCCCTCAGAGAAGTGACTGAATCTCTCTGGGCCTGTTTCCTCATCCATAAAAGGGAGGGGGTGGATCAGGTGACCTCCAGGGTCCTTTTCATCTTTAAATCTGTGATGATTTTATACACCTTGTCTATGGCTGTCTGTGGATGGTTTATATTCCCCTGAGGGAAGTCAGTTCCCTAAGGGTCTATTCTCAGCACCTGGTAAGTTGCCTGGCATTTAGTAGGTGCTTAATGAATGCTTGTGGAATTAAATTGTGTTTAGGAGATGGAAGAGAGAGTATATGAGAGCTTAACAAAAATCGCTGACCCAACAGCCCAAGGACTCAGTGATACACTGACCCTGGGGACACTTGATGGAGGTCTTGAGTCACTGGAAGCTGGAGAAGCAGTAATGAAGTGTGAGGAATTCAGAAGCCTCCTCCAACCCATATCCTGCGTGGCACACACGGTGCTGGTGCTGGGCATGCAAAGGCGAGAGAGCCTTGGCATGAATGAGGGGGAAATGAAGAGGGAGAGAAGGGGGTTTGGGAATCCAGAGCTGGCTGGTGGGAGTTATGGACAGGAGTCACCTACAGTGAGAACACGCAGATGTTCCAGAGGAAGGAGTCCTCATGGACGACCTCCTGGGAGTCCCCAAAGTATGTACAACAACCACAAACAGTAGCTGGCATTTACCTAGCTTCAAGGTTTGCAAAGCACTTTACAGATATTCAACTTATTTGTGCTTCATAACGATCCTAGGAGGGAGGTGCGATTGGTGTCCTCATTGCACAGAGGAGTAAACAGAGAGAGGCAAAGGGGGAGTGATTTGTTCAAGGTCGTGATTTATAAGAGCCTGAGGGTGGATTCGAACTCAGGCTCTCCGGACGCCAGGTCCAGGGTTCTCTCCACTGCGCACCTAGGCGCCCGTCCAGAAGAAACTCCGCCTCCTCACAGTGCGCAGGCGCTAATCCTTTTGAAAGGTAGGCCTCAGAGACGCCCGGGAGACGGCGTTCCTTCGGACTCCATTTCCCAGAATGCCTTCGGAGGCCTTAGTTCTCGCACCGGTCTCCTGCGGATTTGAGAGGAGGAATTGTGTTTCTGCGGCTCGGGAGTCCCGCGAGGCCTCCACTTATAGCTTCGGGCTCAGGCGTGGCGGACCCCCGGGTAAGTGAAGGAGGGAGGAGGAGTGCGCACGCGCCTCCTCCGGCCAGCCTCTGGCTAGCCCATTCTAGGCGTGCGGCCCTACACGGGTGAGGAGGGAACTGCGCATGCGCCCTCCGCAGCCAGCCCCCCCCTTCCCGGAAGTGAGGGGGGCCCCGCCCTCTTGAGCCCCGCCCCGCGCGTCTGTCACCATGGTGACGCTACTCCTGACCCAGGGCGCCGCCTGTGAGTCACCGGGCCGCCCTCCGGGTTTGGGGTCCCCGTGTCCGGCACAAGGACCGGGCTGGACCCACGGAGCCAAGTTCATTCGCTCTCTTAGGAAGAAACTATGAAATAAACGAGTGTGGGGGGCGATCGCCGCGCCTCCCCCAGGCCCGCCCTCGGGGGCTCTCCAGGTTCTGGCAGCCCCACGCTTCCCCCCTCACCCTTCCCTCGGACCCAGGCCTGTGCGGGTTCCGGAAGAGCCCGCCTCCATCAGGGCTCCGGGCATCCCGGCCCAGCTGGTGGTGCAGGGGGCGGAGCGCCGGGACCCCAGTGCAAATCCAGCCTCCGAAGCTTAGCAGGGTCTTCGCGGCCGCCTGCTCGCTTCCCCGTGTGTCCCCGGCTTCATGAAGGAGGAGCCCCTGCCCCGCCGCGCCTGAGCCCTGGGGCGCCTCTGGGACCCGGGCCCGCAGGCCTGGGCAGAGGGGTGAGCCCCCGGAAATGGGGGGGCTGGAGGGTGCTCCAGGGCACCCGTGTGCCAGCCCGAGTGAGAGGGTTCAAGAAGAAGGAACGTCCTGACCTGGACCCGAGACTGGCTCCTGAGATAGCCCTCTGACCTTGGTTGGCAGCTCTTGAAGAGGGGCAGGGCCTGGCTGCGGGAGGCACCTCATCCCCAGTGACTCCCTTCTCCTCCAGCTCAGCCTCGACACTCCATGAGGATGAAGGATATGGAAGGCCCGGCTCCTGGGCCCCTCCAGGCCTGGGTGAGTCCCCACCGTAGCAGGGCGCCGAGGCCTAGGGATTCAGTGCATGCCGTAGTGACCCACAGGGCAGAATGCCTCTCCAGGTTGCCTGGGTCCAGCGAGAGCGGGGAAGAGACCATTAAACAGTAGGGAAGGGGGAGAATGCCCAGTGTGATGGACCCACCCAGGGGTGTTGTCCAGATAAAGATGTCGGTCGTGCCAAAGCGATGCTGGCAATTAAAAAATCAGTATTTGGGGTGTGATCAGTGATATTATTGTTGCACGGGGCTTGATTCTCCAGGAAGGCTCTGAGCGTTAGGAGTGAAGTGAACAACTTTTTTAGGGTTCATGGAAGAAGGGATCTGTTGGCATGAGCTCTCCAGAATCACAGACTTGGAGAGTCAGAGGCTGGGGTTGCACCCTCCAAGGAAAGCCATCCATGCACTGCTGAGTCTGCACCCATAGAGAAAGGGGTCCTTGACTGAACAGGAGTGTGTCTGCTTGTGTTGGATTTAGGAGTCCTTGACGTTCAAGGATGTGGCTGTGGACTTCACCAGGGAGGAGTGGAGGTGCCTGGAACCTGCCCAGAGGGTCCTGTACAGGGACGTAATGTTGGAGACCTATGAGAACCTTGTCTCCCTTGGTAAGCATATCTGTCCCCTGGGGAGTCTCAGTGGGCTCCCTCATGGATGATCCCCCTTCCTCACACAGGATCCACTACCCCCTATGTGGAGCCATGTGTGATCCTCATGGCTGCTGGCAGCCTGTAACAAACTCCAGCTCCCAGGAGCATCTCCATTCAACAAACCCAGCTCCCACGAGGATCCTCATACAACAAACCCAGCTCCAGTGAGCATCCCCTTATACAAAGCAGAACCAAAAAAGACATGGACATGAAACTGCAGCTCTCTGCAGTATGTATAGCCTGCCTTTCCTTTCCATAGAAAATAAATCCAGCATGTAACCTCCTGAGTTGTCCTGCCTGCCATCTCCCTCTGTTCCCATCGGGACACTTATCCTTTAACTCCCTCCATGGCTTTCTTTTCCTCTTCTGTTTTTTCTTTTATTGGTAACCTTGTGTCTCACCCCTCCTTTCTCCTACCTTCTCACCCTCATTTTCATTTTGCCTTGCAACAAACAGGAAAACAACATCCCACATTGTCCCAAAATTCTGTCATCCTTTACCCTGAGTCCAAAGATGAGCACTATGTTTCATCCCTGGTCTTTTGGAATCACTGATGGTCATTGCAATCTTCAATCTTTCCAGGTGTTTTTGTTTACAGTGTTGTTACTGTAGACGGAATCATTCTGCCAGGTCGGCTCACGTAATTCTGTGTTAGTTCACAGAAGTCATCCAGGATTGCTCTGAACCTGCCCCTTTTTGGGGTCATTTATCGCAGTAGCCTTCTAGTTGGTTTCCCATCTCCTCTCCTCCCAATCTAGCCCATTGTCCTCTCAGCCGTCAAAGGGATTTTCCTCAAGTCCGAGTCTGACCTGGTTTCCTCCAGGGCCCAGTAAAGTGAAGTGGTTCCCTGGGATCTCAAGGATCAAATGCAGCATCTTCTGTTTGGCTTTTAAAGTCATCTGTAACAGGACTCCTTCCTCACTTTCTAGTCTCCTTACACCTTACATTCTCTTCCCCCAGTGACACTGGCCTTCAAATGATGACGTGCATTTGGACAGATGTAACACCATCTGCTTAGCCTGTGCAGATGTTGAATGGATACCTTTGTCCCACTCTCTGTGCTTCCTTAGCTGCCTACTTTTCCATAAATAAAATTGAATTCTTACCTTCCTTTCTGTTCCTACCACTTGACCCTTTTTCTCCGTAGGTGTAAGTGTTCCCGTTTCCAAACTGGACTTGATCTCCCTGTTGGAGAGAGGAGGAGCCCTATCTGGGCACAAAGGAAGAGCCCCCAGGGACACCTGTCCAGGTGAGAGATGGAAAATTGGGCCAATGGGAGTCATTGCTGCACCTTACAGTGGCCCTCCTAGACCTTGGGTGTTAGCAGCCTGTAGCGCAGAATGTCACTTGCTTTTCCTAAAGAGTGCTCCATTTCCTAGTTCTGGTAGTTGTGTAATCTCATGCCATTTTATCGAGAGCTCTCCTAGCATAGAACTTTATAACTTTTTAATTTGTTTTGGCTCTTAGAGATGTTTTTTTTTAATTTTTACATTTATTGGAGAGTTTGAATAGTTTTTCCTATGGCTTTTGATTATTTGTATTCTTTTTTGTAAAAAAATTATTAATAGCTTTTTAAAAAATCAGTTTTCAAAATTGTCATCACCTTGATTTTCACCTATATCCCTTCCCCTTCCCTTCCCTTGCTGCCTTGTAACAAAGAATTAAAAAAAAAAAAAGAATCCTTCCAAAAAACTAACAAATACTTAAAGTCTAAAAGCACAAGTAGGGTTTGATATACACCCTCTACCTGTGCAAAAAAGTCTTTGCATACTTCTCCAAGTTTATCATGCTCATCCTATCTGATGATGCAAAAATAGTTGATTAGATTCAATTACTATTTATTTGGTAGCTGTTCCCATATTAATGGGCATCTTCTTTGTTTCCAGTTTTTTACTGGTATAGAAAATGCTGACATTAATATTTTAGCATATCTAGTGTTTTCTTCTTTCTTTAGAATCTCCTTGGGGCATATGTGTAACACTATGAAATCTGGGTCAAAGGGAATAGGCATCTTCATCACTTTCTGGATGTAATCCCAAATAATTGTCCAAGATGGTTAGAGTGTTTCATAGCTCTACCCACAATATTTTAATGTATCTGTTTTGTCATTAGCAACCAAGAATGTGGCTAAAATATCCATGCCCTTTATTCCAGAAATTCTACTACTAATCATATATTCCAAGGAGGTAAAAGAAAGCAAAATCCTACACGTTTTTTTTTTATTATTATTTCTCTTGAAATGGTCAACTTTTGTTACTTCAAATGAACTTGGTTATTATTTTATTTTGCTCAGGGGTGGGGAACTAAAGTTTGGATTCAGTCAAAGGGGTGCACTTGAGGACCTAGAGACGAGTGGTTTCCCATCCCTGAACTAGCTCAAAAAACACTCTTGCTAGTTTTATTGGTATAGCATTAAATCTGTAAATTAATTTACATAATTTGGTCATTTTTATTATGTTGGCTTAGCCCAACCATGAATAGTAAATATCACTCCAGTTATTTGAGATGTTCTTTATTATAAAGTGTTATTCTTTATTTTGTTAGTGGTTAATAATTGCATTTATTTAGGTCTTGAGTGTGCCTTAATAAATTGACTCAGTCTTTTAAATTTCTTTTGTTTGGTATTTCCCTTTCAATTACTGTTGCTATAGAAATGCTGTTGGTTTTATGAGTTTCATTTGTAGTTACTTTAGTAAAGTTATTCATTGTCTCAGTTAGTTTCTAGTTTCTTTGCTGATTCTGAGTTTTTTTAAAAGTAAGTCTATTGTCAGCAAATACATATGTTTTGGTCTCTTCTTTACCCACGTGTATGCCTTTTAATTTTTTTTTCTGGTCTCAGTGATGTTGTTACTATTTCTGGAACTATGTCAGATAATAATGGGGAAAGAGGAAATCTGATAGCCTCCTAATAAGTTACTTAAGAATATTTATGCCAGTATTTTAAATATAATACTAACAAAAATTAACCTATGCAAGAATAACTCAGTATTTGCAAGTTGAACTTCTCCCAGGGATAAAAGAATGTTTCAACATTGGGAAAACAATATGATTAATCATATTCAAAACAGGAACATCCAATGCCACATGATTATGTTAATCCATATAGAAAACTTCTTTGACAAAGTATAATAATCACATATGCCAAAAATCCTATAAAGTTTGGGCTTAGGTGAGCCATTTTTAATAAGATAAAAATAATATACATAAAACCAAAAGTTAGCAATGGAAAACACTAGCAGTATCATGTCATTTGTGAATTGTATGTTCATATAATCCAATGAGTTATCCATGAGAAAATTAAGAGTTCTCATATTATGGTCAAATCCTTATAATTTATGCATATGTTTTTCTTTAATACTAATATTTTCCCCTGCCGACCCTTGATTAGTTATATTTTCTATAATTTAAATTTTAATATAATTTTCATTTGTATAGGTATTAAATACATTAAAGGAAACTTTAAAAGAAAATAATAATATACATGTAAGATTTTTTTAAAACTTATGAAATTATAAATTATTATACCTGCTTCTATAAACTTCTATTATTTACTGGATAGTCTGCTTTTCCATACTTTAATATATAAGTAATGCTTTCCTTAGATATGTAGCTCCTAGGCACTGATACCCTTGGGCTCCTAGAATGCTCTCCCAATTAATACATACTTCTTTGGGATCAGAATCTTCTCCAAACAACAGTTCAGAAAACTCCACAATGCATTTGTTTTTTTGTAGCCAACCAGAGGAAGCAGTTGATAGAAAGCAAAGGCATGTCATAAATATTATAGTATAAAGATAACAGCACTTTCTCTCATAATACCAGAGCACAAATACACAGAGCATCATTGGGAGAGTAGGTTAAATAGGAGCCATGTATGTGGCATCTCCACATGGGGAAGAACAGCCTATGAGCAGGCTCACATGTGGGCTGCATGCATGACTAAGCCACGTGTGGGCCAAGAGTACATGCTTCTGATGCTGCTAAGTCTCCAGCATCTTCCAGTATTGTCATTCCCCTCCTCTCCACTATGTGTGCTTCCCATCAGACATCTCATTTCCATTGCTCCTTGCAGGATGCTGGGTCTCAGCCATTTCCTGCTGGCTCTTCTCTGCCAGTTGTAAAAGCAAACACCCCGACATACACAGCGGGGCTGCTATCACAGGTTCTTGGATCTGCTTTTCTAAAAGGAAAGGCAACTTTTGAGGGGTCAGCAATCACTTTAATCAAGAACATACATTATTCACTTAGTTCAGGGGAAAAAGTCAGCACCCTGAACTTCAAAGAAAATATAAACAGAGAAACAAAAATCAACTAGTAGACAGGGCTTCCAGCTGTCTGACATATCAAAAGACAAATCCAACTGTCTGACCTTACATATATAGTTACCAGAGAGTGAAGCACCAACATCTGGGTTTTCAAAGAGGAGGCTGCTTAGTGGCTTCCCAGAGTCTCATCTGGCCAAACACTTCCAATGAGTAAGCCTCAAAGTAAAACCTCACCTCATAGTACTTATACATTTTTCAGGGCCAAAGGACATCACAACCCTTCAGAACCAGTGCCTCATTAGAAAATTTAACAAAAGGTGTGGGTTTTACATCAAATCTTCCCTAATCAAACTCCCCTTAATGGGAAGGTCCATTAATGGGTGGGGAAGATCTTTTCATTAAGAAGCAAAAATTATATTAACGATAAGCAAAAATGCATTATCAATGTACCAGTCTCTCTCCTTTGCTAGTTAATTAGCTGTCTTCACCAAAGGCCAAACACTATGGCTGTTCTGCTGAAGGATGCTGTTTAGTGATTCTTCCCTCTTCAGGAGGTAGCCATGAAAGCAGCCAGCTCCTTCACCAAATTTCATCATCTCCTAGGAGGTGCTGATGGGAAGACAACTGTGCTTTTCAGCTGTATCTTTTGACCAGTGATAATGAACTATTTCCCTCCAGTCAGGCTGCTCAGAGGAAGTGGTGTAGTAGGAGTGGTGTCTATTAGGGTCACTGCCATCTAGATTGGGCTAGTGTTTCCATGAAAGACAGAAGCCATCCCAAGAAGTTATCAGTCCAGGAGACTCTGGTTTGAGCTGTCACCTCCACTTCCTGGCCAGCCAAGGCATAAAAAGCCCAACCCACAAGTAGCCAGGGCCCTTCAGACTTCTGATAAATACTCCCATGCAAGTCAACAATGCTTTCAGACTCAGTACACGCTAATGACCAGACAAGCGAAGCCATGTTTACTGAACCAGTTCTCTGTCCTTGCTAAGTATCCTTTTTCATGCTATTGTTAGTAAACAACTTTGGATTGTTAGATTTCATTCAGATCCTCAACCTGAGTCAGGCCTAGCCCACAGCTGCAGGGACTGCTCAGGGTAGGTGCCAACAGTCCCTCATTATGCCTGCTGACTCTTTCCGTTCAACTCTCATCTGTCCCGTGGTCAAAAACTCATTTTTGTTGTTTGGTCTCATATTCTCAGGCTGGGGCAGGTGTCCTCAAATAGAAAGGGGGATGGAAAAAACGTGCTGAGAAACTGCTTTCAATTTCCTGCCATCATGCTGCTTCCCATCATCCCATTATCTTCTAATGTCAAATCATAGCTTGAGCTCTCTCTTATTTTCTCTACAGATAAATAATTTTTGAATGATTTTAAGATATTATTATGATTTTAATTATTTTTTATACTTTTTTATGTTTATATAATCAGATCTTTTCCCATAATTATGTTTCTTGATTGAATACATTAAAAATACTCACTTCGTAATTAAGAAAGCTACATTACTTTAGATATGTCAAAGAATAACAGAGTTAGAGGGGAGCTCAGGACCATCTATTTTAATGGATAGTGGATGATTAAAGACCTCTGTAACATAGGTGGTAAGGAGCCCTACAGTTTGTACTTGAAGACCTCCAATGAGAGTTATTATTTTCCAATGCAGCTCATCCCACTTTTGGAAAGCTCTCATTGTTTGGAAGTTTTTCCTTAAATTGAGCCTAAATTTTCCTCTTTGCAACTTCTACCATTGCTCCCAAATCTGACATTTGGAACCAGACACACCAAGTGTAATATCTCTTCCACGTGGGGCCCCTTCAAATAACTGAAGCCAGATATTACATTCTCCATAAGTCTTTTAAGAGAGGCAGCATTACATGACAGAGAGCTGGCTTCAGAATCTGAAGTTCATGAATTCACATCCTGCTCCTATATATGCTCACTGTGTGACTCACAGCAAGGTTTTTGAACATCTTTGTGTCTCAGGTAATTCTTTGACTGTTAAGTTGCAGGGAAAAAAGCGTGCTAGGAACTTGCTCACTGAGAACTCCCTATGCCAATAGAATCACAGGTTCAGTTAAAAAAAAAAATGTTCTCCAGGCTAACCGTCCCCAGTTCCTTCTGCTGATCCTTCTGTGAGACAGCTCCAGGGCCCATGACTGTTCTGGCTGTGCTCCTGTGGATGCTGTGCCGTTCATCAGTGCCCTTCATGTAATGGGGTACTTGATGACTAAACAGAGTACCCAATATAATTTCACCCATTCTAAATTCACTTATTGAAAACACCCTTCTTCCTGGTCCAAGTTGAACATCATTCTCTTTTATAAAAGAGACAGAAACTAGAACTTCCTCTGATAAAGATTCCTTTCCCTTGGTGCAGCAAATAGAGGTGAGTGACATTTTTGGTTTGTTTCTTTCAGATTCCTTTATTGAAGAGGCCAGGTTTGAAAGAAAGGACTCAAGTCTGATACAAGGCATTTACATGGAAGCATCAAATAAAAAAAGATTGCTAAAAGATAGTCCTCAGCATTCCAAAAAGAGAGAAACAAAAAGTTTTGATGTCATTGTAGAGAAACAGAAGGATAACCAGAAGATACAATCCAGACTAGTAACAACTACTCATGGCAAAACTCCTAATAAAGTGTGTGTTCTTCATTCTAACACATTGGGGAGAAGTTTGCATTTGGGATCAGGCTTTGTTGAATTAAGGAAAGGCACAATGGGGAAAAGTCTCCATAAATACAAGAAACTTGGAAAAAGCTTCAAGGATTTTTCCAACATATTTACAAGCAACACATCCTCCTTAGAGAAGAACCTTCCTAAGTATACAAAGTACAAGAAACCCTTTAGTTACCACTCAGATCTAATTAAATTTCATAAAATATATGCCGGAGAAGGACTGGATGAACACACTGAGAATGGGACAACTTTTGGCAAAAGATCAAGTCTTACTGAATATAAGATAATTCATATTGGAAAGAAATATTATAATTGCAGTAAATATGGGAAAACTATTGGAATCTTAACTAAATACAAGAGAATTCATACCAGACGAAAACACTTTGAATGTAATGAATGTGGCAAAGACTTTAGTCTGGTATCAAACCTTATTGTACATCAGAGAACTCATATTGCAGAGAAACCCTTTAAATGTAATGAATGTGGGAAATCCTTCAGTATAAGGGGAAGACTTAATAGACATAAGAGAATTCATAGTGGAGAGAAACCCTTTGAATGTACTGAGTGTGGGAAAGCCTTCAGCCAGAGGGGACACCTTACTAATCATCAAGGAATTCATAGTGGAGAGAAACGCTTTAAATGCAATCAATGTGGGAAGAGCTTCAGTCAAAGGGGGCATCTCATCAATCATCAAGGAGTTCATACTGGAGAGAAGCCCTTTAAATGTAATGAATGTGGGAAAGACTTCAGCCGAAGGGGAAACCTTATTGCTCATCAGAGAACTCATACTGGAGAGAAACCCTTTGCATGCAAAGAATGTGGGAAAGCTTTCAGTGAGAGGGGAAATCTCATTACCCATCAGAGAACTCATACTGGAGAGAAACCATTTGAGTGTCATGAATGTAGGAAAGCCTTCAAAGACAGGGGAAGCCTTAATAGACATCAGAGAACTCATACTGGAGAGAAACCCTTTGAGTGTCATGAATGTGGGAAAGCCTTCAGGCACAGGGGATCCCTTATTGATCATCAGAGAAATCATACTGGAGAGAAACCCTTTAAATGTTATGAATGTGGAAAAGCATTTAGCCGGAGAGGAATCCTTATTCATCATCAGAGAACTCATACTGGAAAAAAGACTTTCAAAGGCACTGAATATTCAAAGATCTTTAGGAATAAGGGAAACCTTACTAGACATCAGATAATTAATGCTGAAGAGAAACCGTTCGAATGTGATGAATGTGGGAAAGCCTTTAGCCAAAGGGGACTCCTCATTCATCATGAGAGAACTCACACTGGAGAAAAACCCTTTGAATGTAATGAATGTGAGAAAGCCTTCAGTAGCAGGGGAAGCCTTAACAGACATCTGAGAATTCATACTGGAGAGAAACCCTATGAATGTAATGAATGTGGGAAAGGTTTTAGCCAGAAGGGACACCTCATTTATCATCAAGGGATTCATACTGGAGATAAACCCTTTAAATGTAGCGAATGTGGAAAAGGCTTCAGTTGGAGGGCAAGCCTTATTACCCATCAAAGAACTCATACTGGAGAAAAACCCTTTGCATGTAATGAGTGTGGGAAAAGCTTTGGGGAAAAGGGAAATCTTATTACCCATCAGAGAACTCATACTGGAGAGAAACCCTTTGAATGTAATGAATGTGGGAAAGCCTTCACCCAGAGGACAAGCCTTATTACCCATCAGAAAACTCATATTGCAGAAAAATCCTTTAAATAAAATTAAAGTGGCCAGGCTTTTGAAGAAAGTTAAATATTCAAAAGCTAACTGATAACTTAGACTAAAGAAAAGCACTTTGAATATACTGACATAGGAAACTTTATTAGGATAGGACTTGGCATTCCAAGGACTATCAGAAGACATCAGTGAATATATGCTGAAGTAAAACTCTTCTTATGTAATGAATATAGAAAAGTGTTTTTTCTTCCCCTGGAAAGTGCTCAAAAGACATAGGAGTTCATAGTAGAGATGAGTAGGAATGTGAGAAAGCTGCCTCCTAGAGGGAACATCTTATAACACCTTTTTGAGCATCAGAAATATTTTCCATGTAATGAGTATGAAAAAGGCTTCAGCAGGATGTCAAAAATTATTACTCTCCTGAGAACTCATCCTGGAGAGGAACCTTTTTCATGCCATATATGTAGTAAGGCATTGATTGAAGGAGCAAAACTTATTACTCATCAGAGAATACATACTGGAAAGAATCTCTTTTAATATGATGATGGAGAAAATCTTAAGACAGAAAACACCTTATTAGACATCAGAAAATTCCTAATGTGGTGAACTTTTAAATCTAATGAATAGGAGAAAGATTTCAACTGGAGTTGGAGGGGACACCATCTTTTAACAATTTTTTATTACTAGCTTTGGTTTTTCTATGTTTTCCAATATGTCAGCTTCTCCTGACCCCCTTTTAGAAAGCCATCAAAAGAAAACATACAAAAATACATATAAAAGAGAAAATGATCCAGTAAAATGAAACAATACTCTTAACAGTCTAACATTAAATGCAATGTTGCATACTCATAGTCACCCACTTCTGTAAAGAATCCGTTTCCTTCTCATATTTCTTCTTTAAGACTAAGCATGGTCATATAACAGTTTAGATTTTTGTTGTTGTCATTTACTTTTTTATGGTCACAGCATATGTTGTTTATCGGGCTTTACTTTGCATCAGTTCATTTAAATCTTCCCATGCTTCTCTGTACTTCTTATAGTCATCGTTTCTTATAGCACCTTAATATTTCATTATATTCTGATGCCATAACTTGTTTAGCCATTTCCCCATCAGTGGTTATCTGCTTTGTTTCCAGTTGTTTGCTACTTCAAAAAAGACACATCTTCCATAAGCAACTTATACTAGAGAGAAATTGTTTTCTTTTAATGAACATGGGAAAGGCCTCAACAGGAGAGGACTCTTTACTACTCATCAGAAAACTCTTACTGGTGTAAAAGCAAAACTTTGCCTGCAATGAATGTTAGAGACCATTCGGTGAAAGTAGACTACTCAGAATCCATCAGATAATTCATACTAGGGAATTTGAAGGGAATAAGAATTATTATTAAGCATGTACTATGTGCCAGTCCACATTTGACTGTGCTAAACACTTTTACAAACATCTCATTTGATTTAAATAGAAATCCTTTGAATAGTGAATGAGAAAGGACTTCAATCAGAGGAAAAACCTTACCATTCAACAGACAACTCATCTTGGAAACATTCTGAATGTAATGAATGTGGGAAAGCCTTTGCTGAGAGTGGATGCCTGAAGGATGCTTAAATAGTATCACCGAACTCACATTGGAGCAAGATTCTTGGAAAGCAATTCATATGTACAAACCATCAGTGAGCACATGCTGTATGTACGTCAGACAATATCTCTATCAATTCATTTTGAATACAGTACCATCATCTACAATAGGTGTTACCTAGTAGATGGATGTCAGCTGAATGGAGAATGGTTAAACAAACTGGGACATGTGAATATAACTGGATGTTTCTGTGCTATAAGAAATGATGAATCTGAAGAATTCAAAGATATGTAGAAAACCTGATGTGAATTGATACAAAGTAAGTAGGGCTGGAAACCCAATATACACAAGGACTACCAGATAAATGGAAAGACCAGAAAAATCTAACTGAATGCTATTGTTAACAGGAGTTTTACCGAGTCAGTCTGTAACCTAAGAATGCTCAGAGCCACACAAAGCAGACGTAGAACACAAGTGCCAGTAATCAAGTAGTTTAATCAGTTTCAGAATGAGGAATGTTCTCCAAGCTGAAGTAAAAGCACAGGTTAAATACTTAAATCACAGGTGGGGAAGGATGGGAGAAGGTGGATTACAATCAACTGATTAGTGATTTCCCATGAGAAACCCACAAATCCCACAATACAATTCTGGAATCAAGTCTTTGGATGTCATGATCACAGCCCCTAAGGTAGAAAGCCAGAGTTCTGTGCCAGGAACAGGTTCTACGATCTTTTGATTTGCTTCACTTAAGATATATTGGCATAAGTATGCCTGTGATTGTGAGCACTGTCAAAGTTCGATTATTTCAAGTTGCGTTGTAAGCTTCTGACTCCTGAGCCAGAGAGGCAGCTCTTGAGAAAATGAAATTGTTAGTATATTAATTATATATATCATATCAATTAATATAGAAATCATAATTCCACACTACAGAATTATAGTAACCCAGTATAACTGGGAAATGAGAAAAGATATTGCCTTCCTTTATGTGAGGAGGAATGTATTATGGATGTTTATCATTGCAATTGCTAACATTTTTGTCTGTTGGGTTGAATAATCTTGCGGAAGTATTCTTGCTTTTAGTGATGGAGTGGAGACCTAGTCAATCCTGACTATACCTATTTGTTACAAGGGAGGATTTTTATCTGCAGGGGTTGGGGGATGAATGTTAAATAAGCATCAATTAAATGTTTGTAAGTGCTGTGAAGAAAGAATAGGAGGTTCAGAAAGGGGCTCAATCAGGGCCATGGTAATGTGACTGCAATGAATTTAATGTATACTTCTTAAAAAAACAGCTTAATGTATGGCAGAGATTTACAGTGTCGTGTACAGTCCTGTTTTTTGTATGTAAAATATTTGTGTGCTATTTGTGAAGTTAATAATAAAGCAAGAAAATTGAACTTTTCTTTTTCTCTTCTTTTATCAAAGGACTAATCCCTGGGGAGGAGGATTTGGAAAGGAAAATGATGTAAAAATAAAATATATCAATGTTAACTTTTAAAAGCCTATTTTAAAAAAACAGGTCAAACTTGACAGAACTTCTTTCCTTATCTGACAGGGCTACTAAAGTGGCAGATCCCATAATATTGTAGCTTTGGTTGCTGTTGAGTGGCTACTTAGTGACCCCATGGAACACAAAGTTTTCTTGGCAAAGATACTGGAGTAGTTTGCCATTTCCTTCTCCAGTGGATCCTTTTGTCAGGTAATCAGAGGTTTTGCCCAGGATCACACAGCTAGGAAGTATCTGAGGCTGAATTTGAACTCAGGTCTTCCTGAGTTCCAGGCCATATCCTGAAGAACAACCAGCTTTCTTAGGCACCCATCCAGGCAGATTCATCTTGCAAAGAAACTTGGCTCTCTTTGTGAGCGCATGCATTGGACATTCTACCCAGTCTCTGAAAAGCTAACCATTAAGAACAGGCCTGTACAACACTCAGCCCTGGGCTGATTACAGCCCTCTTTCAGCCTACAAAAGCATTTTGGGCAGCCCAGGAAAAAAACAGGCCTGCACACATACTTTTTAAAATTAATGATATAAAAACATTCTGTTTGCTAGACTTGTGCTTGCTTTCAAATACTTGGAGTACCTGAAAAGTTTCATCCTCTTGCTCTGAATCACCTTCACTACAATATTCTATCAAGCCAAAATTCCAATTAATGAGTCAAATTGGAATGTGACCCAGCTGCACATGCTTGGAGCAAATCCAAGTCATGGTGATGAGGATCAGGAAAGATACAGGAACCCCAAGACCGGAGTTCTCTGCATGGGCCAGCTGAAAAAGAATTTAAGGACTCAAGCATTCCTGAGGTCAAAGTAATAAGGATTTATTACATTTTTCAGTGCACAAGAGTTCTTAGGGAAACTGCAACCTTATAGGGGTACAGGTAAAGTTTATATAGTATTTTCTATAGTATAACATGTGCCAAATATGCTAGCTAGGTGACTCAGGGCAGGATTAGGGAGTTGTTAAGGAGTGGTTAGTTCTTCAAGGAACATGCACTTTTAGTATCTACTGCACAGGTGTTTTACCAGAGTTCATTGGGAAATACCCCAAAGGGAGACTACATGGAGGTGTGGTTTTAGACCTGAAAGTCACTAAGCCAACTAAGGGTCAGGGCTGACTGAGAAATACCCAGTCTGCTCTCCATCAATGTCTTCTTAGACAAGATAAAGGAAGGAAATATACATACATCTAAGTCTAGAAACAAGAGACTTGCATTTTGGGGATTGCATTATAGTGTAGTGGGGGCAAGCCCTGGACGGAGGATAGTAGACCTGAATCTTATTTCTGGCTGTTGGTTACTTTCCCCTTTTCGGGGCTCAGTTTCCTCATCTGTAAAATGAGCTGGACAAGGAAATGGCAAACCACTCCAGCATCTTTGCCAAGAAAACCCCAAATGAGGTCAAAAAGTGTCCAAGTCGGCAAAACATATGCCTTTAAAAACCATAAAAATTGTTTTATGTTAAAAACATTTGTTTCTCCAACATAATTTTCTCTATAGAGTTGAGAAAGGAATTTGTAATTTTCATGTTAATATGATATATGTAATGAACATACTAATAATTTAGTTTTCTCAAGAGTTGACTCTCTGGCTTGGGAGTCAGAGCTCACAAAGCTGCTTAAACTGATTAATCAAAACTCTGACAATGATCACAGTCATTGGATCTTAAGTGAAGTGTGTGTGTGTTCGTCCTGCATTGCCAAAGAAGACCATGCCATCAGAGAAATAATGACATGACTTGCACTTGACTTTGTTTTGAGTGAGGGAGGGCTGTGCAGGTCACCAACCTCACTTCTCCTCCAGAGATATGTGAATCCAGTGACCACAAGGAAATGGCAAACCACTCCAGCATCAGGATGACTGGGGATGACCCAGGATGAAGCAATTGGGGTTAAGTGACTTGCCCAAGGTCACGAAACTAGTTGAGTGTTAAGTATCTGAGGTGACATTTGAACTCAGGTCCTCCTGACTCCCGCATTGGTGCTCTCTCTAGCACCACCTAGCTGCCCCCTAACTGAAGTGAATCAAAAGTTGAAGAACCTGTTTCTATCAGGAGCGGGTCAGTTTCACTGGCTAGTGACGTCAGAGGCGGCAGCCTAGCCCCAGACAGAGGAGCGAAGATCCGGAGGCCGAGAAGGGGGAGGGTTGGGATGGGAACAAGGGAGAACCCCACGTGGGCGGGAGCCCAGCCTCCAGTTACTTAAAGGGCCACGTAAGCCTTTGCGGGGGAAGAGGGGGGGTGGGGAAGAAGTTCGGAGTTGGTGCCTGCGCAGTGTGAGCAGGTGGCAACCGCCTTCCTCTCGGACTTCATTTCCCAGAATGCGTCACCTCAAGCTTCATTCCCAGAATGCATCAGCGTGCAGCGGCCCACTTGGGCACCTGCAGCATGGTCCCTTTAGCTCAGGCTGACGCAAAGCACTGTGCATCGTGGGAAACATTTCCGAGGGGCTCGGAGTGAGGGGGCCGTTTACGTTGCGCGGAGGCCCGATTTCCAGCTGCGGACTCCCGGTACCGCGCCTAGCGGCTAGTCCAAGGCGGTGAGTGAGAAAGCTAACGGAGAGGGAGCGGTGCGCACGCGCAGCCTCGCCCAGCCGCCTACTGCTCCGCGCTCCGGGCCCCGCCCTCTGACGGAGGGATGAGTGCGCATGTGCTGCCCCGGCCCTTGGCCAGCCCCGGGTTAGATTCACGTGTGACCGCCCCGTGGCGCCTCCCTATTCCGACACAATACTGTTTGGCCCAACGAGAGTTCTTCCCTCCACGTGCTCCAACAACCGGAGGCCCTGCATCTCCCAACTCAATATAAGGCGCTTAAGCCACTTTGCCTCAGTTTCCCCACCTGTAAAATGAGCTGCAGAAGGAAACGGCGAAGAAACTCCAGGATCTCCGCCAAGAAAACCCCAGTGGGGCTACTGGGACCACAACCAAAGGCCCCCCCTCCTCCTTCCTCTCCTCCCCCCGGGTGGGTCTGCCCTACCCAGCTTCTCTGAGTCCAGGCCCGGGAGCATCTTCCTCCCTCCGTTGTCCACAGTCAGGGAAGCATTGCGTGGGGACCTGGTTTGCCGCAGCGCTCCCTCCCAAGCCCTGCGAACCCCGGTGTTTCCTCCGCCCGTTCTTCATGTGGCTCACTTTGTGCGGGGCTGGGACTGGCTCTGGCATTTTGTATCCCAGTGCGTAGCTCCTTGACTGGCACACAGGCGGGGCTTAATAAATGCCGATTGGTTGTTTCTGTGAGACTCTAACGTGGGGACAACGCGTAGTGGAGGTGGGTCCAGGAGGCCTCCAGCGCACCCCCAGACTCTGAGCTGGTGTCCCCCCTCCTCTGAAGTCCCCTCCCCCGGACCGAGCAGCTCCAGCACTCATTGAGTCTTTTTACGTCTTTGCTTGTGGCAGATTCCCTGGCCCCTGGAGACCCCAAAGGGAGGAAGGAGCGGGGCTGGATTAAAGGAGCTCTTTACAAATTTGGCATTTCTGAAGCCAGTTTTAGTTCTAAAACCAGAGAAGGAAACCTCTGCTCACAATTTCTGCACACTTTCCAGTTTGCTGAGCATTTTACAGATGGCCTTTCCTTTGATCCCCACGACTGCCCTGGGAGGTGGGGGCTGTCATCATCCTCATTTTGCAGGTGAGAAAACGGAGGGTAAGGGACTTTCTCAGGGTCACACAGCCAGGAAGTGTCTTAGGCTGGATTCAGTCTTGGTCTTCTAGACTTAAGACCCAACCCGATATCCGCTGTGACAGAGCTGCCCCGACTAAAACAAAACTAAATATTTTAGTTTCTTTAGTTTGGTAAATAACAATTCTGTTCTGAATGACTGAGTTCAGCAAATGTTCACCTTGAAAAAGAATTCCCTTGGTGCTCACCCTTCTGAAATGTGCTGAGAAGGACTGTGGGGAGGGCCCATGGGTTTTAGGAAGGTTGTGGGAGGAGATGGAACATCTGTCTCTGTAAGAAACAAGTGTCTTACCAAGAACTCCACGAAGTTGTTGGTGAACCAGGTTTTTGCAAGAGCCTCCTCCAACAAGTAGGCCCACGTTGAGATAAAGACACAGCCTTTTCTTCCCTGATCCCCACTGGCATTTTGGCTGGGCACCTACCCGGAGCACCCATGTGAGTCTGTGCCCCTGCTTACATCTCCCACTGCCCACGTTTCAGACCCCTTCCCCTTATTCTCTTTATACCTTATTTGGCCATGGTACCCCATGGCAGTAAGGCCAGTTCCAGTACTTGTTCTCCAGTGAGCTATCACATCTATACCCTGAGGGGTGAGATGCAGAAGCAACATCCCACCCAAATTTTCTCACCACCCCCCTCTCCCCTAAAGGACAATGTGCCTGATCACATGATGGCAGGCCAGCCTTCTGGAGCTTGTGGTTCTGTGCCAGGTCAGGAGCACTTGCTTCACCCCAGTGTGACACATGCAACAGGTTTTCTTGGATGAATGAACAATTCAGCATCAGCCCTTTTGTGTGTTGGGGGCTGAGGCTGGCTCCCAAAGGCCTTGAATTACAACATGTGGTTGTGATCCCTTGCTCCCTCCCACTGTCTCCTTTCTCTTTTCTGGCTCATCTAGCTCCTGATAGAGTCCTCGGACCCTGGCAGAGGTACAGGGTCCTGCTGGGGATGGGGATCTGAGTGAAGGGCTCATTTAAAGTGATCTTTTTTCCTTTCCCAGGCCTCAGCTGTCCTTGAAGGTGAAGGAGAAAGTAAAAGACACTTCAAGAAAAGCAGCCCCCCTCCCCCCTGGAAGTGACTCCCCCTCAAGATCTTCCCCCATGGCTTGTGGGCAGCTCCTGAGATGAAGAAATAGCCCCTGGCCCTGCTAACTCGGGGCAGAGAGGCCTTGGAGCGAGGGCTGAGCAGGGAGAGGCCAGCCAGGACGGTGAGCATCTCAAAATGTTGGGGGATGGAGTCTGCCCAGGTCTAATGCAATCAATCCAGAATCAATCCATTAGCAACTTAGGAAGCAGCTGCCTCAAAGGCAGACTCTGAAGATAACAGTGAAAGGAATAAAACCACCCCACAAACAGGATAGAAGTGGGGAGACAGTGGATGAAGGAAGACCAGTGAGGATTGTACCATTGTAACGATCCATGGATTAGAGAGAGGGGCCCAGGCCAAACTGGTCGGCATGTGTGGGGAGAGGAGGCCCAGATGTGGTGGCTCATGGTGGGGGTAGGGAGAGGAAAAAAGCAAGAAGGCTACCAAGGTTATCCACATAGGAGACAGGAGGCATGGAGGTGCCTTCCAAAGAATTGGGAGGTTTGGTGTCTTCATTCATAGATTGATTGAGTTGACCATGTCCAGCTGAATACCGATGATATGAGACAAAAACCTGGAGGAAGGACTGGTGCTGTTTGGTACATGTCTACACAGATGTAGATGTGTACCTGAAAATTATATTCTCCTATGTAATATATACATATGTACACATTCACACACACACACAGATAGCAGGCATCTGGAAGTGGATGAGGCCATGGAGAGTAAGGGCAGAGAGAAGGTGGCCCAGACCCAGCCTCAAGAAAAACAAGGAAGACACAGCAGGCTTAGGGAGCTTAGGTACAGGAATAGGCTTGAGGAAGGAAAGGCTGCCTGGGGGACAGGAAGAGAGAGGCAATCATGTCCTGACCATGCAGGACTGGTCATCTCTGGGGATGCTTATGAGGGAATGCTCTAGGGGGGAAGGAGTGAGCAGCTGCAGCCCCCAGACTTGGCTCTGCTCTGGACTGCTCACACACACACACACACACACACACACATACATACATACATATACACACATATACACACATGCCCCTCCTGCCTGGCCTCTAAGCTGGTGATGTGCAATTGGGGGTCACTCAGTCAGCAAGCATTTATGAAGTACCTACCATGTGCCAGTGCTGATAGAAAGGAGTGGGGGCCTTGGTGAAAGCAGGATGGAATTGCTATGCATTGATTAAAATACAGTTTCATGATTTTATTCAGCAACTCTTAGCAGCTTGGGAAGAGATGTAGAGATGGCTAGCAGAAGGATGGGGTAGGGCATGGGACTGATGATCTAGTGGGCCAGAGGGCAGAGGAGCCCAGGACTCTGGCACATGCTTTATTTGAGAGCTGTGATGTGGGAATGGTCCCCCATTTCTTTCTCTCTCCTCAGCTCAGCTTCCTCAAAGCACTGCCTTTCTCCAGGAGAGTGGCACAGTAGATAGCAACACAACAATGTCTGAGTCCCTCACAGCAAGGCGCTGGGTGAGTTTAATTTTGCTCTCTTGGGGGTCATTTTAAATCTTATTGTTTCTCAGGTAGGGACACATTACTGTCCCTTCTCTTTAATAGTCTCCATTATCTGTGTCTCATGGAGTTCTGAGCTTCAGTTCTCCCATGAAGCCCTTAACCAATCTGACAGAGAGTGGAGCCAACAATTAGAGCTGTGGTGCTCCTGCAGTGAAAGCAGAAGCATTTTGGAACTAATGGATGTCACCTCATGGGAAGTTTTGTTTTCTGATTGGAGCACCAGGTGATGGTGAAAGTCTAGCACCTAAATGTGGGCTGGGAGGTTGGGCTAAGTGATTGCAGAGCTCTCCTCCAATGTTTTCTTCAGTTCAGTTCAGCAAACATTAAGTTCCTACCATGTGCCTAGGACTTGAGATACAGAGATCAAAATGAAACACTTCCTGGTCTTTATGAGCTTACATTTTACTGCATTGGGGATACGTACATATATATATACACACATACATGCATACATATATGTGTGTGTGCGTAATATATGGATGAACACACATAGAAAGATGAGCAAGGATGGAAAGAGTATGAGACAAAGTAAGTGAGACAAGAGGAGTGGGAAGAAAGTGTTCTATAGGAGATGATGGAAAGAAGGTTGTGAAGGAGGAAGAGGAAGGATGAGGGCAAAGCCCAAAGTAGGCATCCTCATGGCTCATCATGACCCTGCCATTTTGGAGTGTCATGTCCAGTTGGAGGCCCCCATTTGAGGAAGGCTGTCAGCCAGAAGAGACAACACCATTCAGAATGATGGAAGGGCTCGTGTTCAGGTCATAAGAGGATCCTTCGAAGGAAATGGGGATACTGAAATCAGCGATTTAGGGAAGGCTGTTATTTTTAATCTGTTTTCAGTTTTCACATTCACTTCCATAAATCTTAAATTTTCTCCCCCTCCCTATCCTCTTCCTCCCTGAGACAGCTTACAATCTCAAATGGTTTCTACACATATATTCTTACTAAGCAAATTTTTACATTAGTCATGTTGCATAGAGAAATTAAAATGAATGGGGGAAGTCATGAGAAAAAACAAAACATAACACAAGAGAAAATATTCTGCTTCATTCTGCAATCGAATTCCATAGTTCTTTCTCTGGATATGGAAGGCATTTTGCCTCAAGAGTCCTTTGGGAATGTTTTAGATCCTTGCATTGCTCTGAAGGACTAAGTCTACCAGAAAAATTCCTCACACATTGTGGCTGTGTACAAAGTTCTCCTGGTTCTGCTCCTTTCATTCAGCATCAGTTCATATAAGTCCTTCCAGGCCTCTCTGAAGTCTTCCTGTTCATCATTTCTTACAGCACAGTAGTATTCCATTACATTTATATACTACAACTTATTCAGCCATTCCCCAATGGATGGGCATCCCCTTGATTTCCAGTTTTTGGCCACCACAAAGAGAGCTGCTATAAACATTTTTGTACATGTGGATCCTTTTCCATTTTCATGCTCTCTTTGGGATATGGTTCTAGAAGCAATATTGCTGGGGAAGACTCTGTTTTGAAAGTAATTTTTATTCTGAACTTAAGCACCGCAAACAAGCATTTCCAGACATCAAGCAGAACATGAAAAGAGAATTCTATAAGAAACATGAATCTCCATTTCATTGCATACCTGATCTTTTTTTTTCTAAAAAGTCACAGTAACCGCACTCCGCCACTTTACAACCATCCTGCTTGTCTGTGCTTCCTTCTAAGTTCCCTTCCATTCTCTTGCACTGTTCCCCTGCCATTGTGCTGCTCCCCATTAAGAATGGAGAGAAAAAAGAGAAAAGGCTCGTCTTTGAAAAGTGGCCATGACCAGAATGTCCATATCCATCTCTTGTTGGGTCAGTCTCCTCTCAGTCAGGAAGTTGCCACACGTGTGCTTCATCTCAGGCTTCCCACTGGAGATGTGCCTGGCCATCACGTTGATCAGAGATCTTCAGTTTTTCTCATTTTGGTTTGTTGTTACAGTGTTTTTGTTGTATAAATCCTCCCTTGAATTTCTGTCCATGTCACAAGATTCTCTGAAATTGTCTCTTTTGTATTTTCTTACATTGCAATAATATTCCATTACCTTCATGGGCCACAGTCGGTGCCCCCTTTCCCCAGCTGTCCAGGGTGATCAAAGATAACCCTGTAGGTTGGAGTTCTTTTCTTTTTCCCCTCTTATTTCTTTTTCAGGATATGAAAATTCCTGTGGCTTGTAGGCATTCCCTCCCTGGTAGCATCATTCCTTTGGGCTTGTGTATTCCTTTTATCTTACCATCTCTTTTCTCTCTTAAGATCCTTAGAATATATCCAGTCCACCTCTGTTTTTTCATTAACTCCCTCAATGCCCTTTGAAGACATTACGGTTCTGAAGACACATACAAAGGCTTGGAGCCTGGTGCTGGCCGGGTAGAAGATGATGAGATGCGGCCCTGGGCACCCTCCTTACATGAGGGCCTGGAAACGGCTCTCCAGTCAAGGCAGGAGCGCAAAGGGGCCCTGAGGAGTTGAGGAGAACAGCTGAGTGGGAAAGAATCAGTTGTTAAGTGACTCCAAAATCTTTCTCTAGTTTCTAATTGGATTTTGAGTTTGTGGGGCATTGCATCATTGGGGCATCATTGTAGTAGATGATTCCTGCCATTCAACTAATTAGAAATTACTTTTGGAGCATGGTTGTTTCTATACATAATAATCAAGTGGACGCTGATTCATTCCTATGGTTTGCTTGAAAATGCCTGCTTTCCTTAGAGAATTTGTCAGAGATGATTGGGACTTCAGCCACTGCCTAGTCCAGGGCTGGGGAACCTGCGGCCTCAAGGCCACATGTGGCCCCTCTAGGTTCTCAAGGGCAGCCCTTTGACGGAATCCAAATTTCACAGAAAAAATCTTTTCCAGCCTGTACAGGAAAGGAATCCACACCATATAACATTCTTCAAGAGGCCTTCTGGCCTGGTTTAAACACCTCTGGGTGGAGGTGGGCGAATCTCTTGTGGAAGCCCAGCTCTAAAATTTGGGGAATCCTAGGCATGTCTAGAGGCCAGCTTGGTCTAGCACAAATTGGGACACATCGCAAGTAGGGAATCCAGAAATATTTGGAGGGAGTGGCCCTGCCTAAACAGGAATATGTTTGATTCAGGAATCTGTGACCTTCCAGGATGTGGCTGTGGACTTCACTGGGGAGGAGTGGAGGTGCCTGGAGCCTTCGCAGAGGGCCCTGTACAGGGATGTGATGTTGGAGACCTACAAGAACCTCATCTCCCTGGGTAATCACACCTGACCCTGGACACTGGGGAGTCTGAGAAGGTTCCCTTTGGGGAGGTGATGGGCCATCTGAAATGCTGAGTTGAGGTTTGACTTGTGGTACAAGAATATTCAAGACTGCTATCACTTTGGGAGCCTTCAGCTTTGTACAAATGGCAGTCTCTTAGCTTCCTTGCTCTGGCCTCAAGGCTACAGCTTCCCAATTCCCTGGACCCTCAGGTTTAAGGTTCTGGGTAAATTCCCAGCGGAATCAGGAGACCCAGACTAAATCTTCCCTTCCCATATTCCCAGGGAGCTCTGTCTGAAACTCTCCTTTTCAAGGATTTGACTCCCTCTAAACTAAAAGCCCCCTGAGGCCGGCAGGGACTATGCTTCAATCCAACTTTGTATCATCTCAAACACAATTCCTTATCTGTAATAACTACTTAACAAATGTTTGATTACAACCACCCAAGACCATAGGGCACAGTTCTGACTGTACTACTTCCCTTGGTGGAGAAACTCAGATGGCTGCATGTTGCCTCTACATTTAGAGAAAAAGTCCTCTGGAGATCAAAGCCCAGACCACCCCGGCTCCAAGCTCCCTTTCCAGGTTTATGGCCCGTGGCTCCTCTTCATGTACTCTGGGGTCCAGCAGAAGCATCCTCCTTGCTGTTCCTAATGAAGGACATTTCACATCCTGTCATTTTTCATTACTCAGCTCAAAAGCCCCCTCTGCAGGACGCCATTCCTGACCCCTTCTCCCTAAAATTATCTAGACATTTTGCGTCTTCGTCCAGATGTATGTATTCTCTCTCTCTCCCTCTCTCTCTCTCTCTCTCTCTCTCTCTCTCTCTCTCTCTCTCTCTCTCTCTCTCACACACACACACACACACACACACACACACACACACACACACGTTTGTTTTCCTCAGAAGGACAGAAGCACTTTGCAAACAGCAGTGATAGCATTTTTGTCTTTCTCTTTCCAAAGCCTGATCTAAAACGCATGCTTAATAAATCTCTATTGATTGATTGCATTAGGTTCATCTCAGTTGAGATGCTTGGAAGTGTTTTGTCCTCTCAGCCTGCACTGGGTCAAATGAACTAATTTTCTTTCTGAGCCTAATTTAGGTCTTTGACCGATAGTCACTTTTTTTGCTGTTCAGTCATGACCAACCCTCCGTGACCCCATTTGGGGTTTTCTCGGCAAAGATGCTGGAGCAATTTGCCATTTCCTTCTTCAGCACATTGGACAGATGAGGAAACTGAGGCACACCAGGGGAAGTGACTTGCCCAGGGTCACCCAGCTAGGAAGTGTCTGAGGCTGGATTTGAACTCCGGCCTTCCTGACCCCAGGCCTGGCACTACCCCCGATTGTCAGCTAGAATGGGGATTTGAAGGCTCGCTCATTTAACCCACTCATGCCTGACCACCCTGTAGCATGCTTGTCTATATCTTCCCACATGTTTGCTTTAAGGAACCCTCTGAACATGCCAGCAGTTTCTCCCCTCCTTTACATTGTGAGGGGGCCAGTCAGGTATGCTGACTGTCTGTGTGTCATGCTGCATCTTCTGACCAACTCCTCTTTTCTTCTAATAGTACCTTTCCTTGCTGAGAAAAGGCATTTTATGTCATGCCTGCTCTGTGACAGGCCCTGTGCTAAGTACTTTACAAGTTTCATCTCATTTTATCTTCCCAAGAGACCCATTTTACAGTAGAGGAAACTGAGGCAGGCAGAAGTTAAGTGACTTACCCAAGATCACACTAGAGCTGGTAAATATCCAAATTGGAATTTGAATTCAGGTCTTTCTGCCTTCACTCTCGTTGCTTGATACACTGATCCTCTCAAATGCCTTTTCATCCTTAAAGTTTCTCAGTGGTTTTATGTCATGGTCCTTTCACACCTCCCATGCATCTCTCCATTGCTATCCATGGGATATTCATTTCATTTCTTTTTTGAAGACTATTTCATTTGGTGTCTGGTTTGCAGACAACAACCCAATACTGGTAGAATATTGGCATTAAAAAGTGGAGCCTTTGTTGCTGGGGAAGCTTGGTGTCCCTGAAGGAGCTATCCAGCCCTCTCTCCATATCTGCTTACAAAAGGTGCAAAGATGGGAAAATCCAGGGCAAAGTCTGAGTTGGAGAGGCATTCTTTGGGACAGGGTGGTTTACCGTTTGTACTGGTTTGTGGGTGGTGGTGTGTCAGCTGGATGGAGACTTGGAACATGGCAGAGCCTTCAGGATGAGATTAGTGAGCTCTGAAAAGAGTTTGCACAACCAGAATTGACAGCCTCAAGCACTTGTCCGTGTGTGTGTGTGTGTGTGTGTGTGTGTGTGTGTGTGTGTACATCTATAGATATGTCTGTAGAGATTGATAGGACTGATAGTAGTATGGATAAGAAGTCAGGCCTAAAATTGTAACCTCTGCTCCCTTAGAATCCAGAGCACAGTATGCTGAAGAGATCTTTCATTTTCCCTGACTAGAACTGAATTTTTAGTTTTCTGTTCCCAACCAGCAGCATCCGATTTCTTTGCCTTTGTGTAGGAATTCCTGTTTGTAGGCTGGATGTGGTCTCCCTGTTGGAGATTGGAGAAGCACCATGGTGGCCTGAGGAAGGCATCTCCAATGGTTCCCATCAAGGTGAGTGAGTGACAAACAGGCAAATTGGGGCGTCAGCATACATGTCGGAAGGTTGCTGCGCCTTGGCAATGGCATCACCAGTTCAGAGGAAACAGTGGTTTTCTCACTGTGACAGTTTACTGCTGTATTGCTTTCTAGAAGATTGAGCCATTCCCTAGTTTGTCATGGGATATCATGTCATTTTCCTGTAGCTCCTGTTGTTGTGGTTCCGTCCAACTCCTCATTACCCCATGGACCACATTGCGCCAGGCTCTTCTTTTCTCCGGTGCCTCTGGAGTTTGTCCAAGCCCATGTCCGTGACACTTTCCCTCTTGTCCTCTGTGATTCCCTTTTTCTTTTGCCTTCAGTTTTTTCCAGCATCAGTGTTTTCCAATGAGTCCCATCTATTCATTATGTGACCAAAGTGTTCAAGCTTTTGCTTCAGTATTTGACTTTCCAATGAACAGCCTGAATTAATTTCTTTAAGTATTGACTGCTTTGATCGCCTTGCTGTCCAAGGGACTCTCAAAAATCTTCTCTAGCACCATAGTTTGAAAGCATTGATTCTGCAGCACTCAACTTTCCTTATAGTCCAACTCCTACAGCCATGCATTGCTACTGAAAAAAATAAAACTTTAACTATACAGTCCTTTCTTGTGAAGATGATATCCCTGCTTTTTAGTCTGATGTCCAGATTTACCAGACTTTCCTTCCAAGGAGCAGGCATCTTTTAATTTCATGGCTGCAATTGCTGTCAGCTGTGATCTCTGAGCCCAAAAATATAAAATCTGACATTTTGTCCATTTCTTCTCCCTCTATTTGTCAGAAAGTGATGGGACCAGCTGCCAAGGTCTTAGTTGTTTTTTTTTTTTATGTTAAACTTCAAGCTTTTACACTCTCCTTTTTCACCCCCAGCAAGAGGTTTCTTGATTCTTCACTTTCTGCCATCATCATCTCCCATCATCTTCATACTTGAGATTGTTTGATATTTCTCCTGGCAACCTTGATTCCAGCTTTTAATTCATCTAGCCTGGCATTTTGTATGATGTGCTCTGCATATAAGTTAAATAAATGAGATGACAATATATAGCTTTGTCATACTCCTTTTCCAAACGTTGTTTTGTGTTTGGTTATAACTGTTGCTTCTTGGATTCCTCAGGAGACAAGATGATCTGGTCCTCCCATCTCTTGGAGGGCTTGCTGCATTTTGTTGTGATCTACTTTAGTATAGTCAATGTAGCAATGTTTTTTCTGGAATGCCCTTGTTTTCTCCATAATCCAACCAGTGTTGGCAATTTGGTCTCTAGTTCATCTGCCTCTTCAAAAATCAGACTATTCTTGTGGTAGTTCTAAGTTCACATGTTGCTAAAGCCTAGCTTGCAGAATCTTAAGTATAACCTTCCTGGTATATGAAATGAACACAATTTTTTGGTAATTTGAATATTCCTTAGCATTGCCCTTCTTTAGGACTGGGACATAAACTGATCTTTTCCATTCCATTGGCCACTGTTGAGTTTTTCAAATTTGTTGGCATATTAAATGCAGCACTTTAATAGAAATATCTTTTAAGGTTTTCAGCAGCTCAGCTGGAATTCAGTCATTTCCACCAACCTTGTTGTTAGCAATGTTTGACTTCATTCTGCAGGATGTCTGGCTCTAGGTCAGTAAGCAACCATTGTGGTTCTTATGCTGTTAAGATCTTTCTTCTTGTGTATTCTTGCCACCTCTTCTTAATCTCTTCTACTTCCGTTAAATCCTTGCCAGACTTGTCTTTTATCATGCCCATTTTTGCATGAAACATTCCCTTAATTATCTCTCATTTTTTTGAAGAGAAAATCTTATCTCTCCTTGCTATTCTCTGGAATTCTGCTTGCAGTTGTGTATGTCTTTCCCTTTCTCCTTTACCTTTTGGTTTCCTTCTTTCTTTAACTATTTGCAAATCCTCATCAGAAAGCTATTTTGCTTTCTCACTCTGGTTTTTCTTTGGAATATTTTTTGTTGATGCCTCCTGTACAATATTGACAGTCTCTATCCATGGTTCTCCAGCCATTCTGACTACCAGATCTAATGACTTAAATCTGTTCATCTCTATAGCTCCACCAGCATTAAATTTTATAGCTTTCCCTTTTAATTTAATTGATTTATTATTGTATCTCAGATATTTTAATGTTGATTTTCACATTTATTATAAAATGTGAAGTTTATTCCAATTTGTGTTTTTTAAAATCGTTTTATGTTTTTATTTTTTGATAATTTTTGTTTGAATATCACATCATTCACTGTATCCTTCTCCCTTGTCTGTGTAAACAGGCTATCCCTTGTAACAAAGGGTATGAACCAAAGGAAAAAGAAAGTAACGTTTGAACAAACCAACACATCGGAGTCTAGGAGTACATGTTCTACTGCAGCCATAGTTTTCTACCTTTGTGAAGGGATGGGCGGAGGTGTATTGTCTCCTCTCTTTGAGACCAACCTTGGTCATTATAGCATATAAAATTTACTTTTTTTGTATTCAGCCAATTAGTAGTTACTTCTCTGTGACCCTACTGGGGGTTTTCTTGGCAAAGATCCTGGAGCTCTGCTATTTCCTTCTCTAGCTTCTTTTACAGATGAGGAACTAAGGTAAATAGGGTTAGTGACTTGCCCAGGATCACACAGCTAGGAAGGTCTAAGACTTGCTTTGAACTCAGGTCCTCCTGGCTTCAGGGCCAGCATTCTATCCACTCCACCACCTAGCTGCACACACTTTTATATTGTATTCAGTTTACAGATTGTTTTTCTAGCTTATTTCATGCTATAACAATTCATGTAAGTCTTTTCTGAATTTTTTTTATGTTCATCATATCTTAATGTGAAGTAATAATAGTCCTTTACATTTATATACCATGATTTATTAAGCCATTTTAAATTTATGGATATTTTCTTTGTTTCTAGTTTTTTCCTTACACATAAAATGTGTATGAATATTATGCATTTTGAATAATTTAGCTTATGTGGAATCTTTCCCTCTGACTTTGACCTCCTTGGCATATATACACCAAACAGGAAGTTCCCTGGGTCAGAGGGCATGGATATTTTAACCATTTTCTGAACATAATTTCAAATTACTTTAAAAATGTTTGACTACTTCATAGCCCTCATCTTTTTCATTTGATTCCCTTACTGATGATACCCAGTTAGAGATAGTGTTGTAAGGATAAAGCTTTGGGCCTTCTCTCTCATCTAAATTCATTCAGTCTTAGACACCAAGGTGCTCATGATATCTTCACCTGAGATGGCTTGGATTTTCCTTTCTGTTCTGCCTAATTCAAATTGAGCGCTGTTCTCATCACCAGAAGAGACTGAATTAGACTGAAGTCTAAAGGAGGTTCCTTTCTCTCAGTATAGTGCACAGTCCCCGGATGTTTTTTCCTATTTGTCTCTTCCAGATTCCCTTAGTGAAGACACCAGGTTTGAAACCAAGGACTCTAGTCTGATTCAGGATGTTTATGTGGCAACATCATTGAAGAAGAGAATTTCAGATGAAACTTCCCAACATTTCAACATGAAAGACTCTGGGGAATATGAAATTAATTCAGACAAGCACAAAGACAACCAGGCGAGACAGTCCAGACAAGTAACAATCACTTACAGAACAAATTTAAATAAAACAAGTGTACCTCAATATAATACACTTGAGAAAAGTTTTAATCTTCCATCAGTCTCTGCACTCTGGAGAGAGACTGTGAAGAAACATCTTCGTAAATATAAAATGTTGGAAAGAGCATCACAGACTTTTCAGACCTCATTACATGTAATGCATTCTCCTTAGGGAAGAACCTTTCTAAGCATAGCAAATTGAAGAAGCCTTTCAGTCCCCACTCAGACCTAATTCAATTTCATGGAGAACATGCTGGAGAGAAGTTACAGGAAGGCAATGAATGTGAAGTATCCTTTGGTAGAAAATCAGATTTCATGGGACACCAGAGATTTCTTCCAGGAAAGAAGCTTTACAAGAGGAATAAATATTGGAAAGCCTCCAGCCACCAGGGAAGGTTGATTCAACCTAAGAAAGTTAATGGCATGGTGAAAACTTTTGAATGTAATGAATGTGGGAAAGAATTCAGCCTGAGGGCCTACCCCATTTCTCATCAAAGGATTCATAAGGGAGTGAAACCTTTTGAATGCAATAAATGTGGGAAAACCTTCAGTATAAGGGGAAGCCTGAACAGACATCAAGGAATCCATACAGGAGCAAAACCTTTTGTATGTAATCAGTGTGGAAAAGCTTTCAATATTAAGGAAATCCTGAATAGACATCAGAGAATTCACACTGGAGAGAAACCCTTTGAATGTAATCAGTGTGGAAAAGACTTTAGCCAGAGGGCCAACCTTGTTAGGCATCAGAGAACTCATACTGGAGTAAAACCCTTTGTATGTAGCAAATGTAGCAAAACCTTCAGTACAAGGGGAAGTCTTAATAGACATCAGAATATTCATACTAGATTGAAACTCTTTCAGTGTGATGAATGTGGAAAAGCCTTCTACAAGAGAGGAAGGCTTATTATACATCAGAAAACACATAGTGAACTTAAATCTTTTGTATGTAATGAATGTGGAAAAGATTTCCAACAGAGAGCAGACCTAATTTATCATCAGAGAACTCATACTGGAGAAAAACTCTTTGTAATAAATGTGGGAAAGGGTTCAGAAGGAGAGTGGACCTTAATAGCCATCAGAGAACTCATACTGGAGAGAAGCCTTTTGAATGTGATGAATATGGGAAAGCCTTTAACCAGAGGGCACACCTCATTTATCATCAAAGAACTCATATTAGAGAGAAGCCCTTTGCTTGTAATGAATGTGGAAAAGCCTTTAGCAGGAAGGAACATCTTATTGAACATCAGAGAACTCATACTGGAGAGAAACCCTCTGAATGTAATGAATGTGGGAAAACTTGTAGCAAGAGGAAAAAACCTATATATCAGAAAATAAACACTGGACTAAAACCTTTTAAATATAATGAATGTGGGGAAGCTTTTAGCCAGAGGGCATACCTCATTAATCATCAGAGAACTCATACTAGAGAAAGACCCTTTGAACATAGTGAATGTGGAAAAGCCTTCAGTGAGAATAAAATGCTCAAAAGGCATCCAGGAACTCATATTAGAGTCAAAACCTTTGAATGCAATGAATGTGGGAAATGTTTTAGATGGAGGATAAACTTTATTACCCATCAGAGAACTCATTCTGGGAAGAAACTCTTTGAATGTGATGAATGTGGAAAAGCCTTCAACAAGAGAGGAAAGCT
Source organism: Bettongia penicillata ogilbyi (assembly GCA_023548195.1). Taxonomy (NCBI): domain Eukaryota; kingdom Metazoa; phylum Chordata; class Mammalia; order Diprotodontia; family Potoroidae; genus Bettongia; species Bettongia penicillata. The sequence continues at coordinate 13,949,623 of JAJHZJ010000134.1, read as the reverse complement.
TATTATACATCAGAAAATATATACTAAACTGAAACCCTTTGTATGTAATGAATGTGGGAAAGGATTCAGAAGGAGGGAAGATCTTATTACTCATCAGATAACTCATACTGGGGAGAAACCCTTTGAATGTAATGAATGTGGGAAAAGTTTCAGCCAGAGTGGAACTCTTATTGGCCATAAGAGAACTCATACTGGAGAAAAGCCCTTCACATGTAATGAATGTGGAAAGGCCTTCAGCTGGAAAACAAGCCTTATTATTCATCAGAGAACTCATACTGGAGAGAATACCTTATAATGCATGAATGTGGGGAAGGTCTTCAGCAATTACATTTAAAAGCCATCAAAAGAATTACACAAAAGAATTCATACTGGAAAACAGACTTTTGCAATGAATGTGGGAAAGGCTTCAGCTGGAAAGCAGATCTTATTGCACATAGAAAACTCATACTGAAGAAAAGTCCTCTGATTATAATGAATGGAATAGGTTTCATCAAGACCTCATGCTGAAGAGAATGAAATCCAGTGACTCAAGCATTTATTAAGTGGTTACCACAATGTCAGATGATATGCTAAGTAGTGGGAATACAAAGGTACAAGAGTAGTAATCCTTTCCCTCAGAGAATTTACATTGTAATGAAGGAGACAAGATGTGGCTGTATAAGTATGTATGTGACATGTACAAAATGAATGCAGCTTAGTTTAAGGAGGGTGGGAGACCTAAGAATCCATGTATAAGGTGCTACTTGAGCTGACACTTGAAGGAAACAGGAATTCTAGGGATGAAAGTGAGAAGGAAATGAATTTCAGACGTGGAGAAGAGCCAGCCTGAAGACTCAGACAAGAGATATAATAGTCCACTATAGTAGCATTGAGAAGAAGCAGTTGTACAGGTAAGAAGAGAATCTGGAGAGATAGTGTCATGAAAACCCAGAGATGATAGACTATTCAAGGGGAGAGTGGTCAGCAGTATCAAATACTTCTCAAAGAAGATGAAGAGAGCTCAAAGAAGATGAAGAAGAGGTCATTTATTTTGACAAGTAATCAGTGATAACTTTGGAGAAAGCAAGGTCAAGTAATGAAATCGGAAGCCTTTTTATAAGGGGTTGAGAAGAGAGTGAGAAGAGAGGATATGGAGGCATAGAGAATAGACAGCTTTTTCCAAGTTGTTTTGCCAAGAAAGAAAAGAGATCCAGAACAACAGTTGAGCTACTAATATCTTGTGAAAGTGAAGTGTGCTTAGCCAGACTTGGCTATGTTTGTAGGCATCAAGAAGGAACTAGTAGATAAGAAGAGTGAGTGAATGTGGGAAAGTCTTCAGTGATTGAGGAAAGCTTATTAGAAAACTGATAATGGAGAAAAAACCTTTGAATGATATATTAAAATAGAGGTCATTTGATTAGGGAATGGCTAAACAAATTTGGATATATGAATAAAATGGAATATTATGGTGCAAGAAATAATACAGAGAATGAAAGGAAGCATGTAAAGATATGAAAAAGAAGTAAGAAAACAATTTACATAATAGCTAAAGCAACAGAAACAACAACAAAAACCCCTGAATTCTGTGTAAAGTTTGACCCCAAGAGAATGGAAGAATGTATCATCCTCCCCTAGCAAGGGAGGGAGACTATGGATAGTTAACATTGCATGACTCTCGGGCCATCTTCATGTCATGTTTCTTTGCTCCATCTTTTCACTTTTCTGTCCTGGGACCAGGAAATACAAGTCAGTCAGTTGCCCTATGGCTCTGCTATATCTATGACTTTTCAGGACAAATCAGACTTCTCTGGCCACCATTCTCCATACATATTTATATTAGAATGAAAGCTGCTTGAGGACAGGTACGATCTTGCTTTTTGTATTTTTATCCCTAATGCTTGGCACACAGTGCCTGGCAGGTAATAAGTGTTTAATAAATGGGATTTTTTTCTCCAGTCACTCACTGAATATATTATGAAACTTACTAGATGTGGAGATGGACTAGAAGTGCAGAATGAGACACCCTTTTTTAGTAATAGCATTGGGTAATTTGTTTTGCTTAACTGTACTTGCTATAAGGAGAGCTTTTATTGGCAGGGGTAGGTATAAGAGGAATTGGGTGAGTTTTGATATAAAAATAAAAACAAAACCAGAAAAGAGCAAAAGAATATTCAAAAGAGGACACACACACACACACACACACACACACACACACACATATATATATCAGTGGTGGTGCTATCCAGTTAAATTAAATATATATGTGCATATGTGTGTGTGTATTTTTTTAAAACTGTGCATAATTTATTATCAAGGAAAACTGTCCTGATAATATAGAACCAGAGGGCAAAATAAATATTAAAAGAATCCACCAATCACCTCCTGAAAGAGACCCGAAAAGAGAAACTCCTAGGAATATTGTGGACAAGTTTCGGAGTTCCCAGATCAAGGAGAAAATACTGCAAGCAGCTAGAAAGAAACAATTTGAATATTGCGGAAATACAATCAGGATAACACAAGATCTGAGAGCTTCAATATTAAGGGATCGAAGGGCTTGGAATAGGATATTCCAGAAGTCAAAGGAACTGGGATTAAAACCAAGAATCACCTACCCAGCAAAACTTAATCTGTATACTGTGTATAATATTTCAAGGAAATAAATGGTCAATCAATGATATAGAGGACTTTCAAGCATTCATAATGAAAATACCAGAACTGAAGAGAAAATTTGACTTTCAAACACAAGAATCAAGAGAAACATTAAAAGGTAAATAGGAAAGAGAAATCATGCAAGACTTTCTAAAGCTGAACTGTTTACATTCCTGCATGGAAAGATAATATATGTAACTCTTGAGACTTTTCTCAGAATTTGGGTAGTTGAAGGGATTGTACATACACACACGCACACACACACAGATAGATAGATAGATAGACAGACAGACAGACAGAGTACAGGTTGAGTTGAATCAGAAGAGATGATATCCATAAAAAAATTAAATTGGGGGTGAGGGAGGAAAATACTGGGAAGAGAAAGGGAATGGGGCAGGCTATAACTCATCAAAGAGATAAGAAAAGTCTTGTTCAATGAAGGAGAAAAGGGAGAAGGGGAGAGGGGAAAAGTGAAACTTACTCTCTTTGCATATGGCTTAAGGAGGGAATAACATGCTCATTAAATTTGGTATGAAAATCTATATGACACTACCGGAAAGTAGGGGAGCAGGGGACAAGTGAGGTGAGGGGGATAATAGAAGGGAGGGCAAATGTGAGAAGGGAGTAACTAGAAATAAACACTTTTGGGAGAGGACAAGGTCAAATGAGGGAATAAAAAAATAAGGGGGCATAAGGTAGGCTAGAGGGCAATATAATTAGTATTGCGCAACATGATTATTATGGAAGTCTTTTGCAAAACAATACATATTTAGTCTATTGAATTGCTTGCCTTCTCAATGGGGATGAGGAGGGAGGGAGAGAATTTGGAATTCAAAGTATTAGAAATGAATTGTTGGAAATTATTATTGCATATAACCAGGAAATAAGAAACACAGGTAATGGGGTATAGAAATTTACCTTGCCCTACAAGAAAACAGAGAAGATGGGGACAAGGGAAGGGTTGGGTGTGATAGAAGGGAGGGTACATTGAGGGAGGGGTAATCAAAATGCAAAGTATTGGGGGGGAGGGGAGAGATGGGGAGAAAAATTGGACATGTTACAAAGTGATGTAAAAGCAATTAGTATTAAAGCAATTGGCTGAATTAATTACTGAGACTAAATCAGAGACATCTTTAGTTTGGGAAAAAGAATCTTAGTCTTAAGTTTCCTAGAGGCAGGTAACCTTGGGTAAAATTTGGCATTGATGGAAAAGTTAAGGTTTTAATGGTAAATTTGATTTTATGATTGTTATTTAAGCAAGAACTAGAACATGTGTAGAAAGGCATGTAAGCCACTTAAGACTTGCCTCAAAAGATGTTCCTTAGCCAATGTCAAATTATAGTCATATCTGAAACCTGGTTATTGGAATTTGGTATTTTAAGATTCTATGGGACCATTAACTGACTGTTCTTCTGAGTCTAACTTCAGGTATGGATAGTAAGAAGGGCAGTTTGAGCCTCCAATCCATGATGCTAGTAATCCTGTGAGATGCTGATATGAACTGCAAAAGGTGATCTCATGGGAAGGGTGGGAGAGCAGCTGTTCAGTTTGGGCTGAGGTAGGATTCTCTTGACTCAATTTCCCCACTGACACCTGGCAGCCTTTAATGCTGACTGAATGCAAGTTGACAATCTACTCCTGCCTGGAACTGACATGAAGTTGGGGAGACATTGTTTCCCTGCAATGTCCCTACTCTTAGTGGCAATTTCCTATAGTCAAAAGGTTTATAAGCTTAATACCAGATCTGTTAAATTATAGATTGCTGGTAGGGGAACATTCGAGGTCAAGTCTTAAATTAAGCTGTTACGCTTAGGACTTTAGACCAACAACAATGTTAGGATCCTTTAATTCTTAGTAATACTGTGGAGACAATTAGGTCAAGGGCTTGTGAAGTTAGCAAACATAAATATTATTTGTGTCTCAGTTAATGCTAGAAAAAAATTCATTTGTGGTCTATATTGTAAATGCTTTAAAAGAAGTATCACCTGACCAAAAGTTGGAATTGTTTTATGTGATAAAAACTGTTAAAAATGAAAAATAAAAAAAGAGAAAAAAATTAGCTTACATTCACACATGGGAGGCAAGTATATATGTATATATGTCTACATAACAGGATAAATATAAAGTTGACATACATATGAAGTAGTTAAATTTAATATAGTTTGAAGAGCATTACTCATTCATGGAAAAGACAAAGCTTCTTGCAGAAGATGATAACCAAGCTACATCTTAAAGGAAGAGACTGACTCCATAAGACAGAAGTAAGGAGGAGGAGATTTCCAAGCATGGAGTGATGATCAGTGAAAAGGTACAGAGATGTGATACTCAGTGTTGTAGGTGAATGGAGAGAAGGCTAGTTTGGGTAGATTTCAGAGTGCGAATAATATTCAATTAGGCTGGGAAGATAAAAAACTCCAGTTGTATGGAGTTTTAAAAGCTAAAGTAGGAGTTTATATTCTGAAGGCAGTGGGAAGTCTCTGGGTTTGTTTGAGTGGAAGAATGGTATGGTCAGATCTGGGATTAAGGAAAATCACTTAGCAGCAGTGTGTAGAACGAGATGGAGTACTGAGAAACTTTAAGTAGAAAGGCCATGTCAAGGATTGTTGCAGTAATCTAGATGAAAGGATGAAGGCATTAACTAAGATGGTAACTGAGTCAAGACAAGTAGTTGACCATAAGAGAAACTGTGCAGGTACAACAAAATTTAGCAACTGGTATGTGGAATATGGGTCAGGAGTCAAGTATATCAAGTTGAAAAAATCCAAGATTTTGGAAGAATAGTGGTGACTTTGACAAAAAATAGTAAAGTTTGGAAGAGGGAAGGTTTAGGGTTAAAGATAATCAGTGTTAAGCATGTTGAGTCTAAGATGTTTCTGGGACATCTAGTTTGAAATGTCTGAGAGGCAGTTGGTGATACAGTACTGAAGGTTGGGGAAGAGACAGCTGAATCTGGAAACTGATTTGCATGGACTGGATAGTTAAACTCATGGACGCTACTGAGGTTACCAAGAGAAAGTATAAAGGGACAAGAGAAGAAAGCCAAGGACAGAACCTTGGTGAGCATCCACAGTTAGAAGATGTGACATGGATGATGAGTCAGTAAAGGAGAGTGAGCAATAATCAGAAAGGGAAGTGTGAACAAGGTGAGATTAGTGTAACAAAAATCCAGAAAGTATCCAGGAGGAGAACATGGACAGTAGTTTCAATTGCAAAAAAGAGGTTGAGAAAGGATAAGGATTTAAAAAAGACCATCAGATTCAACAACCAAGTTCATTGGTTTCCTTAGAGAAAGCAATTTTAGTTGAGTTATAAAGTTGAAAGCATAAAATAATATAACACTGGTCTGAATTTCCTTTTTTCTTTCAGGGTAACTAAACTGGAAGATCAGGAGAATATGGTGGATAGAACTTAATTAAGTTTTGGCAGAGCAGTTGATAGAGTCTCATGATATTACTCACAGGACTGTGCTGGACAACAGTACAATTAAGTAGATCCCAAAGTAAGTTTAAAGCCATTCCTTAAGAGTAGTCATTAATGACTTACTATCATATTATATTGAAGGACCTGCAGTAGGAAGGATCAGAGATCTGTGCTATCTTAACATTTTTATAAGTGACTTGAATGAAAACATAACTGAAACTTACTTATGCCATTTTCTGATGACACAAATCTGCTAACATAAGCTATTGATGGAGTCCAGAACATCAGACTAAATTTCAAAGGATAGAATTTAATAAGGATAACTGTCAAGTCTTGTATTTGAGGCTTAAAAAAAATCTTCAAAAATCCAAGATGGAGTTTAGTTAAAGTTTGGTTCAACAACAACTGGAGCAAGATTAGGGGTTTTTGTTAGTTCAAATTTATGTGACTCAGTAACATAGAAATCAAATGCAAAGGCATTTTTGAGGAGCCTTAAGATAGTTATATTTTCCAGGAATGAGCAAGTTTCACTATCTTCTACCCTAGTTCAACCATATGTGAAGTAGTATATTCAGTCCTGGGCAACAGCAGGGCATTGCTGGGCCATTTTTTTTTTTTCTGAGTCCAGCAGCCCAGGGTTGTTTAGCCTGGAGAAAACACCCAAGATAAACATTCTAACCATATTCAAGTATCTGGAGGGCTGTCATATGAAGGAGGAATTAGAATGAACCTGTTTGGCCCCCAAACGCAAAACTAGGAATAGTGGATGTGGGTTTCAAAGGAGGCCCTTTTTATACAGGCTAGTTAATGGGGGAAAGTGCTTTTGTGTAAAGGAAGAGATTTGTATTAATTGTCAGAGGGTGTGGGACATTGTCCCTCATGTGGATGAACATTTTTATGTTTGAATAGAAAAAGAACTTTCAATTTAAACTATGTGCATGAAGAAACAACGTTCAGGTGGGATTGTGGCAGCTAGGTAGTGCATAGAGAGAGCACCAGTGCAGGAGTGAGGAGGACCTGAGTTCAAATCTCACCTCAGACACTTGACACTCACTAGCTGTGTGACCTTGGGCAAGTCATTTAACCCCAATTGCCTCATCCTGGGTTATCTCCCGTCATCCTGATGAATATGTGGTCACTGGATTCAGATATCTCTGGAGGAGAAGTGAGGTTGGTGACTTGCACAGCCCTCCCTCACTCAAAACAAAGTCAAATGCAAGTCATGTCATTATTTCTCTGTTGGCATGGTCTTCTTCGGCAATGAAGGACAAACACACACAATTTAGGTGGGATTATAGATAGTTGTGGAGTAAAAATCATCTCTGGTCTAGATCTGAGGCCTGAGATAATTTTGCCATCCAAGCAGAGTGAGATTTCACTTACATGGGAACAATTTATCATAATAAAGATGTAGATAATGACTTTTATTTTTTAAAAACTAGAGAGATGTGAATGTGAAGAAGTATTTTCTAGTAGGGCACCAAAGAGACCAGCTGCCTTGTTGGAGATTTCAGAGCTGAAGTTTGAGGGATAGCTCTCCCAATGTGTATATATATATTTTGAGACTACAGAGAGAAAATGAGGCGTCATAGAAACATTTGGAGGCTGGGGTATGATCAAAAAATGGCCCTGGATTTGATAGAAGAAATTGGGGGAATTGTAGCTTTTTTGAGTAAAAGGAGAGTCCCTTAGGTTCTCATTTAAGCCACTGAATAGAACCACCAAAGGGCAAGAGAAGACAGCAGCAGCACAACTCTGAAGCTAAAAAGTTGCTGAGTGGGAAGCCGTGATCTTTGGAAGGAAACAACAGAGAAAAGTGAGCTGAGCGATTGCTGTTTGGTGGGAGAGTACCCACCTTGTCCTTGGCCTTGAGAGAGCCACCTGGGAGGAGACCTAAAGGATGGTTGCCCTCTGCTGCCCCCACTGGCCCTCGGAAGGAAAGCAGAAAGGTCTTGTCGGGGCTGTGAAGTCGGGTCCTGGAGGGCAGGCTCAGACTCAGTTTGGTTCTTATGGGACAGCGCAGTATGCAGCTGAGTAGCTGAGTAGGGTGGACGCAGAGAAAGCCAGTGTGCTTAGTTTGCCAGTTCTCTGCATTAAAAAGAGCTAGAGAGAGAAAGGGGACCAGTGCCTAAACACTCTCTGTAAGAGGGATGATTAATTGGAAGACTTAAAGACTGTATTCAAGTAAAGATGAGATTTCCCAGTGGACGGCTGGGGATGGGCAGAGATGGAGGAGAGATGCAGGCTCCCTCTCCTGCCGCCCATGTTCCCAAGTGGTCGTGTGTGTGTGCCCATTCTTCACTAGAGCTACTGGTGCATGGGCGGAAGAGCGTGATCTGGGGTTACAGCTGTACTTTGTTGTTTTATAGAAATTGTTTTAAAGTACAGGGCGCCCCTTGGGACATCTTGTATTCCTTCAGTTGTGTCCCACTCCTTATGACTCTCTTTGGGGTTTTCTTGGTAAAGCTACCTGAGTGTTTTGCGATTTTCTGCTCCAGCTCATTTGACAGATGGAGAAGTCAAGGCAAACAGGGTAAAGTGACTTGCCCAGGGCCACACAACTAGTGAGTGTCTGAGGCCAGATTTTTTTACTCCGGTCCTGGGTTCTATCCACTGCACCACCAGGCTACTCCCAATTAAGTAAAGGGTTGTGGTTGATCCCAAAGTGTCATAATCCCGAATGCAGGGTTGTATTCGTAGAAAACCCTTTTGCACGAGGGGCTCAGCAGCTAGAGTGGGGAGCAGGAGAGGGTATTCTCTTCAGCAGGGCCCCCAGGACCTTGAGTGTAACCCTGCTGTGGGGGTTGGCACCTCACGCACCTCCTGACACTGCAGGGGGCCTGGAACCCCCGGCACTCCCTCCATGAGCGCTGGTTGCACTAACGGAGGCATCCCAGTGTGCAGAGGGTGCTTGGGGGTAACCCCTTGATTGGAGTCTTCAAGACCCAGCACGTGTCGGGAATGCTGCAGAAGGGCTTCTCGAGGACACTTAAGACTCCGCCTGCCACACTCAAGGCTCCTCTGGGATCCGTCCCTGTTCCGCCCACAACTCAACGAGGGCCCACGTGAGAACAACTCGATTTGGGGGTGCTGTCACCCCACCGGCCCCACCGGGGCACGGTGGGCTTTTCTCGGAGCTCTAATCACTCACTCCTGCGCCTTATTCTCCTGCCTTCCAGTTCCCTAGCCCGCCCCATTCTCATAGGGCAGTCTCCTGGCTAACCCTAAACACGTCCCTGTCCACCTTCTGCGCAGGCGCAGAGGCTCTGCCTTTCGGCGAGAACCGCGGAGCCTTCTGGGGATTGAAGTTCTATGCTGCGCGTGCGCAGTGTGGCCCAGCGGGTTTCTCCTTGCTTCCGACTCCATTTCCCAGAATCTACACTCGTCACGTGTGAACTAATGCACAGCACAGTGCATTGTGGGAATGGCATTGCCAGAAAAGTAAACGTGAGGCGGCCTTCGGTCGGGTGCCTGAGGCGCTACTTCCACGCGGGTTTGGGGCGGCAGCGCGAGGGGCCGAGAGCGTGAGTGCAGGGAGGGAGCGCGCACGCGCGGCGCGGCCCCCGCAGGGAGGGGCGGTTGCGCATGCGTCCTCCGACTTCATCGCCCCTGCCTAGGCATTGATGGTTGAGTCCGAGGGTCCATTCGTGGGAGTGTGCGCATGTGCGAGATGTCTGAAGTGTTTGAGGGTGCGAGGCACGTTCGTGTGTGCGGGGGGAGGGGGTGCCCACGCGTGCCCGCCTTCCGCTGTGTCGCCACCCGTGGTCTCTCCTCAGCGGGAGCCCCCTCTCCCTGTCTCGCCCAAGGATCCTCCCTCCTCCCCCCTTGGGTCGGGATGTGAGCCCTCCCTCCCCACGCGGGTCACGCCCCACGCCCCCCTCGGGGCCGTCCCTCAGTGTCTGTGCCCTGGTTAACGCCCGTCTTTGCGGAGTTGGACTTTGCTTTTTGAAGTAAAAGGTTTTTCTTATTAACCCTTCCTTCCCAGAGACGCTGCTCCCATTAACCAGATTTAGAGAAATCAGTCCCCACGCTCACAGCCCCAAGAAACAGCCCATGAGCCCTGGGGAGCGCGCGGGCACGGCGATGGCCCCCCTGCTTCCAGGGTGGACCCCCAGGAAGGGCTGGCCTGAGCGCTGCGGTCCACAGAGCCTCTGCCTCTTCCCGGCCGGCCGCCGCTGGCCATGGTCCTGATCCGCTCACATCGGCCGCGCCCTCTCCACCTCTGGCTGCCGCAGCGAGGAAGAAGAGGGGGAACCTCCAAGCCGCTTTAATGGGCGCTTCTCCAATTAGTGATGTTGAGCATTTTTGTATGGTTATTGATAAGGAAATGGATAAGCTCCCTTAGATGTGTACGATGTGCCGGAAATTGGGCTGAGCAAACTACAAATATTGTCTCATTCATCGCTGGTAGGAGCTATCATTATTCCCATTTTACAGTTTGGGGAAAGGGATGAGGTTAGGTGCCCAGGGTCACACAGCAGCTAAGTATCTGAGGCTGGACTCTGGTCTTCCTGACTACAGCCCCACAGCTCTATCACCAGGGCACCCACCCAGCAGCCACCGCTGTAAGCTCAGATTTCTTCCTTTGGAAATTGCCCATTAATATTCTTTGACCATTATCTGTTGAGATTATTTAATGGTTCTTATTTTTACGTATCTTAATACGTTCTTTAAATATCTTAGAAATTTGACATTTTTCAGAGAAACATATCGTGAAGATTTTCTCCCACTAAACCTATTTTTTTTCCTAATTTTAACAATGTTCCATTTATACCATAGTGATTAAATTTTATATAACCATGTGTCCTTTTTATATTGTGAGAACCTATCACTTGCTTAGTCCTGTACTACTCACCAGCTATAGGTTTACAGGGTCACTTTTTCCTTCCTCCTCTGATTTATTTTGTTATGTTTTATTTTTTAAAATTTATTTATTTAAATTTTAACATTCATTTTCACAAAACTTTGGGTTCCAAATTTTCTCCCCATTTAACCTCTCCCCCCACCCCAATACACCAAGCATTCTAATTTTCCCTATCACCAATCTGCCCTCTCTTCTATCATCCCTCCCTTCTCTTGTCCCCATCTTCTCTTTTGTCCTGTAGGGCCAGATGACTTTCTATTCCCCATTAACTGTATTTCTTATATCCTAGTAGCAACAACAATACTAAACAGTTGTTCCTAAAACATTGAGTTCTAAATTCTCCCCATCCCTCCCTCCCCACCCATTCCCTTTGGGAAGGCAGGCAATTCAATATAGGCCATATCTGTGTAGTTTTGCAAATGACTTCAATAATAGTCGTGTTGTGTAAGACTAACTGTATTTCCCTCCATCCTATCCTGCCCCTCATTGTTTCTATTCTGTCTTTTGATCCTGTCCCTCCCCGAGTGTTGACTTCAAATTGCTCCCTCCTCCCTTTGCCCTCCCTTCCATCATCCCCCCCCTTGCTTATCTCCTTCTCCGCGACTTTCCTGTATTGTAAGATAGGTTTTCATACCAAAATGAGTGTGCATTTTATTCCTTCCTTTAGTCGAATGTGATGAGGGTAAACTTCTTGTTCTTTTCTCAGCTCTCCTCTTTTTCCCTCCACTAACAAGTCTCCTGCTTGCCTCTTGAATGAGATATAATTTACCCCATTCCATTTCACCCTCTCTCCTCCCACTACATTTCTCTCTCACCATTTACCTTTATTTCTTTTAAGATATGGTCCCATCCTATTCAATTCACTCTGTGCTCTCTGTCTCTGTATGTGCATGCATGTGTGTATGTGTGTGTGCACGTGTTACATGTGTGTGTATGTGTGTGTGTGGTCCCACCAACTACCCAGATACTGAAAAGTTTTAAGAGTTACAAATATTGTCTTTCCATGTAGGAATGTAAACAGTTCACTTTTGGTAAGTCCCTTATGACTTCTCTTTGCTGTTTACTTTTTCATGCTTCTCATTCTTGTGTTTGAAAGTCAAATTTTCTTTTCAGCTCTGGTCTTTTCATCAAGAATGCTTGAAAGTCCTCTGTTTCATTGAAAGACCATTTTTTCCCCTGAAGTATTATACTCGGTTTTGCTGGGTAGGTGATTCTTGGTTTTAGTTCTAGGTCCTTTGACTTCTGGAATATCATATTCCATTTCCTTCTATCCCTTAATGTAGAAGCTGCTAGATCTTGTGTTATCCTGATTGTATTTCCACAATACTTGAATTGTTTCTTTCTAGCTGCTTGCAATATTTTCTCCTTGACCAGGGAACTCTGGAATTTGGCCACAATGTTCCTAGGAGTTTCTCTTTTTGGATCTCTTTCAGGCAGTGATCAATGGATTCTTTCAATACTTATTTCGCCCTCTGGTTCTAGAATATCAGGGCAGTTTTCCTTGATAATTTCATGGAAGATGATGTCTAGGCTCTTTTTTTGATCATGACTTTCAGGTAGTCCCATAATCTTTAAAATATCTCTCCTGGATCTATTTTCCAGGTCAGTTGTTTTTCCAATGAGATATTTCACATTATCTTCCATTTTTTCATTCTTTAGGTTTTGTTTGGTGATTTCTTGGTTTCTCAGAAAGTCATTAGCCTCCATCTGTTCCATTCTAATTTTGAGAGAACTATTTTCTTCAGTGAGCTTTTTAACCTCCTTTTCCATTTGGCTAATTCTGCTTTTGAAAGCATACTTCTCCTCATTGGCTTTTTGAACCTCTTTTGCCAATTGAGTTAGCCTATTTTTCAAAGTGTTATTTTCTTCAGCATTTTTTGGGTCTCCTTTACCAAGGTATTGACCCATTTTTCATGCTTTTCTTGCATCTCTCTCATTTCTCTTCCCAGTTTTTCCTCCACCTGTCTAACTTGATTTTCAAAATCCTTTTTGAGCTCTTCCATGGCCTGAGCCCACCGGACATCCACCTGGGATGTCTGGGATACAGAGGCCCCGACCTCCATGTCTTTCCCTGATGGTAAGAATAGTTCCTCATCATCAGAACTGAAAGGCAGGAACATCTGTACCCCATCAAAGTAGCTTTCTATAGTCTTATTTTTCTTCCCTTTTCTGGGCATTTTCCCAGCCAGTTACTTGACTTCTGAGATTCCTGTCCACCCCCGCCTAGATCCGCCCAGCTAGTGCTTGGGGTCTGAGATTCAAATGGGCTTTCCCTGGCAGGAGCAGCTGCTATTCAATGTGAGCTTAAGTTCTGGTGCTTGGGTGGGGGCAGGGCCGCCTCCCAGGCTCAGTTCCCTCAGGCGGTTTATGCAGAGACCTTCGGTAATGTCCCTGAATTTCTGCCTGCTGCTCTGGGAGTTCTGGGCCACTGCTGCTGCCTCTGCCCCTGCCTCTGCTGCTCCCTCCACCGCTTCCTCCCAAGGGGGCCCAAGCCACGGAGACTCCCCGCTCCCCTCTCAGCCAGCCGAGATGTCTCTCTCACTGAGCTGTAGTGCCTGTGGGTGGAGGGACCTTCCTGGCTGCCAGAGGTTCCATCCCTGAAGCCTGCTCAGATCTGCTTCTCTGGGGCCATGCGGCCAGGGCAGCACAGGGGTGGACTCCGCTGTCCGGAGCATGATGGACCCCTGGGGACGGCTCTCCAGGGCTCTCTGGAACAGAAATCTTTTCCACTGTGTTTCTGCACACCTTGCAGTGCTCCAGAATTTGTGGGGAGTTCTTCTTGCAGGAAATATATGGGCTGTGGGTTTCAGAGCTAGCATACGTGAATCTTTCTACTCCGCCATCTTGGCTCCACCTTGACAGCAGTTTTTGTCAAATAGTGAATCCTTCCCACAGAAACTGGGGTCTTTGGATTTGTCAAACACTATACTACCATGTTTATTTTCTCTATGTTGTATACCTAATCTGTTCCACTGATCCACTCTCTCTCTTTTTAAAACAGCTCCAAATTGTTTTAATGACTGCTACTTTGTAATACAGTTTGAGATCTAGTACTGATAGATACTATCCCCCTTATTCCTTCCCACTTTAAAAAAAATTACCCTTAAGATCCATTCTTTCTATTCCTCTCTAATGAATTTTATTCTTTTTCTAAGATCTATATTTCTTTAGGGAGTTTGGTACATATCTGAAGAAGTAAATTAGTTAGTCTTGTCATTTTTGTATAACATTGGCTCAACCAACCCATGAGCAATTAATATTTCTCCAATGATTTATCTCTGTCTTCATTTCTGCAAAGAAAATTGTATAATAGTTAAGATTCATATAATCCCCAGGTCCCTACACTTCCAAGTATCTTAAAACCTGTATGGTTATCTGGAATTGAATTTCCTTTTCTAGCTCTTCTTGTTGGTTCTAAGTAGGAGTGCTGATGATTTAGGTAGATTTGTCTTATATCCTGAAACTTTGCTGAAATTGTTATTTCAATTCACATTTGGTTGATTCTAGAGTTCTCTAAATACACCATCTTCTCATCTGCAAAAAGCAATAATTTTGTTTCTTCTTATTCCCTCAATTTCTTTTTCTTTTTGCTACAACTAGCATTCCTAATACTATGTTCAGTAACAGTGATGATAAAGGGATATTTGCTTTAAACTTCATCTTATGGAAAGGTCTATAACTTTTTTCCAGTACATACAGTATTTGTTTTTGGATTTAGACATGCTATTTACATGCTGTATTATGGAAAGGTCCATCTATGCCAATGATTTCTAGAGTTTTTAATAGACATGAGTGTCAGATTTTGTCAAAAATCCTTTGCAGCACCAGTGACATTATGATTTTTATTATTAATATTAATTAATTAGTATTTACATATATATTTATTATTAACTTGCTATCATTTTTATAGTCTTTCTTACATTGAACTAACCTACTACATTCTTGATATAAATCCAACCAGGTCATACCAGGCACATGTTTATCCATTCAGAGTGTCCTTTTTTATTGGTCTTCATTCATGACATTTTCCCCACCTCCATGTTGGCACCTGGTTGTCCCTTAGGCCTCAGAATCTTTCGTATCTACAAGGTTCAGGTAACACACCATGTTTCACAGAAGACTTTCTTCAACCTTCAACTGTTTGTGCCCATCCCCAACATTACTTTCTCTTTGTTCTGTGTACATCTCTATACATACTTGTTGTCTTGCCTGTCTAGAGTGTAAGCTTCTAGAAGGCAGAGACTATTTTCACTTCCATCTTTGTATCTAGATAATTGCTCAGTTGTTTTAGTCATATTCTGACTCTTTGTGACCCCCTGTCTGGGGTTTTCTTGACAAAGATAGTGGAGTGATTTGCCATTTCTTCCTCCAGTTCATTTTACAGATGAGAAAACAAGTGACTTGCCCAGGGTCATACAGCTAGTAAGTATCTGAATCTTTATTTGAACTCAGGGCTTCCTGACTCCAGAATCCACACTCTATCCAATGTGCCATCTAGCTACCCACTGTATCTAAAACAACTAGTACTAAGATTGGCCCATAGTAGGTCCATGGTAAATCCTTATTGATGGATCTGATTTATGTGCATCTAAGTATAAATGAGAGAGTGGATGATGGGGCCTATGCCCCTGTGTGTATGCCTCTAAAATAGGGAAATATGGCCTTGAGGATACATGTGGCCCTCCGGGTTTTCAAGTGTAATCCAAATCAGTCAAAGTGTCACACTTGAGGACCTAGAGGGCCATAGGTTCCACACCCCTACTTTATAGGTTTGATGTGAGTGTGAGAGTACACTTGTCCAATGTGCATAAGTCTGTGTATCGGCCAGCAACCCTACTCCACCTCTGTTTCTGCCTGGCAGCTCCAGCTGAGTCAGGGAAAGACACCTCAACAATTTTTTCTCCTTTGACATCTTTGGCCATCTTGTTTTCCAGGGTAGTGTATGATTCTGGGGATTTGGCTGGTATGGGCAAAGAGGGACCAATAGGTAAAACTTTTGAATTTAAAAGACTTTGCCTCAGGTCACATTTTCTTAAAGTTCTGGATCTCACTAGCACAGCACCAAGTTATGAGAATGGGATCCAATTGGAAAGGTGCTTTTATAGCCAAGAACATAAGACTGCTCTGTATTTTAGAGGAAAGGAAAGAGTTTGACTAAAAGGAACTAAAAGTTTATATTTTTAAAATAAAGTTTGGTTAAGTTAAATTTAAATGACAGTTAACATGTAGTTTCTCTAGTTTGATGAACATAAATGTCCATTATTTTTGAGCATTCAGTAGATGTTATCCTCTAAAAAAAGTTTCCCTCCATTTTAACTTAATGTCATCTGGGGGAATGGAGAGGTCCTCAACATTTACATACCTTAATGAATAGCTCTTGGTCCATTTCTGTGGCCCCAAAATTCATCACCAGATGGCTGACCTTCTGGTCCTTGCTGATTAGCAGGAGCTCCTAAGTCCTAAATTCCCATAGTGGGACACACACAGTCTTTTCCTTAATGTTTCTTTAATGATAGAAATTAATTTCATATTTGTACATTCAGGGTCTGTGGCTGACTCAGAAGACCCTGAGTTATGATGTGTGATTATGATATCTTGGCCTCTCCTCCTGCTGCCATCTTTTCTTCGATATGAGTAGCTCTTGTACTTGGTATGAGTAATTCAAGGTGGCAGCGAGGGCCCTTTGGAGGCTTAGCCGTCAACACCAGTTAGATAGGTACATTGATCTGGACCCAAGAATGAAGATCCCAGTTAAGGTGATCTTGTTTTTGAGTCCCCAGGTCCCAGCTTTCCCAGAAGGGGAAGGTCTTGAAGAATATCCCCAGGAAAAGGAATCCAACTAGGAGAAGACTCCTGCCCTGAAACCTTCCACCACAGCTTTAGGCAGTACTTGATGAGAAGAAACTAATGGTTCAGTGATTTCTGCTTATCCCATCTGGACAGAAAGGACAGGAGTAAAGCCAGAGCCAGGTCACATACCATGGAGAACTTGGCCCTAATGCTTGGGGAGAGAGGTGAGAATTACAGAAGTGTTGGGGGTTTGAAATCTTGCCCAACATAGGAAAGCTTTCTCAAGAGAGCATTCTTAGAGGAGTGGTCCAAGAGGGCAAGGATGAGTAATTGCAGCAGCAGCTAAACTCATTATTTCCATCACTTCACACCAACCTTCTCTGGCTTCTGACGGGGTTTTTTAAATCAGTCAGTCAAAAGTTGTTAAGTATTTTTGGTATTGTTGAGTTTCTTCATTTGTACCCAACTCTTTGCGACACTGTGCCACCTAGCTGACATACTTTACACACCTATATATAGATATATAGATATAGATATATAGATATAGATATATCTATGTAGATATAGATATAGATATGTTCATCCTTCATTGCCAAAGAAGACCATACCTTCAGAGAAATAATGACATGACTTGCATTTGACTTTGTTTTGAGTGACGGAGGACTGTGCAGGTCACCAGCCTCACTTCTCCTCCAAAGCCATCTGAATCCAGTGACCACATATTCATCAGGATGACTGGAGATGACCCAAGATGAGGCAATTGGGGTTAAGTGACTTGCCCAGGGTCACAGAGCTAGTGAGTGTCAAGTGTCTGAAGTGAGATTTGAACTCGGGTCCTCCTCACTCCTGCACTGGTGCTCCATCCACTGCACCACCTAACTGTCCCTCATACTTTACATAAAGTCCCTACAAAAGGCAGAATGAATATTCAGTATACCTACTCAAAACACAGTTTCATGACTTTGTCCAGCAGCCATTGGCACCTTGAGGGTAACAGAGTAAACATATATGGAGGTCTAGTGTGAGATTGATAGTGCAAAAATGGTAGGAGGTGAGGGAGACCTGGGAAACTACATCTGTATGATGATCTCTTCCTCCTCCTCCAGACTCTGTGCTTCTACAAGGCCAGATCACAAAGGAAGAGGAGGCAATGACTTTTGGGCGCCTTACAACCAAACTCCAGGTAAGTTCAAGTTTCTTCTCCTGCCTGTGCATCATCTCATACTGTACTTTTTTTTCAATGTATAGACACACTTCTTTCCCTTCTTGGGACCTGCATCTCAATTTTTCTCTCCCAGAAGTCTCTGGTCATTTTCAGTGATGATAGAGAGTTTGAAAGACCTTAGAGTTTGAATGATGCATTTTAGAATGAATGTGTATAATTTGATAAGGATCGCAGTCCACCCTCCTCCACATGATGGTTCTTAAAATGCTTGGACAGGGGCTATCATGTCCCCCTGAGCCTTCTTTTCTCCAGATTTAACACACTCAATTTGAGGAGTTTTTTAAAGTATTGTAGTGCCAGGTGAACAGTGGGAGTTATGTATCCAAATATAAGCAAAGAATTTAGACTTGATGACTTCAAGGGTCCTTTCTAACTCGGGAGACTTTTTCTTTCAGTTTAATTCAATAGACATTGGGAGTACAGAAATGAAAATGAAATGATCCCTGCCCTCAATAAGCTCACATTACTTATATCTGAACAAGAGATTAGAGAAAGAAGGCAAGAGTCCAAGGACGAGATCCATCCAAGAGGAGAGAAATGGGTCAGCAAAAGATGCCCCTGAAGGCCTCTGCAGGTCCCTGCCATGTTCAAGTTCAGGCCTCACACAGGAAGTCCATGGACAAGCAGAGTATATGCAGATTGTGCAGGATTCCTGCAAAGAGGCTCAAGTCTATGTCATGTGAGGTTCTTTTGAAGGAAGAAGGGAGATTGAGATTGGAGGAGGGCTTAGGGAGGACTTGATATCAGCTCCAAAGATTGAAAGGTGGTCCTGAGGAGAAGGGAAAGGTTGTGCTCTGCATGGCCCCAGAGGGCAGAAGTAGGAGAGCCATGTCATCATTGTAAAAGATCTGAAAATAGGATTCATGGGAGGAAAAACTTCCTAAAATTAAGAGCTATCAAAAAGTGGGGTAGAAGAATCAAAGGGTTCACTCTCCTTAGAGGTCTTCAAACAACAACTGGATGATGACTTGTCAGAGATTCGGTATGGGGGATTCTCATTTGTCTGTGGGCTGGAAAGAGACCTCAGAGGTCCCTCACTACTCTGTAACTGTGAGCAGTATCACCTCCCAAAATAGCAATAAACACTGGGAGGGAAACTTTCAGCAGGAAAGATGAGGCAAAATTAAGCCAGATTTTCCGGGATGAAGCTGGAACAAGGACCACAAACAACTTGGGAAACATCACTTGAGATTTCACAACAATCTCTCTTGCCATCAGTAACATGGGAGCTACCACATTTGTACTCTTGCATAGCAATCTCTCATGTGCTCCTTGAGGGAAGCAGAAATGACTCCATGGAAAACAGGAAGAGTGTCTGGAACAGGCTGATTCCAGACCAAGGAGGTTCCTGTCAGAAGCTGTACAGTCAGATGCTTAGGAAAGGGTGAGGGATGTTGTTACTTCTTTTAAGATCCTTCTGAAAGATTTCAATAGCTCCTTATTCCCATCAAAACTTTCCCATCTCCACCAAAATCTCAAGAGAAGAACTTACACTTAGAACAGTAGTATCCTCAATGTAAGTATGAGCAGGAAACAAGCAGTTTCGCAAATAGTATTCTACAGCAAACCTCCAGCTGACAATCAAGGCAGTTGAGGGAAAGTTTCAAAGAAGAGATTACACTGGATTGATGTGTAATTCTCCTCCATCAGTATGTCTGCTTGATAGAACTATGGCAGAGATAACTTCGTCAGATGAAGTCCTGAATTTTTATATCAAGGAAGTCTTAAAACAGAGGCTGAAGTCACTACTGTCATGGAAGATGGTCTGTGGAGAGTTCATTTTGAAGAGGAGTTCCCTCAGAAATGTTTCCCTAGACTCCTGTTTAAGTAGGTTACTGCTCTGATTCCTCAAACCCATCACATTATTGAGCCTCCTAAAAGAGACTGTAAGGACTCAACAGAATGTGGCCTCGTTATCCCCAAAGGAAAAATCAAGGCATTGAAGAATATATGTGGTTGTATAGACTGAACATGTATCTCTTGGATGCACTGTGCAAATGGGAAATGACCTGAATGCAGAACTGGAAGAATGTAGGGTCTGGGACACTGGGCAGCACCTTGACTGACCGCTAGCTTCAGCCCAGAACAGAAGCCAACCTTTCAACACATCATCTTTTTGGTGGTCTTTATGGTGAACAATGGGACTCTGCCATCTCAGAGTGTAGCTCAAGTAAAGAACAGCAAAGAGATGTGTGGAGATTGGACTGCAGCAAATGATGCGATCAAGAACTCTATGCAAACCACCACAAGAAACATTTTTTTTAAAGTATGGCCAGACTGCGAGACAGGCCAGTTATGGAGGGGCAGTGAAGCCTGAGACCGAATAAAGACAAAGAAAAGAGCCCAAGAGGAGGCTGCTTGTGTGTTGGCTGAAGTCCCTCAGGAAGTTATTCTGGCATGTTGTAAATGGGACCACAGAAACTGCAAAGGGAAAGGAGCTATGGTCTTCAGTCTTGGGCAGAGCACTCTCACTAAAAAGGTCACAGTCCAAGAAAGCATTGGAAACAGTAGTTCACTGGAACTTACCATTATTCTCTGCACATTGTAGGTTATACTAACACAGCGGGTAGAAATGAATTCCAGGTTTCCATACCATAAAGGGAGTAGTTGTGTGTGCGCGCGCACGTGTGTGTGTGTGTATGTGAGAGAGAGAGAGACAGACAGACAGAGAGACAGAGACAGAGAGAATCAGAGGAAGAGAGAGAATCTGAGAATTAGCAGTTGGGAATTAGAACTCCTAGCATGACAACCCATTTGTAGGATTCTATCTTCTAAGTGACTGTGTACTGGGAGTGGAGAATGATTACATTTCTTGGTGAGATCACCAGTGGTGCTGTTGTGTATCCAACCATGGATGGCCACTGGGTCTGTTGTGTGGTTTGGGGCTTTACAAACAGAGGTACAGATTTCTTGGGCTTCATTTGTAAGATTTGTTAATAATGCCTTCAAAGAAAGCCATCTTCATGCAGCCTAGTACAAAGACACATAGTGATCAAGAAACAGTCCCTGGTTAAGCAGTTGTGTGTTTGATTCAGGAATCAGTGACATTCAAGGACGTGGCTGTGGACTTCACCCAGGAAGAGTGGAGATGCTTGGATCTTGCCCAGAAGGCCCTGTACAGAGATGTGATGTTGGAGACCTATGAGAACCTTGTCTCCCTTGGTAAGTGCAGCTGCCCTGTACACAACTCAGCTTGACTTTGCAGATACTCTTCCTGCAGGCTGTGGGATGTCTGAAATGCTGAGCTGAATGTTGGCTTGTGGTACAAGAATATTTTAAATTATGTGTCTTAAGAGTCTCAAATTCTTTATAGCCAATAAGAATATTTATTTGGTATTCCCAGGTGAAAGGTCTTTGCTTTGTACAAGTGGAAATCCCCCTAGCTTCCTTGCACTGACCCTGAGGTTACAGCTTCCTTTCTCCCAGGATCCTCCGATGAAGGATTCCCAAGAGAATCAGTAGACCTTAGTAATGTTAATGGAATAAGAAGATCTTCCCAGTCCATTAGACCTCTGTGACCTGCTTTGAGCTTTGTCCCAGCTGAGTCACATGGAGCCCATGGTGGGAGGAGCTTTCCCAATGGAAAAAGAGTGGGAGGAGATTGCCCAACAGAATTTTAAATGAAATAGAACGTTGTGGAGAGAGAAGCAATCATGAGCAGGTAGAGGGAGGAATTCTGCCTAGAAAAACTTGTTTGTGGGGAGGTGGTGGAACTCAAAATTTTAAAAAATAAATGTTAAAAATTCTCTAAAATAAAATAAGTCCCAGCTACAATGGTCAGCATTTCTGACCAACAACTGAATGAGCAGATTCCTGAGCCAAAGCATAGTGGACACTGCCAGAGGCTGTGGGGAAGGCAGGCCCAGGGAAGCCCTTTCTTATTGTGATCTGAAACTGATAGAAGAGTCAACAAACATTTATTTAGTGCCTGCTAAATGTTAGGGATATAGATAAAAGCCTTCAAGGACCTTTTAGTCTAACACAAAAGGAAGCTGAAAGTGGGAAGGGGAAGGTACTGGGCTAGGGGGCATGATGGAATCCTGTCCAAAGGAATGGCCTTGGTGGGAAATGAGGAGATGCCTAGCCGGGGAGCCCTCTTTAAATACAGGCTTTGGAAGTTCTTTGCTCTGCCTTCTCTCCCTCCAAGGTGTGAGCACCAAGGCTGATGCATTCTCAAAGGATGATGAATTTTCTAATGATGAGCTTCATGTGCCAGGTCAGCCTGATAATGCCTAGCCTGCTACCTCACCTTCACCCTTTCTGGGCATTTTAACTCTATATGTGTATATGCTGTTCCCTCAATAGAATGGATTCCCTTTGTGAGTGACCACTGCACTTTTACCTTTGCACCCCCAACACATAGCATAGTATCTACCCCATTATTGGTACTTAATTAATGCCTGCTGATTTATTAAGATACTTGAATCTCAGCTGAAATAAATGGAAAGGTCTTCTCTTAGCAAAGAGTGGGTCAAATGAAATCATTTTCTCTGTGAGTATAATTTTGATCTTTGATCCATATTTAAATGGAACTGTGATTTGGAAATTTGGTCTAGTGATTGTAACTCCCCCATGCCTAACCATAATGCTTGTTCATGTCATCCTCTATGTTCTATGGGAGAGGGGAGCAGGAGGATTTCCGCCCACCATTCTGGGGCCTTACTATAGACCCTTCTCCTTTTTCCTGACATTCTGAGGGTACCATTGGGAAGACTCAGATTATCCACCTGTCATTTCTTGTCTTTACCACATGATCAGCTCATCTTCTCTTCCAATCATACTTGTCCTGGATGATCTATTTTTTATTACTGTTTTTAGAACATTGTTTGGATCGTTGCTATATGTTGTGGCCTGCTTACACCCATGACTTGCCTCTCTTTTGCCCTCAGGGAGATACTGTTTTAATTCTTTGGAGACCCTTACAGCCCTGTCTCATGGCCATACTGACAAAAGATTAGTTTTTATTAGTTGGACCTTTGTTTCCAGGGGTGTAGTTTGGGTTCATCAAAGGAGCTCTGCAGGTTCTCAGAGGCAGCCAAGCCCACTCCCCATATCCAATAGCCAAAAGTGGCCACTGAAAGGGTGATGGAGATCTGCCAGAGAGTCCAAGTTGGAGAGGAATTCTCTGGGGCAGGGGGGTGGTCCATCAGGGACTTCTCCTGCAGTGATACCATTTAGGCTGCATCAAGCCCTGGAACACTGTGTTGCTTTCAGGAAAAGATCTGTAAGCAATCAATAGTTTGGTCGGTACATCTACCCAGGAAAGACCAAGTAGGTGGAGATTTTCTAAGGTCCAGCTTACAACCAGGAGATCCCATAAAGCCTATCCACAAGTGTGTGTGTGTGTGTGTGTGTGTATTTATGATAACTGAAGGAATGAAATTCATTCTGCATCATTCTACAATTGATTCTATGCCCCATTTTATATGATTGGTCGAGCCCCATTGCTTTGTCTCTTTGCCTGTTCTATTGTCACCTAAAGGAAATCTGTTACCCTTGATGGATGCAGGTGGACACCAGAGAGACCATCTCTAACTTTGCAGACAGACTCAAATAATGAACATTTTTTGGTGACAAGAGTTTAGTTTCCCCTCTTAGTTCAAAGAATATTTATTATCCTTCATGCCTTCAGCTCCTGAAAAATTCTTCTTGTTGAAGAAGGTAATAAGGTAACCTGGTACATTTCCACAAGATCATCCTTGCCTGTCCTTGTACCTTTAAGGACAGTCTTATCTCCCTTCTAGGAGCCAGGGTTTGTGCTTTCTTTGGTCCATTATCAAGAGTCTCAGAATGCAGGTGGGTCCCATAAGTCAACCAATCATTTCTCTACGACAGAAATGTATGTGTTAGCCCACTCTTCTTCATGTAACCAATAATGTTGTCCTCACCTCCATGATGCTGACAACTCTATAACCAATTGTATTATTTACCTCACCTACCCATTCTGTTGTTTATTCTGTGCTTATGGAAAAGAGCTGTGCCTCTTGCTCTGGGTCATTGGCCTAGTTGAAATAGTCATTTGACTTACTTTATTTACAAATTCATCCCCTGCTAATAAACTGATAAAACTCAGAATTCTGCACCTTAGTTTACCTTCATTAAATTCTGTTGAGGCATAAGTATGTACATCAGGTCAGATCCAAATGTACAAGATGGTAGGACCAACACTGTGATTTATACTCGCTTAGAATACAGAACAGGATTTGCTTCAGAGATCAGTTGTAATAACTTTGGGACATTTTGGTTGCCTGATTTTCCTTTCATAGAATTGAATTCTTAGTTTTCTGTCCCCAGCCCTTACTCATTTCTGTCCCTGTGTGTAGGAATCCCTGTTTCAAAACTGGATGTGGTCTCCTTGTTGCAGAGAGGAGAAGCAACATGGATGCCAAAGGGAGAAGACTCAGGATGCCTTTGTTTAGGTGGGTGTCACTATGAGCCTGTCCTCAGTCTGCTCTGGCTCTATGCCGGGAGGTTCCGAGGAATGGACTTGGATTTGTTCTTATCAGTTTTAGCCTTACTGGTTTAGTCTGCCAGGATCTCCTTGAATCATAATCTTATTTATATTGTCAGTCATTCCTTCTGGCTTCATGTCATTTACAGATTTCAGTACACTGCCATATGTGCCTTCATTCGATTTAATGATAAAGTCTTTATGAAAAAGAAATATCTCATTGTATAATGATGTCCTTAATTTATTAACTTTCAGTATAACATATTTAGTATGTTGTCATTAAAAATTTTTTTTTGTAGAAAAACTTTTGTACAAGCTAAATTGATTTCCTGTTATGTCAAGTCTTTCACCTTGACTGCTTTTAAAATAATCTTGTCAAAATCTTATTATAGGGGTAGCTAGGTGGCACAGTAGATAGAGTGCCAGACCTGAAGTCAGGAAAATTCATCTTCCTGAGTTCAGATCTCACCCCAGATGCTTACTAGCCATGTGACTCTGAGCAAGTCACTTAATCTTGTTTGCCTCAATTTCCACATCTGTAAAATGAGCTAGAAAAAGAAATGGAAGAACACTCCAATATCTTTGCCCAGAAAACCACCAAAAGTGGTCATGAAGAGTTGGACACAATTGAAATGACTGAACAACAAAATTTTGTCATAGATTGATAATATCAGGTCTGAATGAGTTGAATTTTATGTTGACCTTCTTCCCTCCCTCACTCAGTAATCAGTAAACTCTGTTAAACATAGTTACCTAAAACTCTGTTGATTGTATTTTTTCATAATTTTTGAGAAACCCCATAATTAAGTTTTCCCAAATGCCCAGTTTTTAAGATATATGACTTTTGTTTGCATAGATTTCAAGTTGGTTAAATTTGCAGTTGGGTAATTCTCTGAGCTAGTTTTTGTTCTTTCTCTATGGCTTTCTACTATTCTGTCCTGTAGAAGATATTTCTGTTTTTAATTTAGTATTGCTTTTCATGACATCTCTAAGTACATTCAGTACCCTGGAAGATAATGTAACTTTGTTCAGGGCAGGTAGGTTCTCTGTTAATATTTCTTACCTGTCTTTTTCTTCAGTTCCTGAAAACAGTCCTGTTATACCTGGTCCAAATTAAGTATCATTCTTGTTGGGAGAGACAGAAACTAGAACAATTCCTCTAAAGAAGATTGTTTTGTCTCAGCACAGCAAGAAATGGCTACTGACATTTTCTTGGTTTCTTTCAGATTCCTTTAGTGAAGACACCGGGTCTGAAGTCAAGAACTTAAACATGATGCAGAACATTTGCATGGGGGCATCCTCTAGGAAAAGGTTGCCAAAGGGCATGGTCTGGCATGATAATACAGAAGAAGCCAGGGAATATGATATGAATTTAGAGAAACAGAAGAGACCATCCAGAAAAGTCACTATTCACAGAACAACTCTGAATAATGTGAATGTGCCTCAGTGTACAACATCTGGGAAGAGTTTAAGTCTGGGGCCAATCTTTGTTGCACTGTGGAAAGAGACTATGGAGAAAAGTCTGGATAAATATAAGATAGTTGGAAGGAATTTGAGGGGTTTTTCAGACCTAATTACATATAATACACTCTCTTTAGAGAAGAACTTTTCTAAGTACACCAAACGCAAGAAACTTTTCAGGTACCACTCAGGCCTATTTAAATTTCATAGAACAGATGCTAGAGAAAAGCTACATGAACAGAGTGAATGTGGAAAAGTATTTAGAAGATCAAATCTTACTGAAAATCAGAGAATTCCTGTTGGAGAGAAATATTATGACTATAATAAATATGGCAAAGGTTATATCCACAAAGGAAGTTTGACTGAACTTAAGATCAGTCATGCTAAAATGAAACCTTTTAAATGTAATGAATGTGGAAAAGGCTTTAGCCTGAGATCCAACTTTATTACCCATCAAAAAACTCATTCTGGAGAAAAACTCTTTGATTGCAGTGAATGTGGGAAAGCCTTTAGTCGGAGGGGAAACCTGATTGCACATCAGAGAACTCATAATGGAGAGAAACCTTTTGTATGTAATGAATGTGGAAAATGCTTCAGCCAGAGAGGAAACCTTATTGCACATCATCGAACTCATACTGGAGAGAAATCATTTCCATGTAATGAATGTGGAAAAAGCTTCATTCATAGGGTTAACCTTATTACTCATCAGAGAACTCATACAGGAGAGAAACCCTTTGCATGTCATGAATGTAGGAAAGGCTTTAGTCATAGGGGAAACCTTATCACCCATCTGAGAACTCATACTAGAGAGAAACCCTTTGAATGTAGTGAGTGTGAGAAAGCCTTCAGGTTTAGGGGAAGCCTTATTAGACACCAGAGAACCCATACTGGAGAGAAACCTTTTGCATGTAGCATATGTGGGAAAGCCTTCAACCACATGGGATACCTCATTGATCATCAGAGAATTCATACTGGAGAGAAACCCTTTGAATGTAATGAATGTGGGAAAGGCTTCAGCAAGAGAGGATACCTCATTTGTCATCAAGGAATTCATACTGGAGAGAAGCCCTTTAAATGTAATGAATGTGGAAAAGCCTTCAGTCAGAGAGGAAACCTTATTGCACATCAGAGAACTCACACTGGAGAGAAACCCTTTGCATGTAAGGAATGTGGAAAAGGTTTCAGCAGGAGGGAAAATCTTACTAGTCATCAGAGAGTTCATACTGGGGAGAAACCCTTTGTATGTAACGAATGTGGGAAATCCTTTACCCAGAGAACAAGTCTCATTACCCATCAGCGAATTCATACTGGAGAGAAACCCTTTGTATGCAAGGAATGTGGGAAATCATTCAGCCACAGAGATTCCCTCACTTATCATCAAAGAACTCACACTGGAGAAAAACCTTTTGAATGTAATGAATGTGGAAAGGCCTTCACCCAGAGGGCAAGCCTTATTACTCATAAGAGGACTCATACAGGAGAGAAACCCTTTATATGTAATGAATGTGGGAAAGCCTTCAGTCACAGAGTATCTCTCACTTGTCATCAAAGAACTCATAATGGAGAAAAACCCTTTGAATGTCAGGAATGTGGGAAAACCTGTAGCCAGAAAGCAAACCTTATTACTCACCAGAGAACTCATATAAGAGAGAAACCCTTTGCATGTAATGAATGTGGCAAAGGCTTCAGTAGGAGGTCTAACCTTAGTACCCATCAGAAAAGCCATACTGGAAAAAAACAGCAGTTGATGAAATAGGTGTCAGAAAGGAAATGCACCTTCACAGCAACAAGAGAATTCATATGACTCTGACACCTTCAACCAGGAGGGATATCTTTCCTTTCTAAAATACCTGACTGTGGCTCTTTTTGTTTTTCATACCACCTTCACTTTGCCTTTCCATCTCCTTCAAGGAAATAGCTCTTAGCTTGCAAAAGTCCAGCAAAACAAACCAACACATTAAAAAACTGACATTGTATACACTGTTCCTCATCCCTAGTCCACCATCTTTGTAAAGAACATGGGATGGAGTAGGGTAGGCTTTTCTCAGTATTTGGTTTTAGTTTTATCAGTTCTGCATTCTGATTTTTAATTTATTATTTTCTCTATAATCTTCAGTATTTTCTTCATTGTACTTATTTTGTTGGTTTTAAGTTTTAAAATTTTTTTAGTTCACATTTTGTTCATTAATCCCCTTTTTATACTTTTATTTTTTATATTTTTATATAATTACTTATATATTATAAATTTATATTTATATATAATTTTATACTTTACATATATTATAAATTTATATTTATAATTTTATATTTTTATTAACATATGGTTTTAGAGAAATAAGTTTTCCTTTTGAAGCCTGCTTTAGCTGCATCCCAGAAATTTTGGAATATTATCTCATTTTTACCATTGTCTTTGAAGCCGTTAATGTTTCTATGATTTGCTCTTTGACCCAGTCATTATTTAGCATTTCAGTATTAAGTTTCCATTGTTGTGCTCCCCAAATTGATTGCTTTTTCATTGTATTATCTTCTGTGAAGAATGTAGTTAGTATTTCTGATATTTTCAAAATTTGCTTGCAGTATCTCTGTGTCCAAAGGCATGGTCTGTTTTTGTAGAGGTGCTATTTCATGCTTAGAAATAATGTATATTTAAATATACATGTATACATTTTTAATACATATTTGACATATACATTTGATATATACATATATACATACATACATTTATACATATTTGATATACATTTAGAAGCTATAAATCTTTTAGCTCTAAATTCACCAACAGTTTGTTTAATTTATCCTTTTTCTTCCATCAGTTTGTCCAGCGTTGAGAGGAAGATTATAGTCGTCTGCTATTTATTGTGTTCCAATCTATGTCCTGCTGTTCAGTTAATTTTTCTCTTGATATACCATTTGGTACATATATGTTTAATATGGGCACTGACTCATTATCTATGGTTCCTTCAGGCATAATATAATTTCCTTATTTATCTCTTGGGATTGTGTATTTTTACTTTTACTTAGTGTGGTAGCATAGTTGTAATTCCAGCTTTTTGTATTCACCTGATGCAGAGTAAATTTTTCTCCAGCCTCTCATTTTGTTTTTGTGTGGAACACACCCACTGGATTATGGGCTTTTGTTTTCCTAACCATTCTGACATTTGTATTTTATTTGATTTAGTTCACTGGTATCCTACTCATATACAAACAAGGGCCACTACTCTATAGATAAGAATTCCTGGGGGCCATATACCAACTTACTTTTATAATGTAATGTTATCTATGTTATATTAAGTTTTTATTTATTTTGCTAAATTTTTCCCAATTATATGTTAATCTGATTTGGACTGCACAGAGTGTTGTGGACCACATGTTTTGATATCTCTGGTTTAGTCCATTCACATACAAAATTATAGGTTAGATTTTTAAAATCTTCCTCTTTTAAGTCACTACTTTATCCTTAGGATTAATTTTTATTAAACTATTTTGATGTGATTGTATTCTTTCTTCCCATTCTTCTTGTTCCTATTGATCAATCCTTTTTGTAGATTTGGGGGTTTAATTAATTTACTGTTTTTTCCTTCCTTTTATTTATTTAGATATCTGCTTCTACTCCTTTTTTGTCTCCTATCTTTCCTTCTCAATGAAAAAGTCACAGTGAGTCATTTTTCCACTCTAGGAGAGCTTAGGAATAGAGAGGTCTACAAACATTGGGACACAGGCTGACCAGGAGTGGGAAAGAGGGCAGATGCAGTGAGAGTATTCCAGAGCTCAGAGTAAAGACAGAGCATCAGGGCAGGAAGGACTGCAGAAGGAGGTCCCAGGGGATCCCTGAACTACATCTCAGTGCAAGAATATGTGCCATCAGGCAGCTCTGCCCAGTTATGAGTCACTGATTCAGGGCCCAGAGAGGTGGTCAGATAAGTGTGGGCCCATCCTAAGCTGTGTCCTGAGCAAAGGATAAGTTCTAGAGGGGCAGAGCAGCAGCGACTCAGTTCTAGTCTTTTGTCTAATGCATCAGCCAGCAGTGAAACAATCAGGGAATGATTGATCAAGGGGGAGTCAGCATAAACCTCCTGACAGGTAACAGTGACTGCATCCATCAGCAGCCCACTGAAACTCAACCTCACACACAAGCTAACAGGCCCAGTCCTAGGTTAGGAGTTTACAGAGCTCAGACAAGTAGGTGGTACCAATCTGAGAGCACTGAAAACTTGCAGGCCCCCAGACTGGGCTGTGAAAACAGCAGAAGGATATGAAAGGACATATGCTCAGGTCAAACAATCCTGCAGAAATAAGTAGAACCTGGCATGAACAAAGCCCGTACTAAAGAAGAAGACATGAAGATTGGGGAAGCAAAAGAAGAACCTGACCAGAAAGAGCTGCTATATAGAAGATAATGCCTTGAAAACATCTACAAAACCTCAAAGAAAAAATGCATTTTGGACACAAGTCCAGTAAGAATTCCTAGAAGTTAAAGAATTAAAGAGTTTTAAAATATTTTTATTTAAAGTTTTGAGTTTCATATTCTATTCCACCTTCTCTCCCTCTCCTCCCCACTTCCTGAGATGGTAAGCAATCAGATATAGGTTATATATGTGCAATTATGTAAAACATTTCCATATTAGTCATTTTGTACAAGAATATTCAAATAAAGGGGAACAAAAAGAAAGTGAAAAATAGCATGCTTTAGCCTGTATTCAATAAATACCAGTTCTTTCTCGAGGTGGATAGGATGCTTCATCCTTAGTCCTTTAGGACTGTCTTAGATCACTGTATTGCTGAGAAGAGCTAAGTTATTCACAATTCTACATTGAACAATATTGCTATTACTGCATACAATATTCTCCTGGTTTTGTTTATTTCACTATGCATCAGTTCATGTAAGTCTTTCCAGGTTTTTTTAAAATTATCCTACTTGTTATTTGTTTTTATGTTTTTTGTTTTTCCAAATTTACTAATTTA
This sequence comes from Bettongia penicillata ogilbyi, assembly GCA_023548195.1. NCBI lineage: Eukaryota > Metazoa > Chordata > Mammalia > Diprotodontia > Potoroidae > Bettongia > Bettongia penicillata. The sequence goes on along the minus strand of JAJHZJ010000134.1, from coordinate 13,918,822 downwards.
TCTGTTTTCACTTCCATACAATCACTTCCATAAATTTATAATGCTAATGAAAGATCTTCCCCACCCATTAATAGGCCTTAGGTGAAACGCTTTAAGGGAAGTTGATTAAGGGAAGTTTGTTTTGTAGGAAGGCCCACACCTTTTGTTAGTTACTAATGAGGGGAGTGATGCCCTCTGGCTCTGAAAAGTGAATATGTACTCAGAAGTGAGGTTTTGCTTTGGCGCTTACTCTTTGGAAAAAGGTTCATGTGCCAGATGAGACTCTGGGTAGTTATTAAGGAGCCCCCTAGCTTTGAAAACCCAGACGTTGCTGCTTTTCTCTCTGGTAATGATGTATGTATGTAATGGTCAGACAGCTGGATCTGTCTGTTGCTCCATGATGTATGTAATACTTATGGTCAGACAGTTTAGAAGCCCTGCTGGTCATCGTTTCTTTGCTTGTATTTTCTTTATTGGTATAAGTTATTAGAGAAAATTGTTGACCCCTCAAAAGTTGCTTTCCTTTTAGAAAAGCAGATCTAAGAACCTGTGCTAACAGGCCATCCTGGATGTGTCAGAGTGCTTGCTGCTACAAAGTTCCAAATTTTCTCCCCCTCCTTCTTCCTCCCTCCCCAAGACAGCATGGAATCTTATATGGGCTCTACACATATATTTCTATTAAACACATTTTCACATTAGTCATGTTGCACAGAAGAACTAAAACAAAGGAGAAACCATGAGAAAAACAAAATCTAACAGAAAAGAAAATAGTCTGCTTCATTCTGTATACCAGCTCCGTAGTTCTTTCTCTGGATGTGGATGGCATTTTGCCTAATGAGTCCTTTGGAAGTGTTTTAGGTCCTTGAATTGCTGTGAGGGGCTAAGTCTACCAAAAACAGTCCTTGAACACTGTGGCTGTTACTGCGTACTGCGTATAATGTTATCCTGACTGCTCACTTCACTCGGCATCAGTTCAGATAAGTTTTTCCAGGTTTTTGTGAAGTCTGCCTGTTTGTCATTTCTTATAGCATAATAGTATTCCATGACATTCATATACCACAACTTGTTCAGCCATTCCCCAATTGATGGGCATCCCCTCAATTTCCAGTTCTTGGTCACCACAATAAGAACTGCTTTAAACATTTTTATACAAATAGGTCTTCATCCCTTTTTTAAAATGTCTTTGGCATACAGACCAAGCAGTGTATCAATGAATAAATGTGATAAAGCCTTTATCCAAAAGGAAAGCTCATCTAAACACAAGAGAATTATTTTAAAACATTACTTTGCCTATAATAGAGGAAAGCCTTTACTGAGAGAAGATACTTTCTTATCCATAAAAGAATTCAAACTGGAGAAAAACCCTTTGTATATAGTGAAATGGGAAAAGCATCAGCTGGAGAGCAATCCCTAATAGATACCAGGGAATTCATGTTGGGAAAAAAAATCATTTGCATGTAACAAATATGGAAAAGCCTTTAGCCAGAAGGGAAATCTTGTTAACCATCAGAGAATAAATACTGGAGAGAAAACGCTTTAATGTAATGAATGTGGGAAAATCTTGAGCTGCCAGTCAAACTGCAGTAGGCATTAGGAAAGGGGGACCTTTGCCCATGCAATGTCAGTATTCAATTTTAATGCATATTCACAAATATTTGCACCAAAGACAGTTTAGTAATAAATTATTTTTAACTAGTACTGGCACAATTTTTTTAAAGCTTCACATAATGGTCACACCCCACTTTTTTGCAAAAAACACCCCCAAACAGCATAAAATCTGCAACCATTATGTGGTGAACTATGGTATATACCAAGCAAGATGGATAAATAAATAATTAACGGAGGGAAGGCTTTCGAATTAGGGGTTGCGGAAGTCTTTCAGTAAAAGATGGGGATTTATTTGGGAATTAAAGGAAGCTAGAGGAGTCAGTAGGTAGAGTAGAAGAGGGAGAGCATTCCCAGGATGGGGGACAGCCCAAGAAAATGCCCCGAGCTGAGATAGAAGGTCTTGTTTGTGCAACAACCAGGAGGGCAGGGTCACAGGATCAAAGATTACTTGTCCAAGAGTGAGGGAGGATGGGGCTCCAAATGCCAAATAGACCATTTTGTATCTGATCCTGTAGGGAGCATGGAGGTACCGGAGTTACTGAGGGTGTGTGTGGGGTGCGTATGAGTAATATGCACTTTAGGAAAATCACTTCGGTGGCTGAGTAGACCGTCCCCTTGAGGCTTAAACCCCTCTCCGCCAACAGGCCACTGAAATAATTTAGGCAGGAGGTAATGAGGCCCAAACCAGGGTGGGGTAGTGTCAGAGCATAAGATACTTGGAAATCCACTTGCCAAAACACACACAAACACACGTAAATAATTGAATACAATTACCAAATATACTACAGAAAAGAAAAACAGCCCCAAATAAGTGGAGAGAAACTATTTATGGTTTAACTATACCAATATAAGCAAAATAATAATACCACTTACATTAATTTCCATATTTCATGTCATACCAAACTACCAAACCTGCTTTATAGAGGTAGAAAAAAGGATGACATAATCCATCTAGTGGAACTAAGAAAAATGGAAGGAGCCTAACAGGACAAGCAGATCAACTAGTGAAACATAACCCATAGAAGCAAACTAACATAGGATCATAGCCTTCAGTAATCCCAAAGACCTCAACTAACGTACTAAAAGTCTCACTCTTCACCAAAACTTCTTGGGACAGCTGGTTAAGCAGCCAGGCTGAAATCAACTTAGCCCAGCTTCTTGCACCACGTACCAAGACAAGCTGGATTCCCTGCAAGCGCTGAGCGGAGAGCTGGAAACATTGTTGCAAGGTACTTGTTGGGGACTGGATTTTTTCTGAATCCAAGAGATTCAGTTTTTCACTGCCTTGGAATGTCCCTGACTTAGCTCCCTGAGCAAATTTCCCCCAGAGTAGCGCTGCTCTGTCTGACTGTGGGGGCAGAACTGACTTCACTTGACTAGGGGTGACCCACAGAACTCAGCGTGGGGTTACAGGTCAGAAAACTGGAGCTGCGAGGGGCCTTGGGGTCTACAGGTTTTGTAGAAACAAGCCCAGGGAGAGGTGGAGCGCTGAATCACTTAATTATCAGTTAAATAACAGCCAGATAAAGCGGTCGTTGTTTTCATTAGACCCAAGGGACGACTCAATATGCTAAGTGCCCAGGGAAATCAAAGGTAAAGCCAGAAATGCAATCACCGCAACCCTCCCTCCAGTGCGCAGACTCAACGCTTTGAGAAGGAGGACCGCTGTGCCTTCTGGGAGATATAGTCTAGGTCAACGACTCAAAGTGCGAGCAGGCGGAGACTTTGGGCTTCCGCACTCTACTTCCCAGAATGCTCTTGCGGAGGGCCCCGCTAATGTCAACATTGCTGCAGAGTGAAATGCATCATGGGAATGGTTCTTCCGTCTCTCTGAGTGCGCCTCCGATCCGCTGAGCCAAAGAACGGAAGGAAGGAAGAGCGCAAGCGCCGCAGGGACTCTCCGCTCCGCGTTCCGGCTGCCGGCTCCGTCGGAGCCACGAAGGTGAGCGAGGGAGGCAGTGTATGATTGAGCACGCGCGACACCAGTTCCTGCCTCCCCTCCCCCCCATTCTTATGTGCGTGCGCTGAGCGGTCAGCGAGTGAGGGCGGAGCACCGCGCACGCGCTTCCCTAACTCCGCCCCCTAGCCCCACGTTTGCCGTGTGCGCACGCGCACAGGGGGCCCCGGCTCCTGCTGTCGGAGCCTCTAGCTGTGTGAGGGCGGGACGGCGTCAGTTGTGACAGTGCGCACGCGCGGCCCGGAATCCCAAGGCCCCAAGCCTGGAGGATTGCCTGTGGCTTTGGGTTCTTGTGAAGGGATGTGTGTGCGCGCAGTTGGTGTATGGAAGCTCCTGAGTGTGTGCTAGTGCGGGTGGTCGTGCAAGCGCGTGTCCTCCTCTCGCCTCCCTCAGCCTCGAGGTCTCCCCGCTCTTCCCCCATCCTTCAGAACCCTCCCTCCCCCATTCCGACGTCTCCAGTGGAACCAGGCCCAGACTGCCCCGCCACCTTCTGCCACCTTCTGCCCCCTCCCACCCCTCGCCAGGTGTCCGCTGTTGGGAGAGTGCCCCCTCTCAGCGGCCCCCCCAACCCCCAGCGGGTTCCTCCCCTGCCCCCACCCCCACCCCATCGCCCTGCGCACGTGACTTCTGGACTCGGCCCTTTCAGCCCTTTGTAGCCTGGGCTAAACCTCCCAGAACGCCCCTCGCCCCCCAAGCCTTCCTTCTAGATCCAGGGCCTAGCGGGAGGTCTGAGCCACACAGCCCATGGAAGGGCCCAGCAGCAAGGCTGTGCCAACCCGGCTTCCCGGATGAACTGTTTCTGTGTTGAACCGTAGGAGAGGGTTTTCACTAGCGTGGGTGCTGAGGGCATGCTGCCCCCCTCGTGAGTGACTGGGGAGGCTGTGGGAGGCAGCACTTCCTGGGCCCTGGGATCCCCTCTCCGTAGGTGAGGTGAGCCCTGGGCTGCATGCCCGTCCACCGTCTGGAGGGCGCTGCCCTTCACCTTCCAGCTCAGAGTCGTAGAGGACACGGTGGAGGAAACCCTGCCGGCTGTCATCTCATGTCCTCCTCCCCTTGTGGATAAACGCTTCCCAGAGTGTCTTCTGTCCTGCCTCTCACACCGTCACCGTGTACAGCCTGGCTTCTGACCTCATCGTCCTACCTGTGATCTCCTAGTTTCTCAGTTCTCCTCCTCCACTTCTCCGTGGCCTTTGACACTTGGTCACTCTCTCCTCCTTGATCCTCTTTTCTCTCTAGGTTTTTAGGATACCACTCTCCCTCATGGTTCTTCTCCTGCCCATCTGACCAGTCTTTCTCTGTCTCCTTTGCTGGACCTTTAGGTCATGCTTGCTAACTGTGAATGTCCCACAGACTCTGTCTCAGGCCCTCCTCTCTTTGCCGCTATCCTATTTTACTTGGTGATCTCATCAACTCCCATCAGTTCAATGATTTCTATGCTAATGACTCTCAAATCTGATTATCCAGACTTTTCTTCTCTGCTGACCCCCAGTCTCACATTTCCAACTGCCTGTTGTTGAACTGAATGTCCTATAGATTTCTTAAATTCTGCACGCCCAAACTGACTTCATTCTTTTTCCCTCAAATGTTCCCCTCTTCCAGACTTGACTGAAAGTTCAGGTGGCTGTGTATGTGCATAGCTATGTACAGTGTGTTCCTGGCATATTTAGACACACCCTTATGTGCCAGTTGCCTCTGAGAGCTTGAGCCTGGCTGTGGCTGACATTTTCTGGGGTCTTCCAACTATAACTCTGTGATCAATTCCTGCTAACTTCCTTTGCTTCCTATTTGTTTTCCCTCTGCCATTTCTGTGAGACTCTGCTGCTGGAGTAAGAAGGTGTGCCAGTCAGTCCCGGACCTTCCACCATGACCTCTGTGGGGCAGTGCTTTACTGGCTTGAGGGACGTTTCTGCTTGTCCAGCCTAGTTCTGATGAGTCTGATCGACTTTCCCCTTTTCTCCTTTGTACTTAGTGAGCTCCAGTTTGCTTCCAGTTCAGGGAAAATTCAGTTAGACATTTTTGTTCCCTTCCAACTCCTCTGTTCACTTTGTTTTCCAGGGCCTCTATTGGGGAGGGAAGACAGAAACCATAAGATATGACTGAAAAGAGTGTGCCTCTGGTCACTAGGCCATGATCTCATATGTTGGCCTTGATAATGAAGAGAGGGGCCGGGGCAGGGGGGGGGGGGGGGGGGGCGTGGAGATGAATTTTTTTGCCAAGAAAATGAGACTTAAAGGGTATTCTGAATTTTATTTTATGGGGAAGGGTATGAGTAAAAGGAGCTCTTTGCAAAGTTTGTATTTTAAAGTAAAATTTACTTGTTAATTTTAAAAGAAACTAAGGTTTGTTAGGATTTTCTTTTTTGAGTTTGATGAATAAAAATGCTGTCCTTTATTACTAAGTTATTCATTAAATGGTCATCTTAAAAAGTTCCCCTGGGCACACACCCTGAACAAAACGTGTATGTGTGTGGGGGGGGGAGATGATGATGATGATGATGATGATACATTTCTGTGACCAAAACAGTCCTCACCAAATGCCTGTGTCCTCTTAGGAGTTGCTGACCATTTCATTCGTCCATAGGGTCTTGTTTCCCCTTCTGTGGGTGCATTTTTTTTCCCCCTTAAATGTTCCTTTAAAGAATGAAATTCACCACCAGTTCTTTTGCATGCCCAGGGCTGTGGCTATCTTAAAAGGACCTGAGTTACACTATGTGATTGTGATTTTAGTTCTCTTCTGCTTCCTCCTTCCTGTCTGGCATGAGGGGCCCTGGGTAGTGTCTTCAGGGCCCTACCTGGCGGCACCAGGGATACATTGACCAGCTGGAGATGGAGATCTGAGCCCCAAAGAGAGGGCCTCAGTTGAAGTGATTTTGCTTTTGTGCCCCCAGACCCCAGCTTTACTACAAGGGAAAGGTGATGGGGGATACCCCCAGGAGAAGACTGTGGCTTAACAATTTCCCCTGGAGCTCCAGGACAGTGCTTGATGTGAAAGAAGAGACCCTGGAAGGTCCAACAGTTCCTGGTCATCCTGGCTGGACCAAGAGGTCCTGAGTGAAGTTATGTTGGGAGTATAGCACAGAGGTCATGATGATGGAGGACTTGGCCTGAGGCCTTGGGGAAAGAGGTTAGGATTTCCAAAGGATGGGCAGGGAGAAGGGAATCTTTCCATTGTGGGGCATAGGAAAACAGGAGAGAGAGAGGCAGGGAAGAGATGGACAGTCACAGCTGCAGAGACCAACTCTGTTCCCTTGTGGAACAGGCTCCTTCACAGATTTGAAAGCCCATGGAAAGGGAAAAGGACCAAGTGGTCTGTCCGCTTGGCCATTCTTTAGGAGCGTAAGATGGGTAGAGGAGGTGGATGGGGGGATGATCTAAGGGGCAGCATTGACAGTGCAGAAGAGCTTGGGGCTCAGTGGTCTCTGCTCCTCACAACCTCTTTCTCCTCCAGCTCAGCCCTTTCCCAGGTAGCACTATGGAGCATAAGGAGGGAATGTCTTCTGGTTTCCTCACAGCCACACTTCAGGTGAGTTTGAATTCTTCCCTGACCCCCTTCTCTCTCCTTCCTGCTCCCTTTTCTCTCTTTCAGTTCAGCAAACATCATTCCATGCTTCCTAAAGGTAAAAGTGAGGCTGCTTCTTCCCCAGTGACCCTACTTTCTATTGGTGGGTTTGCATCTACTCAGATAAGAGACAAACAGAGACTGTGAGGAAGAGACAAAAGGAGAGAAAAGGGAGGCAGGGACTAGAGGGGGTAAGGGAGGATGAGAAGTGGTGTAGGTGAGTGCAGCCTCCTGCCATGGCTGTGCAGGGCTGTGATCCTGCTACAGCCCCACTTTTTCAGAAGGCTGCTTAGACAAGCAGGAGCATGTTCCAAAGGAGCTGTTCGGGATGTGGAAGTCTTGTCAGAGGAGGATCCCATGAATGGACTTGGGATGCTTGGATTGGAGAAGGTTGAAGGGTTGCACGAGAGCTGGGCCAGTGGAAGGATTGGTTCTGGTTGGCCCCAGCAGGCACCACCAGGGGTGAGGAATGGACACAGAAGTGAATACACAGTGATGTGAGCACAAACTTTCTGAAAGTGAGAGCTGTCAGCAGGAGAAGAGGTGCCTTAGCCTTCAGGGGGCATGTACTCCTGGCTTCCTTTGTGCTGCATCATCGTCTCTTCCAGCCCTGGTTCACTACTTGTCCAGAGGACCACAGCCTAATTAGCAGTAAACATTAGTGGGAAAAACAGATTTACAGACAACTCGACCTGAGCCCCAGTTAAACCCAGCATCCTGACGGTGTATGGACAGAACAAGAACCAAGAAAAAGAATGGCATGGAAACCATTGTCTGGAGATCTGCGACAACCCCATTTTACCTTCAGTAATGGTGAAGCCACATTTCTCAGAGGAAACTCTAAAAATGAATCACTGAGAGACCAGGCATGAGAGAGTGAGGGAGCGGGTCTGAAGCTGCCCGGCTCTGAGAGCACTGCAGGATTCATTTCTGAATTCTAATTAAGAACATTTTCTAATTTCTTGGAAAAGATGATGGGGTATTATTGCTTCTTTTTGAAAAAGTCTATCAAAAAAGATTTCATTAACTACCAATCCCAGGGTTTATTTTCCTATCTCTAAAAAATCTTCATGAGAAAAAGCCACTATGCCTAGTGGGGGCATCCTTGATGAAAGTAGGAGGAAGGAACAGGCAGCATTTTGCAAACAGCTTTCTACTAGATAATCCATCTCTGCAGAAATCAGACATTTAAGTAAAAGGGACAGGGGACACAAGGGCCCACTAGTTTAAACCATGGATTCTAAAATAATCATTGATTCACTGAACAAAATCCAATATTCAGAGCTCTCTCCAAGGAGCAAAGAAGGTGGTGCACCAAGAGGAAACTGAGTGCTGTTAATGTTTAAAAATGTTATTGAGAATTCTAAACTTGGAATATTATCTCCTGAACTAGTTGGTCAGTAATGGAGAGGGATCTCTTGAATGTATCTAAGGAGAGATTAATATTTGGACTGATTGTTAGTATTGTGTGTTCAGTGATTGCATGGAGGCTGATACTCTCATGTGTCTTGGGGCTTTGGGAGTAAAGAGCACAGTTTTCTGAGGGGTTCCTTTTAGAGAGGATTGTTGGGGTGACATGGGTAATCAAATATGTATGAGCTATTGTGTCTAGTATGGGAGCAAGGCCCACCACGAGTAGGAAATAGCTATTAGGAGGCATGGTCCCTGGCTGAGTAGAAATGTGTTTCATTCAGGAATCTGTGACGTTTAAGGATGTGGCTGTGGACTTCACCAGGGAGGAGTGGAGATACCTAGATCCTGTCCAGAGGGCCCTGTACAGGGACGTGATGTTGGAGACCTATGAGAACCTGGTCTTTGTGGGTAAGCACAGCTCCCCTGTGTGAAATGCAGAACTGAGTTTTGACAAAAATATTCCAGGCTGCCTATCACTTTTCAAGCATCCTGGCCCCTTTGTGGCCTATAGAGAGAATACCTCTGGATTTACTGTCCCTCTGCTCCTCTCTTTAGCATCCAGAACCCTTCACAATGTGGGATCCTCCTGCCCTTCCTGGCTTTTCACACATCATTTCAGTTTGCCTTCTGTGGGTCCAGGGGAGCCACCTGTGCGCATCCTCCTACAGACAGTGATTCTACCTACTGTCTCTGGGTTTTTGCACAGCCAAAGCATCACCTCCTACCTGAGGGCCCCCTAGAGCCAATTGTGCCTCTTCCCCCAAATGATCTGACTTTATTTTTTGTACTCCTTGTTTTCTTCCTTTGTGTCCATGTGGTTTTCTTAGTGAAGATGTTTTTGGTGGGCATGCCCAGGGTCTGGTATGCGTCTTCCTCCCTTAGTGTACAGTGGATTGATTTTCCCTCTGAGCCTAATTCAGATCTTGAGCAAGTCATAGTCCCTGAGGGTTGAATGGGCTGCACCCCATGTGTGGAGATCTCCTTTTTCTCTCTTTTTCTTTTGTGACATATTTTGTGGGGTTACTGGGGAAATTCTTAGGCAGTTCACTTGCTTTGCTTCTCTCCTGCCCACACCAGCTCCTCTTCTCTTCCTAACATACTTTCCCTCAAGGAGGTCTTCTGTTCCTGTTCTTTGGGATTCCACATTGCATACATGTTATGTAGCCTGCTCAGTCAGATAAGTAAACATTTGTTAAGCTCCTACTATGTGCCAGGCACTCTGCTAAATATTGGTCATACAGGAAAAGCAAAAACAGGACAACATACAAATTACTATGTACAAACAAGATATAGGCCGACTAAATTGGAGATGATCTATAGAGAAAAGGTCCTAGAATTAAGGGGGATTGGGATTCGATTTTGAAGAAGGTTAAATTTTAGCGGTAACCTAAAGGAAGCCAGGAGACAGATGATGAAGGTAAGAAGTCCAGGCATGAAGGAGAGCCACTGGAAATGCCGTCTCTGATTGGGAGGTGGAATGTCTTGTTCGAGCAGCTGCAAAGAAGCCAGCGTGCAATCCAGCCACCATGGTCTCGTTCCTATTTTGTGTCCTCTGTTCATTTTTAATTCCTGAGAAACTTATGTGTCCTGACCTCCATTCCCATAGTAAAGTACTGGTGGAATGTTGGTGTTGGAACAAAGGCAGGGAAGTCTGATGTTGAAGGAGCTTTGCAATTGTCCAGAGGCAGTCCAGGTCCTGTACGGTTCACCTCTGGATTGAGGAGATACAGCACAGAGGCCGGGTTTAGGGGAATCTGAGGACAGTCAGGTCCTTCTGGGTCTTCTCTTTGAGGGTAACATTGTTCTGGTGGCATCAAAGCCTTGAGGACTTAGGGCTTTTTGTAAAGGATCTGGGAGCACAGACCAAATGGGAAAAGAATAGCTGTTGCCTAGATTACAAGATGCTTTTGGATGAAGAGGCCATAGAGCTTGTTGCTCAGTTAGGATATGTGGGACAGACAGCAGAGGCGTGCAAGAAATTGAATCTGGAGTTGGGACTACTGCTCCACAGGGAGACAAAACCAAGTGCTTCAGACCTTCCTCTGGTCATCCTTCATGCCCTAACTTATCCTTGAGTAATTAAGTTCTGATTGTCTTCTATCCCTTTGTGCAGGGATTCCCATTTCCAGACTGGATGTGACATCCCTGTTGGAGAAGCAAGAAGCAGCATGGAGCCCCAAGGATAGAGGTGCCAAAGGGTCTTGTCTAGGTGAGTGAACAGCAAGCAGGTCAACAAATGTGAATATTTTTACATACAAAGAATTGAAAAAGAATTACCTATGTAATCCCTCAGCTCAGCATTGCTTATTTCTTTCCAAAATTATATAATAAATTTAATTCATGGGTTACAAAATTTTCCTCTGTGTCTGTATCTCTTCCTGACTGCCTCTTGTTCTTGTCAGCACATTTAAAAAAATGCTACAGTGACTCCTTTTCTGTTTTGAGGGATATCACTCATCTCACTCTTTCCAAATGACCCCAATTATTGAAAAAACTCTTTATAACAAATAAGATGATGGAGCAAAGCAAACCCACATATTGGCCATGTCTGAAGATGAAGGTCTCGAGAGCCTCTGCATTGGAGCCCCCACCTGCCAGATGCTGGACAGTTTCATCATCACAGAAACAAAACACTCTAGAGAAACATAGACAAATATTTTTAGACATATTAATAACTCATGGTTGGATAGTGCTAATATCAAAAATAAAAAGACAATGCTCCCTAAATAAATTTACTTTTTTAGTGTCATACCAATCAAACCACCAAAGGATTACATTGTAGAGCCAAAAATAAATGATGCAATTATATCTGGAGGAACAAAAAGTCAAGAAGCTTAAGGGAAATAACAAAAAAAGGAGAAATAAAATGGGTATACAGGTGTCAGTTGGTTATTACAAAGTAGTAATGATCAAAATTATTTGGTACATTGACAAAAACAAAGATGTCAATCAGTAGAACATTTTAGGTACATAACACAGAGAACCAAATAAACACAGTAACAGAGGGGTCAGTAAACTCCCAATCTGTCTTTCAACGTAACAAATTAGGTCTAGAGTTGGGACCCCTGCTCCACTGGGAGACGAAACCTACTGCTTCAAACCACCCTCTAGTCATCCTCCATGCCCTGCCTAAGTATAATTATATCTTTGCAACTTGTACCCATTGCTCCTCATTCTCCCCTTTAGATCTGTCTCCCATTAGTTTGAGAGTCAGCATACACACTCACACTTACATATACATATATATATGTATATATATAAATACAAATACACACACATAGAAACACACTTTACTGAAATATATGGGTTCATTTCTTTTGATTTTCCCAATTTGAGGAAAGCCTAGTGATTCTTAAAGATTTCCTCAGATGCTAATGGTCTTCTAAATCTGTCACATTCTTCTGTAGATTCTAAGTTGAATATATTTCATTTGAGTGATATTTCTCTGCTGAATTTTCCCCCTTCCTATGTGACTTTTCACTCTTTAGTTGTGCAGAAGATAATTTGACTTTCCATTAAATGTTGCTTTTATTGGCATCTATAATTGTTTGAATGCACTGGAATGTATCTCATTAGTCTTAGGTAGCTAAGTGTTCTTTTGATATCTTTTTATCTCTCTTTGGCTTCAGTTGAGAGGAGCAGTCCTTGTTTTACCTGGTTCAAATTAAGCATCATTGTCTTTATTGGAAGAGACAGAAACTAGAACTTTCTCTAAAGAAGGTTCCTTGTTCTTGGTACAGAATCAGTAGTTAGTGATTTTTATTTTTATTTTTTCAGATTCCTTTAGTAATGAGATCAAATTTAAAACAAGGAATTCGAGTCTGATGCAGAATATTTGCATAGAAGCATCATCCAAGAAGAGATTGCCAAAGAGCATAGCCTGGCGTTGCAAGATGGACAAAACCAGGGAGTATGATTTAGAAAAAGCCAAGGGTGACCGGGAGAGACATTCCAGACAAGGAACAGCCACTCTCAGAACAACTTTTAATAAAAGAAGTGCACGTCAGATTAATACATTTGAGAGAAGATTGAACTTTGGGTCAGACTTTGTTGCAATTTGGAAAGGAACAATGGGGAAAAGTCTCTATAAATATAAGATGACTGGAAAGAACTTCAAAGATTTTCCTGCCCTAATTACTTGTAATACATTCTCCTTAGGAAAGAATTTTTCTAAGTATACGAAATGCAAGAAGCCCTTTAAGTACCACTCAGACCTAATTAAATTTCATAGAATACATGCTGGAGAAAAGCACCATAATAAGCACATTAAATGTGGCAAAGCCATTGACAGAACGTCAAATTTTATTGACGATCAGAATAGAGACAAACATAAATATAAGCAATATGAGAAGGCCTTCAGCTACAAGGAAAGCTTGACTAAACATAAAAGAATTCATATTAGAGAGAAACCTTTTGAATGTAATGAACTGGGAAAAGCCTTCAGTGAGAAGGGACATATTGCTCATCAGGGAATTCATACCAGAGAGAAACCTTTTGAATGTAACAAATGTGGGAAAGCCTTCAGTAAGAGGGGATATTTTAGTAGACACTGGAGGATTCATACTGGTGGGAAATACTTTAAATGTAATGATTGTGGAAAAGCTTTCAGTGAAAGTGGTCACTTGATTATACATAAGAGAATTCACACTAGAGAGAAACTTTTTGAATGTAAAGTTTGTGGGAAAGCTTTTAATGTTAAGAAAAGCCTTTATAGACATCAGAAAATTCATACTGGAGAGAAACCTTTTGGATGTAATGATTGTGGGAAAAGCTTCAACCACAGGGAAAGCCTTATTAATCATCAGAAAACTCATACTAGAAAGAAACTCTTTGCGTGTAATGAATGTGGGAAAGCCTTCAGTGACAGTCAAATACTCAAAAGTCACCAAGGCATTCATACTGGAGAGAAACCCTTTGAATGTAATGAGTGTGGGAAGGCCTTCAGTGAAAGGGGTCGCCTTAATAGACATCAGAGGATTCACACTGGAGAGAAACCCTTTGAATGTAATGAATGTGGGAAAGCCTTCAGTGAGAGTGGACATTTTATTATCCATCAGAGAATTCATACTGGAGAGAAGCCATTTGAATGTAATGAATGTGGGAAAGCCTTCAGTGAGAGGGGAAGTCTTAACAGACATCAGAGAATTCATACTGGAGAGAAGCCCTTTGAATGTAATGAGTGTGGGAAAGGCTTCAACCGGAGGGAAAACCTTATTAGTCATCAGAGAACCCATACTAGAGAGAAACCTTTTGCTTGTCATGAGTGTGGGAAAACCTTCAGCCAGAGGGGAAACCTTACTACTCATCAGAGAACTCATACTGGAGAGAAACCCTTTGCTTGTAATGAATGTGGGCAAGCCTGTAGTCAGAGGGCAAGCCTCATTTATCATCATAGGAGTCATACTGGAGAAAAACCCTTTGATTGTAATGAATGTGGGAAGGCCTTCAGTGAGCGGGGAAACCTCATTGCACATCAGAGAACTCATACTGGAGAGAAACCCTTTGAATGTAATGAATGTGGGAAAGACTTTAGCCGGAGGGAAAACCTAATTAGTCATCAGAGAACCCACACTGGAGAGAAACCTTTTGAATGTAATGAATGTGGGAAAGCTTTTAGACAAAAGGGAAGCCTTATTACCCATCAGAGGATTCATACTGGAGAGAAACCTTTTAACTGTAATGAATGTGGGAAAGCCTTTAGTGTAAGGGGAAACCTTATTGCACATCAGAGAACTCATACTGGAGAGAAACCCTTTATGTGTAATGAATGTGGGAAAGCCTTCAGTGGGAGGGGATACTTTATTACACACCAGAGAACTCATACTGGAGAGAAACCCTTTCGATGTAATGAATGTGGGAAATCTTTCAGTGAGCGGGGAAGTCTTAATAGACATCAGAGAATTCATACTGGAGAAAAAACTTTTGCATGTAATGAATGTGGGAAAACCTTTAGCCAAAGGGCCAGCCTTATTACCCATCATAGAACTCATACTGGAGAGAAACCTTTTCCATGTAATGATTGTGGAAAAGCTTTCAGGCGGAGGAGAAACCTTATTACACATCAGAGAAGTCATACTGGAGATAAACCCTTTGTATGTAATGAATGTGGGAAAGCCTTCAGTGAGAGAGGACACTTTATCACCCATCAGAGAACTCATACTGGAGAAAAACCCTTTGAGTGTAATGACTGTGGGAAAGCTTTCAGTGAGAAGGGAAGTCTTAATAGACATCAGAGAACTCATACTGGAGAGAAACCCTTTGCATGTAAAGAATGTGGGAAAGCTTTTAGTGGGAGAGCAAATCTTATTAGACATGAGAGAACTCATACTGGAGAAAAACCTTTTGCATGTAATGAATGTGGAAAGGCCTTCAGTGGGAAGGCAAACCTTGTTAGACATCAGAGAAGTCATACTGGAGAGAAACCCTTTGCCTGTAATGAATGTGGCATAGCTTTCAGTAGAAGGGCAAATCTTATTGCTCATCAGAAAATTCATACTATTGAACAAACCTTTGAAGTTAGAGACCATGGAAAAGTTTTCATTAAGAGGGAAATACCCCAAACTTGCCAGAGAAATAAAACTGTACAGAAATCTTTTGCTTGTAATGAATGTAAAAAAGCCTTCAGAGAGAGGAAGCATCTTATTACCCATCAAAGAATTCATGCTGGAGTGAAGCATTTCGAATATAATAAATACAAAGAATAGTTTTTAATGGTTCAGTCTCAGCCTTGCAGAAAGTCTCCAGTGCAGTGTTGCAAGAGTCTGTTTTTGACTTGGGCTGCTCAGCATTTATGATCATGACTTGGAGAAAGGCTTAGAAAGCATGCTTGTCACATCTGCAGACAGCAAAGGTGAGAGGAAGAGCTGACACACCATATGAAAGTTATGATCCAGAAGGGTACTGTCAGGCTGGAATACTGGCCTGAATTCAGTAAGGTGAAATTCAGTAGGGATAAATGTAAATCTTTTGCTGGAGTATAAAATTCAGTTTTACAAATACAAGATGGTGAGGGATGGTTAGATAGCAATTCTGAAAAAATATCTTGGAGTTTTAGTGACCTGTAAACCCAACAAGAGTCAACAGTGTGATGTGGGAGACAAAAAAATCTAATGTAATCTTAGACTCCATCAAGTGAAACAGATTCTATGAATTAAGAAATTAATAACACTACTCTTTCTCTGACATCATCTGAATACTTTATTTAATTCTGAGCAGCAGGTCACAAAGTTGCTATTGATAGAGAAGTAGAATATTTAGAGAAGGGCAGCTAGGATGATAAAGGACTTTGAGTCTGTGTCCTGAGGTATGGACTTCAAGTAACTGTACATTTTTACCCTGGTAAACAGAAAACAGGAACATGATTCTGTCACGTATTTGAAAAGCTGTTATTTGAGAGAGAGATTCGACTTGTTCTGTTTGGCAGACCTAGGAGCAATGTATGGATGTTGCAAAGATATTAATTTAGGCTTGTTATCAGGAAAAACTTGAAGAAGTATAAGACGCTACTAGAGAGATGGTAGACCTCCTTGGAAGTCTTTGAACAAAAGTTGGATGACCATTTATGGAATATTTTCTTACAATACAGTTTCTGTTTGTGTTTGGAAATGGGCTGGTTGACCACTGAAGTCCTTGTCAACTCTCAAATTCTGTGGTTCTGTGAATTGACTTCACCAAGAATGGGCTATGTGAAAGTCAAAGCCCATTGATTGGGGATAGATGAGCATTTTGTAGTACATGAATATAATGGAATAATTCTGCCCCGTAAGAAAGGATGGCAATCAGGTATTTAAAGACATAAGGAAAAAATTATTTCAACTGATTCAGAGAAAAGTACGCAGGACTAACAATATATACAGCAATGTAAATGGAAAGAACAAATAACCAAACCCGAATACTGATTAGTTCTAATGACTCTTTTTGACTCAGGACATGAAAAATACATACCTCTTTCATTTTCAGAAGGTGGGGGAGGGATGACTAGAAATGTTTAAAATTGCATATACTGTTGAACTTTCTTGATATATTGGTTAATTTTGTGAAAATTGTTTTCCCATCTTTTTTATCCTGTTAAAATATATGACTTTCTGTGAGTGAGGGTAGGAATGTATATCAGAATGAAAGTGATATGAAAAGCAAAACAGATTAATTGATATGTCAAATTTTCTTTAAAAATGAACTCAGTGAACAGATTATTGTAGACCATGAATTTCCATCCTAAGGTATACTTACCCCCAGGGAAAGGGAGAAACTTGTTAAGGGGATATAGGGAATATCTTAATCTATTTACATTCCAAAAATAATGGTTAATTTAAAAATACATATATGTTTATTTTTCTATTCATTCTGTTTGTTTGTCCATATCATGAATTATAGAGAATGGCAGGAAAACCAGGGGAGGATGGAAAGGGGAGAGCCAGTTATAGTACAGCAGTATCAAAGTGAAATAGAAACTGACTGATCCCTGTGGGCTCCATATTGACCCCCCAAACCCACAAAATAACATTATTTAATGTGTCATATTTTTTATTCATTTTGCTAAACATTTTCCCATTGCATTTTACTCTGTTTTGGGCTGCACTTGGGAGTTTGTGCTATAGACAGTTCATGAGCCAGTGGGGAACTTGATACTTCTCATACATTTGAAAAGAGTTGAAGGAAAAACTCCTTCTAAACTAAGTGACTAAACTCCTGACTAAACTAAATGAATGATACTGGGGTATAAAACCCTTTGAACTGGAAAAAATAAGTGACAAAACATAGCAAAAGATGAACTAATTGATCACAGCAATGACCAAATTGCTTCATAATCAAAGAAGTTTTAAAATGTTTGGAACTCAGGGAAGCACATCCCATTCTAAATACTGTTTTCATTACGTTTTTAAAAATTTATCTTCTGTGGATCAGATTATCAGTCCTGTTCTCAATCAAATCCACAGAAAGAAACAAACCAGAGGCTTTCTAATCCTAACCTTGATATGAAAGCATATTTCTCTTTCTTTCCTTCCTTCCTTACTTTCTTTCTCTCTTTCTCCTTCCATCCTTCTTTCCTTCCTTCTGTTGTCAATTCATTGAACAAAATAAGTATTTTCCTAACAATACAATAAAAAAGATGATTGCACATTAAACTTCAAATCTGTGTACAACTTGCTGTACCTTCAAATATACAATAAAGTTATTGTGTAAATTTCTTTTTACCACTCCCCACCCTAGAAATGGCCACCATTAGACTCAAATAGGTATGTGTGTATATGTGTACATACATGTTTGTATGTACACATATATGTAAAATGTGTGTCTATATATACACATATATGTAAAATCATTCTATATATCCCTTTATCAGTTCTTTCTCTGAATATCTCTTTCAGAAACAACACCAAGGATAAGACTATTGGTTAAAATCAATCAAGGGCTTCACTAATTTATTTGGTTCTTTCTTGATAAATATTTAGCAACTATTTTTTAAAAAGTTATGTACCAAGTAATGTTTCCTTATGAAAAAATTAATTTCAGTTGTATTTATTATACACATATTAATTGTAAACCCTAAAATTTATTTTCATATTGAAAAGGGGGAGTACAGGAAGGTATGCTGGAAGCTAGGGAGTATGGGTAATTTTAAAAGGTTAAAAATTTACTAAACTTATTTTCTTTTTGGATTGAATTACTTGACTGTAAAAGAGAACTGTAGATGTGTTTACCTAGTTTTAGCAAAGCTTTTGATGATGACCTATGGTATTCTTATAAAAAAGAGATATTGACTGGAAAAATGCTGCAACTGGATGGATTCAAAACTGTAAGCCCCAAGGAGTAATCAGAAAAGATTGGGGCTTTCAGGGGAATTTCCCAGGTATCTGCTGTTTTAACATTTTGGATTTAGACATAAATGCCATGCTTATCGAGTCTGTGGGTAACACCATTCTGGGAAGGAGGATAGGGAACAAGGGAGATGGTGACCAAGATCCATGAGTGCTGTAAAGTCTTCTTTCAAAAGGTTTGAGTTACTGAAAGGCACCTACGTGCCTCCTCCACGTGCTCTACTCCACACCTACGCCCCGCCCTCATTCCCTTCCCCTCCCCCCAGACTCATCTCACGCACGCCAACAGCAGGGAGGAGGAGGGGCAGGAACCTGGGCTGCGCCTGCGCAGTCTGATCCTCGCCCCCAGCAAGGAGGAGGTCGGAGCTGTGAGTGGGGAATGCACGCGCGCACTCCCCCGCTCCCCTCCTCCTTCCCGAGATGCTCTGCGGCTTCCCTAGCAGGGATGGTACCTGGAAGCCCGGGCTCTTTGAACAGTTGTCACGCAAGACACCCAGAAGGAACACTCCCATAATGCATCGCACTCTGTGGCGAGACTAGCCACAGCCTCCTGGGTAATGTAGTCTGAGCTCGGCCTCTATGTCCCAAGCAGCCGCTTCCTTTGGCCGGCGCTAAGGGGACGCTGCCCCCTCCCCCACTCTTCCCTTTGAGACCCCCCCTACTCATTTTAATCAGCATTTATTCAGTTCACTATAGTTTGATGGATACCAGTGATTTTATTAATGAAATAAGATTAGGATTAAGTTTAAGCCACTTGGGTGTGATGATGTTAGGACGGGTGTTACACCCCCTCCCCCACTCTAATGTGACGTAAAGAAGGTCATTTGCTGGTGCTGATCGGCCGCTGAGGGTCCGAGATGGGCAGGGCCCCGATGGGCAGGGCCCCGGGCGCCCTCCTAAACTGACCGGCCCCGTGCTTGGAGTTCTCAGCCACTGTGTTGTAGGCTGGAACCTTCCATGGGCGGGCGAGAATGCATCGGGGCCCCTCCCCTCCCCGGGCCTCAGTTTCCCCATCTGTAACACGAGGGGTTGGTCTCAGTGACCCCAGGCCGCCGTGTCCAGTCCTGAGGCCCCTGGTGGTCTGCGCTGGATGGAGGACAATGAGGTCGTCTGCCCCCCACATGCTGTGACTCAGACACGGCCATCAAGGCCCCCCCCATCCTTCTCTCCAGGCCTTTGTCTGGAAGACCCCAGACTGGATGCCCCTTGTTTGAAGGGACAGTGACGCCCTCACACCACGAGTCACCAACCCAGGAGACGCCCCCACTCCCCTCCCAGCACACACCCCGAGACCAGCCTTTGTTTAGACCCAGTGCTTGCTGACTGACTCAACGACCTTTCCCTGCCAGGGCTCAGAAAACATTCTTTTCCCTTACTCTGGGAGCCTAGGCCAAGAGTCCTTAACCTGGGGTCATGACCTTCATCCCCTGTCCCCTCCTACCTGTCCAGGCTTCTCATATCTCCTCCCCAACCTCCCTCAAAGGTCCAGTACCCTTCCTCCCCATCCTGATCCTCCCTTTCCTTCTCCCTCCTCCCCCTCCTGGTCCTCCCCTTCCAACATAGTCATCTCCAGGCATCCTGATGAATATCTGGTCACTGGATTCAGATGACTCTGGAGGAGAAGTGAGGCTGGTGACCTGCACAGCCCTCCCTCACTCAAAGCAAAGTCAAGTGCAAGTCATGTCATCATTTCTCTGATGGTTTGGTCTTTTTCAGTAACAAAGGACAAACACACACACACACACACACACAGTGGAGGACCTAGCATGGAACCATTACCCACCTTCCGACAAGCCAGATGGTGGATTTGAGGTACAGATAAAGAAATACGTCTTTTGACTGACCAATGGGTGGATTTGTTTTGCTCGACTCCAGTTATCTAATACAAAGGGCTTTTCCTCACTTTCTTTCTCTTTTCAACAGGGGAAGAGGAGTTGAAGGAGGGTATTAGCCATTGTGAGACCAAACAAAAGAGGGTCATAAAACTATGTTTTAATATGTATAGAATCAAAAGGAAGAACAAGGAAGTGAGGACTGTAAAGAAACATGTGGAATTTATTTCACATATATATAATACAAATATATACATACATCTATAATATGTATAATGTTTATATTATCATACATTTTTAAAAGCAACAGTATGAAATGGAGGTTCATGATTTTATATGCAATTCTGTTTTTGTGTATGGCTGAGTATGTAGAAATGCTTGTATTTTGATGCCTACATTCATAATTCTAAAATGAAAGTATAAATGGAAAAAAATCACAAGTTGGCCACCTTTGTCCTTTGCAAAAATAAACATGAATCACATTCATGCTGAAATTAACATCATCTGAAGAATGAATTGTAGGTTCTACAGGGTTCTCTGTTATTTGGGATCTGTATGACCTTGGGCAAGTCACTGCTTATCTCTGATCCTTGTTTTTGTTATCTCAACATAAGGGGACTGAACCTTAGTCTAAGATCATTCTTCTCAATTCTAAATACTATGATCCTGTTAGAACTCACACACACTCAAGGAGGAAAAAGGGAGACAACAGATCTAGGGGTGCTACAAGAGAAACCTAATATACCAACTGTATGGAGATTCATTAAGGGATTGGGGAAAGGTGTGTTGGAATTGCCACACTGAGGCAAAGTCAAGGTGGCAGGGTGAGAAGCATGGCTTGCGCAGCACATCTCTTTGACAAAGATCTAGAAAACATACCAAACCATATTCTTATTGGGAAAGTCAAGAGGTTGTAGTGAGGCATTTTTACAGACCAGGACAGCTTAGAAAAACAGAGAGGTTGTTCTGCTAAGCTTTCCAGGGCACCAGGGCAGGAAGCCCAGGGAAGAAAGAGATCCTAGGGGACCCCTGAACTAGCACTGGGTGCAAGGACACGGGCCACCTGTTGTCTCTGTTACCTATCACCTAGATGCAGTGTGGAGAGGAAAAGTCCCAGTGGCAAGCATGAGCCCTAGCTGTGAACTGGACAAGGAACAAGTTCCAAAAGCTTAGCTGTGTGGCTCTGAGCCCAAGAGCAGAGCAGCAACTCGGTTCTAGTCTTTGACCCAGTGGCTAAGCCTGCAGAATTACCAGGACAGGATTCCCAGACCAAAGAGGAGGCAGTAAGTAGTTCAGTCTCTCTGAACCTGCAGAACATCTCAGTGGGTTAACAGTGTCTAAGTCTACCAGCAGACTTGCATTGTCCAAGGGGACAATGAATAGACTGCACCACTCTGGGAGTGCTAAAATTGTGTAAACCCCCAAACTGAACTATGGAAGCAGCAGGACATAAAAGGATGGAAGACCAAGCCAGACATCCCCTCCCAAATTGCACAAGCCTAGCATTAACATAAAATCTAAAGTCCATAAAGAAGATAGAAGAATGAACAAAAACAAAAAGAAACCAACCATCAAGAGCTGCTATATTGACGGGGAAGCTCAAGGCACAAACACAGAGGACAATGACTTGAAAACATCTACAAGCAAAACCTCAAAGGAAAAGGGCAGATTGGATGAAAGTCTAACAAGAATTCCTAGAAGAGCTAACGCAAGTTTTTTTTTTTTTTTTAAAAAGAGGGTTGCAAAGTGATTTTTAAAAAACCAAATGACAGCAGCAGAGAAAATGAGAAAAGCAAGAAGAGGGGAAGAAAGTCAGGAAAAGAGAACTAACAGTTTTGTAAAAGAGGCATAAACTCTAATGAAGAAAATAACTCCTTGGAAATTAGAACTGGCAAAATGGAAGCTAATAACTCCATGAGACATTAAGAATTGCCACAGTAATGCAAAAAACTGCAATCCAGTTAGCAAATTGCTCAAGTTTATTGTGAAAGCTGCAGATTGAGGGGGAGAGGGGCCCCTTTTTTCACCATAATGGATCCCAAAGTGTCAGTAAATATAGTGGCATATTTATACACTTGCAGACCCATAAGAGCTACTGAGGGATGAAAATGAGTGGGTTTTAGGGAGAACAGGTACAGGGAATAGACTTTGAGGTCACATTTGGCAAGTACCCCAGGGACCACATTTTTGGGAACTGATACTTCAGTAGAAGGGTTTGAGACAAAAAAGATCCAATTCAGCTGCTCAGATGTGATAAGGGCACCAAGAGACTGCATGAATAGGAGTCAAGGGGGAGGTGGGGTAGAGAGAGACAAGTCTGAATGATGGAACCCAACTCTTGAAAGCCAACATTTATGAGAGACTACAAAAGAGAGAGTGGCCTTGGGTTTATGAGAAAACCTGTTCTTCCAGCTTTACAAGTTTTCTTCACAAAACATATCAAACAGGAATCTTCTCATTTCTAATACAGGAAAAGCAACTTTATGCCTTTGGTTAGATTATGGTTAGTATTTAGAACATAAGGCAAGAAATAATAATGGGACAAGATTGGGTATAGGTTTGATCTCTTCCATGACAGAACCTGACTTGATAAAGTACTCTGCTAGTGTCTCTTCTCTAGGTATCCTATCCTAAATTCTAATCTAGATATTTGTAAAAATGTTTCCTGGCTTTTTTATTTTAAGGTCTTTTCACTGAAGGAACTATTTTTTTAACTTTATATTCCAAGTGCTATGTATAGTAAGGTAAATTGTAAGTAGAAAGGCAAATTATGTTTGTTTGAAGACAAATTAGAAAGTGATGTAGAGTTAAACTCTTATCAGGTAAATGCATGAAACTTAATAATGTAGAAGCAGTGGCTTAATCAGAGGAAAAAGAACTCTGAAAGCAGGAATGGGGAGCAGACACAAGTTTCAAGAAGCATAAAGAAGTGACTCCTCTTAGAGGAGAAGGCATCTGTAAACAAGATGGCGCCCAAAGGGCGCAGGATGGGGGCAAGTAGTGGCAAAGCCAAATACAAGTTAGAAATGACCGACCCTTGGGTGGAACTGGATGAGACAAAATGGAAGAGTCTTTTTCCAGGAAAGGAAGAATATGTGATTAGGGGAAGGTGATGGACTACAGAGGCACCACAAGAAATGATACATCATTTCCAAAGGAAACATGCAGGATATATATGAAGTGGGGACTGCAAAGAACTGAAGGTGACTACATAACACAAAAACTATACAGAAAACTACAAAGAAGTGTGATCAATGATTAGACCCCTATTTTATTCCAATCAGTTTGATATAATTCCATAGGGGTAGTGATTATAAGCTCTGCATATTAGGCAGAGATGACTCAATTACATGGAAAGCCCCCCAGTTTGTCATCCTTCTGTTGCCCAACATGGGGAGATAACCATGAGATGTAGCCAGTGAGTGACCTGGTTGCCTGTCCTTGATGTACCTTTCTACCAGCTCTCAGCCTATGTGGATATTTTGACATCTGCTCATTAGCTCAACCCCATACACCTGCTCATCTGCTTTGGCAGGACCTCCTGAAAGATCAACATAGGTCTTTTCAGGTCTGCTCACTAGCTCGTTTGGCAACCAATGGGAGTTTGCATTTTGTGTAAACCCTCTTGGAGGGCCAAGGGTAAGATCTATTCATCCATCAGACTCTGAATTTTTGACCTGCTTCACCTGTATTGTCCAGGTATCAAGCACTATAAAACTAAGGCACTGGAGGAAGTGAGCATCTCAGGTCATGAAGATCTGAGGTCCACTTCATCAGAGGGGCCATGGACCCTTTCATAAAGTCCCTTTTGCTCACAGCTCTTAGTGGTGGGGTTTTTTTTTCTTGTAGATTGGACAATTTTGAAAATCCCCACAGAAGGGAGAGAGTCCTAGATGCAGCAAAGTAACAAACAGGGCCCTTTGGAAAAAGAAAGAAGCCCAGGTGTTATTTTTAAAGACTGTAAATAAAGGTTAGTCTTTCACTTAGGCTTATTTAAAATTCTCATTTCTACAGTGCCTTCCATTTACACTATGTGTGGATAGAGGGATAGAGATTTCCCTACCGTCTCCTCCCCTGAAATGTAAGATCCTTGAAGACTGGGGCCCTATTTATGGCTTTCCTTGTATCTATTCCCAGCACTTAGAACTGCATTTGGCACATGGCAGGCACTTGAGAAATGCTCGGTAACAGGTGTTTTGAATATTTTTGTTGACAAGTTATTCAACATCCCCCCAAAGTGCTCCCTGAGCCCTGACTCCAGTCAAAGGGACCTCCCCATTCCCACCTCTTGAAGCATCCCCTTCTACATCTGGTTCACTTTGTTAGGGAGCTTTACTTTGAATTAGTCCCCTTTGAAATGCCCACCCTTTGCTCCTCTGACACTAATAAACACCAGTCTTCTCTCTCTTCCAGAGGACCACCTTCAAATACTAAAAGATACCTATCATGTTTTCCCCAAGTCTTTTTCTCTCCAGGACAAATATTCTTGGACCCTTGAATGGAAACCTCTATGGCATAACCCCAAGTCCTTCCCTAACACTGCAATAAATGCAGCTTGTCAACATCCTTAAAATGTGTGGCCCGAATTGAACATAAGTCTTCCAGGTGTGATCAAATTTATCAACAAATAACTTCCTTAATACTGAAAACTAGGCCTTCGGATAGTTCGGCTGCAACATCACAGTACTGATGCATACTGAGTTCACAATCCAATAATAAAATCCAAAATTTTTTTCATATTGCCATCAAATGTTTTTTCTACTTTGAATTTTTGTTTTTCTATCCAAATGTAAGATCTAACATTCATCTGTTTAATTTTTATTCTTTGAAATTCAGCCCCATGTTCTAGACCATCAAGATAATCCTGGATCCTGATGACACAGATTGAGGTCTCCTCAAGTTTTTTAAAAATAAAATGTTTATTATTATGAACTTGACAAAAATAAACAGAGGATTATATTAAGACCATAGACCTCGAGCTTGAAGGATTTTACAGTCCAGCCTCCTCAGAGAGAGCCCAGTGTCTGGTTAATTAATGCAAGCTTCATCTAGGCTATTTTATATCATTTCCATATACAAAAACCCTTGAAAAGTAATACAAATAACTGTGGATGTTGGTTATGTATAGACTGTTTTTTTAAATACACAACAAATTTAATGTAGTAGTTCCAAAACTGTCTCGTTTGACTGTGTCCCCTTTTCGGTACCTTCTTCAGTGCAATGAAGATGGAAAATGAACCATGTCTTCCACATCCTGAGTAGAGATGCAGAATGAAATGTCTATTTTCAGACATGACCAAGTGCTGAACTGTTTAGTTCGACTATGCATATATGTTAAAATAGAAGGCTTTGGAGCGGGGCATTTGGAGACTTAGGAGATGAGCAGAGGATGGTTAGTGAGGCTGAAGAAAAAAGGAATATCAAAAAAACCCATATATATATATGTTGTTATTGGTTTTTTTAATACACAGAAGAGAGCGGAAAAGTTGGCAAGTGTGGCCTCTGCATCTTCACAGAAGTCACTGACAAAAACATTCAAGTAGCTTGGGAGCCTGGAGCACTCTCTTACAGGCTTTTCAATCTGACACTGAATCACTAATGATGGCTCTTTGGAGTTGATGATTCAATCAGTTTTGGAGCCTTTTAATTATACAACTGTCTAGCCTACACGGCTCTATTTTTTCCACAAAAAGACTATTAATTACCTTCATTCTAGGTTGAACTATACCTACAACATGCCCTTAACCTCAGTCTTCAGTCATTTAGTCAATAAGTGTTTCTTAAGTGCCTACTAAGTGCTAGGCACTATGCTAAGCACTGGGGATACAAAGAAAGGTTTAAAAAAAAAAACCAAAAATGAACAGTCCCTGCCCTCAAGGATCTCACGGTCTGATGCGATGAAAACAAGATATAGACTAGTTTAGTAAACCCACCAATCAATAAAGGAAATGGGCTTAGTCTAGCATGTTTTTTAAAAATAATTTTGATATGTTTTCATATGACCTTCACCCCTCTCTAACCATGGAGCCCTCTCTTGTAACAAGGAATGAAGGCGGGAAGTAGTTTAGCAAAACCAATGAACCCAATCTAGCAAGTCTGACAGTAAAACAAAGTTATCTATCCCTAGTCTTCCCATCTCTGGAAAAAAAAAGAGGCCAAATGCATTTCCCATTCCCAGGGGCCAAGCTGGGTCATTAAAATTGCACTACACTTAATTTTCTTCATTGTTCATATTGTTGTATTCATTGTATATACTATATTTCTGGTTCTCCTTACTTCACCCTGCATCTGTTCACATCATCTTATGTTTCTTTGAGTTCTTTACCATTTCTTATAGCATAGCAGTATTTCATTATTTCATTAACACAATACATTTAGTCAGTCCCCAGTTGATGGATTGATTGATTTTGGGATAGCCTGTTCTTGATGAAGGAATTTATTACATTCAAAATGTTTTGTTCCAGTATGGGTTTTGTGGTGCTTAATAAGGTGTCCACTTTGGCTAAAGCCTTTCCCGCACTCATTACATTTAAAGGGTTTCACTCCAGTATGGGTTCTCTGATGTCTAATGAGGTGTCCTCTCTGACTGAAGCCTTTCCCACATTCGTTACATTCAAAGGGTTTCACTCCTGTGTGAGTTCTCTGATGAGTGATAAGGACTGCCCTCTGTCTAAAGCCTTTTCCACATTCACTACATTCAAAAGGCTTCTCTCCAGTATGAATTCTCTGATGATAAATGAGGTTTCCTCTCTGACTGAAAGCTTTCTGGCATTCATTACATTGAAATGGTTTCACTCCAGTATGAGTTCTCTGATGTCTAATAAGATGGCCCCTCTGACTGAAGCCTTTACCACATTCATTGCATTCAAAAGGTTTCTCTCCAGTATGGATTCTCTGATGGCTTTTCAATACTTGACTCTCAATGAAGGTTTTTCCACATTCATTACATTCAAAGGGTTTCACTCCAGTATGGATTCTCTGGTGATATATAAGCAGTCCCCTCTGGCTGAAGGCTTTCCCACACTCATTACATTCAAAGGGTTTTTCTCCAGTATGAATTCTCTGATGGCTTTTGAGTACTTTACTTTCACCGAAGGCTTTCCCACATTCATTACATGCAAAGGGTTTCTCTCCAGTATGAGTTCTCTGATGGGTAATAAGGATTGCCCTCCGGCTAAAGCATTTTCCACATTGATTACATGCAAAGGGTTTTTCTCCAGTATGAATTCTCTGATGATAAATGAGCTGTCCCCTCTGGCTAAAGGCTTTCCCACATTCGTTACATTCAAAGGGTTTCACTCCAGTATGAGTTCTCTGATGCCTAACAAGATTGGCCCTCTGGCTGAAGCCTTTCCCACACTCATTACATTCAAAAGGTTTCTCTCCAGTATGAATTCTCTGATGACTTTTGAGTACTTTACTTTCCCTGAAGGACTTTCCACATTCATTACATTCAAATGATTTCACTCCAGTATGAAATGTCTTATGTTTAGTCAAGATTTCCTTGTGACTAAAGCCTTTTCCATATTGATTACATTCATAATGGTTTTCTCCAGTATCAATTCTCTGATGTCCAGCGATATTTTGTCTTCTGCCAAAGGCTTTTCCACATTCATTGTGTTCATGCAGCCTTTCTCTAATATGAATTCTATGAAATTTAATTAGGTCTGAGTGCTTTCTGCACAAGCTACACTTACCCAAGTTTTTCTCTAAGGAGGATCTAGTACATACATTCAGGTCTGAAAAATCCTTGAAGCTCTTTCCAAGTGTCTTATATTTGTGGAAACGTTTCTCCACATCTCCCTTCCACAACGTACCCAAGACTGACCCCAGACTAAAACTTCTCCCCAACGTATTACCCTGAAACACACTCCCTTTATTAAAAGTTTTTCTAGAAGTAACTGTTACTTGTCTGGAGTGTCTCTCCTGGTTACCCTTTAGTTTCTTTAAATTAACATCATCTTCTCTAGCTTCTCGAATCTTTGAAAACTGGACAGGATTCTTTGGCAATATTTTCTTGGATGATTCTTCCACGCAAATAGCCTGTATCAGAAGGGAATCTTTGCTTGTAATCCTGCTCTCCTCAATAAAAGAATCTGAAACAAAGGGGAAAGAAGTCACTAAGCTTCTGCTTGTTATGATGAAAAGAACTTTTATAGAAAGCTTTAGTTTCTGTCCTTTCCATTAAGGAGAAAACTGTTCAATCTGGAACAGGTATGATGAAGCCTAAGACAGGTAAGGAGATAATAACAGAGCATGTAAGTGCCCATACTCAATCAATAAATAAAGAATCTATAGATGTCATTAAAAATACATCAATGAAAAAACTGCATTATCCTCTTCAGAATAGAGAAAAGCTAACAAGGAAGGGATAAGTTAACTCCGTTATTCAATAGGAAAGATATAAAGAATATATATATATAGAAATACAGAAAAGAATAGACAAAACTATCCCTACTTGCTGATGACATGATGGTTTACTTAGAAAACTCTAGGAAATCAGCGAAGAAACTAACTTCAGCAGTTAATGCCTTTGGCAAAGGTTCAGGTTACTTAATAAATCCACAAAAATCAACAGTATTTCTGTGTGAATAAGAACATAATCCAGGAAGCAACAACAGAAAGGTAAGGACTAGAGAATGCATAAAATATTTGGAAGCCAATGCACAAAATCCAAAATGAAATAACAGAAAGTGAAATACCAATCAAAATGAACACAAATGGCATAAAATTTGCGAAAGTCATTCTACCAAGGCATATTCAAATCTCAGATGAAATTTTAAAACACCTTGTAACAAAATAAAGAATGTCTTTTAGCTGATTGGAGAGACAGACATTATTCATTGTTGGGCTGAGCCAACATAATAAAAATGATACTATTTAAACAAACGTACAAATTGGAAGCTATTTCAATCAATTTACCAAGGACATATGGGACCTTTATTTCTATCTTTTTAAGGCACAGGACTAGAAGTAGGTTGTCTGGATTCAAGTATGGAAATTTTTCTGGGTTACCTGGGGAAAGAGGCACACTACTAACCTGTTGGTGGAGCTATGAATTGGTTCAATCATTCTGGAAAACAATTTAGAATTATGTCTGTGAAGTAACTAAAATGTCCATACCTTTTAGGTATATACCTAAAAGAAGTCAAAGACAGAAGGGAAGATCGCATATATGCCAAAAATATTCCTAACAGCAGTTTTCTAGAGGCAAAGAAACAAAGTGGATGGATATATATATGTGTGTGTGTGTGTGTGTGTGTGTGTGTAAACACACATGCAATGATTTAGTTGGTGGTTATTCTATTTTAAGTATCTGTTAAAAATAATAAAAATGAACATACATCTCTTTTCTGATACAGGACATAAGAGGAGAAAGAGAAATCAGCAGTCACATGCTCAAGTGAAAGATGCACCTCATTCTAGCCAGCCAAATCTTTGCTCCAGGTTCTGAAGCCTCTGAGAAGAGCTTCCTGTCCTATCTCAAATTGGAGAAGACACCTAAAGGTCTCTCATCTACCTGTCTTTCATTCACTTACTCACCAGGAGAGGAGTATCTTGGGCCTCCTCCCTCAGGCCTCCAAGGGGCTTCTCCTCTCTCCAACAGGGAGATCACATCCAGTTTGGAAACAGGAAGGCCTATGTACAAGGAGAGAAGTGGAAGATTGTTGGGGACAGGAAGCTTTCTTCCTGCAAATTCCCTCTAGTCTCAGAAAACAGAGCAGTTAGATAGCACAGAAAGTAGACAACAGGACCTCAAAAGCAAGCAGCATTTTGTAATGCAAGGGAGGGTAGGTCACAGATCTAGTTTAGGCTCAGAAAGTAAACAAGTTCATTGAACACTCCCAAAGCTAAGATTTCTCCATCTATCTCAGCAGGGACTCGGGTTACTGAAGCAATGAATCATCAGATACTCTTTAAGCATCTATTATGTATGTGACAGGTACTGCTAGATACTTCAGAGAGAAAAACAGAATCCCTCCTGGCCACAGTGAGATGTGACAGGCAAACATCACGAAAATGTCACCAGAGAAAGAACAAGTAGGGGAGAATCTCAAGAAGGGGGTCAGGAAAGGTCCCAGGAAGAAGATGGTCCCTGAGTTATGCAAAGGCCTCTGGGAGACAGGTAGGAAGTCAAGGCCAATGCTGCTGGAGAGGTGACGAAAGGGAGGAACATGGCACCAGAGGCAGACTGTCTGGAGCTTCTAGACATGGAGGGTGATGGAATCAGACCTGGAATATCCTCTGGGACTTCATTTTTAAATCTCTCAACCAGTAAGTACTTATTGCATACAAAGAACTACACAAGGGAAATGTGAAGCCACTGAAGAGGGGGAGGAAGGGTTGCCTAGAAAAAGAAGTATCCTAATTCTCCTGAGATTTTGGCAAAAACCTTTGACCTGTAGGTCCAAGGAACAGAGAAGCTGCTGCTGTGGGGTTGGTGCAAGACAGGATTGCCATTTACAGCATGTGAAGACCTTTCACCTCGCAACATAGAACAGAACCACTCTACCTACTGACCATGAAGGATTTAGGACTATCCTGAAGGGATAAGCAGCCACGGAGTCACTGGGCAGCTCTGCTTACCCACAAAGACCAGGTTCTCATAGGTCTCCAACATCACGTCCCTGTGCAGGGCTCTCTGGACTGGATCCAGGCATCTCCACTCCTCCCTGGTGAAGTCCACAGCCACATCCTTAAACATCACCGATTCCTGAGTCAAATACATTCCTGTTTACCCAGAGGCCACTGCTCCAAATCTTTACCACTCACCTATTTACATGTGCCTTGCTTTGTCCTAGACTTTCATGGACAGCTTTCTGGGCAGATGGCCTGGAGAAACCTATCCCACACTTGGCTTGTCAAGCTCAGCAATGCCTCCATTTCCAAATGTTAATGGTCCTTTGCTCTCTCTTATAGAGAGATCACTGTTTCTCTACTGTACTGTGGGAATCTGGAACAAGATGGTGTCCATGTGTAACTATAAACAACTATGAAGACCTGCTCCATTCTCTGGGAGGTATTCCCTCTAACACTTACTTTCATGGATTGGTGACCTTTCTGATGATGGTACTTTTTTCAATGGCAAATGAAAATTATAACCCATCCATTCCTTCTCATGCTGGGTGATACCAGAAAACACTCAACAGACTCACGCAGGGGGCTTTTCTCCATATCTCCTCCTACTGAGGTGTATGTGCACCCGGGGGATAAGCCATCTTTTATCTTTCATTCTCCCTACAGGAGAAGGCCACCTAAATTTGCAGTTATATTTTTAAAAAAAAGATTTTCATTCATATCTTTTGTTTTGACATTGCCTAGATTTCCTGTTCTGTCCTTCTTCCAACCTTGAGAACTATCCTTTATAACAAGATTATTCTTTTTTCTTTACTAGAGGAAGGGGAAAAAACCATTCAAACCAGATCAATGTTTTGAAAACTTAGACCTTCTATGCCATGTTCTATACTCATGTGCCCCACCCCCCCTCTGCAAGGGAATGGGGAGAAAAGTCTTTTCCTTCATCTCTGCTTTGATACCAGGCTTGTCTTCACAGTTTCACAACACTCAGTCTTCACAACACTCAGTCTCGACTGTTTCCTGGCGGTTCTTTCCATTTACACTGTTGTTGTCATTACTTGTACTGTTTTCCCGGCTCTATTCATTTTAGTTTGCATCAGTTCATATAAACTTTTCCATTCTTTTCTATTTCAGCATCTCCACTGTTCCTGACAGCACAATCCCCTTACATTTTCCCCCAATCGATAAACAGCTTTGTTTCCAATTCTTTGCTACCACAAAAAGTGCTGCTATAAATATTTTGGTGGCTAGCAAGACTTCCTCATTTATGGTATCTTTAGAATATAAGCCACGAGCAGTGAACTCTTTGGATCAAAAGGTATAGACAATTATTTACATAATTCCACATTGCTTTCCAGAATGGTTATCCTAAACTACAAAGACCAAACAATAATGTATTCATGTGCCTGTCTTCTGACCTCTCCAATACTGCCTAGTCTCATTTTTGGTCCTCTTTGTAATTTTCTGGGCATGAAGAAAAAACTTTAGGGTTGTTTGGAGGTGCACTTCTCTGGTTGTTAGTCACGTAGGGCTTTCTTTCATTTGGAAACATCCTGAGATTCTTCTTTTGAGAACTATTTCTTCATCTCCTTTGACTACTTACTCTTCGAGAACAGCTTTTGATCCCATATATTTCTGCTGATTGTCTAAATATCTTGGACTATACAAACCCTTATCTGAGAAATTCAATAAAGATTTTTTTCCTTAGTCAGCCACTGCACTAATTTTGCTTGAAAAAGATTTTTCTATAACCAGAGTTATCTGTTTACCTTTTGTAACAGCCTCTATCCATAGAGTTTGGGTAAGAATTGAACTCCCAACAGGTAGTTTTCAAAGGAAAAAAATCAAAGCTATTAATAGTGACATAGGCAGCTAGGAGGCACAGTGGATAGAGCATCAGCCCTGGAGTCAAGAGGAGCTGAGTTCAAATGTGGCCTCAGACACTTACTACTTATGTGACCCTGGGCAAGTCACTTAACTCTGGTTCCTTCAGTTCTTTATCTGTAAAATGAGCTGGAATAGGAAATGGCAAACCACTCCAGGATCTTTGCCAAGAAAACACAAATGGGGTCATGGAGAGTCAGACACAACTGAAAAACAACTCCACAAACAAATAATGACATAAAAAAGACTCTAAGTCACTACTAATCAGAGAAATGGAAATTAAAACAACTCTGAGGTAAGACCTCACACCTATCATGACTAAGATGACAGAAAAAAAAAATAACAAATGCTGGGGGTTTGGGGGGGTGGGGAATGTAGGAAAACAGTTTATACCAATGCACTGTTGTGAAATTGTATTGTTACACTGAGGAATGATATCGCATGCAATGTGACACAGGAGAAAGAGAAAGTAAACTTGAATTCACCTGAAAGTTGGCTGTGAGGAACCCAAAAGTCACTCCCTCTGTACCGTCCATGCTGCTGTCTTGGTGAAGATCAGGGCCTCAAGCTGGACAAAGACAGAGAAGTCATGAGGACACCAACCCTAAGCAGGCCCTCAAGGGCACCCCAGATGCCTTCACTGTCACTCTCACAGTCTAGATCAGCCGTTTATGAACCTGAGCTGCCATTCACTGCTGAACAACATTATGAGGACATGTTTTGGACTACGTGTCTTATAAATTCATTCTACCTTCAACTGGGCCTTCACTCTGTCGGTCTTTTCCTTCAGGCACAGCACATAGTAGGTGCTTAATAAATGCTTGCTAATTTAATAGACTAGCTTGGAGGTGAGGAAATGCTAAAGGATTGAACTGGAAAATGATATATCTTAAAGGGGAGCAAAGCCCGGAGGGGAAATAAAAGTTGGAGCAGGGAGCTATAACTGTCCTTTTCCAAGCTATTGGTTTTTCTGCCTCTCCCCACCTCCACTGCCCAAGACAGGATTCTATTCCCCCATCAACACTTGGGGAATTCTCACCTCTCTTCCCCAAGCACTGAATCCAAGGCTATGTGGTCACCTGTCCAGTCCTCTCTGGTCAACCAGGATGACCTCCAGTTGTTCTACCACCAGCAAGCAGTTTCAGGGGTTGCCCCTTGACCTCAAGTGTTGTCCTGGAACTCTGATCTCAGGTCTCAGGACAGGAACCTTCTCCTGGGCTGGAGACATTCTCCTGGGAGACATCATCTACCACCTTGTAGTAGAGCCAGGACCTGGGAACTCCAAAGTAAGATTACTTCAACTGGGCTCTTCACTCTGTGACTCACCTATCTCTTGTAGTACAGGCTGGAGACCACCTAAGATCCTTTCCAATAAAATTTGGGTTTGTAAAACACGGATGTCCAACCTCACCACTTCCATTTGACCTAGTACAAAAAATTGCTGGCTATAGCAATAAGAGAAAGAAACTGAGGAAATGACTGTAGGTAAAGAAACAAAAGGATCTCTTTCTGTAGATGATATAATGGCAAACTTAGAGAACCCTAGAGAGTCAACTAAAAATTAACTGGAATGGTAACTTCAGCAAAATTGCAGAATAGAAAATAAATCCACACAAATGATTAGTTTCTATATAGTACCAATAAAACCCAGTAGGAAGAGATATTCTATCTAAAATTACTACAAAATGTATAAAATACTTGAGAATCTACCTACAAAGTACACACAAGAATTATATAAATATAACTATAATCTACTGCTTACAGAAATACAGACCTAAATAACCAGAATTGTAATTGCTCATGGATATGATGAGTCAATATGATAAAAATGACAATTCTACCTAAATCAATTTACTTAATGTCATACCCACCAAACTATCAAAGAATTACTTTATAGAAGTAGCAAAAATAAGAAACATCATGTTGTGGCCAAAAAGGTCAAGAAACATAAGGAAATAATGAAAAAAGTGGGAAAGACGGAAGCTTAGCAGGACCAGATCTCAAACTATACTACAAAGCAAAACTATACTCAAAACAATAATGGACATAATACTTTAGCACAGTAGTACAAGTGTATGATCCATAAATAAATACACACATATTAACTTGCAGGGAGGGGGAAGAAGGTAGGAAAGGCATTCTACCAATAACTATGAGGAAAAAGATAGAGGCGACTGGAGGGGGCTGGAAATCCTAGACCTGCTGCTGGATGTGGAGGCTGGCCACAAAAACAGGCCAGTAATCAATTTCATTCATTCATGAATGAGTTAAGAAAAACGTCCCTGTGGGCCTGGTGGAGGTGGGGGCTGGCCACGTGGTAATGAGTAGCAATGCGCCAAGAACTGCCCCCTGCGGTGTGAAGGGGGTATTCTTCGCTTTCCCCCATCTCCCCCCCACTAAAGAAAAAAAAAGGCCAGGTCTATAGAGCATTTTTCATTAGGGTGCACACCCAGGGATTTTTTAAATGAACATTCATTGATTCATTCATGAATCGTAAGGGACGTTATTTTTATCCACAAACCAAGAAAACTGAAACTTAACTAACCTTCACAATTTTAAAATTAACACACTAACTCGGACATTAAAAATAGAAGCTTTGCAAGAACTCCTTTCACTCAGAGGCTGCTCCTTACCTCCCTCACCCTCCTTCCTGCCCCGCCCCCAGGTGGACCCAGGACCGAGGAGCCCAGCCCGCCCGACCCGGACCAGACCCCGAAGCCATCGCGGAGGGGGGCTATCACTCCAGAGAAAGGGCTCACCACCTCCGCCGCAGTTGGGACCAGGCGCCCCACACCCCAGGGGGCCCCGCCCGGGCAGGAGGGCTGCTCCCCCGAAGCTCCGCGGGAGACCCCGGCCGGTGTTCTGGGAGGCAAGGACGTGAAGGATGCCGCACCCCGAGGTCCGGGGCCCCTCCCCCATCACAAGGGGTCCCCCGCTTAGCACATTCTAAAGCGGGGCGGGCGCGCCTTCCTTCATTCACCGCTCCCCCGCACCCCTGCGGGTCCCGAGATGGGGGCGAGGCAGGTGGGGAGCCGAGACCGCGGGGCGCCCTCTCCCCAAGTCTCGTGCCCCCTCTCTCTCAGACCGACCCACCCATTAAGCACTTATTAAGCGCCTACTACAGCCAGACGCTGGGCCAGGCGAACGTGGAAACGATCCCTGCCCTCAGGGGGCTCACAGACGGGGGTGGGGAGGGTTTGGGGGGCTCCTCCCCTTAGCACCCAGAGGAGGATACGCCCCGAAGGACGCCGGTGAGCGCAGGGGTGGGCGTCTGAACGAGGGTGACCGGGACCCCCACGGGGCTCTAGAGGGAGCTGTGCCAGAAGCCGCGGGTGTAGACAGGAGCCGCCCCCAGGGGGATGGGCCCCAGAGGGAGTTCAAGGTCACAGGTCACGAGAGAGGGTGTCTGGGGCAGAGGAAGAGGGAGCGCACCCTGAGGCTGCGGGAGGTGCGGGAGGGGAGGTCGGGCCCACGCGTGGGCACACCTACGCCCCAGCCCCTCCCACAGAGCTTACACCGGCACCCACACCAGCGGCGCGCGCACATGTGCACACACTGTCACATGTGGGTGTGTTTGGGTGTGGGCGCTGCGCCTGCGCACTCTCTCCATTCTCCTCCCCCTCCCCTCCCCCCAGCCTGGGCCCTCGGACCCGAGGCACCCTGCAGCCCAGCCCTCACCTGACGAACCCTGAGATCCCCGCTCTGCGAGCCCCGAAAGGACCACTCCCATAATGCATCGGGCTAAGAGGGGGCCCGAGTGGCGCCAGGGGTGGGAGTGGAGTTAGATGAGTTTTCAGATGCATTCTGGGAAATGAAGTCCTGCGGGAACTGCACATGAGTACATCTGGACCCTAGCCCCGCAACCACCAGCGGGAGTCTCTGCGCCTGCGCCCTGGGCAAGGAGAGGCGGGGCTGGGCGGGGCGAGCCTGATATCCGTGCCTGCAGATGTCACCTTGGCTTTGACCTCGCTCTTGCTCTGTCCCCTCCAAGGTCCACGTGGGTCTGGCGTGTCGGTGGGTCAGTGCCCAGGGAGGCGGACCTTCCAAGGGAGACATCCCTGTGTGTTGTACATGTAGAAATGCACACATATGCAGTCCGCATGCCAACCCACTCAAGCTGGGCTTGTGGTCTGCTAAAACCCCCAGATCTTTTTCAAAAGAACTAGCTGTCCAGCTATACCTTCCCCAACTTGTATTGCTGCAACTGCTTTTTCCAAATCGAAAATGTAATTGAGAAGTATTTAAGAAAATAAATAAAAACACAGTCCAACAAAGATAACATTCCGTTTTCAAACTGTCAGTATGCTCCAGACCACTGGGGTCAAACTCAAATAGAAAGAAGGGCATCAGTCCCTACCTAGGATCCGTAAGGGTCACATATTGACTTAGAAACCCACATATTAACATTATCTATGGCCTATTATATTTTTTTCAACTTTGTTAAATATTTCTCAATTACGTTTTAATCTAGCTTGGCAGCACTCTGAAGTCAATCAATAAACATTTATGAAGCACCTATTGTGTGCTAAGTATTGGAGGGGAGGCTGGAAGCCAGGGGCCATGTGATAACTCTGCAAATTTAGAGGACCCTGCTCTATATCTGACCAAGTCAGAGAGACTCCCAAGGGCTGAATCTGCTCCTGTCCCTACTGAGCAGCATCCTGGTGAACTCTCCTCCCCTGCTCAAGCCAGGTAGATCTCCTGACAGAAACCATCTTCCTAGAGAGTTCCGTTTCATTCCAATATGGAAACAAGAACTACCAAGGAGGGCCCAGGTTGTTTCTTTCCTATCCGCTGGTTGTCATATGGGCCAATGATCTCAGGCTGGGCAGAGGAAGGTAGGTTCTAGCTGACCTTGTTTCTGCTGATGCCTCCAACCGTGATGACCACTTACCTGAGGCATCCCCTGGGCCCTTGGGAGACTACAGAGCAAGCTGACTATGAACATTCAGCAGCTAGAGATAGATGGACATTTGGATTGGAATCTGAAGAAAACCAGCCAACCATCACTTCTTGGATCGGTATGATTGTTTTGGTATCCAAGTCCACCAGCTGACAGATTATCCTTGGGACAGGCTAACCAAAGGGGTAATAACCTCTCAGTCCCCTTATTACTGTTAAGGGAGAAATAGCTCCCTCTGAGTTCATGTGCTGGATAACTGCTGTCAAATATGTATTCATCACAACTCAGAAATATGGAGGTAAAAACCTAGGTTTTTATATTATACCCAAGTGTAGGTTCAAGTCTTCTAGAAAATCTGAACCCTTATTAGGAGTCTTATAAGCCCTCTTACAGGCAAAATGACATCAGAGAGACAGAGAAATCAT
Organism: Bettongia penicillata ogilbyi; assembly: GCA_023548195.1. NCBI lineage: Eukaryota > Metazoa > Chordata > Mammalia > Diprotodontia > Potoroidae > Bettongia > Bettongia penicillata. The sequence continues at coordinate 13,880,867 of JAJHZJ010000134.1, read as the reverse complement.
TTGTTTACATGTTGTGATATTGTGCATTCCTCTCAGGCCACAAAAGTTAAAGAGAAGGTAGATCCATAATCTCACACTTCCTTCAGCATCATAAAATCGGAACAAACTTATGCCCCTAAGGAAACAAGCTGCGTGAAACAAACTTTGTAGGTAAACTAAGTCATGTTCCTGATTCAACTGCATTTAGAAGATTTTTGATAAGCCAATTGAGAAAGAGGATTTACATGTCACCAACGAGTCAGGAACAGTCGAGATTCTTCCTCTGCCTTCTTATCAAAGGAATATTTAAGGCTCGGAGTCAATTTTCACAGTCCTTGGCACAGGACTTGGTCAGGTGAGGTTAATATGAAGACAGACTTTTTAGTTAGCCAAGGATTGCAGGAGGAATGTCCCTGAGTCTTGAATAATAAAAGGAAAATAAAAAATTCCCATTACATTTCAGCTGACTTTGACCCACAATGAGGATCAGTGGCTGGGCATGAAACATCACCGATTTCATTGACATCCTGGTGCCGCTGGTGCTTATGAATTATGTGACTAGCAAAGATCTGGTAACCAGATGTCTGCATCAAGCAGACCATCCAGTTCTGTGACTTGGTCCCTCTAAAAGTCAGAGGCAAAGCCTGAGCTTTCTGGTTTTGGTTCTTCCATTTAGGGAGCCCGTGGGAAGGAGAGGAGCCATAAGTTTGTGGCCATTGTGATAATAATTTTTCATTTTTTAATTCCACTGACTAATTGTTATTATTTGGGGAGGGGTCAGGGTCATTTATTCTATTGTGAATCTTTCTAAATGTAGTTTAATCTGTAACCTGACTTAGTTTACTTATAGAGTTAGTTTGATGAAGTTAGGAGGTTATTGAGCTGGCTGAAATGTGTCCTATGAGGTGAAAATTTACTTAAGACCTCAAACATCCCTCAGATAAAAAGCTAAAGGAAGAATCTCAATTGTCCTCGGTTGGTTATCTTAGTGACGTGTAAATCTCTCCTCTCAGTCAGCCCATTGTGAACCCCCTCAATGTAGTTTAATCTGTTGCTTGACTTAGTTTGCCTATAGAGTCTGTTTAGGTTTGTTTCTTTAGGGGATATATGAGATGCTAATTCTGCTTAATTAAATTTGTTCAGCTTTTATGACTTTGAAGGAACCATGGGATTGTGAATGTCTTTTTTTTTTAATTTTATAGCCTAAAAGAATGTATGAAATTGCAATATTTAAAGGAATTACTTCTCTGCCACTTTGACATAATTTTGTCTCTCTAAGAAGCCTTCTTAGAAACCTGATCTTGGTTCAGGGGTTATTTTTCTACCCTTTCCCCAACCCTCCACCTGTGCTTAAACATAATAAAGCATAGGTTCGTACCGTCATAATTTCTGCATTTTGGTAGCTTTATTTCAGCAACGCTAACTTCCCACAAGAACTCAAAGAGAAGATGTTTCTCCCATAGCACCATGAGAACAACCCAGACAGCACTCCAGAAGAGAAAAGGACCACCTCCTCAAGCCACTTGCCAAGTAGGTTAAAGTAGAGACTTCTTCCATGAATGGATGTGACCTGTCTAAGGCCCGAAGGCTGGGATTCTGTCACTTTTACTTCATTTGACCCATTTGACCCATGTTGGGACAAAGTCATTAGAATTTACCTTTATATGTTAGTTCAATGCCTAATACTTAAATACTCAGGGATCCCAAGTTTCACCTGCCCAGCTACCCTAGTTAGGAATCTGTGAGGAATGTTATGGGATGGGATGCATGCTTTGTTCTCTAAAGCCCCTTCCAACCATCAAATGATGATACAATTAGATTTCAATTTATTAATTTAATAAAATTAATTAAATTAGATTTTAATTGGGTTCAGTCTGAGAAGCTTTAAGCAAAGGTTCTTTTTTTGTTTTTAAGGCAACTGAGGTTAAATGACTTTCCCAAGGCCATACAGCTGGTAAGTGTCTGAAACCAGATTTGAACCCAGGTTGTCTGATTCCAGGTACGTGCCATCTAGTTGCTCAAGCAAGGGCTCTTAACCTGGGATCCATAAACTTTAAAAAACATATTTTGATAGCTATATTTCAATATAGTTGGTTTCCTTTGTCATTGTACTTAAACTTAATTCTGAGACAGGGTCCGCAGGTTGCGCCACAAGGAGTTCATGACACAGAAGAAGTGAAGACAACCAGGGGAATTGTCACGAATCTCCTTCCTTTTGTCCTTCGATCACATTAACGATCCCTCAGTGCTGGTCTGTCTATTTTTTTTTTTTTTAAAACACAAGTGGTCCTATGATAAACTATAGTCCAATTCTTGGGAGAAGGAAAACTTCCAATTGGTGCTTCCAGAAAGTGACGTCTCCTTTCCTTAGCCCCTTGCCTTTGGAAAGAGAGTCACCTCTTTATACCATCAACAGAAGCCCATTGAAGCTGGACTGCTGAATCAGCCGAGAGGTAACTTCGGAGATAAAAACTGGAACCGACCTCAGGGGGAAAACAAAGGTACAATTTCTTGGATTTCTTAGAGTCAGACTCAGAGGCTTGAGGACTAAGATTTAACCTCTCAAAAAGAAATATATGGATGGAAAGGCATGGAGGGGGGGAAGCATATTTTAGTAATTATAGTCAAATTACCCTTGCTAAGAAAATAATGAGAGATTGTTTGCATAAAGAGATCTGTTTTTAGCAACCATCGCCTACTGGGCAGAGCTGCCAGAAATGTATTTTCAAGTTCCATCTGTTTGTTTATAAGGGAAGTTCTACCATCATTAGGGAGAGGATGGAAATGTAAAAAAGCATCAATAAAAGGATTTTAAGTTTGTTTTAAAGAAGTATATGGGTAGTAACGACACCTCTTTTTCTCACCTGTTGGACATTTGAGATTTCCAGGAAAGATGAAATTCAGCATTGTCAGCCACCTCCTCCTCTGTCTGCTAATGGGGTCCTTCACAGGTGAGTTGGTTACTGAAAAGGCTAACATATGGGGTGCTTAGAGGCAAAGTGAGCAAATCTCCCAGCTTGGAGTCGGGAAGACCTCAGCTCAAATCCGATGTCAGATTTTCAGGAGCTTTGTGAGCCTGGATGAGCCATCTAAACACTGGGAACTTCAGTTTCACCTTTTGTAAAGCCATGGCAATAATAGTCTCTACCTCAGGGCTATTGGGAGGATCATGGATCAAAGGCTGGGAGGGACTCTGGAGGCATGAAAGTACCCACTTGGCTATGTCAAGATAAAAAGACAAAGAAGTTGCTCCTGCTCACAGAAGTTTACACTGAAAAATGACTTTTTTAAAACATAAAGATCATTTTAGATTTACAGCTGAGGAAACTGAGTCCCAGGGAGGCTGGTGGACTGCTTGTTAACTTTCTCAAGGTCACAGCGTCATCTGACTCCAGCCTGGGTGGTTTTTTTCCACTCAAATGAAAGAACATACATGAACTGCTTTGAGAAACCTTAAAAATACCATGTTCATGTGACCTGTTGCTGCTTTGCTTTAAAGGGTGCTGTGGCAGGTTTACCCACTCTTTCTGGCCAACACGTCTGTGTTATTGCCATTTTTGGGCCAACCAACGTCCTTGTCTTTTTCACATGAAGGATTCTTTCTGATGGCTCAGGAAGCTGACTCAGAGGGAGCTGTCAGTCATATTCTTGCCCTTCCTGTAGAAGTCCCCCTTTCTACCATCCACAAAGTGATGCGTTTCTTCTCTGTTTGTAGGTGCCAAGCCAGTCCAGGAGGAGGCAGGTAATGGCAGGGTTCTTATTTCTTACATCTTTGTGTGTTTGTTTTTTGAAAAACAGAATAGAATAGAAAATGGGTCAGGGATGATGAAGGGGGAAGAGGGGGAGAAAGGAAAGCTAGGAAGTGGGGGAAACGTTCTGGTTTATTTTGGGCAGATAAAACTAATGGCCATAAATACTGTTAAGTAGCTGTGCACAATGTCATCAGTGTCTAGAGTCTGCGCCATAGAAGAATGATCTGTTGGCTACACACACTCCCTGTGACTTCAGGTTGGAAAAGCAGGGATCTCTGGGTGATTCTGTAAATAAAGAGAATGGTATGTGTGAAGAGCCCAGACCCTAGAGCAGGAAGCTTTCGGGAGGCTCTGGCCCCGGCCAAAGTTGACCTGTGGTGGTTTCGGTTCCCTCTGTCTCTTTGACTCCCATGCTGACTCCCCTCCAGCTCCAGGGTATGGAGGAAGAAACACCAGCTTTGGAGCCCAAGGAGCATGTCCAAATTCTGCCTGGTCCTTTGGGCAAGTCACGTTAACTGGCTGGACCTCGGTTTCTCTATCCGTCAGAGAGGAGGATGAGACTCAGTGGCCTCTGAGGTCCCTCGTAGATCTCGATTTGTGCAGTCCTTGGGTTCCTTCCCATTCAGTGTCCTCAAGCAGCTGACAGCATGCTAGAAGCAGTAAGGATACTTAAAGTTGGGTCACTGAGATGTAGATCTGAGCGTAACTCTGAGACTGATTGTGTTGCCACACACATGCAAGTCACTCAGTGTCTTTGGGACACACTTTGTTCTTCCATGAAATGGGGATTAAAATATCTGAACTATCTTCCTTACTGGACTTGTGGGTTGTGGAGGAAACACTTTGGAAAAACTTCCATAGCCAGAGAAATGTATCCCAGCCTCATTTCTCAATCTTATGAGCCATATCATGGTCCAGCAGAAAGAAAACTGATGCAGGTCAGAGGAACTGGGTTCAAATTCCACTCCTGGCAATGGCTATATGATCTTGGGCAAGTCTTTTCACTCCCTTGGGGCTCAGTTTCCCCATCTGTAAAATAAGGGAGTAGACTAGGAGAGGTCCCTTCTAACTCTAGATGAATGATTCAAGTGTTAGGGACTTGGCTGGCTCCTTCTTCTAGAAGAATTTATGTTTCCAAAGAGGGGCAAGCAATACAAAAAACAAAGACATGAAATGTTAATGGTGGGATCTGGCACATTTTGGGGTAAGAAAGTTTTTTTGGCCCAGGACCTGAAGCCCAAAGACCATGGGCAGCCAAGTGATTTCAGGGATGGGGAGATTCCCCCATTGGGTTAAGCAATGGATGAGGCAGCACAGTGGGCCAGGTCTAGAGTCAAGAGGACCTGAGTTCAAATATGGCGTCAAACGCTTACTAGCTGAGTGACCCTGGACAAATCACTTCAGCATTTGCCTCAGTTTCCTCATCTGCAGAAGGAAATGGCAAGCCTCCAATATCTTTGTCAAGAAAACCCTAAATGGGGTCCCAGGCATTTGAGCTGAGTCTTAAAGGAATCAGGGAACTGTAAAAGGCAAAGTGGGAAAGAACGGCCCTTGTGGTCAGAATAGCTCTGTTACTTCTTGGTCCCTTTGAGACCATGGGCAATCACTTCCCCTCGCTGGTCTTGGTGGAGTTGATCCATCAGTCCAATGAGATGGTTGCTAAGGTCCCTCCCAGCACCAGATTCTAGAAAGCCTATAAGAAGTTGAGTTGAAGGTGTCTTGACCCACATGGATTAAACCCTAATGGGGGCTGATTTCCCATGATTGCATTTAGGACCAGCTGTAGTTACCCAGCTCCCTGCTTGAGTGTGCAAAAGGGAACCCATAAATAAAGCAGTTGTGGTCACCCAGGGACAAGGGGTGCATCCAGCAGCTGGTTTCCTGACCACGTGGCCCTCTCCCCAATACCGTGTAGCTAATACAGCCCAGCTCTCTTCAGGAATAAAGATTTTCTTCTTCGAGAATCGTTTGCTTTGCTGATGCCAAACCCCAGGCACTTCTCTTTAATGAAAGGACAGCATTTTCTGCTTCCTGTCTCAGACAACAGGGCCAACTGCTCTGGCCTTGCTTTGTATAGCTTCCTTCCCTGGAGACTATTTGGCAAAGCGGGGGAGTTTTGACACAACCAACTCGCTTTCCTTTGAATGTTCTGAATTTTAAAGGACTTGGCAATCCCATTTGGGCTGCTCTTCGGTATTAGGTTACCAAGTTCAAACATGCATGGGGAATTACAGCCCTACGTGAGCAGTGACATGAAATGAGAGGACCACATATGAATAGATTGACTAAACAATCAATAACTGCTCCTTGGGTACCTCCCCTGAGACCAAATCTGCCTTTGAGGAACCTGGGCACACAGAGGTTAAGTAATTAATTGATTGGTCCAGGATCATACAAGTAATGAGTGTCAGAGACAGGATTTCAACCCAGATCAGACCAACTTCAAGTAGAGTGGTCTAGCCATGCTACCTCGTTGATCACTTCTACCTTTTGTTTCTATGAAAGCCATTCCCTAGATGGCTGGTTCTGGCTCCTCTCCATTGTGATAGAAGCAGCTTCCTCTGGCTTCACCTGGTTCCGTTTTTCATCCTCAGGCACAGCAATGATTGGCTGTACTCCTGTGATCAGGTTCCATATTGTTTAACCTCCCCTTGCCCTGTGTGACCTCAGGATGCCCTGAGTCCAGTGGTTTCTTCTAAAAAAGCCCTTAGGGCCTCAGAGACCCTCTAGGTAAACCCTCTCTTTGATGGCAGAGGAAACTGAGGCTTGTCCAAGGACACAGAGGGAGTGAGCATCCAAGGTGGGATTTGAACAGGCTTCTCTGCCCCAAGAGTTAGCAATCTTTCCTCTGTACCACGCTGCCCCCAAGAGGCCAGGTCCTCAGGCTTTGCAAACCACACCTTTGGACATGAAAGTCATACATCCATTTTTTTGTCTCTGCTCCATGAGAGCAAGGATTGATTTATTTTTTGTCTCCGTATCCCTAGCCTCGCCTAACACAGGCCTGGCACACAGTAGGCACTTAATAAATGCTTGTTAGTTGATAGGCTGGTCAGTTGGTAAACCTGCCCAGATCCACCAGGTGAGGCATCTCCACGAGCCTCAGTTTCCTCCTCTGTCGAATGATGCCCTCTGGGATCCCTGCCAAGTCCAGAATGATGACCCCACAGCCCTTCAGAAATCTCTGAGTCTCCAAGTCAATGAGCACCTTCCGCTCATCCCCACTCTGCACCTCTGTTCCTGTGGCTGATTCCCTCCCCATCTCCATCCACACTCTGTCCTTTCCTGAAGGTTTGAGAGGCTCCCCCTCCAGGAAGCCTTCTTGAAGTACTCCAGCTCACACCAGCCTCTCCCCAGGGACTATTAGGTGGAGATTAATGTGTTGAGCTGGGAGGCAGGAAGTTCTGAATTCAAATTCTGCCTTAAACACTTAACAGTTTTGTGACTCTAGGCCTCAGTTTTCTTATCTGTACAATGGGGGTGATAATAGCACCTAACTCCCAGGGGTCTTGTGAGGATGAAATGAGAGATGGAAAGGGTTTTGCAGACCTTAAAGGGCTGTAGCTATATCAGCTATTCCTAGTATTTTTATTTTCTCATAGTACAGAAAGGTACCATGGCCCTTTTTGTTTGGACAACATATAAAAGCACTTAATTATATTTTATTTTGTAACATTCCTTTCTTGTCCCTTTCTTGTCTTGTTGCGTAGTCATGTCCGATTCTCTGTGGCCCCATTTGCGGTTTTCTTGGCAAAGATACTGGAGTGGTTTGCTGTTTCCTTCTCCAGCTCACTTTGCAGATGAGGAAACTAAGGCAAACAGGGTTCAGTGACTTGCCCAGGGTCAAACAACTAATAAGTGTCTGAGGCTGCCTTTGAACTCAGGAAGACAATGATGATGACAAAGCAGTTACATAGTGATTTAAGGTTTGCAAAGCTCTTTACTTAGTGCATAGGGTTTGAGACCAGGAAGCAGAAGAGCTGAGTTTGAATCCTGCCTCAAATACTTATTGGCTGTGTGGCTGTGGGGAAGTCATTTAATGTCTCTGGGCTTCAGCTTTCTCACCTTTCTCACCTAAGGATAATAATAGCACCTACTTCTTAAGGTTGCTATGAGGATCAAATATATGTATAATTGTTTATTGCTAATATTTTCTCTTTTTACTAGATCCCTTTGCGGAGCTGCCAGCCTTGCCCTATTGGCCTTTCTCCACTACAGACTTCTGGTCCTATTTTGAGTACTTTCAGACGCTGGGAGCCTACCACCAGATCAATGATATGGCCCGGACCTTCTTTGCTCATTTTCCCCTGGGCACTACCCTGGGTTATAACGTCCCATATCAGGAAGAATGAAGCTTTTTCAGTCTCCCTAGAACAGAGACCAAGGAATTTCAAGCCAATGTGTCAATTTCCTTTCTTTCTAAAATGCATAACCACAACATAAACACTTAGTAAACACTCATTTAAATCAAAACAATGCTTCTTGAAGGGGGAGTGACCCCCCGTTATTAGTACAATGCTATTTCCCTCTTTGTAAAGCTCCAAATAACACCAGTTTTTCTTTTATGGATCAATGTTTGTGCTAAAATATTAATAAAGAAATTTTGAATGCACTATGGTATGGCATATGTCAAGGCACTATTGTATGGCAAATGTGAGCTGGGAAAACCTTAAAGGAACAGAGGCTACCAACAGGCAACTCAATCTTAGTTATACTAATGGAAACTTAATGTCTGGATGATAGAAGTGGGGAGTCCTCCTGTATTCTGCCCTGGTCAAACTAAATCTGGAGTTGGGTGCTGAGCCACTAAGCGGAAGGTACTCACTGGCTTGGAGACTCAGTGATTTTCTGAAGGGCTGTGGGGTCATCATTCTGGACTTGGCAGGGATCCCAGAGGGCATCATTCGACAGAGGAGGAAACTGAGCCACTCTAAGGGATGGCAACGAGTCCCACCAAGTTTAGAGGAACATGAACAAAATGGTGAGAGGTCTAGGCACCACCAGATGGAGAAGGTGGAGGGTAATCAGCAAACTTAACCTGAAAAACAGAAGATGGAGGATAGGGGTCCCCAAATAGCCAAAGGCTATTTGTATGTGTAAGAGGAATTGGTCATTCTATGTAGCTCCAGACAGCAGAATAAGGGCAAATGAGGAGGGTTGCGTGGGGGTGGATGTTGGCTCAATGCAAAGAATTTTCTAGCAATCAGAACCATTAAGAAATGAGTGGGTTGTTGCCAGTCAGTGGAACTGTTCAAATGGAAGTCTGAACATGTGTCCAGGATGCTGTGGAGCAGACACCTGTGTGGGAAAGAGATTGGAACAGAAAGACAGGATGGTGCCTCAGACAGAGCGCTAAATTTGGCCTCAGAGGACCTGGATTCAAATCCCTATCCTGTCACTTGCTATCTGATATTAGGCTAAATTCTTTGGGCAGGAAAGAGGGGAAGGCCACATTGGGAAATGTAGGTTAAACAAAACCAAAATCTATCAAAATGTATTAAAAATGAACGAGTGATTTTGGGCATTCCCTCCCCACGTGACCTCAGAGGATACCTTTGGAGGACTCTTGTTTTCGTGTCTCATGGGCATCTCCTTTGAAGACCTGGGAGCTTTAATTTAGCAGAACCAAGTGTGTAGCCGCAGGTGATGGTTTTAGGGTAGCATTATCAGCATTGGATTTTGATCCAAAAGAGCCACTTTCTGGTTTTCTCTTTTTCTAATGAAAGCCATAGAATGTATGAAAGGTTTCCCTCTTGCATTCTTTTTGAGAAGACAGTTGATTGGCTTGACTTCTGACCATGTTTTTATTAATGAAGACAGCAAGTAAATAGTTGAGCAAAAGTCAACAGTAAAGAAGACAAGAGCCTATAGTCCTTGAATACTGGGCTTACAGTTTAAAGTCTGGAAATTATTCTGCAGTTGCTTCTATTTATCTCTATGTAGTACCATGGAAGGTGACATGTTGGAGTCCAGAAATACCCACATTTTTTCCATTAAAGTTTTCTTTGGCTACAGCTTCTGCTTCCTGCATCTCCTCTCATTACCTGCTCAAGCATTTCAATTTGATCAGACTTCAGTCTGACACTGGGAAAATCTGGAAGGATGTAACTTGATATAGCTTCGAAACTTACTCTTTTCTCCCCTTCTTATAGTCCCTATAAACAAGTTAGACTCTTTGGGGCTATAGCTATTTAATTACAGCCCCAGTTTAGGGAAGACATGAGCCAGAAAGACTTCAAATTTAGGGAACCCACAGCTCACCCAAGGTGGTGCTTTACGAAGGCTGGAGAAAGCTCAGTCAAATTTCAAAGGAAGCATCTCACCAAGGAGTAGGAAATAAGGAGGCTTAGATATAGTAAAGAAACCAAGCAACTTTTCCCCTTCTTCTAAATAAAGTCCTTTATTTGTTTGTGGTTTTATAAATTCTCACCATGATGATCAAGTGATCAAGAATATATGTAAAGTGTTTTGCAAACTTTAAAGCAGTATATAAATGCTATCTGTATTCTATATGTGTGTGATATAGAAACATATTTATAAATACCCACATTCAGCTGTAAGTACAAAAACTGATGCCAACTCTTAATGCCATTGTTTCTGGATTAGATTAGCTGTGACACTGTGCCCAGCCACTGGTGCAGATGACAAGAGATAAAGTCTAACACCTTATGAATTGTTTACATCTCTTAAACTACATTATATTATTATATTACATACTAATTTTAGATTACAGAATTTTTAAAGGGAAGTTATCACCTATAAACTATATTACATATATTTTATATATAATACCCATAAACTATATTATAATGTTATATATTAATTTTAAATTATAGAATTTTTAAAGGAAAGTTATCACCAGGAATATGAACAATTCTGTGTGGTGATTCAGAAAGAGAAATAATAAATGGTGAGGGTTTTATTTTTAGGTTTTTATGTCTTGTATCTTTCTTGTGTTTTCTTGAACATTTAATTCATCAGCTAAGCAGGAGACAGTATGTAACTTCAGATGGACTTGGCAGTCACTGAAAATGACAGTTCATGCAGATTTATTTAATAGTAAGGATACTATAATTTGAGACGACAGTTTCTTCTTGATAGTTCATCAAGTCCACGTTACATGTTTTTGTGATGTTGGAACAGGATAGTTCAGATGCCCGTTTACAGAACAAAACAAGATAAAGGAAATCACAACATTGGGTATTAGGGACTGTTTTATTTACCAAACTTTAAAATGCATTCCTTTTCAGGGGAAATATGTTTAAGATTGTCCATGTTCTTACATACTGGTAGACTAGCTTAGATTCTAGGTAAGCACCATCTCTCCCTTTTCTCTCTTGTTAAACAAAACAATTTTTACAGCAAGATCAAGAAGAAAAAGTAGCTAAGAAATAAAGCAAAACATCAAGCAAGAAACTTTTTTATATTTGATGACAGGATGGGGACACATTATGGAAACCCTCCTCCTCCTCTGTGCTCTGTTGCCTTTGACAGCTACAGCTTCCAGATGAACCTCTAAGACAGCCCTCCTCTGATGGGTTATAGGGACACAGCAGAGACTCAGTATTCCAAGGCTATGCCATCGATGCACAAGCGTTGGCTGGTCTTACCTACCAAAATGAGCCTGGCACCAGTGTGCTTATCATCCAAGGACCAGCCCAGAGGGCTCCTTCACTGAAGGTTGCTTAACAGCTAATGCTTTCTTTAGGCTACAATGATTCACGAACATCAGTTACTAAAACGTGAAAGGGTCAAAGTCTTCTTTAGAATACCCACAAGGGTATTCTAATTCACAGATCTTTGGAAGGAGTCAGATTGACATGATTCAGATTTTCACCAAGTTTAGTCACTGACCTTAGTTCCTCTCTGTACTGTGCCACAGAACTAGAAACAATATTTGTTTGACTATCGTGTAGTCATTATAACATCCCAGGATATATATAGATATAGATAGATAAGAAAATCCTGATCCAAATTATGTCCCTTGTGGTGTAACTACAGGGCGAGTATTAATTTAATTAAATTCAAATTAATTTAATTCCTAATATCCAGGATTATAAAGGCTTTTCACTTTCATAAGGTAAGGGTGAAGTCTATTGTCAGCAGATCAATAAAGCACGTGCTGTGTGAGCCATAGAAGAAGGCTTCAAAGCAGACTGCTATGTCAATTGATGGATCAACATTTTTAAGCACCTCCTATGTGCCAAGTACTGGCTACCCTCAAGGAGCTTACAATCTAATAGGGGAGACAACATGAAGACAAATAGATACAAAACAAGCTATGTAGAGGATAAAAATAATTAAAAGAGGGGAAAAAACAGTTTTTTGGAATGTAATTTGACCGTACCATTTCCTTTGAAAATCAGGAACCACAGAGAACCTTAAGTGGATTGAGCTAGTAATTAAATAACAAAGCAGCAAGGTGGTACAGCGGATAATGTGATGGGCCTGGAGTCAGTAGGACTTGAGTTCAAAGCCATCCTCAGATACTTGCTAGCCGTGTGACCCTGGGAAAGTCACTTAACCCTGTTTGTTTCAGTTTCCTCAACTGTAAAAATAAGCTCTAGAAGGAAATGGTGAAGCATTCCAGTATCTTTGCCAGGAAAATCCCAAAAAGGGTCATGGAGAGTTGGTCAGGACTGAAGACTTACCCCAGTAGAAATTACAGTTGAACCAGAGAAAAGATGGCATTTCACACACAGCAAATGACAAGGCTCCACAAAAATAAAATATATTGAATTTTTAAAACGTGCAGTTGTCTGGAAAATTAAATGGATACTAGAGTCTGCCAAGGAGAAGAAAGTAAGGCAGTTTTTCTTCAAGATTTTGTAGGTGGTGAAACAACCAATATTTTCTCTTCTTTCAATTCAGCTAGGAACAAAATGTCTTGTTTCCTAGCTCATAATTATGTCACAGTCATCGTTTTACAAATGTGGCATTTAGTTTATTCATAAAATGAGTAGAAATATCCTTGTTCCTGTGTATGGGTTATACTCATGTTTTAATCTGCTTCCCTCCTCCTGCTACAGATATCTCATGTCCACTGAGATCATACACATGTAGTGTGCTTTGCAAACCCCAAAGCATGACAGAAACCGTAAACTACGATTTCTATGTAATTTAATTACTGAAAATATGTGGTGATCCAAGATTTGTGCCTAAGGAGCATCATTTAGAATTCAGTATTTAAAACTCTGTACTTCTTGTAAAAGCATTCTTATTTTTTGTAAAAAGGGAGGACCTCTTTTTTTTTTTTTGTATAGCCAATTGTATAGCCAGTTATAGGTCCCTTGGGCACTTCATTAATTCAACACATATACCAAGTATTTGCTAAACACTTCCCTGTGGCTAGGTGCTGTAGAGGACAAAATAGTATAAGATAATGAAGTTAATTTCCTCCATTAATAGTATTCCAACAATTAGAAGAAACCGTTTATTTGTTTAACTGAATCTCCAGGTGCCTACTTGTTGTTGCTTATGATTTGCTTGGAAATCAGATCCAGGCACTCATGAGAAGTTAATACTGCCAGTTACGATATTCAAAAGTCCACAAACTTAAATTGCACAACTCTGTTTAAAACACAAAGTAAGCAACTTCTTGTTTCGGAGCTGTGTGAATATTTACTTAGAATGAATAGTTATTGGGACAAACTGCAAGAGTGCTGGGGCTTTGGGCACATACTGTGCCCAATGGGGAGAGGTGGGCAGCTGAACAAGGGAGCCTGGTGCTCTGAGAAGCCCAAGTGTTCTCCAAAGAATAACAAACAGACCTGTTTTCAAATATAGTTTCTGGCAAGACTGTTGGTATTTTTGCTTGCTTTATATTTTGGGTGCTGTTCCTGAAATAAAAGAGACAGGAGCAATTGTTTATAGGACTCTATAAGTCGTAGAAACATCAATCTGCCCTCAACAATTTCTGCCCATGCTGAAATACTTGGCAATATGATCTTGGAAAGACTTAACGCTGAGCTTTAACGCTGAACTTGCAGATATGGGACCTGAGTTCTAATTTTACTCTGCAATTTACTATTTATCTGATATTTAATCTCTCTGAGCCTGCTTTCTTCTTCTGTAAACATGAGACTTGATCACATGGCTCCTAAGATCCTTTTGAGAGTTCCAGATTTATGATTCTATTATTTGTATTATAAATGAGACTGTTCAAAGATTCTCTCTCTCCCCCCCTCCCTCCCTCCCTCATTTCTCTCTCTCTCTCTCTCACATACACACACACACACACACACACACACACACACACACACTCACACCCACCTCAAACCTGATGTGACTATTAAAAGAAAAAAACATAGGCTCACAGATCTAGGGCTAGAAGGGACCTTAAAGGACATTATAGATGAGGAGACTGAACCCGGAGAAACAGACTTGGTTTAGATCACAGGGGTAGTCATAAAAGAGTTAGGATCTGCATCCAGGTCCTGATTCCCAAACTCCCATTCTTCTGCTGTACCACCTTCCCTTGCATGTTGTTGGTTGTCCATAGTTTTGAAGGTCAGTGACAGCACAGAGCATTCCAGGAAATTTGCTCATTCCAACCTGCATTGGACCTTACTATGTGAGCAAAATCACTGAATTGGTTCAGTCATTCTGGGAAGCAGTTTGGAGCTGTGCCCAAGAAATCACTAGTCTTTCAGTGTTGTTTTCCTGTATATAATTGTGGTCATGGGATAAATTATCGTCCCCCCACCCTGAGTTCTAACATAGTATCTCTTAAGCATCAGGAGAAAAAACACATTTCCGTAGGGTCTTCTTTGTTAACAGAACAAACCAAGTTCTACTTTCTCCATCTCTGACACTACGGAAAGAATGATTATACATTTAATAGGGAAAAGGAATATTGGGAGAATAAGTTAACTTATTGCAAAGGATGTGACATAATATAAGGGAATCACATTTAAATAGCTTTTTTCCTGAGATAAAAAGAGAGATAATTTTCATCTGAGAGAAGGCTGTTAGCCACTATCTTGTGAGAAACTGTCCATTTTTAACTATCATTTTTTTGAGGTCGAAACTGTGAAAAATCCATGAAATAAGGACAAGATTCAGCTGTTTGTGTAAGAGAATTGCGTTTAATTCTTATTTTACAAAGAAACATCCCACGGAGAATACTGGAGAGACTTGCATTACCATCCCAAGAGAACTACCCACTTGTTTTCAAGATTGAGTCAGTAGCAGGACTCAGAAGAATAATCTATTCTGTCTTTCCCCTACTCTTAAAGAGCACAAAGGTGACTGTAAATTTTTCTTACTACTGACATATTGTACATATTATTTGCTATTGTAAAAGAACACAAGCAGTAACACTGGTGCCGTTTAAACATAGAAGATCAGGAAGTCTGAGACAGAGAAAGGAGTGTAAGAGAAAAGTTGATTCTCCAGGTCAACTGAAATGAGGACATGGAGCTATTTAAGAAACATTTTTCAGTTTTATTAATTTATAAGGAAAATATCTTCTTGTTTGCCTTAGAACAGAATGAAATTAATAGGGAAATGAAGCAATAGCAGGAAAAGTGAGGTGAAAGTTCAAAGTGCCTTTCAACTGTCATAAGCATGGCAGTCATTCCATCTATGCTACACCAAGTTGATCGTTTACATCTTTTTTGAAACACAGAAATTACAGAATAGAAATTATGTATGTCTCTGAATTGATTGATTAAATAAAAACCATAAAAAGTTCAAATGGGAGGTCAAGCTTTTCATAGAATTAGATGAATGTGACTGGGGTGACATGATTAGTATCTGAAGGGCTGGAAGAATCTGATGTTCTATTTGGTCAAAGAGCGATGGTTTGAAGCTCTAAAAGCAACTAGGAAGCTCTGACTCCCACAGCATACTGAATTTTATACGTAGGAGACCAAAAAGTTAGGTCAATGGATCAATACCTAGTTCCTGGACTCACTGAAGCCTAGAAGTCAGTTTCATTGATTTTTAGGCATAACCAGCTCAGTTATGTGGTAGGGACCTTAGATTTGCAAAACTAGTCTGGACAATTTGAAGCATGTATTGCTGAACTGAAAACTGAACTCACTCCTACACTGAGGAAGTCCAGATGAGACCATGCTCCACATCCTTTCCATCAATCCACCCCAGACATCTTTCCATCTGCCTTGATACTGGATCACTTCTCCCTACCTGAAATAGTGCCACTGGACAGCCTGAAAATGCCTCCAGTTGTTGAGGGATTGAATCTACTCAATTTTGGAATTCTTTACCTTGGCTCAAACTTTCTCCACTGATGACTGGAATGAGCTGAAAATGCAATGTCCATGCCACTTGCTTAAGGTCATCTGCTCCAGCCAACCTTGCAGCCATCCTGTTTCCCACACACATACCTAAAAATCCTAATTTCTGTCTTCCCAGTTGTACCTGGCTAGTAGGATACATGTTTGTTGGATTATTGAAACCTGACATGAGGAGGACACTCCAGAAAGGGTAACCCACTACCTCCCAAGGCAGCCCATTTTTCTGACAGTTCTGATCAATAGGAATTATTTCTTTACTATAAGCTGATATCTATTTGAGTCCCATCCTACTGCTCAGTTCTGACTCTGTGGGGCAAGCAGAACATGCCTGATGCCTCTTACTTGACAGTCAAATTCTTGAAGAAAGTTCTCACCTAACTTGGAAACAGTGCCAGATTTTGCAAAAATCGTGCCTGACACGTAAGGGTGCTTTTAACAAATGGTTAATTAATCAGTTCCTTGTCATCAGTGCATTCTTTTTTTGGCCTTTACTGTACTCAGAAAGCCACAGGACTCAGATATTTCAAGATGACTTTTAATGTAGAACAGAATGGCACCAACAACATTATTGCTCAAAGGGGAACATCTCTGTCTCTTTAAAGATTTTATCCCATCATTGCCCATCTCCAATCATCTCTTACTTGTAGAATGGCAATAAGCTTCTAATGGTCTCCATGCTTTATGTCTTTCCCCATTTCTTTGACTCAGGTAAACTGAGTTTCCTAAAGCATAGGTCTTGTGTCACTCCACCACTCAGTCAATTCCTGGAATTTGTCTGTCAACAAACATTTATTGCCATTGCTTTAGGATTAAAAATAGTCTTTTGTTTGACATTTTAAACTTGACAGCCTGGCCCCTCCATGAACTCTATTCCTAATCCAGTTACTCAGGCCTCCTTGAAAATCCACACACACGATCCTTCACCTCCCAACTTTGGGTCATGGCACCATCTGTCCCCCTCACTTGGAATGCTCTTGACTCTTCACTTTGCCATTCAGTTTCCCTGACTTTCTCCAAGACGCTCAAATCTCTTCTGCAGGAGACCTTTCCAGGTTCCCCATGGTGCTGGCCCCTCTGTAATTGTCTTCCACCTACTGTGTATCTAGTTGAATTATTTATAAGTTGCCTCCATAAGAATCCTTCAGGAGCAGGGATATTTTGTGCCTTTCTTTATATCCACTGTGCTTGGCACAGTACCAGGTACATAATAAGCATTTAATAAATATTGAGGGATTGATTTCCAAAGGTTTCTGAATGCCTGTATCCCTACTGAATTTCATCTTCTTAGAGTTTAGTCCAATGTCCAAACTGGTCAAGATCTTTTTAGAGATGTACTTTGCCATTTAGTGTGTTAGCAATCCCTTCCACTTTTGGATAACTTGAAAATTGATAATTGTGTCACCTAAGTCACTGACTTCAATAGCACAGAGCCAAGCACAGATCCTGGGGTACTGGACCAAATGTCTCCTGCCCCAATAATAATGAACTGTCTTGTGCTATTCTTTATACTTACTGCATTCAAAATGTTTTATTCCTTTATGATTTCTCTGATGTCTAATGAAGTATCCCCTCTTACTAAAGGCTTTTCCACATTCATTACATGCAAAGGGTTTCTCTCCAGCATGAATCTGGTAATGACTTCTGAGAAGTTCCTGCTCAATGATGGCTGTCCCACTTTCATTATATGCAAAATATTCCTTTCCAGTATGAGTTCTCTGATGTTTAATAAGATGTGCTCTCTTGATGAAGGCAATGCCACAATCATTACAAGAAAATGGTGCCTCTCCAGTGTGCATCCTCTGATAGCTAATAAGGTTTCCTCGCTGGCTGAAGGCTTTCCCACATTCATTACATTCAAAGAGTTTCTCTCCAGTATGTGCTCTCTGGTGTCTATTAAGGCTTCCTCTCACACTGAAAGCTTTCCCACATTCATTACAAGCAAAATGCTTCTCTCCAGTATGAATTCTATGGTATGTAATTAGGTGCCCCCTTTGGCTAAAGCCTTTTCCACATTCATTACATACAAAGGGTTTCTCTCCAGTGTGAGTTCTCTGATAGATGATAAGGCTTGCCCTTCGGGTAAAGGACTTTCTACATTCATTACAAGTGAAAGGTTTTTCTCCAGTATGAGTTCTCTGATGGATTATAAGGCTTGCCCTTCAGCTGAATCTCTTTCCACATTCCTTACATTCAAACAGTTTCCCTCCAGTATGAGATCTCTCATGAGTAATAAGGCTGGCTTTGCATCGGAAGCCTTTCCCACATTCGTTACATGTGAAGGGCTTCTCTCCAGTATGAATTCTCCTATGGGCAAGAAGGTTTCTCCTTTCACTGAAGGTTTTTCCACATTCATTACATGGAAATGGTTTCTCTCCAGTATGAATCCTCTTATGTGTAATAAGGTGACCCCTCTGTCTGAAGCCTTTCCCGCACTCTTTACATGCAAATGGTTTCTCTCCAGTATGAGTTCTCTGATGAATAATAAGACTTCCTCGATGCCGGAAACCTATTTCACATTTGTTGCATATAAATGGCTTTCCTGAAGTATGAATTCTCTGATGGGCAATAAGGTGTCCCCTCCTGATGAAGCCTTTCCCACATTCATTACATTCAAAGGGTTTCTCTCCACTATGAATTTTCTGGTGTGTGATAAGATATCCCCTCTGGCAGAAGCCTTTTCCACATTTGTTACATGCAAAGGGCTTCTCTCCAGTATGAGTCCTCTGATGATTAATAAGGTTTTTCCTCTCATTGAAAATTTTCCCACATTCATTATATTCAAAGGATTTCTTGCCAATATTAATTCTCTGATGGACAATAGACTGTCCTCTCTTGATGAAGGCTTTCTCAAACTTAATATATTTTCCTCTAATAATGATAGATTTCCCCCTAATTTGAATTGCATTAAGTTTGGTCAAACTTCCTCTGTGTCTAAAGGACTTCTGATATTTACTGTGGTTGTAATATTTCCTGCCAGTACTAATTCTCTGTAATTTGTTACTGTTTGATTTTCTGCCAGGGGATTTTCCACGTTTAGTCTGTTTATGTAACTTTTCTCCAACATGAACTCTATGAAATTTAATTAGGTCTGAGTGGTAACTGAAGGGTTTCCTACATTTGTTAGACTTAAAAAGTTTCCACCAGAAAGAGAAAGCCGTGGATATAATTAGGTCAGGAAAATGGTTGAAGCTCTTTCTAGATGTCTTATATTTAAAGATGTTTTTTCCCATTGTCTCTTTCCATAGTGCAACCAAGGTTGACCCCAGATGAAAATGTCTCCCAAATGTTTTATATTGAGGTGCCCAAGCTTGGTTAAAAATCATTCTGGACATGCTTGTTACTTGTCCAGACTGTTTCTCCTGGTTGTCCTTCTCTTCCTCTAAATTAATATCATATTCCTCAGCTTCGCTCATCTGGGAATGATGGGTAGTATCCTTTGGCAGAATCTCTTCCCATGATGCTCCCTTGCAATTGTCCTCTATTAGACACAAGTCCGTGGTTCCAGAACTGGTCTCACCACTAATGGAATCTGAAAGAAATGTTTTTAAAAAGGCATGAGCCATTTCATTGAAAGAGAAGTTCAGATACTCATGTCGACAAGTACAAAATGGAGGTTTGCCCAAATAGCAGCTCAGCTGAAAAAAAAAAAAAGATTCCAGGATTTTAGTTATCTAGATGCTCAATTTAAATAATGTGTCATATGTGGCAGCCGATGAGGCTCATTAGATGATATTTCATCTTGGCCTTCATTAAGAGAGGCATGGAATGTGAAATACTATAAGCTTGACCTGGCCCAAACATAATGGCAGGCCTGTATTCATTTTGGGGAGAGACGCCACAGATATGGCATTGAATCATCCAAAAGAAAGCTATCAGCTAAAGAAGATACTCTCCACCTACCCTAGACACAGGATATCCTGAGTGCAGGGAAATCCCACCAAGGAACTCCTATTACCAAAACAGAGTTGTGTATTGCACTGAAAGGTTATGTGTCTGAGCCAGAACTTGAACCCAAGTTTTTGGGGCTCCAAGGTCATACTTCTTCATACTGTGATGCCTTTGGCAGAACACTTAAGTGGGACATAGTAGTTACTTTCAACTATTTGAAAGGTTTTCATGTGGAAGAGGTACAAGTTGTGAAGAGGAGAATTTAGGCTTTAGTTTCCTAATGATTGGAGTTTTTCAAAGGTGGAATGGAATGCTTCTGGAAAGTAGTTGGTTTCCTCTCACTGGAGATCTTAAAGAACAAGCTGGACGTTCATTTCTCAGGTATGTTTTAGGGTACATGTTGGATCAGGTAGGGATTGGATTAGAAGGCCAATGAGATTCCATCCAACTCTGAACTGTTGTGAGTCTCTGACATTGAAAGTAAAAAGAAATCTCAGTTATGGAGAGTTTATATATTTATCTTTTCAGGTAAGCAAAATAATAATGGAAATAATAATAGAATAATGGAAAATTCTGACATAAAAAATGAAAAAAGAATAAAATAAAAATAATTTTAGTCATGTAGAAAAATTAAAAAGTAACCATTTAAAAATCTAGAGAAAAGACAGGAATGTAATGTGTTGCCTGGAAGGTTATAGGCTGAAGGTCCCAACCATCTTCCTCTTTTCCAACCAATCCAACCTTTGTAGTTTGTGTAAGTGAGAGGGCATACATGATGAAAGACTTAAAGTAGTCACTAGCAATAAGATTCAGATGAAAAGAGCAGTGGTCCTCCTATCCTGGACGGCATTACTAATCACAGCACCATCTGACAGGCGATGGAAGTAGTTGAAAGACCTGGGCCATGCCTTGCTAAGGAGAGTTTCATCAAATAGTTTTCCTCCAGTCACTGAAGGGACAAAGGCTGTGATGAAAATAGCTAAATAAAGATAAAATCAAAACTGAGGGCCTACAATGACAAAAGAGATAGCAGAGACACAAGGCCAGGCCCAGACCTGATATACAGTTGCAAGTAGTTCCAGGCAGGAAGGTGATGACATCACAGACATCCTTTCCCCCTCAGTGCTATTTAACATATTTCATGAAATGTTAGTGACAACAAAAAAGACAAGAGGAAAATTTTGAAGTTATACATACTGGTGAAGAGGAGACAAAAGTATTCCTATTTGCTGGTGACATGATAGTTTACTTGGAGAACTCCAGAGAATCAGCAAAGTATCAATTGAGTCAACTGGTAACTTAAGTAGTAGGATACTGGTGGTGGCTGTTGTCCGTTCTCAAAGAGGACCAAAATGACATCACCAAGATAAAGTGAAGTTTCAGTGTGTCCAACTGTGGCTGATCAGACCAATATGAGCTCTACCACAGGTTGGGCACAGATAGTCTATGAATATTTGGGGTGGATACTCCAAATCTGTGCATTCTTCATTTACTTTGTGCTGTCTCAATTCTGCTTTGCTCATAGGACGGCATCCTTTCTGATGTGGACATGCCATGCTGAGTGGTCCTGTGCCAGTGTCTTGCATGTTGCACAATCAAATCCAAAGTTCTTGAGAGAGACCTTTAGAGTGTCCTTGTATTGCCTCTTCTGACCACCATGTGATCACCTGCCTCATGCAAGTTCTCCATAAAATAGTCTATTTGGCAAGTATACATTTTGCATCTGAACAATGTGGTCAGCCCATCGGAGCTGTGCTCTCTGAAGCATAGTTTGAATGCTTGGCAGTTCAGCTCGAGCAAGGACTTCAGTGTCTGGTACCTTATCATGCCAGGCGATCCTCAGAAACTTCCTAAGACAGTTCAAATGGAAGCGATTTAGTTTTCTGACATGGTGCTGGTAGACTGTCCATGTTTCACAGGCATACAACAATGAGGTCAGCACAACAGCTCTGCAGACCTTCAGTTTGGTAGTCAGTCTAATACCTCTTGTCTCTCAAACTTTTTTTCTGAGCCTTCCAAACACTGAGCTAGCTCTGGTAATGCATGTGTCAACCTCATTGTCAATGTGTACGTCCTTGGAAAGTACACTACCAAGGTAAGAGCATCCACAGCATTCAAAACTTCTCCATTTGTTGTAACCAATAGTTCCACATATAGATGGTGTGGTGGTGGCTGATGGAGTTTTCTTGTGTTTTCTGTGTTTTCTTGGTGTTAATTATTAGGCCAAAATTAGCACAAGCAGCAGAAAACTGATCCATACTTTGTTGCATCTCAGCTTCACAGGCTGCATTGAGTGCATAATCATCTGCAAACAGAAAATCATAACCAACACTTTCTCCACTTTGGTCTTGGCTTGTAGTCTTTTCAAATTGAAGAATTTACCATTAGTATGGTAATCGGCCCTAAGCCCATGTTCATTCTCGTTGAAAGCATTTGACAACATGGCTGAAAACATCATGCTAAAAAGCATGGAAGCAGGCACACAGTCCTGCTTCACTACATTGGTGACTGGGAAGGCACGAGAGCACTGTCCATTATTCAGAACCTGGGCAAACATGCCATCATGAAATTGATATACAATACTGAAGAACTCTGGGCAACCAAATTTTGACATAATTTTCCATAAACCCTCATGACTAACAGTGTCAAAGGCCTTGGTCAGATCCATAAACGTTGTAGACCTCTGTCCTGCTCCTGGCATTTCTCCTGGAGTTGCTGGGTAGCAAACACCATATTGACTGTTCCTTGGCCCTTTCTGAAGCCACACTGGCTCTCAGGTGACCATCTTCCAGGTGAAGGATCAGCCTATTCAGGAGGCCTCTTGCAAGAATTCTGCCAGAAATGACTAAGAGAGAGATCCCGCTGTGATTGTCACAGGACAAGCTATTAATACCCTTTGCCTTTATGAAAACCTATGAAACCTATGAGGTGTATGAAACAATTATAAAACTCATAAGAGAAAAAGAAGAATGAATCAAATAGATATAAAATGCATAAAATAGCTGGGAGTCCATTTATATCAAAAAATATTTGTAAGTGCCCATGATGTGGCAGGTACTGTATTAAGTGTTGGGGATACAAAAAGAGCCAAAAGGCAGTACCTAACAAAAGAACAACATAAATAACTGGAACAATATGAGGTCTTTTTGGTGAAGAGGAGGATTTCTGTAAAGGATTTTGCAAGCCATGAAGTGCTATATTTATTATTTTCTCATGTTGCAATAAACCAATATAATAAAAATACTACCCAATTTATTAGTCTTATAATTTCTATCTAGACATTTATAATTTATCTATATTTATGTGCCTATCTACTAAATTTATAATGTACATTGTTTATGATACATTGTATAATATATTATAGTATATCATATACCATATATCATATATATCACAATATATATTTACATTTTGTTTATATTTAATATAAATATCATAGTGTTGGTGAGAGTGAAATGCTCCAACTATTTTGGAATACAATTTGAAATTAAGATCAGAAAGCATATATCCTTTGATCCAGAGATCTTCATGTTAAGTGTATGCCCCAAGGAGGTCAAAGGCAGAAGGAAGGGTCCCATTTATACAAAAATATTCATAACAATTCTTTCTGAAGTAACAAAGACTTGGAAAGAATGTAGCAGTCTAGTGATTAGGGAAGGGTCAAAATATTACAGCACCTCAAGAAAGAATAAATGTGAAGAATTCAGAGAAGCATGAACAGACGTATATGAATTGATACAGAGTCAAGTATGAGGAATCAGAAAAACAAAATGTACAAGGACTTTAACATAAGACAAAAAAATCTATAAAATGAATGCTGTCTAATTCTATAATCAAGCTTGGTCATGAGGACTAGATGAGAAAATGTGGCTGCCTCCCTTCTTTGGAGTGTATGAAGGAGGGAGGGGGAGTGTGGAGTTCTTGATGCATTATTTAGTTTTCTGGAAATCCTTCTTTTTCTTCCACTTTCATTCTTTGTTACAGGGGATGGCTCTTTGTGGAGTGTTTGGTATGCATGAAAATTAAAGTGATATTAAAGATGCAAAGTAAAACATTTTTGAACACAGTTAATATTTGTTTGTTTTACCTATAGATAAATATTTTTTATAAAAGAGATTTTTTTTTTGGCAGGGTGATGCCATGCAAAAAGAAAAGAAAAAGAGTAACAATGAAGCACTGAATGCCAAAGAGAGATGAGAAAAAGGTTCTGAGGGGGCTCCACATAAGGGAAACAGCTTTTATGATAATGCATTGAATTTTTCAAATATTTTTAAAAAGGAAACCAGGGGGCGGAGTCAAGAGGGCAGGGGGGCGGAGTCAAGATGGCGGAGTAGAAAGATGCACATTTGCGAGCTCCGAACCCACAGCCCATAGAATTAATGTAAGAAGAGATCCCCATAAGTTCTGGATCACTGTAGGGTGTGCATAAACATAGTGGAAGAGATTTCCATTCCAGAGAGCCCTGGAGAGCCATCCACAGGGTCCGTCGTGCCTCGGAAAGCGGACCCCACCCCAGCGCTGCCCTGGCTGCGGCCCCAGAGAAGCTGATCCGAGCAGGCTTCAGGGACGGAAGCTCCGGCGGCTGGGAAAGTCCCTCCGCCCACAGAAGCTACAGGTCAGTGAGAGAGACGGCAGCCAGCCGCCAGGGGGAGCGGGGTGTCTCCGTGACTCGGGCCCCCTCGGGAGGAAGCAGCTGCGGCAGAGGCGGGGCGGTGGCGCAGGCAGCAGAGGCAGCTGCGGCCCAGGACTCCCCCAGCAGGCAGGATCTTCATTACTGAAAGTCTCTGCATAAATAGCCTGAGTTTTTGAACAGAAGCAAATGATCCCGACATTCGGATCTGATGACGAGGACATATTCCTGCCATCACGGAAAGAAGTGGAGGGCGGGGCCTCGGTACCCCAGACATCCCAGGGGGATGTCAGGTGGGCTCAGGCCTTGGAAGAGCTCAAAAAGGATTTTGAAAAGCAAGTTAGACAGGTGGAGGAAAAACTGGGAAGAGAAATGAGAGAGATGCAAGAAAAGTATGAAAAACGGGTCAATACCTTGCTAAAGGAGAACCAAAAAAATGCTGAAGAAAATATCACCTTGAAAAATAGGCTCACTCAATTGGCAAAAGAGGTTCAAAAAGCCAATGAGGAGAAGAATGCTTTCAAACGCAGAATTAGCCAAATGGAAAAAGAGGTTCAAAAGCTCACTGAATTTAATAGTTCTTTCAAAATTAGAATGGAACAGATGGAGTCTAATGACTTTATGAGAAACCAAGAAATCACCAAACAAAACCAAAAGAATGAAAAAATGGAAGAGAATGTGAAATATCTCATGGGAAAAACAACTGACCTGGAAAATAGATCCAGGAGACACAATTTAAAAATTATGGGACTACCTGAAAGTCATGATCAAAAAAAGAGCCTAGATATCATCTTCCATGAAATTATTGAGGAAAACTGCCCTGACATTCTACAACCAGAGGGCAAAATAAGTATTGAAAGAATCCATTGATCACCACCTGAAAGAGATCCAAAAAGAGAAACTCCTAGGAACATTGTGGCCAAATTCCAGAATTCCCAGGTCAAGGAGAAAATATTGCAAGCAGCTAGAAAGAAACAATTCCAGTACTGTGGAAATACGATCAGGATAACCCAAGATCTAGCAGCTTCTACATTAAGGGATCGAAGGGCGTGGAATAAGATATTTCAGAAGTCAAAGGAACTAGGACTGAAACCAAGAATCACCTACCCAGCTAAACTGAGTATAATACTTTAGGGGAAAATATGGTCTTTCAATGAAATACAGGACTTTCAAGCATTCTTGATGAAAAGACCAGAGCTGAAAAGAAAATTTGACTTTCAGACACAAGAATGAGAAGAAGCATGAAAAAGTAAACAGCTAAGAGAAGTCTTAAGGGACTTACCAGAAGTAAACTGTTTACATTCCTACATGGAAAGACAATATTAGTAACTCTTAAAACTTTTCAGTATCTGGGTAGTTGGTGGGTCCATACACATACATGTACACGTATGCACACACACATACACACATGCACACACATACAGAGACAGAGAGCACAGAGTGAATTGAATAGGATGGGACTATATCTTAAAAGAAATTAAGGTAAATAGTGAGAGAGAAATGTAATGGAAGGAAAGAGGGTGAAATGGAATGGGGTAATTATATGTCATTTAAGGGGCAAGTAGGATACTTTTTAGTGGAGGGATAAAGAGGAGAGCTGAGAAAAAAAAAAACAAAACAAGAAGTTTACCCTCATCACATTTGACTAAAGGAAGGAATAAAATGCCCACTCATTTTGGTATGAAAACCTATCTTACAGTATAGGAAAGTGGGGGAGAAGGAGATAAGTAAGGGGGGGATGATGGAAGGGAGGGCAATGGGAGGAGGGAGCAATTTGAAGTCAACACTCGGGGAGGGACAGGATCAAAAGACAGAAGAGAAACAATGAGGGGCAGGGTAGGATGGAGGGTAATTCAGTTAGTCTTACACAACACGACTATCAGGGAAGTCATTTGCAAAACTACACAGATATGGCCTATACTGAATTGCCTGCCTTCCCAAAGGGAATGGGTGGGGAGGGAGGGATGGGGAGAATTTGGAACTCAAAGTTTTAGGAACAACTGTTTAGTATTGTTGTTGCTACTAGGAAAGAAGACATACAGTTAATGAGGAATAGAAAGTCATCTGGCCCTACAGGAGAAAAGAGAAGATGGAGACAAGAGAAGGGAGGGATGACAGAAGAGAGGGTAGATTGGAGATAGGGAAAATTAGATTGCTTGGGGCATTGGGGTGGGGGAGGGGATAAAAAGGGGAGAAAAAATTGGAACCCAAAATTTTGTGAAAATGAATGTAAAAAGTTAAATAAATAAATATTTTTTAAAAAAACTGGCTTCACAGTTTCATGTGCAATACTCTTCATATTTGGAAATGTTCATGCTCATTGGTGTTTATCAAGCTTGAATTAAAAAAATAAAAATTTAAAAGGAAAAGAAAATGAAGGTCATTGAAAAAGACAAATTTTAAAAGATATCGAGAATTTTTTAGAGGACACAAATAGCAAAATTTTAATAAAAACTGTTCAAACTCTCCAATAACTATAAACACTAAGATAAAAAAAATCTCCAATATCCATCAAATACGTTAAAAGAAGTTATAAAATTCAAGGCCAGTTGGAGCATGGAGAAAAAATATATTGTTACCCAACTGTTATTAAGTAGTCTGGTCTTCCAGGAAGCAACATAGCAATAAGTGATAAGAGCTAAACAGCAGCCTCAGATACCCTACAATCCAGCAATGCCTCTTTATAACCACAACAGACTGAGGGAGGTAACTCGGGCAATGATTCCCGTTTCACTCATTGACCTGCACAAAAGCCTCTCTGACCTTCTCCATTGGGCATCCATGATACTTCTCCTCTCACCAAATGGGAAATGACGTCCAGTTTGGAAACAGGAATCCGTGGAAACAAAGGGCTCTTTTTAATGGCAACGCTGAGCAGATGTTCATCTAAATCAGAGATAAGGAACATGAAAATCTCTAAAGAACCTAAGAGTATCACACAGAGGGTAATGCTTTAAGCAGGCTGTAACTAATGTGGAAGAACATCAAAGAACAGGAATAAAAGACATCCCTAAGGAAATTTATGGTGAGAAGAGAAGATAAGGTAGCTGCATGTGAGGGTGAAGGAGAGTTCCTGGCTACACTCCTGGTATCAGGAAAAAAAAAAAGAGGAAGGCCCCTACTTGGCCGGATAGGCCCTCTATGGCAAACTGATGGGAAGATGAGGGCAAGAATCACGAGAGAGGGTCAGGGACATGTGGGTTTCTCTCTGCACCATTCAATGGACTTCCAAGTCTATATCTGAGTACTGGTCACAGATCTAAATTAAGCTCAGAAAGAAAATTAGTTCACTGGACCCACTCCATTCTGAGAAATTAAGACTTTGCCATGTATCTCTATAATATGACAGGTATTTACTAAGCTTATATTATGCTCTAACAACTGCACTGGCATTGGGGACAAAGACAAAAATGGAATAACCAAGGCCCATGAGCAGCTTCCATTCTAATGGAGAAACAACACACACACACACACACACACACACACACACACACACACACACACACACAAACCCAAAAAAACAAAGATCCAAGTAAGGTAATCTAGGGAGGTGTCATGTAGAAGCTAGCATTGAGGCAGGTTATGCAAGGAGAGCCAGAATGTGCACTATGAGGACAACAGTTAGGCCAGGTACCCTGGTCCATAGAGTGAGCAAAGTGGAAAGATGATGGCAAGAACCTTAAATTCAGTGGAGTGAGCTTGGGACAGGATTAGGATTAGAACAACAGGTTCTATACCTGATTTAGCAAGGCAGTGGAGTGGTCAAAGTATATTCCCTGAGACATCTTTTTAAAAATCATCAAACATTAATTATTTATTGTGGAAAGAAAATTGTGTGGGGAGATAAAAGGTGTAGCTAAGACATAATTTCTGCTTACCTCATGGGGCTGCTAGTACCAGAAGAGGTAAAGAGAAAAAAGAGACATCTAGGAATTGTTTTCTGGGGGAAGGGTGGGGGTGGGGTGGTGGTTTCTTCCCCTGAGATTTAGCAAGCATCTAGGACTTGAGCAGGCATTCTTAACCAAGGGCCCACAGTCCCTGGGTGGGCAATGGAGCGATTTCGGGAGAAAATAGAACTTGGATGGGGAAAAAAAATTAACTTTCACTAAACTTAGGTTTCCTTTGTAATCCTAGTATTTTGTTTTATGCATTTAAAAACATTGTTCTGAGAAGGGGTCAAAAGGTTCTAACAGACCGCCAGAAGGGTCCATAACACAAAAGGTTAAGAACTTCCTCTAGAGTAAGGTTGAGATAGCTTCAGGGCCAGCACAAAGATGCTATGGAGTTTCCATCTGTACAAGCAAAGAACTTTCCCCTGGAAATATAGAACAGAAACATTCTCTCTGCTAGTTATAAAGGATCTGAGACTCTCCCAATATGATATTGATATCCTGAATATTTTTGCACAATAAGCCAAAATTCAGCTCAGTATTTCAAAGTTACCACAGTGTGCAGTGTGAGACTTGCAAAGACTCTTCTAGTGGATGGATTTGGAGTCAGTGAGCTAAAGGTGCTTACCCACAGAGACCAGGTTCTCATAAGTCTCCAACATCACATCTCTGTGCAGGTCTCTCTGTGCAGGATCCAGGTGTCTCCACTCCTCCCAGGTGAAGTCCACAGCCACATCCCTGAATGTCACTGATGCCTGAATCAAACACATTCCATCTTAACTTTGGACTGTTTTTCAAGTATTCCTTGATTACTATGTCCTTCACTTCATCCCAGTTTTCTCTGATTACTCAACTTCACCATGTCAAATTCCCTCTGCAAGTTAACTCCAAGAAAACCATGCACTTTTCTCGTAAGATCCCAGATCACAATCTGATAGACAGATATCAGCAAACTCCAAATATTAATTTCTACCATTCTCCATTACTGATTAACTTATGCTGGGCAAATTTACTGAGGCAGTTTATCATGAAGGCATAACAAGCTAAAAGACCTTCAGAGTTGCTGCTTCTGAAGTCACTCCTTTGTATTATAGAGACCTGAAATAAAATTTTGCATCTTTCTCCTGTCATAACATTTATTAACTACATGTTCCATGTATAAAACTTTGCTAAGTATTAAAGGAAATCTTTCTTCTTAGATTTCAATAGATCTATGACTTTTGTGATAAGGCTCCTCTCTCCAACGATCAAGATTAGGGCCCAACCATGCCTTTTCAGCCCATATGACCCTTGTCTTTAATTCCAATGGT
Organism: Bettongia penicillata ogilbyi; assembly: GCA_023548195.1. Classification (NCBI taxonomy): domain Eukaryota; kingdom Metazoa; phylum Chordata; class Mammalia; order Diprotodontia; family Potoroidae; genus Bettongia; species Bettongia penicillata. The sequence continues at coordinate 13,851,158 of JAJHZJ010000134.1, read as the reverse complement.
TGACTGACTGAATCTTTGCACAAAAATCTCCAGAGAGAATTCAACCAACTTGCAGGGGGTCTTCCTCTCTGCTTCTTATCACATCAGGGTACAAATGCAGCCTGTGAAACTGTCCCCTCTCAACCTTCATTCAAACTTTTAACCTCTTTCTGGTCTTTTCAAAGTCATATGGTTTTTCTGTTGATAACTACTTTATTGACACCTGTATGCTAGTCTTCATTATTAATAGGCAGCACCCTATTTACTCCCAACACATGTCCCTCCAGTACCTTCTGGTTTCCCAGCAAAGTCAATTCTTCTTAAATGGTGATGTTACAACTATAAAGAACCACCAGAAAAACAATGGTGATACTGTTTCAAGCAGATGTTTGGAGTCATTACTGGGCCTACATAGTTTCTGTAATGCTGTGGTCAGCAGGCATTGAAATCTTTTGAATGAATTCATTCAAAAGTCAGAGAAGCTTATAATGTTTTGTAAGCAGTTGGAAAATGGTCTTTCATGAGTTCTTGTCAATTCATCTCTTAATTGTCTCAAAGTAATTCTTGGACCTTCTATCTTGAATTTGGTCTGTTTCATTTTATATTTTCTTCAAGGTGTTTTCTACTACCTTATAGTGCAATGGAGTTTTTAATATCAGAGTGCAAACATGGTAGCTCCAGTGATACAGATGGCTAAGAATTCCAGTTTTATCCATAACAACTGTAAGGATGATTTTATTTAATTTGGTTTCATTCCAAGCTTTTTAATTTTTTCCCATTATTTATTCCTATTCTGTGTGGTAATATTTTTCATAATAACAGAATCACTGAATTGGAAGGAACCACTGAGGGCAATGCCAGTCAACAAGCATTTGTTAAGTGTTTACTTCATACCAGGCACCTGCTGGGACTATAAATACAAGTAGAGTCCTTAATAAGAGATAGAGAACATTATGAAATGGAAAATGGATAATTTTAATGACATTAAATTGAAAAGTTTTTGCACAAACAAACCCAATGCAACCAAGATTAGGAAGGAGGCAGAAAACTGGGAAAGAATTTTTACAACTAGTATCTGTGATAAAGTCCTCACTTCTAAAATATATAGAGAACTGAATCAAATTCACAAGAATACAAGTCATTCCTCAATTAATAAATGGTCAAAGGATATGAACAGGCAGTTTTCAGAGGAAAAAATTAAAGCTATCTAAAGTCATATGAAAAAATGCTCTAAATCACTGTTGATTAGAGAGATGGAAATCAAAACAACTCTGAGGTACCACATCACACCTGTCAGATTGGTTAACATGACAAAACAGGCAGATGATAATTGTTGGAGATGTGGGAGAGTTGGAACACTAATTCATTGCTGGCGGAGCTGTGAGCTAATCCAACCATTCTGGAGAGCAATTTGGAACTATGCCCAAAGGGCTACAAAAATGTGAATACCCTTTGACACAGCAATATCACTTCTAGGACTGTATCCCAAAGAGATCATAAAAAATGGTAAAAGGTCCCACATGTACAAAATATTTATAGCAGTGCTCTTTGTGATGGCCAAGAATTGGAAATTGGGAGAATGCCCATCATTAGGAGAATGGCTGAACACGTTGTGGTATATGAATGTAATGGAATACTATTGTGCTATAAGAAATGATGAACAGAAGACTTCAGAGAGGCTTGGAAGGACTTATAGGAACTGATGCTGAGTCAAAGGAGCAGAACCAGAACATTATACACAGTTACAGCCACAGTCTTCAAGGACCATTTCTGATAGACTTAGCCCTTCACAGCAATGCAAGGACCTTAAAACATTCCCAAAGGACTTGAGGTAAAATTCCATCCATATCCAGAGAAAGAACTATGGGATCGGAACACAAAATGAAGCAGACTATTTTCTTTTGTGTTATGTTTTGTTATTTCTCATGGTTTCTCCCATTCACTTTAATTCTTCTATGCAACATGACTTATGTGAAAATGTGTTTAATAAGAATGTATGTGTAGAACCCATATAAGATTACATGCCTTCTTGGAGAGGGAAGAAAGAGAGAGGGGGAGAATTTTTTTTGTTTCTTTTTTAAATTAAATTATTTTATTTGTTTTCAGCGTTCAACAATCACTTCCATATATCTTAGATATTTCCCCACTCCCTCCCTGAAATGGCATACAATCTTATAAAGGTTTTACATGTACATTCCTATTAAATACATGTTGCATAGAAAAAATGAATGGGAGAAGCTTTATAACAAAACAAAATACAAAAGAAAATTGTCTGTTTCTATCTGCGATCCAATTCCATAGTTCTTTCTCTGGATGTGGAAGGCATTTTGCCTCGAGTCCATTAGAAATTTTTTTAAGTCCATGCATTTCAATGAAGTACTAAGTCTATCAGAAAAACACCTTGAGCACTGTGGTGGTTGCTGGTTCTCCTGATTCTGCTCTTTGTACTCAGCATCAGTTCATATAAGTCCTTCCAGGCTTCTCTGAAGTCTTCCTTTTCATTGTTTCTCATAGCACAATAGTATTCCATTACATTTATATACCACAACTTGTTCAGCCATTCCCCAATTGATGGGCATCAAGGGGGAGAAATTTTAAGATTTATGGAAGTGATTGTTGAAAACTGAAAACAAATTAATTAAATTAAAAATAAAAGAGTTCCTGCTCTCCAGTTTACATTTTAATGAGGGGAAGAGAATGCATAAAAGAAAGCTGAAAAGGGGGGAGGGAGGGGAAGTATCTAGCATGGGACCATGATAGAGAAGTCAGAAGGGAAGCCTGATGAGAGAAGCTTGGGCACTTTCCTTAAATGGAGGTTCTGGGAGGAGCCATCCAATCAGAGAGAGAAGGGCCCCAAAGGCAGAGTGTGCTTCTAAAGTGTGGATTGCAGGGCTGAAGATTTTTCTAGGATCTGACAGAGGAAGGATGGAGCACAGTCTGGTGAGAATGAAGTCCAAGTCATACCTAAGTAAACCACATACAATAACCCTGACAAGTAATCATTCAGTCAAGACCTCCAAAGCGGAGTGGGGGCGGAGGGAGGAGAGAGAGAGGGATGGAGGGAGGGAGAGAGAGGGAGAAAAAGAGAGAGTGCTGTTTTTGTATTTGTACATTTTATATCTGTGTTTCTTTTATTATTAGTGACTTGGAACATTCCTCATGTTTGTTAATAGTTTGTAATTCTTCATTTGAGCCTGTTGGTTTATATCCTTTGACTATTGGAGAATTACTTTTCATTTTATATGTTTCTGTTGATTTTCCAGGTTTCTTGGGTACAAAACCCTTATCAGAAATAGTGCAGAGACTTTTTGCCCAGATGACTCTAGATGTTTGTTTTGTTTGTGTAAAAGTTTTTCAATTTTCTGTAATCAAAATCGTCTATTTTATCATATGCAATTGTCTCTATCCTTTTCTTGATAAAAAAAAAATTCATCTCTTGGCATGACCAAGAAGATGGAAGACAACACAATTGATCCCATCCTTCAAAACTCTCAAACCAAGAATTCTGCAAAAGAGACAAAGCAATTTCAGGTGTCTCCAGGGTCTAGGACACCAAGAATCCTAATAAGGATTCTAACAACAGAAAAGACCAATCCCTAAATCCCCATTGCCCCTACTCTTGGGCAGGGCTGCACAAGCCTACCCAAAGGCTTACAGATGCCTGTTAACTACAAAGCAATAAAAAATGAATATTACAAAGGATAAATAACAAGCATGGTTTGCAAGAAAAGCTATCCCAGCTCTATAAAACAGGAGGACCACAAGAAGGTTATATCACATATTTTCAGACATTTTTTATCTCAATAAGTTTTACTGATTTTTTTCCCTCTTTTTTTTTGTTTTTCTTCTTCAAAAAATAATATTTATATGGGCTGATTCTCTGGAAGTGTGGGAGTTCAGTGAATCACACTGATTGCATCTTATGACTCAATTCTGGAGCAACTACAGTTTCTTTTTCTATTCAATTATATGGGTCTAGTCCAATTTTTGTCTTGAAGAAAAATTTTATTGCATTGTTTGAATTATTCCAGTTTGAAAGCTGGACCATCTTTATTTATTGCTTAGCAACCCTTAACTAAGGACCTAGGTAATGCAAACCAGAAACGTGGTCAGATTTGAAGACAGATGCAAGCAGTTTTCTATTATTACACAGTCAAAAGCAATTCACATGTGTGATCTGAAAATATCCCACACTGGTCAATTAGTTGCTGTTTCCCTGTTCCTTTAATTGAATAGACACTTGAGGGTACGGGAACCTCTTTTTCTGATTTCAGGGAATTATACCTGTTCACTTTTCACCTCCCAACTTGCAAAGCCCCTAATCTTCCCTCCGATTAGAAATCAGATGACCTAATCTTGTGTCCTGATTTATATATCTTAATTGTTTTCTTTTTAATGCATAAAAATCTGTCCACCCTTTTATTTGGGGTCCAGTGTCAAGTTGAGGAGGCAGAGTCTTGAATTTGTCATGAAAATGGCATGAGTGCCTAATAAATTGATAGCCTTAGAAGCTCAAACCTGTTTTCTCAGTCATTTTATCTTTCATCCATCACAGAAGTGGGAGGGATACAAGGGAAATTTTTATGCTAACATTAAGAAATAAAATAGACAGCAATAATAACATAAAAAACAAAACCAAAAAGAGAATCCCCCTCTTAAATTAGTGATGTGTTATTAGTTTGCGTGTCTCCTTTTATGAACTATTGATTCACATGTTTTGATGATTTATCAGGGAATATTGTGGGGTCACATATTTTTGTTACACTTGCCAATAGAGATTGCATAGTAACCCCTTGTCAGAGATATCTGATACAAAGGTTTTTTAGATTTTTTTTTTTTTACTCCACTCCCACTCCTGGGTCAAAAGTTTCTCTTCTTAACCCTTCAGTATTGGCAATTTACACCCTTTGTCAGAGGATCTTCTACAATTGAGAAAATCATATAATTTGGGAATTCTTTGCTTTCAGGAAGAGAAATGCAATTCAAAACCAGCCTGTGGCTTCCCCTCACATGCAGCAAATGAGCAAAGATGACCAAAAATGAGAATAAGCAATGCTGGAATAGAATGATAACAGGCACATTAATGGATATGTGGTGGATATGTGAATTTGTACAATTGATCCCAAAAGCAATTTGGAATTATGCAAAAAAATGGGTAAAATATGCATATCTTTTGACTCAAAGATTCCACAGTTCAGCATATATCCCATGGAGGTCACTGATAAAAAGAAAGACTCCACATACATCGATTAGTCAATATACTAGCATTTATTAAAAGCCTACCTTATGCCAGGCATTGAGCTAAACAATGGAATAAAAATATGGTAGCCAAGAATTGGAAACAAAGTAGATGTCCATCAATGTAAGGGGCGCTCTGGACCCAGGCCTCCTGAGAGGAGTGTGAGATGCCAGGAAGTCTGGACCTGCTGACGTGGCTTTGCCACGCTGGCACTGGGGCGGCTTCATACTGAGCGGGGCTCCACCCTCGGGGAGGAACTGGGGAGGAGCCTACCCGGAAAGGGAGGGCTAGGCATTAGGGATAAAAGGCACACCCAGGAAGGGCTGGGGGATTTCCTGACTGATCGTTATACAATAAAGCTCTGATCCACTACTCCGGTGTCCTGTCTGGTAAGACTCCCTTTGCACCCCGGGAGGGAGCCGGAGACGTCCGAAGACCCTTGGGCAGGGTAAGTAGAGGCAGTAGTTGGGGTGGCCCCAGACAGCTGGCGCCCGAACAGGGACCGCCAGGAACTGCCTAACCCCGAATCCCGCAGGCGGGAAGGGAAGACCAGGCAGCCCTAGAAAACTTCTAGGAAGAATGGGACAGAAGGTAGTTAAAGCCCGAATTGATCCAGAGGATAAAGGCGTACTCGCCTGTAAGATTTATAAAACCTGTAAAGATCAAGGTATTAAGATCCACTTAAAAAACTGCCGCCAATGGGTGGATAAGATCTGGACGATCAGTCCGTGGATAGAGCACACAGGGATAAATCCACAACAGTGGGCGGTGGTAGGCCAGCAGATGGCCTCTTACCACCAAAATAAGCCATCTGCCCTAAACCCCTCAGATTTCGTAATATATGCGGCAGTCGGCGCGGCCCTACAACCTGAGCCGCCCGCCCTCTTGGGCGACCAAGCCACCCAAGTAGGAGAGTCCTTAATGGGCTCTGACAGTGAGGAGGAGGAGGAGGAGGAAAAAGAAAGTCAAATCACAGCCCCAACAAGACCTATTTATCCATGGGAAGAACTGCAACAAAACAAGGAGGCCCCTGAGCCCCCCTTTGAACAAGAAACGAAAGAAACGCAGTTAAGGACAGAAATGGGGAACTGGGAGCAGTCATCCCCTCCAAGTGAAAAAAGGGAAGTGCCAGACGACCCAGCAGGAGCCACCGCCCTTATGGCGCAGTTGTCTTTTCCTCCAAGTGAAAAAAGGGAAGTGTCAGGCGACCCAGCAGGAGCCACCGCCCTTATGGCACAACTGTCCGTGGGAGAGGTAAAGGGATTTAGTTACCATTCTAGTACCCCCAAGGGCTCATCCAAGCCAGTGAGCCTCCTCACAGCTAGTTTACAACAAGCAGTGCATGAGGGAGAGGCCATAGATTGGAATGAGTGGTCAACAGCCTTTCCTATCTTTGTAGAACATCCTGGAACTCAGGATGAAAGGAGGCACCACCGTCCTGTTCCCTTTAAGTTCATACGGGATTTAAAAGAGGCCGTGACGAAATACGGCCCCGGCTCTGCTTATGTAGAGACGGCTATTAAATCCTCTACCATGATGTACCCATGGGCACCTTTTGATTTTGCTGAAGTCATGCAGGCTGTGTTTGACCCCGCCACCTATCTTGCATATCAGACACATGTCTGTCGTGCAGCTAAGATCTATATCAAGGAACACAACATCGCAGATGAGCAAGACGCCCTAGATATGATAACAGGCGGAGGAGCATACACTGACTTATTAACACAGTTAGGTTTTGATGAAAACGTTCGGCGCGCCGTTAATGAGTGCCATGTTAAAGCTTTGCAAAAATTGGGCACCACGGCTGGTACCAGTTTATCTTCCTTAAAACAAAGAAAAACTGAAAGTCCTCTGGGTTTTGTAAGCCGAGTGCAGGAAGTGGTGGAATCTACTTTTGGGAAGGAACACGCTTCACCCCCCCTCATAGTCCAGCTAATCAAAGAGGGCCTTAGACCTGAGTATACATCAGCCCTCTCTTCCCTACCACCCACGCCTTCGGTACAACAGATAGTAGAAAAATTGATGGATATACCACAGAAAGACCCCATGGCCATGATGGCTGAGTGTATGGAGAAACAACAGAGCCTCCTAGCGGCAGTGGTAGGGAAGGGAAAGGGGGGAGGAAATGGGAATTGTTTTAACTGCGGAAAACCAGGGCACATGAAGGCATCATGCAAAACCACACCAAAAGGCAGTAGATGCTATATATGTGGGAGACCAGGACATTTTGCCAAATTCTGTAGGTCTAAGGCACAGAAACAGGGAAATGGGGTGAGGGGGCCTCCCTTCAAGGGCGGCCCCCGAGCAAATCCACGCTGTCAGCCAGCCAACAGAGCTTTCCCTGTCATGGATCCAAACCCCAGTGGGCAGAATATATAATGGCAACCACCCCTGCAGATGAAAAACAGTTAAAAATACTCCCTTGGTCGACGGTGTCTGTTTCTATACCAACCCGTGACTACCCCCGTCTTGTAGTGGGATCTGAGAACTTCCCCACTATTATTGTGCATAGTCAAGTACTCCCTCCCAATGAAAAGGATATATGGCTTACCAATCCACACTCTTGGCCTGTAATAATAGAACCTCAAATTGAATTAGCTAAAGCCATAAGCTTGCCATGGCTGGACGGAGATTTTAATGCCTCCAAGCCTCGAAATTTAGTTTACTGGTCCCAACAAATCACTTCTGGGAGACCAGAAATTACTCTGATGGTGGATGGAAGACCCATCAAGGGCATGTTAGACACTGGTGCTGACGTCTCAGTGATCACTTCAGATGACTGGGACCCTAATTGGCCGATCCAAAAGGTATCAAAAACAGTGACAGGGGTGGGGGGATTCCAGTTGGCCCAAAAAGCAGAACGATTATTGAAATGGCAATACCAGGACTCGGAAGGACTTTTCAGGCCTCTCCGAGTCTCCGGCCTCCCAATTAACTTATGGGGAAGAGATGTTCTAACCTCCATGGGCGCACATTTATGTACTGACCATGGACAGCCTTTAAATTCCTTGGGGTCACTCTTTTGGCGAGACCCATCCGCTTACGGTGGAAAAGCACCGATCCCATATGGGTGGAGCAGTGGCCCCTTTCCCAAGAGAAGCTCGCCGCCTTACAGTCAATAGTGCAGAGCCTGCTGCAGCAGAAGCAAATTGAGCCTTCATTCAGTCCATATAATTCCCCAGTATTTGTCATAAAAAAGAAAAGTGGCAAATGGCGCATGCTTATTGATTTGAGAGCAGTAAATGCTGCCCTCTGGCCCTTTGGTGCATTACAACCCGGCCTCCCAACACCCGCAGCAATTCCAAAGGACTGGAAATTGGCTATCATAGACATTAAAGATTGTTTTTATTCCATACCTGTTCACCCTGATGACCGAGAGAAGTTTGCCTTTTCTGTTCCCACCACTAATCTGGCAGCCCCGTATAGAAGATATCACTTTAAGGTCCTTCCTCAAGGAATGGTTAATAGCCCCACTCTTTGTCAATTCTATGTGGCTTCCATTCTTCAGCCACTTAGGGATCAATACCCCACTGGAATGCTCATACATTACATGGATGATATTTTGCTAGCATCATCCTTGAGTTGGGAGCTTCAGACAATGCTTCAAGATGTCACTTCGACACTGAAAGCACATGGTCTGATTGTTGCACCTGAAAAGATCCAACTTACCCCTCCGTATTCATACCTTGGTCACAGGATGGAGGGTAACAAAATTATGCGCCCCGTCCCTAAGATTGATGTAAAAAAGATAAGAACACTTAATGATTTTCAGAAATTGATTGGCTCTATTCAATGGCTACGTTCTGTAATTCCCATATCTGATAAGGAACTTGAGCCCTTGTATCAAACATTGCGGGGCGATTCTAACCTTACCTCTCCCCGAGAATGGACGACTGCAGCCCTTCAGGTTATACAGGATGTACAAAGGAAAGCCTCCTCGTCATTAGTTCGTTTCAATCCCGAGAGTCCTATCATGTTGGTGGTCCTACAGGAGGACCGAGGTATTGCAGCTTTATATCAGATACATGGTGTTTTAGAATGGCTATATCGCCCAAAAGCTACCAAAGTTTTACCTGATAAATGGGACACCCTTGCACTCTTTCTACTCAAGGCGAGTGAGAGATGCGTTCAGATCTTTGGGACACAGCCTATTCTCAATTTGTCCGTCACTCCTCAAGCTTTACACCTTCTAGCCCAAAATTCTGTTGATTGGGCGTCTTTGTATGTGACCCATGTCTTCTCCAGTAGCTCCTTACCGCCACCTTTACGTGGATGGAAAACCCTACCCCTATCTACGCCCAGTTCCATTATTTCATTAGCCCCCGTAAAAGGACCCAATGTCTTTACTGATGCGACAAAAACCGGAAAGGCATCCATTTATGCTCCTCAGAGACACCTTTTAAAGGTAATTTCCACACCTTATTCCTCAGCACAAAAAAATGAATTAGCAGCCGTCATAGGCGCCCTTCAATTGTTCTCAGAGGAGCCCTTTAATTTGATTACAGATAGTATGTATTGTGCTAATGTTCTCTTATTGTTAGAAAATTCTCATATTATGGAAAATCGCTCTACTATCGCTCCTTTGCTAACAACTGCTCAAAAGCTTTTGTTACTTCGTACTGATCCTCTTTATGTCCTCCACGTACGTTCTCACACATCCACAGAAGGCCCTATCTTTTGGGGTAATCACATTGCAGATAAAGCCCTTAATAACGAGAGTGCCTTTCTCCTTTTTCTTTCACCACAAGAGGCCCATTCCAAATTCCACCTATCTGCACGTTCGTTACGGTTATTATATCACCTTCCTAGGGAGGAAGCTAGGCAGATTGTGAAACGCTGTACTAATTGCATTCCTTTCCGCCCTCCACCACCAGAGAAGGCTTCTAACCCCAAAGGAGAATTACCCAATGATCTTTGGCAAATGGATGTTACGCATTATAACACCTCTTATATACATGTATGCATAGATACCTGTTCCTCCTTTGTAATGGCTACCCTGCAATCCAGAGAATCTGTCACCGCAGTTATTTCCCATTTATTACAATGTTTTTCTATAGCCGGGGCCCCCAGCACTATTAAAACTGATAACGGCCCTGCCTATACCTCACGGGCCTTTGCCATCTTTTGCGTGGAATTTGGTATACGTCATATTACTGGCATCCCATATAATCCAACAGGCCAGGCCTTTGTGGAGCGTGCTAATAGGACCCTTAAAAACACCATCAAAAAACAAAAAGGGGGAGTTCCGGGAGGGCTTACACAAGCGCAAGTTGCGCAAGCAGTGTATACCATGAATTTTTTGCAATTTCGGGATGATGGCCTGACACCGGCCATGCGATTTTTCGGTTACCCCGATCTTGGTAACGCCCGAACAACATCCCCTACAATCCCACAAACAGGTTCACGAGGGTCAACAACAACTTCGTGTAAAAACGGGAGTGTAATCTGGTGGAAGGATGCGAACGGCATCTGGAAGGGACCAGGGACGGTACTAATAAGGGGAAAAGGATATCTTTGTGTCTCCACAGATACCAATCCTGGAGGGGTCTGGATCCCGTCCCGGGACGCGCAAGAGGTCCCCCCGGCCAATTCAGAAAAACAGGAAAAGGAAACGAGGGAAGCGAGGACGGAAGAAGAACCGAACAACCCGGGCGATGGTGACAACATACTGGCTCCGGATGCTGACCTGCTTCCAGCTACTGTCTTTAGGCGCAACAGGCAGCTTTAAAGCGACCCTACTGCAACCAGGGTCCACACCCTCGCATTGGGCTATCACACCTAACCTACCCTTGTTCCAATTAGTGACCTGGCAACATGAACCTATCCCTCTAACAGTGACAGGGAACGTCACCGTGATTGCTGAAGGCACAAAGGAGCCTTTGCCAATGGTGTCTACCCGCTATACTAACACTCTCTCCTGGCTCACTATAGGAACTAGCACCCCCATATGTTTTTGGGTAAATGGCACCTACAACAACCCCCTCAACGATACACGTGACCTGTGCTTCCCCCTGGGACAAAGAACGCTAGATCAAGTCCCACATCCTGCAAAAAATCGAGGGGCCCTGCGGGTACACATGCTGGCCATCCCACATATGGACCTGAACTATACATTTCGGTCCATCATCCATCTGCCCAAACCGCCCAAACCTATCAATGCGGGTAGACCATCCAATTACGCCTGGCAGAACAACCCTGCTCCGCTGCCACCCTGTAATCCTACCCCTTGGGTTTTCAGCCCTATGCAACCCTGCTCTACTGGTATTCATAGGTATGGACCCCGAAGGAACGGAACTCGGCTTCACTTTTGGGATGGCGGCATAGTGCCTACCTTGGTGGCACCTGTACCAATCCCAGAACCTGGGATGCCACAACTACACCTGTGGAAAGTAGGCCTAGCACTCAGCCCCACCAGGGTAGCTATTGAAGGCAACTCCTCCGTTGCAGATCTTTGGCAACATCCTGACGTATACGCCCCATGGAAACCGGTGTTCGACAAAGCACAGCCGTGCACGGAGGTGCCAGGCCACTGGTATATCTGTTCTAACCTGGCTGGAACTGTACAAACAGGACCTGGTGCTATGTTTATGCTATGCGGGGTGGGGAACCTTTCTGTGTCACGGTTAAATGGCCATAAGGGCGGGTATAATGTGAGCTGCGGGTGCCCCATCATAACTAACACACTTAATGGTTCACATTCCCAGTATATTATATTTCTCCTGAGGGTTCCCCCTTATACCATCCACCCAGTGAAGGCTGACCCCTTTGCTATTTCACCCGCAGAAGAACTCCTAGCAAAATTCGTACGATCAAAGCGAGAAGCCCCGGGGATTGGAGAAATACTCTCGGTGGTCAGCTTGGCCATGAGCATTCTGGAGGAAGTGCAAATTCAAAGATTGCAAAGCGAGGTGACATTCCTTGCGCACTCCCTCCAGAAGTTCATGATTCAATCTGGAATAGCGTGGCGGCACCAAGAACATATTGATCGGGTGATATTTCAAGAGTTACAAGCTATATCCGGGGTCGTACAGGTCTTAGCGCACCAACAGGCGTTGATGTTGAGATATATGAGATTACAGTGCCACTACAAGTACTATCCTGTTTGTGAAACACCTATCCCCTACAATGTATCCATGTATATGTATCTGGAATCTGTTTTAACAAATGCCACCTTAGCCACCAATTTCACATCCGAATTGAGCGCATTAGATGCAATAATAGCAGCCATGGAAAATGCTACAATAACATTTAATGAGGAGTGGGAAAAACATTTTAATACTGCTAAGGATTGGTGGGAAAATTTCCATTTTCAAAACCTTATTCAATGGCTAACTATGGGAGGTATGCTGTTAGCCGGAGGAGTTTTATTATGCTTTTGTCTGCCTTGCTTTATTTCATGCTTTTTAAGAGGTGTGCGTAGAGCCTTAGAGGCCATTAAGGCCGAAACCCTCTACCCCCTGTATAATTTAAACAAAAAGGGGGAGTTGTAAGGGGCGCTCTGGACCCAGGCCTCCTGAGAGGAGTGTGAGATGCCAGGAAGTCTGGACCTGCTGACGTGGCTTTGCCACGCTGGCACTGGGGCGGCTTCATACTGAGCGGGGCTCCACCCTCGGGGAGGAACTGGGGAGAAGCCTACCCGGAAAGGGAGGGCTAGGCATTAGGGATAAAAGGCACACCCAGGAAGGGCTCGGGGGATTTCCTGACTGATCGTCATACAATAAAGCTCTGATCCACTACTCCGGTGTCCTGTCTGGTAAGACTCCCTTCGCACCCCGGGAGGGAGCCGGAGACGTCCGAAGACCCTTGGGCAGGGTAAGTAGAGGCAGTAGTTGGGGTGGCCCCAGACACATCAACAGGCAGAAAAGCAAACCAACTATGTCACATGAACGGAATTTTGCTGTGCTGTTAGAGATGGTGAATAATAAATACAGAGAAGCATGGAAAGGTTTACATGCATTGATACAAAGTGAAGTGAAAAGAACCAGGAAAACAATGTGATGACTGTAACAATGTAAATGGAAAGATTAATGACCACAAAACGATAAGAAGTGAACGCTGCTGAATTCCAACAGCTTGAATGAGTGAGAAGACAGTATCGCGGATGCCTCCACAGAAGTGGGAGGTCCATGGTTGCAGAACATTGCACATATTCTCAGAATTTTTGATACTGGTTTTTTCCCTCTTCCTTTTCTCTCTCCTCACATATAACAAAGAATTTTAAAAGGTTAAAAAAAGGTCTGTACATGTGTGTGTTTGTATATATGCATGTATATGTGTATATATGCATGTGTGTATTCCTAAACTAACCAGAAAATACTTTTTAATATAGTTGAAAATGTTTAGCTATTTTACTCTGTACTGAGTATAATTTTAGGTTATTTTCACTGATTGGTTTTGCAGAATTTTTTTCATTTCTATTTCTTTTCATGTTTCTTTTTAATTACTGGTGAGAAGGAATACCTCTGATAAGGGGGAGGAAAACCTACTTAAATAAACTGAAAACAGCTATCATATCCCATGTAAATCTTATTTTAAAAAAAAATCTTAAATCCAGTTTTTTAAAAAACCCCAGAGGAACCCACTATCTCCTGAAGCAGTCCCTTCCACCTCTTGATTGACTAAGATGTCAGAAAGTTTTCCTCCTTATGAAACATTCATTTTGCTTTACAATTTCTACCCTGCTTCTGGTTCTACCCTCTGAGGCCAAGCCAAAAAAAAAAAAAAACCAAAACCAATTTCCTCTTCTTCCCATTTTCCCATCAGATACACTGCAAAGCTCTTATGTTCCCCCTAAACCTTATCTTTTTAAACCTAAGTGTAACCCACTGGTCCAGGATGGTCTACCGTGGGCTCACTCCTCCTATCAGGCACCTTCCCAAGCAGTGTCACTATGGACTGCAGAGTAACGATGAAGCACCACAAAGTGCCCCTTCTGTCCCTATTTTCGATTCCTCACCCCCTCCCTTCTTTCCACCTCCTTTTCAGCCCTCTCTTCCCCGCCCCTGCCTCACTCTTAGTTATCATCTTGTCTCTTATTTATGCACTCAGCAGCCTGCCTGGCACACAGTAGGAATTTAAAAATAGATTGATGGACTGATCCCACCTCTCTCTAGGCTGACTTTTATTGTTCAGTCATGTCTGACTCTGTAACTCCATGTAGGGTTTTCTTGGCAGAGGTACTGGCAAAATTTGGCCATTTCTTTCTCCAGCTCATTTTATAGATGAAGAAACTGAGGCAAATAGGGTGAAGTGACTTGCCCAGGGTCACACAGCTAGGAAGTATCTGAGGCTGGATTTGAACTCAGATCTTTCTGACTCCAGGTCCAGCGCTCTATCCACCACACCACCTAGCTGCTGGTGTGTCATCTACTGGTAGTAACAAATATACCTGCTTTCAGAATTGCATACAGTTGTCCTCAAGTCTGTTCATTCATATTAGGGAGACATTTCAGTTCTATGGATCTGTATTCTTTTTATCATTCCTCAGAACAGTCAGAAGAGTCTGGGGGAGAATAAAGGAGACTCAGGTTCTTAGACTGGCGTTGGGGAATTGAGACCACAGAAGAAATGGCAAAGAAACAGATGAGGCACAAAACCGACCACAGGACAGTCAAACCTGAACTCACCTGAAGCCTGAATGTGGGAAACACCCAAGTCCTTCCTTCTCCATCTTTTATACGGCTGTCTTGGGGGGGGGAGCAGCTGTCTCCAAAGGCTGAGCTGGATGAAAACAACGCAGCCATGGGGAGACCACCCACCACCATCACAGAGCCCCCCTCCCCCCAAGTCCATGTGCATTACAAAGCCCACCTTTCCATCCACTTTGCCCCCTTTTCCTGACCTGCCAGTCCCTGGGTAAAGACCAGCACCACCATTCAGCACTGCACCAGCAGGTGCCTGAGTGTTTGATTATTAAAGAGCTGGGTGGAGCGGCCCAGAGGCCTGACAGGAAGGCACACGGGTGTGCCCTCGGCTGGCCTGGCACGTTTCCCCACTGCCCACCCCCACTCCTGACCCCCTCAGTCTCCCCCCTAACTCTGGGGCCACGCCGTCCGCGGTCATGTCCCGCTCGCTCCCGTATCTTGTCTATGCCCCGCGGCTGCCCCGACCCCCGTGGGCTGGGCTCCTCTGCCTTCTTCGTCTTAGAAAGCCCGGGGCCTGGGGGCCCTCGAGTCCCTGCCCTCGGGTGGGCCTGAGAACACTGTCGGAGGTCTTCACGTGGGCGCTCAGGCTCTCAGACAGGGAAAGTCACCGTGACCCCACCACCCACGGGGGATATGAGGGCAGTCGGCTCAGCCCTCCCCACTCCCACCCGTGAACTTCCACACTGCCCCCGCCGGCGGGGGGACAAACACCTCTCTGCCGCCCGCAAACTCGCACGCGGCCACGGCGCTGGCGGCGTCCAGGGGCGCGCACGTTCCCACGCACGCGCGCACACACCGTCACTCACTCGCCTCAGGAGGAGGGACGCGCGAGCAGGGCAGTCAGGGCAGGGGGAGGAGAAACGAGGGGAAGCGGGGCGGGTGGCGCCTGCGCATTCCTGACTCCCACACCCGGGCTTCTGCGCGAGAAACTAGCGCGGGAAGTTTGTACTCGGCAGGGGAGAACTCCCACAATGCATCGCTCTTTGGGGGCGGGGGGAGTTCCTCGTTGGACTGACTAGAGCGTTAAACATCCTGGACACCGAGTGGGGAGGGAGGAGGTAGAGAGGTCGGGCGGATGCATGCTGGGAAATGGAGTCCGGAGACAGAACCCGGACAATCCCGCGCTCGCGCCCTTCCTGGACTCCAACTCCCAGATGCTCTGTGGCCCTCTCCTGGACTAGCGAGAGCAAAGTGCTCCCTCTAGAGGGCGAGAGGTGGAGGCGTCCTAAACGTTAACGTTGTTCAATTCCACTCACACGTGGAGTAGATGAGGAAACTGAGCCCGGAAGGGCGCCGTGACTTGTCCAGGACCGAGCCAGGACTCAAACCCGGGACTTTGGGTTCCCATTCCAGCTCATTACCACCGCGTTCCAAATTAAATGGGTACAAATTCCCCCAACAGGAACTCTGAACTGCCCCTCCCGCTCTGGTCCCTGCGTCCCTTTCGTGAGTCTTGAAAGGAGCTGAGGGGGAACATCCACAAAGACCTGGAGAGGCCACGTGACTTCAATTAAAGTGGTCAAGACCCAAGGACCTCAGGATAGGAAGAAATGCAGAAACCACTGCCCACAAGCAGCTTCCTTTTTTTCTTTTTTTAGAAATTAACAAATAGAGGGAATTTAACAAGTAAAAGGAACATTTTCTGTCCCTGGAGATCAGGGACTGTCTTTGCCTGTTTTCTCTCCAGATCTTAGAACAGTGCCTAGAACACAGAAGTCACTATTAATAAATATTTAATAACTTAAGGGTGGCATATATAGAACTGAAAGTCTCTGTTATTTGAATATTTGCCTTCTCTGGGAGGAGGTGTCTAAGGGATAAAGAGATACAAGATTTTTGGGTGGTTGGTTGTTGTCCATCTTCAAGAGCACTATAATGACATCACCATGGTAAAGTAAAGTTGCAGTGTGTCCCATTGTGGCTGGTCAGAACAATACGAGCTTGGAATGCTCTACCATAGATTGGGCACAGATAGTCCATGTGAATATGGATAATTTGTGCATCCTGCGTTTCCTTTGTGCTGTCTCAATTATGCTTTGCTCAAAGAGCACAGCACCCCTTTCTGATGTGGGCACTCCATGCTGAGTGGTCCTGTGCCAGTGTGTCCCACGTCACACAGTCAAATCCAAAGTTCTTGAGAGAGACCTTGAGAATGTCCTTGTATGGTTTCTTCTGGCCACTATGTGATCGCCTCTAATGAACACATAAAAGGCGACCTGAAAGGGGAAAATCCTTGGGACTGGGAAAGGCTTTGATAGAAGGTACTATTTGAGTTGAGTTGAATTTGAATCTAAGAGATGGAAGGAAGGAGTGATCACATTTTCTTGGCAGTGAGTGAAATAGATTCAGTGAAGACTTCTCAGAATATGAATTCTTCTCCTAGGGGGTAAAGGAGACCAACAGGCTCAAGTTACAATGCCTTCAGAGTTGAGTAATTCCCATATTAGGATATAGGCTATGTAGCGTATTAGGATCTCAATGACTGGATAAAATTCGCTAACTTTTCAATGCCTAATTTGCATGTGCCTGAGCAATTGGTGGTCCTCAAACAGGTCATCCTCATTTGCATGTACTCTCAATGCTTTATTTGCATATGCTGATGTGTATTTTCACAGGCTTTTTACCAGACAGTGGGGAGGGAATTCGGGCTGGATTTCAAAGGGATTGGCTAGATTTCCCGTCTAGATTGAAAGACCATATTTCTCAGCCAATGAGAATAATGGTCAGTGGTGGGAAGGGTTTTCCACGTTAGGGTCTATATATATATCACTGCTCTGCCTTTGTCTTCGACTTCCCTGCTCCAGACTACCTGGTGAAGGGATTGCTCTGCTTCTTGAGAATCGAATAAAGGAACTTTCTGTTAACACTTTGAGATGCCTCTGAGTAGTAAGTTTGAGTAGGGGGTCTTGCCATCCCATACAGCAGGAACCATCTAGCTTGAAGTCACAGAAATGGAAGACAGAATGTGGGAAACAGCAACACAGAGGAATCAAAATTTATGGAGAGGAGTAGCTTACAAGGAGACAGAAAAGGGGTGAAGTTCTGAAGAGCTTTAAATTCTAAGGTACAGGGAGCAACTAGTGTTTAATTAGATAGGTGACATGGTCAGATTCATGTTTTATTTTTAACTTTTACATATATTAATAATCTGTTCCTCACAATGACCCCAAAATAAGCTAGCAAAAAATGAAACCATCATAGGTAGTCCAGCAAAACAAATGTCTGTCTGCCATACCTCAAAATGTTATCTCTGTATCTTAAGTTCATCACCTCTCTGGCTAAGATGAACAAAGCATTACAGAATTCTTTCAGTTTTTCAAAGTCGTTTTTGCTTTATAATGTTGTCATGGCATGAATTCTAATTCTGCTGACTTTGTGCTGCATCATTCATATATACACACCCTCCTAGTTCCCTCTGAAACTCCATTTTGTCCTTTCTTATGGCATGATAATATCCCATTGCATCCATAATTTGCTTAGTCATTCCCCAGTAGGAGGACACCCTCACGTCTCCAAGTTTTGACTATTACAAAAAGAGTTGCTCTAACAGGCATTTTTGAACATGAAGGTGTTTTGCCTCTTTCTACAATCTCTTTTGGGGTAAGGGACTAGTGCTGGTATAGCTAGGTCAAAGGGCATGTATGATTTAGTAACTCTGAAGACAGTTTCAAGGTGCTTTCTAAAATAGTTGGATTAACTCACAGCTCCACCAACAATGCACCAGTGTGCTTATTTTCCTATAGCCCCCTCCTACATTTGTCACCTTTTTCCATTAGAAAGGTCTGATGGGGGTTTGGGGAGCAGGATTGTGCGCATGGGGGGTACCTAGAGACACATGCAAGCCAGGGAGGTCTTTCCACCCTCTCGGCCCTTGATCTCGGGTCACTCCCCCGTCCGGGGACCAGCCTGCGGCCATTGGGAGCAGCCCCTGGTGGGGTCCGAGCTCCCGCATCCCCAGGGAGGGGTGATAGGAGATTCCTCCTGAGGTTGAACCATAGGAGTTTCACTTGGGGGCATCCCCGACTGAGCTTCCCAGCCAAGCACGATGATGAGCTCCCCAAGCCCAAGAAGTATCCAAGGAGAATCCTCTGTGAATGGCATTCTTGAATTTAGCGTCCTTTTCAGGTCTTTCCCCTCGTCCGCACCTCGTGTGTCTGCTGCCTCTATGGGTAGTCTCTCCGGCCTCCCTCCCTACGCACCATCCTTTTTACCACAGGTTTACTCAGACAGCAGCCAGCCCCGCCTTTTCCCAACGCGCAAGCGCAGACGCTCTTGTGGTGAGGAAAACCGCGGACCTCTAGGAAGACTGGCGTCGGAAGCGGCGCATGCGCAGTGCGGGCCAGGCCGCGCCGTCCGCCTTCCGAACTCCATTAGCCAGAATTCATCGGGAGGCCCCTCAGGTGCGGAATGAGGCAGATTTCCCATTTTGGGAATCGTTCTTCCGGGTGTCGGAAGGCTGAAGCCGCATCCCTTCCAGGAGGTCAGACTCGCAGTCCCGGGCTCTGGGGGCTGAGGCTCGAGGCCAGCGCGTGAGCGCAGAGGGGCGTGAGGGAGGGAGTGCGCACGCGCAGAGTCCCCCGCCGCCGCCTCCCCCCCGCTCCCCGCGCACGGCCCCAGGGCTCTCCGGGCGCCTCCTGTGGGCGCGTCAGGGCGCATGCGCCGGAGCCCCGCCCCCGCCCCCGCCCCCTCCGGTCCGCTCTCTCGGCGGCTGCTTGGTGGGGGAGTTGGCGGCGCCCGGTGCACGCCGAGGGTTGGTCGCGTGTACACGCGGTTATGCTCCCGGGGAGGAGAGTGGGGCGTCCGAGAACGTGCGCGTCCATGTGCTGGCCCGTGGGAGCGGGCCTTGCGGCGTGTGTCCGTGGTGGGCCGGCGTCTCCTGCGGTGACCCCCCCAATCAGCCGTCTCCCGCCCCCTCTGCCGCACACCCCAGCCCACGGCCCGCCCCTCGGCGCCTCTGCTCACCCTGGGCCTCCCAAGGTTGGGTCCCTGCCCAGTTTGGCGGGGGTCGTTGTCCGAGTCCCGGGAACCCCCAGGGCCTGTCCCCTCAATACGTGGATGCAGAGCCTGCTGCGTGCCGGGCGATGGCACCGGCGGCCCACGCGTGGGAGCAGGCGAGCTTGGGGTGAGGAGGGGGGTTCCGGACAGCGCCCACCCCAACAAGCGATGATGTTAGTGGGGCCTCTCCGCGTGACCCAATGGGCATCAGCCCGGGAGGGGCCGCGGGGCAGGGGGCACAGCGGGGATGGCCAGCCGAGGGCCCGGGCAGGTGCGTGGGGTTGGCAGGTTAGGAAGGGCCATTTTGTGTTCGCTCGTGGGGTTTATGGAGGGGCTGGCGCGATGCCACCCGCCCTTTGGGGAGATCACTGGTGTGGGCACCTGAGAGATGGACTGGAGCCCCAGAGGAGGGACGGGGGCTCCTGGGAGGGCAGGAGCGAGTGCTTAGAGTGCGTGGGGGAAAGCCAAGGGCAGGGCTGGGGAGGAGAGAGGCGGGAGCTGTGCCCCCAGCCCACCGAGGAAGGAAGGGCAGTGCCACGGGGCCAGGAGGGGTGGAGGAAGAGGGGGAGCCAGGTGTGCTCCACCCCAGTGAGCGAAGGGGCAGCGGTCCTGGAGAGGGTGCCCAGGGAGGCTGCGTCCTTGGAGAGCTGGCTTTAGTAAGAGCTGGCAGGTGGAAGGAGCAGGAGAGGAAAACACTCAGGGAGAAGGGAAGGCATTCTGGAGGGTGTGGGAGAGCCCTCCTCATCCTCTCTCCCCCTACCTGGAGGCTTCCTTTGCTCCTTGGCCCTCTTCTCTTTCCTCTCTACGCTCACTATTTTTGCTGGCCTTAGCTCACATGAGTTTTAATTAATTTTTAAAAATTTAGAAGCATTTATTTTTTTTTTCCCAGGTCACCCCTCCTAATCATAGGTCCTTAATAAATACCTGTTAGCTGGTTAATCTGTGTGCCATATGTGGGTACCTGTGTTTGCACTGTTCTGTGTGTGTGTGTCTACTATGGATGAAGGGTATGAGTGTGCTTGAGTGTATAAATGTTAAAGGCTAACTGTATGTGCAAAAGGGTTGGTACGCCCAAACACACCTTAGGGAGCCAGCAGCTTAGCCATGAACAACAGGTCCATTTTTCCAGTGCCTGAGGATACCTGTTATTTCTGTAGCCCTGGCGGTGCTACACTTCCATCTGTCTGCTTCCCACTGATTTTCCCCCTTTGTGCTTCTGTTGTGCCCCCTATCCACAGACCAGGAGCCCTATTCCACCCTCTTGACAACTCTTTCTGCAGTAGTATCTCATTTACTTTGGAGACGATTCTGCTGAATGAGCCCACATCCTGTGGAGGTCAGACACATGCTCTGTGCTTTGCCTTTTTTCCCTTCTCCTCTCCATCCATGGTCCCCTTCAGTCCCAGGACTCCAGGGCACAACCAGGTTGGGAAAATCCACTAGATCTCTTTTCTCTTTTGGCTCTTATGTCTCATTTTCTGATTTTCCAGTATGACTCAGGTTGGCATCAACTCCTTAAACATTTATGAATTGCCTACTACTAGGTAAATGTGGAGACAAAGAAAGTGAAAACCAAACAGTCCCTGCTCCCAAGGAGCTCCTGGTCTGATAGCTGAGAAACAGGCCATCTCTCCAGACAGGAGAGACTGGAGACACTCTTGGAGGGAAGGCAGTGGAACTAAAGGGGAGCAGGGCAGGCTTCTTCCTGAAGCTGTGACTTCAGCTGAGGTTCCAAGGAAGGGCAGGAAACCCCACACAGCAGCACTAGGAGGTTTTAGAGGGTGCATGAGGAGCCTCTCTGGTTGTTGGGCCTGCCATTCTGCTGCCTACCCTCCAAGGTAAAGTGCTGGGGCATGAGGACAGAGTCTGGTTGGGAAAATGCTTTTTTTTTTAAAAAAAACCAAGATTAAGACTAAAAAGGTCATTCTGCATTCTAGACATATGAGAGTTTAGGGTCTCCACCCTCTAAGTATGGTCTTCATCAGACAGTCACCCCAGTACTGCTGGCTTGTTTTCTTAGTCAGTCAAGAAGTAGATTCTGTGAACGTTAATAATTGGAGGTGTAGCATCTCCTGCATTAATTATCAAATTAGCTCAGTCCCCTCCCCATTTATCACAGACTAGAAAATGAATTGGGAAACTCCTTCCCATAAACCTTGGCTTATCTCTGTACCCTCCCCCAATACCTACATAAACATCAATGTCACAAACTTTGCAATGAGCAATTTAATCAACAAAATAAAGAAATAATTATTTACATGTGGTAAAGATGTGAGAAAGTTCACAGTAAGAGTTACCTTTAATCCTTTAATTGTCACAACAATGATTGGTTTTGCCATTCTGGAAATGGAGCCCCATCATTTAGCTCTTGTGATCTCCGTCAGTCTCTTTTTTAGTGTTTCTTTGCAAAATGAAAGTACGGCCGGAAGGAAACAGACAAGGAGCACAGCTTTGAGAATTACCATGAATCGATTTTTTTTTTAATTTTAAGAATAATCCAAACTTCCACTGACTATCGTGTTTTGTCCTTCATGGCTGAAGAAGACCATGCCATCAGAGAAATGATGACATGACTTGCACTTGACTTTGTTTTGAGTGAGGGAGGGCTGTGCAGGTCACCAGCCTCACTTCTTCTCCAGAGCCATCTGAATCCAGTGACCAGATATTCATCAGGATGACTGGAGGTGACCCAGGATGCACTCCATTGACTAGGGAGAAAGGTGATAAATGTGGATGTAACCATAAGTCACCTGTATTTCCAGTCACATTGAGGACCAACCAGGGCATATGAAATTTTGGCATCATGTTCTGTTTTATTTTTCACTCGTGATCGTCTCAAGAATGAACAGAAGAAAGGAGTGACCCTTTTCTCTTGTCCAGATCTTTAGAGAATTAACTAGAGCTCAGCCTGAAAAGCAGGGCTGCAGGGCACCAAAATCTCAGAGACCCTGTTTCTGATTTTAATATTCAACGCTTTGTGTTTTTAATTGATTTTTCTTTGTTTCGGAATTTCACCCTGGATCAAGAGGAGTTTTTACTTTAGCAGCAAGATTTCTACATCACAGGGCGTTTCTTGTCACACTGATGGTGCTGTGATTTTAAGCCAATAAGGAACTGTCAATGTGCAACCAAAACAAAGGAAGTTACATGTTGAATTTATCATAGACTTGAAAGAAAGATTTCCATAATGGAAATCTTCAGATTCATGTCACACCCTTGTTTTCTGTTCCACTCTTTATACAGAAGTGCTTGTTTTATTTGGTATTTGCCAAGTTTAGAATTTAAAGAAATTTTTTTCACAGTCTTAGTGATGGCAGTTACACTGTCCAAGAATTCATTGAATCTGAAAGATAACAGCCACCACCACAAGAGTAATAGCAAAGATTTCTATAGTGCCTGCTGTGTGCCAGGTACTGTGCTGAGTGTTTTATAATTTTTATCTCATTTAATGTTTACAATGATCCTGAGAGGTAGGGACTTTTATTGATCCTGTTTTACAAATAAGGAAACTGAGTCAGACAGAGGTCAAGTGACTTGCCCAGGGTCATACAGCTAGTAAATGTCTGAACTAAGGTTTTCCTGACTCCAGGCCCTGGTGCCTTATGTATCCATAGTCTGTGGAAGAAGCAGTTGGGGCCAGTGTTATGTTTGATAAGGGTAAGAGTTTACATAAAAGTGACTCTTAAAGTAAAGTTTAATCATTATCATTTTTAAAAAGTGGGTTTAGTTAGGTTTTAACTCATTCAAAGTTTCTGGGTCCCCAGGCTAATGAGATTTGCCATGTAGGCCTGTGTTGGCAGGTGTACGTGTGCAGAGGGGAAGGTGATCTCACCATTGTGCCTTGGTGGACAGCGTATTGCTGTGGGAAAAAAGATTTATCACCAAATGTTCCTCCTCATGAACCCCCGCAGTATGTGACAGAGTGGGCTTTCCTTCAGTGTTTTACGAATGAGTGTAACTCATCACTGGCCCATTTTTACATCCAGGGTCTACAACTGTTTCTGAAGGTCCTGAGTAACCGTGTGAGATTGTGATTTCACAGTCCCTCCCGTTGCTTCCAGAACTTCAGTTCTCAGGTGATGGTGGTACCTGAACCCCCAGCTGCCAGCTGGCCTGGGAAGTGAAGGAGGTGGAGTCTTGCCTACACAAAAAGGAATCCCACACTACCCTGAGATCTGAGCCCAGACCTGAGACAGCACCTTCTGTGAGGAACAGACCCTGGCACTGCCTGGGGGGCAGCGAGGAACTCCTGCCCATCCTGCCTAGGCAGAGAGGACTGAGCCAGGAGAGGACCATGGAAGACTTGGCCTTCCTGCTTGGGGAAAGAGGTGAGTGTCTCAACACCATAGAGCCCATCCAGAGTGGCAGACTGGGTTTGTAGGGGAGAAACTGGCGGGGGAGGCGGTGCGATGAACAGTTACAGCAGATAGCCCAGCTCTTCTTTTCTTTTCTCTCCCCTCTTCCTTCTACTACTTATTACACATGGTGACTGGTTTTGTTCCTTCAGCAATTCCCAGAGATGAATTCTTATACATTCAGCCAGCTAGTCAACAAATATATATTAAATGTCTATTGGCCACTCCAGAATGAAAAGATTGGTGGGGGTAATAGGGACTCCAGTGGGGATAAGATGGATTTCTACGGCACTTAGTCCAGAGGAAGGGTCTCTGCCTCTAGAAAAATGAGAGAAAGCCAGACTTCTACCTCTTCCATCCACCACTACTCCTCCACAAAGGTCTAGAAAATGCTTCAGGGACTTTAGTCTAAAAAAGCAACTTTCTGTGACCACCATTGGCAGCTCTGGAGGAGAACAGGAACTCATGGGAAGTATGACCTGGAGAAAGGAGTGGTGTCAAACTGGACCACTGAACCATCCATAAGGATTCCTGCAGATGCATGTTGGCTTAGAAAATCACATATTAACATTTTCTATGTTTTATTGTATTTTTACTTTTTTACTATTTCCCAATTACATTTTAATCTGGTCTGGCCTAGGCTCTGGAACAGCAGGCCATGTTGAGATGTCTGGTCTACAGCATGCAGTTGGCAAAGCAGAAGGGTTTGGGGGAGGGGTGAGAGGTACTAGTGGTGATTCATTTAGGAGCTGCAAGCCAGGTTGGGTGACTTCTTTCTTTTTATCCAGCTCAGCCTCCCCAAGCCTTTGCCTTTCCCCCAGACAGGAGGACTGAGCATGAAATATCTTCTGGATTCCTCCCAGCCAGGTTTCAGGTGAGTTCATTTGCACTTCCTCTGGGGAATCCTTATTTACTATGTCTTTTCTCAGTATGAGACTGAGTTCTTTCCTTTGTCAGTCAAGTCTTTACTGGTATCCAAATCCCTTCTAAGTTCACCCAAATGCCTTCTAAGGACCTTAGCCTGAATTCTTCTTATCAGAAGCCTGAGGCTTTTCTCATCAATTATGCAAAGTTGATAAATCATTAGAGCTCAAATATCTCCATGAAATGTAAATGGACAAATTTTAGATAGACCATAGATAATATAGTACCTATGAATGGTAGATGTTAGCATCTGCAAGGGGATAGAGGAGTTAGACCTCCTAGGTCACTTCTAACCTTAGTTTTTCTATCAATTCAGAAAACATTTATTAAATTCCTTCTGTGTGCACGGCAGTGGTGATGCAAAGATAAGTATGTATATGCCTAAAAGACTTAAGAAAATAATACAGTGTACAAAGAGGCAGGAGGAGACAGATGGGCTAGGAGCAAACTAGAATGAGGGAGAGGAAGGGCTCTGCAGGAGGAGACAGAAGGTGTCCTGGCTCCTTGTGGTAGCACTACACTTTTAGAAGAAAGGGTTCAATTGGTTGTCCTGTGTTTTAGGAAGCAAGGGCAGATAGGTAGTACAGTAGTTAGGGCACTGGGCTTGGAGTCAGGAAAACCTGAATTCAAATCCAGCCTCAGACACTTACTGCCTGTGTGACTGTGGGCTTGTAAGTAAAACAAATCAATATAATAAAAATGATATTATTATCTAAATTTTGAATTTACTTATTTGATGCCATACCAATCAAACTTCCAAAGGATTATGTTGTGGCATTAGAAAAAATAATGAAATTCATGTGGAAGCAAAATAAGTCAAGAATCTCAAAGGAAATAATGCAAAAAGTGGGAGTCAAAGGGGCCTAGCATTATCAGATCCCAAAACACACTACAAAGCAGTCATTCTCAAAACAGTTTGGTGCTGGTTAAAAAATGGAGAGATCATTAGTGGAACAGGTAAAGTACACAACATGCAGAAGCCAGTCAACCTGCTAACCTAGTGTTGGAGCCACACAAAGACCCCAGCTACTTGGGTAAGATGTTACCGTTAGGAAAAAGTTTCTGGGAAAGTGGAGAACAACAGTAGGGAAAAAATTAGATGTAGACCAACCCATCCTTTTCTAAGATCTGAATGTATATGTTACTGAGACATTAAAAACATTAAATTCTCATCATAAACAGATGAGAAAATAATATTCATAGAGTGTTTTGCATAGTGCTTGGCACTATGAGCCCCAAATAAAAAAGTCTATAAGCCCCCCTCCAAAAAAGAAGAGGAGGGGGATTGGTCAGGCAGGGTTACAGAAAAAGTGGGCTGCCCATCCCTCAGGCCTAACTTGTGCCCTTGCATGGTAACAGGCTCAGAAAAAGGCCAATTGATTAGAACTTGGCTTACCATCTTTCTTGGAGAAAAAACTATCGTCAGAAAGACTGCAGATGCTTCGAAGTATTGCAGGCTATATTTCCTTTGGAACTTAACAGAGTTCTGTTCCTATTTGGAAACAACAATAAATGTTATAATTACACAGTTGTGGGAGTGGAAGGATGGGAACTGGATGAATTTTGTTCTAGGTCTTCAAAGTTCAGGGGAATCAGTGACCTCTGAGGAGCAGAGCACCATTAGCAGTAGGCAGTGGAGAGAGCTCCTTGCATGATAGGCCATGCGTGGGGCACCACATTCTGAGTAAGATGTTTGATAATGGGAGTGTGCTGAGGTTGGTGTGATGTATCTAAATGTCAGGTGTTTGCTGAGTTTTCTTGTGAGGCTTCAGGCATTAAGAGAAAAGTGCATGATTTTCTTGGGCTTCACCTACAAAAAGGTGAACTTGAACATTCGTGTGAAATTATATGCGCCACTGAGCCTGGTACAGAAAGACCTATAGGAAGTCATTATTCAAGGAATATTTCACATGAAATATTCCACCTCCCAATGCTGTGAGAACCTCAGCCTTGATAGCCTTCAACTCTACGTGTCTTTGAGAGGCATGGTCCTTGACAAGCCAGGAATTGTATTTGATTCAGGAATCGGTGACGTTCAGGGACGTGGCTGTGGACTTCACCAGGGAGGAGTGGAGATGCCTGGAACCTGCCCAGAAGGCCCTGTACAGAGATGTGATGTTGGAGACCTACGAGAACCTCATCTCCCTTGGTAAGCACACTGATTGGTCCCCAGGACTCAGAGTCTGGCCAGAGAGGGTCCTACAGGTTATGGGGTACACCTGAAAAGATGAGCTGAGTTTTGGCTTGTTATGTAAGAGAATTCAAGATTACCAGTCACGTGTGCTAAGTCTCAGGTCCCTTGTGGACCATTGAGAGAATATTTTCTGTTCACTGTTTCCAGGGGAAAGTCTTTACTGATAGAAACCCCATGAGTTCTTTGTTCTTTGTGCTGACCCCTGTTCGGTTGACATGCAGGCTGACATCCCTGGGGATAAGGGAGGCTTCTTCCTCCCAGAAGCCTTTCCTACTTCACCAGTATCTCTTTCCTCTCCCAGTGAGGCCAGCAGCCAACACCTCTTGGCTGAACCTTGTGTTCCCCCAGCTCAGTTTCCTCTACATAATATGGACTTATATGAATAGGTCCCAGGTCTGATATGGGTGTTAAAGTTTTTCGCCCCTTGGGTCACACATAAAAATCCCTGTTATCATTCGTAAGCCTTCCCATTCTGGCCTCAGCCTGCCCATCCAGTTTAGTGTCAGCTTGTTTCAGGGGCCCGTAGTACCAACTCTGTGCTTCCTTGACTAAGCTTTTTGTGTAGGACTAGCAGTGGAATTTAGATGACTTTCTGGCTTCAGCCCTTTCCCATTTCTAACCTTATTCCTAGGGCTTCCTGTCTCCAAACTGGATGTGATTTCCCTGTTAGAGAGAAAAGTCCATTGGATGCCAGAGGGAGAAGTTTCCAGAGGCTCTCGTACAGGTGAGTGAGCTCCAAACAGGCAGAGGGCAGTCATTGCAAGCAGCAGCCCTTTGATCCCCGGTGCCCCGGGAGCTCACCTCCTTGGGCTGTACATTATGGACTTCACTGTCCCCAAATCTGTCTCTCTCTCCTTACCTGTAAGATATGCCTCTTCTGTTGTGTTGTTTAAAAATAATTTCCAGCGTAATAACATCAACAAAAAAGATTCTTTATACACAAGGAAGAGTTAAATAATACCTCAAACTACAAATTTCCATTATTTTCAGTTTCTTTAGAATGTAAATTTTATTTTTTAGAAATAAATTTCATCAATAGTTTCTATTTTGATGTCATCTACATTTCTCTACCTATCACTCCTCTTCCCTTTCCAGAGAATAAAAAAATGTAAAAAATGAGTTCAACAAAACCTACTACATTGAATAATTAACATAATTAATGACGTTACAAACAAAAAAGTCCAAAACGACATCATTTCTCTTAGATTCAGAAAAAGCTTTTGCCAAAGTAAAAGAGGGATCTTTTAAAACAAGATTTAAGAGTATCTAAACCCAAAGCTTGTGTTATATGCAGGGAGGAAGCTTTAGACACTTTTCCAGCATGTACAAGAGTGACGCCAGCATGCCTTCTTTCCCCACTATTATTTTGACCCACTCTTATAAATTTTAGCAGTAGCAGTAAGAACAAGAAAAGAAATTAAAAGCATAAAGGTAGGCAAAGAAGAAGAAAAAAAAATTTAATGAAAATATTACCAGCAGCATCATTTGTGAAAGTAAAATCTAAGAAATAGATTTGGTGTTCTTTGATTAAGGAATGGGTGAACCAGTGATGGTGTCTGCCTACAGTGGAATGTTAGGAAAATGATGTAAAAGAATTGGGGGCAATAGCAAAAGACCAGCCAGTCATGGTGTAGAAGGAAGAAAGAGGATCTGACAGAAGAATAGAAAGACTGACTTATACCTTGTATTTGAAGAGGACAGACAGACTCAAACCCAGCTGATTGCTCCCTGACTGTTTCATCAGACCCTGCGAGGGCAGTCTGCTGTACTCTGATCAGGGAGAGAGGAAGTCCGGTCTTCTCCCCTTCTTGTGTAGCTTTTTTCCTTTGTTATCTGAAGCCTGAGTCACCCTGGGCTTTCTGCATTTCTCACTCGTCTTCAATCCTGGTAGACATTCTGATCTGACCATTGTGTCCTTCGAAGTCCCTCAGGCTCACTCAGCTCTGCAGCTTCCATTCTCAGATCTGTAACAGGAGCATCCTGGCATCTCTCTCCTTGTTGCATGGCACCAGAAGTCCCTGGTGCCTTTCTGGTCTGACCAGAGGCCTTGGGAGCTCTGCCCTGGCCCTTGTTTTTATGGCTCAAATCCTCCTTTGGTTGCCTCAGGCTTCTGGATGTCACCTTGGGTACACATAGACTGAAGGAATGAAGCATTTATTAAACACCTTCTTTGTACCAGGCACTGGGCTAAGAGCTTTACAAATATGATCTTACTTACACAACTATTCTAGGGAAGTAGGTACAATTGTTATCCCATTTTATGATCGAAACTTAGATAAACAGGGGTTAGGTGACTTGCTGAGGTCAGATTTGAACTTAGTCTTCCTGATTTTAGACCCCTGGAGAGTACTTAAAGCTGTAGTATGATACTTAACAAAAAGGTAAGCTGAGGCAATTCTCCACTAAGATACCACTTTATTAACAGGGCACCATATGAAGGGATTAGTGCTTGCTTCCTTTTATGCCAAAGACCTTGAATTGAAAGTGCAGTTCATTTTAAAAGCACAGAACAGAGATCATACTAATGATTATGGGGATGGCCACAGGGGGCTGGGGAATCATGATTGGTTACATTATAGAAAGTGGGCCTAGCCCTCATGTAGAATAAAGACCACTGCTTTCTATCTTCAAGGAAAGCTCTTGTAAATGTTGTGGGTCCTGAGGTTACTGATCAGGACCCAGGTATGTGGACTTACTGGCTACTGGGGGATAAGACAGGACCATCTTTTTAATTGCTCAAGATGGGGAAGGGTCAGTCCAGCTTCTCAAGGATAACACACAAACCCTGCAGCACATGTTGAGATAATGGTTTATGAGAATATTGAGAACAGAGTTTTTCTCCTACAGCCATTGTGGGAAAGCTTAAACTTTTGGTATCTAACTTCAGAGAGAGAGGCAACTGAGCTTTGGCACATGTGGGCTTGTTTACTCAGAGACAAAGAGGCTTTAACTTTGTTACATAGAATACAAAATATGATGTCAGAATAAAATCAAATATAAAATACAGGGTCAATAATTCTCTCATAGAAACACTTTTTGTGGCAGCAAGCAGTGATTGGACCACATTGTTACTACATTGATTAGGCACCTTTCTATGTTCCAGATGTTACACTAAGCCTGGGGATACAAAGGCAAAAACAGCCCCTGCCCTCAGGGAACTCACACTCTAAAGAAAAAGACAAGTGCAAAGAATTATGTACAAACAAAATATATAAAGGATAATTATGAGATAATTAAGAGTCAAGGAAGAAGTATAGAGGGAAGCTGTAAAAGACTTCTTGTAGAAGTTGGGGCTTTAGCAGGAGGTAGAGCAAAGGAGAGATAGAATTCCAGGTAGAAGAAACAGCCCGTCAAAATGCCTGGAGTTGGAAAATGCCTGGAGTATTTTGTGTGAGGAACATCTAGGATGCCAGTGTTGAGGAATTATGGAGTTCATGGACAAGAGTAAGTGTAAAAAGACAGAAGAGGTGAGCCATATCATAAAGGGATTTAAAAGATAGGATTTGGATTTGATCCTGGTGGTCATAGGGAGCCACTGGAATTTATTGAATTGGGGAAGGATAGACAGGGTCACGCCTATGCTTTAGGAAGACTTTGACAGCCAAATTGAGGATGGACTGGAATGGAAAGAGCCTTGTAGAGGGCAGACTCAACTGCACCTATTGCAGTAATCCAGGCATGAGGTGGTGAAGGCCTTTATCAGGGTAGGGATTGTGTCTGAGGAGAGAAGGGGGCATGTTAGGGAGGTGTTGGAAGGGTAGAATCACTAGGCATTGAATGTGGGGAATAAGAGAGGAGTCCAACTAAAAATTAGAAACAAAGTAGATGCCCACTGATTGGGGAAATGGCCAAATTGTGGTATGTGAATGTAACCGAGGATTACTATTCTGTAAGAAAAAAGAAATAGGATAAATACAGAGAAGCTTGGAAAGACTAATTTGAATTGATCCAAAATGAAGCAAGCAGAACCAGGAAAAAAACCACACATCTACAACCCTATAAGTGAAAAGAATGATAAAATAATCAAAGCTGAATGCTGCAAAATTAAAATGCCCAAGCTTGGCTTTGGGAAAAAAGAGATCCTTTGTTGTAATTGGGAGCCAGGGATGTGGAATACTTCAGATTTTTTTGGAAATCTTGGTTAGCCTTTTGTTTTTCTTTCTTTATAAAAATCCCTTATTATGCAGAATGTTTTTTGGGGAGAACAAGGGACAAAGGGCATGGTGGGAAATGAAGGTACTATAAAAGCACATGTAAATAAATATTCATTTAAAAGAAACAAACAAAAAATAGAATTTCTCATTCATAGGATCAAAACTCTAAAGCTTGAAGCTACCTCAGAGGACCTCGAATTTCAAGTCCTTCATTTTACAGTTGAGGAAATAGGTGCAGGAAATCAACTGATAGATCACAGTTGACGTGGCATTGAGAGAGAGAATTTGAACTCAGTTCCTTTGATTCCTGAGGCATTATTCTTTCCCCTGTGCCCATGCTGCCTCCATTTCTGTAAGGATTTCATTTTTTCCCCCTAAGAAATCTATCAAGAATATTTTCCCCAATCTGTTTCTTTTTGTTCTTATTTGGAAATACTGCTTTTTCATTGGAAAATCTCTATATTTTAATATAATCAAATCTGTTCTTCAATAATGCCTTCTTTTGGTTGGATAGATAAGAATATTCTGCTTGCCCAGAGTTGCAAATTGTAACTAACACGTTCTTTACATATGCTTCACATGGCTACCGAGAAAGCCACCATAAATTCTACTAAATTTTGGGGTCAGAACCATAACCCCAAACCATAACCCACAATCCCCCGTCAATATTGTCATAGTTTTTAATTTCCTTTCTGTTGGATCTAATACTGCCATTTTATTTGTAAGGAAAATCATATAGCCAGTCAAGGTTTTCCTTACATTATGGAATCTAGCAGAGTCCTCCAGTAGTTCAAATCAAATGATTAACTGGTCAGGGGTAAAAATTCTGACTCAGTTTTATCATAAGCATTACCTGGCTAGTTCCTTTTCCAGTCGTCCTGATTGGTGTCAGGCTCTGGAGAAAGTGAGGCTGGTGAATTTGCTCAGCCTTCCCTCCCTTAGAGTTAATTGCAAGTTCTGGTATCATCTCCCTGATGTCATGGCCCTTTTTGAAAACAAAGACAAACCACGCACACAACCACAACCTCACTACTAGAAATTCCAGAATAACTCCTCTCAGTTTTTTTTGAGTTTTTACTAATAGTTCCTATTTCTTACATCACCACAACATCCCATGTATTTCTTCTCTCCCTCCCTGAGAGACATCCCATGAGACAAATAGTATTTTCTAGAAATAAAAAAGTAAGCACAACTGATAAGTATATTGAAAAATCAGAAAACCCATGCCATTTGTGACCCCTGTGACCTCCCACTTCCACAAAGGTGGAGTGTCTTTCCATATCTTCATTCAAGCCTGTTTGATCTTTATAATTTTGTTTCGTATGTTTTGATGTATTGTCATTCTTTCCATTTACATTGTGGTAGTCATTGTGTATGTTGTTTCCTTGGTTCTGCTGACTTCACTCTCCATGAGTTCATGTAAATCTTTCCATATTTCTTAGTGTTCATCATATACACACTGTTTCTTAAAGTACAGTAATATTCCATTACATTCATGTAGCACAGTTTGTTTAGCCATTCCCTAGTTGATAGGCATCTACTTTATTCCCAGTTCTTAGCTATCACACCAAGTACAGCTATAAAAATTTGGGAGTATATGAAGTATATTTTTTCTTGTTGATATCTTCCTTGGGGAAGAAGCCCAGGAATGGAGTTTATGATTCAAAGAGTATGGACATCTTAGTTTATTTGCATAATTTCTAAATTGCTTTCCAAAATGATTGTACCATTTCACAGCTCCACCAACAATGTATTAACGTGCCTACTTCCAACACCCTCTCCAGCATTGACTGTTGCTATTTTTTCTCATTTTTGCCAATTTTCAGAGTGTGAGACAAAACCTTGAGGTTGTTTTAATTTGCATTTCTCTTGTTATTAGTGATTTGGAGTAATTTTTATGTGGTTATGAATACTTTGCAATTCTTCTTTTGAGTACTTTTTGTTCATATCCATTCAGCATTCATCTATTGGGAAATGGCTCTCAGTCTTATGTACATTTATTAACTCTGTGTGTGTGTGTGTGTGTGTGTGTGTATGTGTATATGTATGGAGAGTAGCAGAGGGAGAGAGAGCACCAAACCCTTACCAAAGAAATTTGATACAAGAATGTTTTCACATTTGACCACTTTCTTTTTTATCCTAAATACATTCATGTTGTGTATACAGAAGCATTTCCATTTCAAGTAATCAGTTATCTATTTTATTTTTTGTAACTGCCTCTGTATCTACCCATAGCTGTGAGAGGTTTATGATCTGCTTCTCTTTTGTAGTATAATCTTTAATGTTAAGGGGATGTATCTATTTAGAATAAATTGTGGAGTGTGTCTAAACCTAATTTCTGCCATACTACTTTTTAGTTTTCCCAGTAGTTTTTAACAAATAGGAAGTTTTTCTTAGGTGGTTTTATGTTTTCCATTTTATCACACGTTGTATTAAGTTTTATTGCTTCTGAATCTTCCTTGAATATTCTGTTCCATTAATCTAGCCTTCTATTGTTTAACCAATACCTGATTATTTTTGATGACTGATGCTTTGAAATATAGTCTAGGGTCTGGAAGCGTTATTTCTCCTTCATTTTTATGCCTTTTCATCATTTCCATTGATTCTTTAAATCTTTTGTTTTTTCAAATATGTTATTTTTATCAAATTCTGGAAAATATTCCCTTGGTAATTTGATTGGTATAGTAGTAAAAGTATAAGTTAATTTTTGGTAGTAGTCATTTTCATTATATTGGCATGACCTACCTATGAGCACTGAGCATTCCTCCAGCTCTATAGGTTGTTCTTTATTTCTTTAAGGAGTATTTTTTATTTGAATCTATACAAGTCCTTTTTGTGCTTTAGGAGGTTGGTCCCTAGATACTTTATGCATTTTGTAGTTATTTGGAATGGAATTTCTCTTTCTATTATTGCTTCTTGGGTTTTATTATTATTATATTGAAATGTTGATTTTTTAAAATTAATTAATTTATTTTAAGTTTTCAGCATTTGTTTCCACCAAATTTTGAGCTCCAAATTTTCTCTCCATCTCTCTCCTCCTCCACCCCAAAATGCCTTGCATTCTGATTGTCCCTTCCACCAATGTGCCTTCCCTTCTAATAGCCCTCCCTTCCCTTATCCCCATCTTCTCTCTTGTCCTGTAGGGCAAGACAAATTTCTACCCCATTACCTGTATATCTTATTTCCCAGTTGTACGCAAAAACAATTCTCAACTTTTGTTCCTAAAATTTTGAGTTTCAACTTTTGTTCCTTCCTCCCTCCCCACCCATCCCTACTGAGAAGGCAAGCAATTCAATATAGGATATATTTGTGGAGTTTTGCAAATGAATTCCATAATAGTCATATTGTGTAAGACTAACTATATTTCCCTCCACCCTATCCTGCCCCCCATTTTTTCTATTCTCTCTTTTGACCTTGTCCCTCCCCAAGAGTATTGACTTCTAATTGATCCCTCCCATTTGCCCTCCCTTCCATCATCCCCCCATGCTGCTTATCCCCTTCTCCCCTACTTTCCTGTAGCATAAGATAGATTTTCATAACAAATTAAGTGTGCATATTATTCCTTCCTTCAGCCAAATGTGATGAGAGTAAGCTTTATTTTTTTTCCCTCTTATCTCCCCCCTTTCCCCGTCCATTGGAAAAGCTTTTTCTTGCCTCTTCTATGAGAGATAATTTGCCGCATTCCATTTCTCCCTTTCACCTCCCAATATATTCCTCTTTCACCCCTTAATTTTATTTTATTTTTGGTTTGATCTCTTCCTATTCAACTCACCCTGTGCTCTCTGTCTCTTTCTATGTGTGTGTGTGTGTGTGTGTGTGTGTGTGTGTGTGTGTGTGTGTGTGTGTGTAATCCCTCCAACTACCCAGATACTGAGAAAAGTTTCAAGAGTGGCAAATATTATCTTTCCATGTAGGAATGTAAACACTTCAACTTTAGTTAAGTCCCTTGTGATTTCTCTTTCCTGTTTATCTTTTCATGCTTCTCTTGATTCTTGTGTTTGAAAGTCAGATTTTCTTTTCAGCTGTGGTCTTTTCATCAAGAATTCTTGAAAGTCCTCTATTTCATTGAATGACCATTTTTTCCCTTGAAGTATTATTATACTCAGTTTTGCTGGGTGGGTGATTCTTGGTTTTAATCTCAGTTCCTTTGACTTGTAGAATATGACATTCGAAGCCCTTTAATCCCTTAATGTAGAAGCTGCTCCATCTTGTGTTATCCTGATTGTATTTCCACAATACTTGAATTGTTTCTTTCTGGCTTCGTGCAATATTTTCTCCTTGACCTTGGAACTCTGGAATTTGTCTACAGTATTCCTAGGAGTTTCTCTTTTTGGATCTCTTTCAGGAAGTGATTGGTAGATTCTTTCAATATTTATTTTGTTCTCTGGTTCTAGAATATCAGGGCAGTTTTTTCTTGATAATTTCATGAAAGATGATGTCTAGGCTCTTTTTTTGATCATGGCTTTCAAGCAATCCCATAATTTTAAAATTGTCTCTCCTGGATCTGTTTTCCAGGTCAGTTGTTTTTCCAATGAGATATTTCACATTATCTTCCATTTTTTCATTCTTTGGGTTTTGTTTTGTAATTTCTTGGTTTCTCATAAAGTCATTAGCTTCCCTCTGTTCCATTATAATTTTTAAAGAACTATTTTCTTCAGTGAGCTTTTGAACCTCCTTTTCCATTTGGCTAATTCTGCTTTTGAAAGCATTCTTCTCCACATTGGCTTTTTGGGACCTCTTTTGCCAGTTCAGTTGGCCTATTTTTAAAGGTGATATTTTCTTCAGCTTTTTTTTGGATCTCCTTTAGCAAACTGTTGACTTACTTTTCATGATTTTCTTGCATCATTCTCATTTCTCTTCCCAGTTTTTCCTCCATCTCTCTTACTTGATTTTCAAAATCGTTTTTGAGCTCTTCCATGGCCTGGGACCATTGCATATTTATTTTGGAGGTTTTGGATGCAGAAGCCTTGAATTTATGTCTTCCCCTGATGGTAAATATTGTTCTTCTTCATCCAAAAAGATGGGTGAGAATACCTGTTCTCCAAGAAAGTAACCTTCTATAGTCTCATTTTTTTCCCCCTTTTTTGGCCATTTCCCCAACCAGTTACTTGACTTTTGGGTCCTTTCTCAAGAGTATGGTATACTCTGAGGACCTGTAAGATCTCAGTTCCTCCAAGGTGGCACAGTCAAGGGAGAGGAGTTTACTCCCTGGCCCAGCTCGAGGCTGAGGTTCAGATCAGCTGTTCAGTTCCCCCAGGGGCTTTAGGTGAGGGCGGGGCTGCCACTCAGGGATGAGGTTCAGATCAGCTGCTCAATTCTCCCAGGGGCTTTAAACTGAGGCTTTAACAATGGAAGCTGACTGCTGCCTTCCCCAGGCCACTGTAGCCACCGTCTGCTGCTGCTGCCGCCACCACTGCCACCGCTGCCACTACTGCTGCCACTGCAGCTACTGCCTGGGACCAGGGCTAAGGGAGGACTCTGCTCCCTTATCACTGAGGTAAAAAAGTCCTCTCACTGACCTTTGAAGCTGCATTTGGCACCTGTGGGTTGAGTGATCTGTGAACTTCCACTGCTGCTGGGGATTCTGCCCCCAAGGCCTACTCCAGCCCTGTTCCTCCTGGTGCATGGGACCAAGGCTGGGCTGTGCTCTGCTCTGCATCCAGTGTGACAGACCTGTCCCTTCGGCCTTCCAGGTCACCCTCAGCTGAAAATCTCCTCCACTCCATCATTCTGTGGCTTCTCCTGCTCTCAAATTTGTTGAGAGTCTTTCTGTACAGGTATTTTTTGGGCTGTGGGGGAAGACCTAGAGTATGTACATCTTTCTACTCCACCATCTTGACTTCACCCCCCCCCCCCCCGAAATGTTGATTTTTTGAAGATTCATTTTGTAGCCTGAAACTTTAATGAAGCTATTAATTGTCTCAGTGTCTTTATTGATTGTCTAGGGTTTTCCAAGGAAACTATCATGTTACCAGCAAATAGGGATACTGTGATCTCTTTACTATCTTCTTTCCTTTAATCCTTTCTTTTATCTTAACTGCTGTTGCAGACATTTTCAGGTGTATATCAGATAATATCAGGTAATAGTGGTAAGAATGGGTATCTTTGCTTCACTCTTGCATTTGTTGGAAAGATTGTAGTGTATCTTTACTGCATATGGTATTTACTTTTAGTTTTAAATAGGTGTTATTTGTGATATTAAAAAAACTTCCTTTATGCCTATACTTTGTAGTTTTTAACATAAAAGAATGTTTCACTTTGTCAAAGGCTTTTTTTTTGTTCTGTTGTGATGATCATGTGATTTTGGATGTTTTGGTTTTTAATATGATTATGTTTTCCTTATGCTGAACTATCCTTGCATCCTTAGTATAAATTCCATTTGCTTAGACGGAATGATTTCTTGGGTCAATTACTGTAATCTGCTTAATAATATTTTGTTTAGAATTTTTGAGTTAATGGTCATTATTTATATAGGCATGTAGTTTTCTTTCTGTGTTTATCTTTCCCTGGTTTAGATATTAGGACTATATTTATCTCATAAAGGATTCTGGTAGGGTTCTTTCTCAGTTTTTGAAAATAATTTATGAATTATGGATACTGTCCTTTAAGAGCTTGATAGAATTCTCCTATGAATCCATCAGGATCAGGAGTTTTTCTTTTGGAGTTCCTTTATAGTTAAATCTATTTTCTTTTCTGAAATCAGGTTATTTAAGATCCCTATGTAGTCATCTGATAGTGTTGATGTAATTTCTATTTTAAAAGATATTCTATTTCTTTTCTGTTCTTGATTTCATTAGCATATAATTGTGCACAAAATAATCTGATTATTCTTTTTTATGTCTTCTGCTGTAACTTCATCTTGCTCATTTGCTATTTTATTGATTTGATTTTTGCTTTCTTTGTAATCAGAATAGCTAAGGATTTATCAGTTTTATTAATTTTTTTCAAAGAACCAGGTTTTAGTTTATCATTTCTATGGGGTTTTTTGTTTCCAATTTATTTTCTCACTAGTTTTTCAGTTTTTCATTTTAGGTTTATTTGTTGATTTATCTATTTTTAAAATACATATTCAATTCATTAATCTTCTCCATTTTGTTAACATATATTTGTAAGAATGATATTTCCCCCCTAAGATTCCCTTTACCTGCATCCCAGAAATTTTTGTGTGTTGTTTCATCATTATCATTTTCTTTTATGTAGTTATTATTTCTATGATTTCTTCTTTGACCCACTTATCATTTAAGAATTCATCTTTTGTTTATGGTCACTGAACCAATTTCTATTTTCATTACATAATGGTCTGTGAAGGATGTATTAATTATTTCTGCCTTTTTACATTTATTTATCTCTGTGCCCTAGTATAGTACATAGTCAGTTTTGATAAAATTTCCATATGGTAAAGAGAAAAATGTATATACTTTTACTATCCCAATTAGAAGATGCTATAAATCTTTTAACTACAATTTTTCCAGAAATATATTCAGTTCCATATTTTCTGTTACATTTAGCCAGAAAGAGATATTGAAGTCTCCTCTCTCTTTTGTATTACTGTCTATTTCTTTTTGAAGCTCTGATAATATTTTCTTTATGAATTTGGATGCTAAAACATCTGGTTCATGTAAGTTTTTACTGATACTATTTGTTGGCTGTGGTTCCTTTCAGCATAATATAATTTTCTAGTTTATCCCTTTTTATTTTTTTAATGTTTGTTTTTGCTTTTTGATAGCACAGTGGCATCTCCTGCTTGTTTTGGACTCACTTGATGCATAATAAATTTTTTTTCCATTCCTTCAGTTTTATCTTGTGTATGTCTTTGTTTTCCAAATGTGTTTCTTATAAGCTAGAAATTATAGTTTTATTTTCTTATCCAATCTGATTTTTCTCTTTATTGAATTAATCCATTTGCATCTAAAGTTATGAGTAAGATTTATATTTGCTTCAGTGTTTAAAATTTTTTTTTAAGTTAAAAGTTTTTTTTCCACTGTAAACAGAGTATCATGTTCGTTCAGTTACTTTAATATTTTTTTAAGGTGTCCCTGTTCCCATTGGCTCTCTTCCCTTCACTTTTTTATCTATCTATCTATCTATCTATCTATCTATCTATCTATCTATTTATTTATTTATTAGCTTTTTACAATCATTTTCACAAAATTTTGGGTTCCAAATTTTCTCCCCTTTTGACCCCTCCCCCCACCCCAATACCCCAAGCAATCTAATTTTCCCTATCTCCAATCTGCCCTCTCTTCTGTCATCCCTCCCTTCTCTTGTCTCCATCTTCTCTTTTCTCCTGTAGGGCCAGATGACTTTCTATTCCTCATTAACTGTATGTCTTCTTTCCTAGTAGCAACAACAATACTAAACAGTTGTTCCTAAAACTATGAGTTCCAAATTCTCCCCATCCCTCCCTCCCCACCCATTCCCTTTGGGAAGGCAGGCAACTCAATATAGGCCATATCTGTTGTAATTTTGCAAATGTCTTCCCTGATAGTCGTGCTGTATAAGACTAACTGAATTACCCTCCATCCTACCCTGCCCCTCATTGTTTCTCTTCTGTCTTTTGATCCTGTCCCTCCCCAAGTGTTGACTTCAAATTGCTCCCTCCTCCCTTTGCCCTCCCTTCCATCATCCCACCCCCTTGCTTATCTCCTTCTCCCCCACTTTCCTATACTGTAAGATAGGTTTTCATACCAAAATGAGTGTGCATTTTATTCCTTCCTTTAGTCAAATGTGATGAGGGTAAACTAATTGGTTTTTTTTTTTCTCAGCTCTCCTCTTTTTCCCTCCACTAAGAAGTCTCCTACTTGCCTCTTAAATGACATATAATTACCCCATTCCATTCCACCCTCTTTCCTCCCAGTACATTTCTCTCTCACCATTTACCTTAATTTCTTTTAAGATATGGTCCCATCTTATTCAATTCACTCTGTGCTCTCTGTCTCTGTATGTGTGTGCATGTGTGTATGTGTGTGTTCTTGCATACCATGTACATGTGTGTGTGTGGTCCCACCAACTACCCAGATACTGAAAAGTTTTAAGAGTTACCAATATTGTCTTTCCATGTAGGAATGTAAACAGTTCACTTCTGGTAAGTCCCTTAAGACTTCTCTTTGCTGTTTACTTTTTCATGCTTCTTCTCATTCTTGTGTTTGAAAGTCAAATTTTCTTTTCAGCTCTGGTCTTTTCATCAAGAATGATTGAAAGTCCTCTGTTTCATTGAAAGACCATATTTTCCTTTGAAGTATTATACTCAGTTTAGCTGGGTAGGTGATTCTTGGTTTGAGTCCTAGTTCCTTTGACTTCTGGAATATCCTATTCCACGCCCTTCGATCCCTTAATGTAGAAGCTGCTAGATCTTGAGTTATCCTGATTGTATTTCCACAGTACTGGAATTGTTTCTTTCTAGCTGCTTGCAAGATTTTCTCCTTGAGCTGGGAGTTCTGGAATTTGGCCACAATGTTCCTAGGAGTTTCTCTTTTTGGATCTCTTTCAGGTGGTGATCGATGGATTCTTTCAATACTTATTTTGCCCTCTGGTTCTAGAATGTCAGGGCAGTTTTCCTTGATAATTTCATGGAAGATGATGTCTAGGCTCTTTTTTTGATCATGAGTTTCAGGTAGTCCCATAATTTTTAAATTGTGTCTCCTGGATCTATTTTCCAGGTCAGTTGTTTTTCCCATGAGATATTTCACATTCTCTTCCATTTTTTCATTCTTTTGGCTTTGTTTGGTGATTTCTTTGTTTCTCGTAAAGTCGTTAGACTCCATCTGTTCCATTCTAATTTTGAGAGAACTATTATCTTCAGTGAGCTTTTGGACCTCTTTTTCCATTTGGCTAATTCTGCTTTTGAAAGCATTCTTCTCCTCATTGGCTTTTTGAACCTCTTTTGCCAATTGAGTGAGCCTATTCTTCAAGGTGTTATTTTCTTCAGCATTTTTTTGGGTCTCCTTAACCAAGGTATTGACCCATTTTTCATACTTTCCTTGCATCTCTCTCATTTCTCTTCCCAGTTTTTCCTCCACCTGTCTAATTTGCTTTTCAAAATCCTTTTTGAGCTCTTCCAAGGCCTGAGCCCACCCGATATCCCCCTGGGTTGTCTGGGGTACTGAGGCCCCGCCCTCTACATCTTTCCCCGATGGCGAGAATACATCCTCGTCCTCGTCATCAGATCCGAATGTTGGGATCATTTGCATTTGTTGGAAAAAACTCTCTATAGTCTTATTTTTCTTCCCTTTTCTAGGCATTTTCCCAGCCAGTTACTTGACTTCTGAGATTCCTGTCCACCCCCGCCTAGATCCGCCCAGCTAGTGCTTGGGGTCTGAGGTTCAAATTGGCTTTCCGCAGCAAGCTTTAGTTCTGGTGCTGGGGTGGGGGCAGGGCAGTCTCCCAGGCTCAGCTCCCTCAGGTTGTTTATGCAGAGACTTTCAGTAATGAAGATCCTGCCTGCTGCTGAGGGAGTCCGGCCGCTGCTGCCTCCGCTGCAGCCCACGCCTCTGCCTCCGCTGCTTCCTGCCCCCGTCTCTGCTGCCGCCGCTTCCTCCCGAGAGGGCCTGAGTCACGGAGACACTCCGCTCCCCTCCTCCAGCCCAGCCTCTCTCACTGACCTGTAGCTTCTGTGGGCAGAGGGACTTTCCCGGCTGCCGGAGCTTCCGTCCCTGAAGCCTGCTCGGGTCAGCTTCTCTGGGGCCGCGGCCAGGGCAGCGCTGGTGGTGGGGTCCGCTTTCCGGGGCGCGATGGATCCTGGGGACGGGTCTCCAGGGCTACCTGGAACGGAAATCTCTTCCACTCCGTTTCTGTACCCCTTTCAGTGGTCCAGAAGTTATGGGGGACTCTTTTTACATTAATTCTATGGGCTGTGGTTTCGGAGCTTGTAAACTTGCGTCCTTCTACTCTGCCATGTTGGCTCCACCCCCCTTCCCTTCACTTCTGATCCCCTCTTCTCCTTTGTTATTCCTTTCCTTTTATAGTGTAAGGAAGCAATTACTTACTAAGAACAGCCTCCTCCAATTTATTAGTTCCTTTTTCTTTCTTGGTTTTGTCTAGTTACAGAATTCTTCTCTCTTTTTTTCTCTCTCAATCAAGTAGATTCCCTCATCCTTCCCTCTACTTCAACTAGTTTTGACTTCATTAGTTTTTAAAATTTCATTTTTTGTACTCCTTTCCACCTTTATCCCTGTCTCTTTGTACATGTTTAGAAAGAAGTGTCTTAATGATCTTTCTGTTGTCATTCTTTTGCTGTTTGCATTTATTTGCTTCTAGTGAATTTCTGTTGTTTGCCATATTGAAGCAGCAAATAATCTCTGGGGTTTTAGCTTTCTTCCTAAAAAATGTTTCCAACACTTCTATATTATTGAACGTCCATCTTTTGTGCTATATGGCTAGGCTCAGATTTGCCAGATAGGTAACCTAGGGCTGCACCTGAGCTTCAGTGCTCTTCACAACACACTATTCTCAATTCCTCCTACTTTTTCTGGTACATTTACATTGTTCAAATGTCCTTTCCAGTATATTTGAAGATCTTCTCCCGATGGCTTGCAGAACGTGTTTAACTGAACTGTTAAATTTACCTCCTATGTATCTTTCAGTTTTCAACCTTGGGTTTTTTCTGCAGGCTGTCTGTGAATTCTTTCAATTGTAATTTCATTTTCTGTGTCCAGAATTTCCTTCATTATGCTGTCAAAGACTTTTTGTCCTGCATGTTCTTTTGGGAGATCTATGCTCCTTAGGTTGTCACTGCACATGCTGTCTTCAACTAGCTGATGATTAAGTAAATATATTAATTGGGCTTGGTAACCATCGTTGCTTTGTTGAGTATCTTATTTTTCAGTGCTGGCAGATATTGACAGAGTTGTCCAGAGGGACTCTACACTTTCTTTTTTTTTCTCACAGAAAGTGCTGTGTAAGTCATATTGATATCATATGTCATACTTTTCTTCTATTAGAAGAAAAAAAGAGGATCCATAAAAGGATAGGACCTTTATGGTGGATGGTAACTGACAACAGAGAAAACAGAGCTATTCAGTTATTTTGATTTATTTTTTTTTACAAGAAAGAATGATCTTTCCACTGAAAATTAAAGCACAAAAAGTACTGACAGGGAGATAATATTGAAGATAAATAAGGAGAAAGTTTGCTGCCCTTGATGAATTCAGGTCTCTTGTTTCAGATGCATTACTACATCCTCAGGTCTTGAAAGAAAAGGCAGATGTGGTTGCTGTGCCACTCTCAGTGGTATCTGAAAGATTGTGGGAAACGGGTGGGTAGTACAAGATTGGAGAAGGACAAATGTCCCAGTTTTTCATAAAAGAGAATATTCTCCAAACCATAGGCCAGTGAATTTGATTTTAATTCCTAGAAAAATGTCTAGAATTGGGTCACTAAATAGATCATTGAATATAGTAGATATCTAATTGGAGGAGTAATTGAAAAAGAGGAAATGTGTCATGGCTTAATCAAAAACATATCATGCCAGACTAATTCTATTCCCTTTTCTATAGGATTACTAAACTCTCTTACTTTAGGGTTACTGTGAATAGAGTTTACCTAGATTTTAGCAAAGCTTTTGATGAAGGATTTCATACTATTCTTGTGGAGAAGATGTAGAGATATGGATTAAGATAATGAACTGGTCAGATGGCCAGATTCAAAGAGTAGTTGTTAATGGTTCAGTGTCATATGGTAGGAGTTCTCTAGTGGTTTAATGTTTTCTCAAAGACTTGGATTTGGGCATTTATTGTATGCTCAATAAACTGAAGATGACACAGTGCAGAGAGATGACTAATACAGGGAGTGTCAGGTTCCAAAGGGCACAAGCATGAGGCTGAAACTAATAAAATGTAATAGCAATAATGTTAAGTCTTGCACGTAATTACACAGAGCTGCTTCTCTCCCTTTACTGTGTGGTTTTCTACAGTTCTATAGTGCAGA
Source organism: Bettongia penicillata ogilbyi (assembly GCA_023548195.1). Taxonomy (NCBI): domain Eukaryota; kingdom Metazoa; phylum Chordata; class Mammalia; order Diprotodontia; family Potoroidae; genus Bettongia; species Bettongia penicillata. Next base: position 13,806,750 of record JAJHZJ010000134.1, on the reverse strand, counting down.
AGATAATTCTGTTTTTCATTGAGTGTTGTTTGTAATGACTCCTAGAAATGTTTTCAATTCCAAGAAATGTAATTCAATACGCCCAGGGCATCTAGACCCTCTTGTTATCACTCCCCTTTTCTTGGTCTTCAGTTCCCCTAAACAGTATTGGTTCTGTGTGACCCAGATATTGCCTTATTATCCTCAGTGGAATAGTTAGAAACTAGAACTTGCACTAAAGATTCCTTTCTCTCATCATAGGTGATAATGGCTAGTAACTTTTTAAAATTGTTTTTCAGATTCTCTTAGTTAGGAAACCAGGTTTGAAACCAAAGACCCAAGTCTGATGCAGGACGTTTCACAAGAGCATCAGCCAAGACAAGACTAACAAAGGCTAGTTCTTGGCAGTCTGCAGAGAGAGAAAATGTGGGATATGACCTTGATTTAGAGAAAGAGAGGGTTGACCAGGAGAGGTGAGCTAAACAAGTAACAGTGTCTCAGAGAACTATTTTTAATGAAGTGAGCGTACCTCGATGTCGTACCTTGGGGAAAAGTTTGCTCCTTGAGTTATTCTTTGTTCTGTTATGGAAAGGGACTATGGAGAAAAGTCTCCAAAAATATGAAACACTTGAAAGGAGTGGCAGGGATTTTTCAGACCTACTTACATGTAATACATTCTCCTTAGGTAAGAACCTTTCTAAGTACAAGTCGAAGAAGCACTTCAGTTACCACTCAGATCTAATTAAATTTTATAGAATACATGCTGGAGAAAAGCTACATGAACATAATGAATGTGGAAAACTGTTTGGAAGAAGATCAAATGTTATTGGACATCAGAAAATTCATATTGGAGAGAAACTCGAGTGTAATAACTATGGCAAAATGTTTAACAGTAGAGGAAGCTTGATCAAAAAGAAGAAAATTGAAACTAGAAAAAAATCCTTTGAATGTAATGAATGTGGGATAGGTTTCAACTGGAGGTCAAACCTTATTAGACATCAGAGAACTCATACTGGAGTGAAACCTTTTGAATGTACGGAATGTGGAAAAACTTTCAGTGAGAGGGCATCTGTTACTAGACATCAAAGAACTCATACTGGAGAGAAACCCTTTGAATGTAATAAATGTGGGAAAGTCTTCAGCAGGAGGGAACAACTTATTACTCATGAGAGAACTCATACTGGAGTGAAACCCTTTCTCTGTAATGTATGTGGGAAAGCCTTCAGAGAGAGCCAAGTACTGAAAGGCCATCAGAGAACTCATACTGGGGAGAAACCATTTGAATGTAATGAATGTGGGAAGGCTTTCAGTTGGAAAGGGCATCTTATTATGCATAAGAGGACTCATACTGGAGAGAAACCCTTTCAATGTAACGAATGTGGAAGAGCCTTCTGTCAGAGGGGGTCCTTTAATAGACATCAGAGAACTCATACTGGAGAAAAGCCCTTTGAATGTAATGAATGTGGAAAAGCCTTCAGCTTGAAAAGTGTGCTCAAAATCCATCAGAAAACTCACATGGTAGTTAAACCCTTTGAGTGTAATATATGTGGGAATGCCTTCAGTGACAGAAGTGTTCTCAAAAGCCATCAGAAAACACATTCTAGAGTGAAACCTTTTGAATGTAATGCATGTGGGATAGGCTTCCAATGGAGGTCAAGCCTTGTTATACATCAGAGAACTCACACTGGAGAGAAACCTTTTGTATGTAATGAATGTGGGAAATGCTTTAGTCGAAAGGAAAACCTTATTAGACATCAGAGAATTCATGCTGGAGTGAAACCGTTTGAATGTAATGAATGTGGGAAAAGTTTCAGTGAGAGCATACACATCACACATCATCAAACTTATACTGGAGAAAGACCCTTTGAATGTAATGAATGTGGGAAAGGCTTTAGCCGAAAAGGAAGCCTTATTAGACATCAGAAAATTCATACTGGAGTGAAGCCCTTTGAATGTAATGAATGTGGAAAAACCTTCAGTGAGAGGGCATCCATTAATAGACATCAAAGAACTCATACTGGAGAAAAACCCTTTGAATGCAATGAATGTGGGAAAGTCTTCAGCCGGAGGGAGCAACTTATCACCCATGAAAGAATTCATACTGGCCTGAAACCCTTCCTGTGTAATATATGTGGGAAAACCTTCAGCGAGAGTCAAGGACTCAAAAGGCATCAGAGAACTCATACTGGAGAGAAACCATTTGAATGTAAAGAATGTGGGAAAGCCTTCAGTTCAAGCAATGTTCTCAAAAGTCATCAGAGAATTCATACTGGTGAGAAACCTTTTGAATGCAATGAATGTGGGAGGGCCTTCAGTTCAAGTAATGGACTCAAAAGCCATCAGAGAACTCATACAGGAGAGAAACCTTTTGAATGTAGTGAATGTCGTAGAGCCTTCAGTTCACGTAATGCTCTCAAAAGTCATCAGAGAAGTCATTCATACAAGAATGAAACCATTTGAATATAGTCACAAGTGAGGGCCTTTACTTATAATATTCTTAAAGCTCACCAGAGAACTCACACTTGAAAGAAACCCAATGAATGTGATGAATGTAGCAAAGGATTCAGGTGGTGGGCAAACCTAATTAGGTATCAGAGAATTCATATAGAGAGAAACCTTTTTGTAATAAATGTGGGGAAGATTTCATTGAGAGCAGACACATTATATATCAGAATTCACTTTTGAGAGATTAATGTGGAGCAGGCTTCAGCTGGAGTGAAAATCTTAATTAGAAAGATGTCAAAGGACATACTATAAAGAGAAATCCTTTGAATGTAGGGAATACTTTAGTACCAGGAGAACAGTTTATATAACAACTATTAAACTGTGAAGGAAATTACCTTTAACAATTTCAAAAATCAACGTACTGATTAATCATCACTATAGAAGCAAAATGTTGAAGCATTCTTCCCACCCTTGGCAGAGAAACGGTGGACCTACTACAGGGGTTTGGGCCCGGGCAGGAGTACTGCCTATTTTGTTATGGCTTCAAACCTGAGAATACTTTTTACATTATAAAACAAAGTTTCATTGTATCTTAAAATGTATAAACCATTCTTAACTGGATCTATACAGAAGCAGGTGGTGGAACTTCCAAGGGCCAAAAATTGCCAACCCCTGTACTAAAGGTTCAGAAGTTTTCAGACAGAACTAAAGGTAATTTATTTTACTTAATTATATCTATTACAACAGGGAGCTTTTACCTTGCATGAGAAATGTTGTGGGGGTGGGGGGGAAGTGTAGATGGATACTAATACAAAAAAAAGAAAAGAAAAATGTCAAACAATTAAAAGTATACAGAATTAAGCATAATGTATTCTGACAAGGATAGTTTTGTTATTATTCTGTTAAATTTAATATTCACTTGAAGTTTCCATAATATTTTACATATTCACGTAAATTCTTTTTCCTTTGTATATTTTTCTCCTAGTTTTGATGTTTGAGTACATAATTAAAAGAAACCTAAATGGAAACTAAGAAATCCTTCAGCCAGGGAGTATCATTGAGAAATAAATTTATAATAAGAGAAACCCTTAGAATGTAATAAATGTGGGGGAAAGTTTCAGCCGAGGGTAAACATTATTCTCTAAAGAAAACTCATATGCAAGTGAAACCTTGTGGCCCTGTTTGGCATGTCTTAATGGGTAGGGTGAGTGGCTGAATAAGATATTAAGTATATTGTGGTCAGGGGCCAACTAGATAAAGAGGGCTAGTGGAGTTCCAAGGCTAAGTGAATTATAGGTTCTTGAAATCTTGCCCAGAGGATGCTATATCCAGAGAGAAGAACTGGTTTATCAGGCGAGTACATAGCCATAACTCAGTGAGATGTCAAGAGCCAACAATTCTAACCACTTTTGTACAAAAAGGCAACATCAACTTTACTGCTATTAGACCCCAAGATTGGGCAGGCAAATATGACTGCTGTGGATATGGAGTGGAATGTTTCCTTGTTTGTAGAGATTTGGGTTCTTATTCTTGGAAAATGTCTAATGCTAGTCTGCTACACCAAAAGTCACTGCAGAGCTGGTCTGTTCTTTCTTGTATTCAGCTTTACTGCTTAACTTCCCCCAACCCCCTCCCCAAGGTAGGCATCCCATTTGACAATACTTTCTGTTGAGAATGTACTTCTTAGTACTTCTTTGATACCTTCGATATTTATGTCTATCACTCTTCCTTTTTTTCCTGTTCTTTTGCTTTTTTGACTTTGCTTTCTAATGGGACTCACTCATCTAGTACAGACTAGACTCTCAGATACATCTTATTCCAAATGTCTCTTGAAGAATTCTACCAACTTCTATTAATTTTTTCATTGATATCTTTTGTTTTTATATCACTTGCATTTCCTATTGTATTTCTTTCCCTCCCAGGGAATTACTTCTTGTAATAAATAATAAAGAGGGGAAAAGTTCAAAAAAATCAAGCAATATAATGAAAAATATTAGATGCAGTACTCCACACCCAGTCCCCTCACATCTGTCAAGAGGTGTCTCTACTTCAAATGTATATATACTTTGTTTGGGCTAAACTTGTTCACTATCATTTCATAGCATTCAAAATAAGAATGTTAAATAAAAACTTCCCCTCCATCATTAGCCGTGACTTAGTTGGATTAATACCATGGATTCAAGAGTGTTTTAATATTATGAAAACAATTAGAACAATTATATTTAAAACAGAAACCATCTAAAACCACATGATGAATAGATAGGGAAAAGGCCTTTGCCATAGTACAACACTCATGCTAAAAATCCCATCAAGCAAAGGCATAGAAAGAGCTTTAATACAGAGAAAATCATTGGTAGAAAAGTGAACATTATTTGCAGTGGGAGAACAGCATAAGTTTCCCCAAGAAATATAGAAAGAAAAGAAGGCTGCCTCTTTCCTTTCTATTTTATGACATGCTTCTAGAGTTGCTAACAGTAGCAAGAAGAAGAAGGGGGGAAATGAAGGCTTTATAAAGATAAAGAGGAAACCAAACTAAAATTGCTAATGCAATCATGATTTATGGGAAAAATCTTAGAGAATCTGCAAAGAAACTAATTAGAAGGTTGAAGGCTTTGATATCAGGCCAAAATGGCTACCTCATTGTAATTAGACCAGTTAAGTTCCCACATACCTATTCCAACAAAGCCTTGGAGGCCACAGGCCACAGCTGAGTAATCAATACATGCAATGAGAAACTACTCTAAACGTGATTTCAGAATGCATACAAGGCTAACCAGAAACCTGAGGACAATAGAAAAGGTCTGGTGCCAGCACAGAGTCTGGGCCAGGGTGATATTTAGTCTACAAGTCTCCGTGTCTGGAAGCAGTAAGAAGACCTTGGTGTGGGGACATTAGAAGCCCCAGGAGTGGGAACAAGTTAGGGAGCACTGTGGTTTAGCAGATCTTAGAACAAGAGAGCAACGGTCCAGGGACTCTGAGGAACCCAAAACTTTTCTTGAGTTATTGGAGAGAGACCACAAGAACCAAGTCTCAAAACCTCAAAAGCATCTGGGGAGGGGAGCCTCACCCTGTGATGTGAAAGTCAGTTTAAAAGTCCAGATGACCCAGAGCGAGACCAAAGCAGAACCAACCAAAACCTCACCAGCAGTTGAGCCTGGTGCTGGCACAAAGGCCTGCTTTGTGAAATAAAGCTAGAGAAATGGCTAAATATAAGACAATACTGACCTGTATTGGTAATTTTTGTAGCTATAGTCTCCAAATGAGCAACTCTATAAGAAATGCTAGCAGAGACTCAAAGGATGTTCCACAAGTATTTCATAAATACCTAGAAGAAATGAAGTTAAGTAAAAGCTTTGGAGGAAAGAATTAGGAATGGAATAGTTTCAAACCATTCCTTAAGCTTCATTCAAGAAAGTTTAGAAACTAGATTACCTCAAACACAAATCAGTGACTCCATGAAGCAGCAAGAAGTCAATGAAAAAAATAAGAGGGAAAAGTAAAGAAGTAAAAGTTCCTATCAATAAGTACAGCAATGGAAAACAGGCAAAGTAGAGGTAACTTAAGTGTCATTGAATTCCATGAAAACTAATTTAAAGAGAAAAAAAAAGCCTGGAAACTATATTAGACCCAGAGAATTAAGTAAAGGTAGAATCCACTAATGACCTCCTGAAAGGAAAAACTCTAGGAATTGTAGAGCCAAAATGCCTTTGTCCCACATCAAAGAAAAAATATTGCCAATATCCAGAAAGAAGTTGTTCAAGTACCAATGAAATATGGTCAACATCATGTAATATCCATCAACTTCTACTGAAAACCAGAGGAGATCTTGGGGTGCAATATTTCAAAAAGACAGAGATAACTCAGTATTATCTGATAAAGTCAAGTATAATCCTACCAGTGTTTCTGATAAAAGACAAGATTTTTGCAAATAGAAGGTTACAGAATATAACCTTCAGGTAAATTTATTTGAGTAGCTGGAAGATGTATGATTTTGTAGTGCCAATGTTCTTGGGGATTGGGGAGAAACAAATGTCCCTTGAGAAACTTAATGTCTTCAAAGGGTATTGAGAGAGTTAAATGGAGAACCGTGGAGTGAACTGCTGTTTTCAGGGTCTGGAGAAGAGAAAGAGAAGGTAGGGTAAACAATATTATTCTTGTATATAATGGCCAAAGGACAGTTGGATGCACATGCCGTTTGTTGTATAAATTAACCAAACTCACCAGGGATGTGGAGAAGAGAGGTAAGATGGAGGAAGATAATACCATGGGAGGAACATACAAGCAAAACAAACTTCTTCATCCCAAAATGGGAGAGAAAGGAACTAGGACCTAAAAGAGCACCTTAGATTGCCTTAGTCAATGTCTGAACAAGGTGTAATATGTGAATAATGGAATATAGTTGCACCACAAGAGTGAAGGAAACAAGAACAGGAGAGCAGTTTCTACAAGGACAGCCACATTGCAAAGAAAACAGTTTGGAAAGACTCTGGAAGATCTGTTATGAAACATGGTATCTATCTCCATCCAGACAGCACAGACATATATTGGAGATGGATATTTGGATATTTAACATAAACAATTTGCTTGACTATGCTTATTTCCTACAAAGTTTTTCCCCCCTTAGGGTTTTTAATGGGAGTGGCCCAGAGAGTGGATTAGAATTAGTGATGCCAAACAATACTCAGGGCCCTATTTTAAAATGTTTGAAATTTCACAAACCATTTGGAGTAGTGCTCATCTGCTTCCCCTTACTGTTGAAGAGATCAATTTCTAGCTCCGCTTCCCTAATGGAAGAGTGGTTGGGGGACCAGGGCCTAAGTATCAACTGAACAGGGCCAAATAGTTGCAACACCCCATGGCCATGGTGGCCTGACTGAACATAAGTATCAGGTGTTAGTGATCAGTGAAGCGGTGTCAGCCAATCAGCATTCACTATTCAGTTCAGCCAGTCCTATCTTATACATTATGATCTAACAATCGAAGGTTCATATATCAAGCTGTGTTAGATTTTAGGAAAGTGGTTTGATATGTTTATCACAAAAGAGTAAGAGGAGTTTATAATGATGAGAAAGTAAGATATAAGGATAGGAGAGGATTTTGTGCTGGCCTTTTCAGTCACCTATTGAGGAATCTTTGAAGAAATCTATAAAATCCATAAACAGATCCCTTAGAGTAAAAGACCATTTTGAGTTTTCAGTCATTCTAGTTCATGATAAAGCAGATCTTAACCATCAAAGATGGGTTACACAAGAAAGCAAATTGGAAAGTAAGTGAAGACATTTATGGAGGCATCTGCAAAAATTAGGATGAACTTAGACAAACTTTCCATGAAATTTTGTGGGATATTAAGAAACTTCAAAAGAATATTCTTCCCCAGAACCAGTAAAGGAAGAGAAAGATGAGAAAAATCATTGTGTCATTTCTAGCAATTTCATTTATTTTAGCTACCAACTTCCAGAAAGCTCTCTTTTGTTGTTTTCCTTCCTCTAATTTACATCCTCCTTTTGGACAGCCTTTCTGGACTCACACACATATTCTATATTTAATAGCTAACCTTAGTCCAAGAAGAGGGCTAGATTCTGGCCTTGAAGATAACAATGGTATGGACATTTTAGGAAAGATTTAAAGAAAACACCAAGGTTTCTTCTCTAAGACCATGTAATTATCTTTTGGAAAGCTAAAAGTGTATACCTATATACTCATGCCCTTTAAGGGCTTATAATGGGGGTATATTACCCTAGGGACCCCAGTTTTCATCCAAGTTAAAATCATATGTAAAATTATTAATTCTTACTTCTGAAATCACATTGCCTATTGTCCTAAATCAAAACTTGGGAAGTTTTGTGGTGGGTTCTTATTTGTATTTTGTTTGTGGTAGGGGGTCAAGAATGAGCTTTTTTAACAAAAAAATTAAAATTTTATTTCAACTTCAGTTAGCCTTGAATCCACTGAAGTGACTTAGCAAAACTGATGCATCTTAGACCTCATGGATTACTGTAACTTCTGGTTTTCAGTGGCCAAAAAAACCCACCCAACCATCTACTATATTTTTTCCCGTGTGTCCAGAATAATTATAGGATTCTTATCGCTCTTATGATTGTTGCTGTATGGTTAATGATGGTATTATTCTCTGTGACCAAACACCTACACTCATTTCTGGACAGAAGCACTTCACTTTCCTAGGACACTTCCTTGGGTAATTTATTTTTTGTTTTTCTGGATAAGAGAGTCAAAAAAATTTAAACTAGTTTTTATATAATATAAAATATGAATTAATCTTTGCAGGGCTAGAGATGACTATTGTATTTGTTTTGTCCTTTTACACATCTTGCCATTTTCACACATTTGTTAGCTGCTACATTTTTGTAGCATAACATTCCAGTTCACTTCTTAAAAAAAAAATTCATGTGAAATTTACATAAACTATGCTAAAACTTATTCTTCTAGGCCTTAGTGAAGCCCAGTTATGGCAGGTGACATTGCTGGCCAAGGTACTATCACAGAATACGAAACCCAAGACATGGATCTCCAAATCACTCTCAGTAGTCCTTTTGGGAGACTGTTGATATTAAGTATTAAACTACAAAACTTTGAGTAGACTCTTAACTGTGGATGAGTTCTGGTTTTCTAGAAAGTTTTGTGACTTGTGTTTAAGCAAAGTTCTCTAATTCTGAAATGCTAAATGTTGCTGCACACTCAACAAATGTGTACAGTAGTCTCCTGAAGCTGAGAAAGTTTATGCCCTTCAAGAGCTTTAGATGCTAGAATGAAAGATGTATTATTACAAGGCAGAAAAAAAAATAAAAATGAAGAGAAGTAAGCACAGACAAGCAAGACAGTTTTGAAAATAAAATGTAGGATTTGTAATGTACATTTTAGAAAGCAAGTGTTATGAAATGGAGATTCAGACTTTCACATTAGAATCATTTTGTGTTCTGTTGTATATGAAAATGCTCTTTTTGGATGTTTAAGTTCATAATGAAATATTTTTATATAATCCTTCATAACTTTAAAGAGAACAGTTTCAATAGAGAAGTCAGAAGATTAGAAGTCAGATTGCAAAGAAGAAATGAAAGGAGAGGAAATGGAAATAGGGAATATATAAAACATTTTCTGGAAGTGTAACTGAAAAATAGAGGAGGGATATAGCATGATAGCTTAAAGACATTTAAGATCTATTGGGTTTTTTTAAGGTTGGGTAAAACTTGGCCATTTTGAAATTGGTATAGAAGGAACTAGTAGGTAGAGACTAACAATTATCGAGTAGAGTGAGGTTGCTGGAAAAGAAGGGAACAAGGATACATGTAAAGGAGTTAAAGGGCAGATGCTTCAGAAATTGGAGGAAAGGAAGAGAATGAAGGATGATGTCAAAGGCTTTGGAAAGACAGCACCATGGAGCGCAGGATCTCTACACCCCAGCACTTTATTTGAGTGTAGCTCTGAGGATGTTGAGTTCAGTTGACTAGTGTGGTTTCTTCTAGCTCTAAATCTATAATCCTAGGAAATGAAGAAGAGGGGAAAAGAGGCAGCTCATGGTTAGTGACCTCCATTTATCAATAAAGTATGAAGTCAGGGTCTCTCATATTTGAGGAGGTGTTGTTGAAGAGACTTGGAGCAGCTGTACGGGGAAGGATAGAAAATCCACTAGGAGGAAATAAAAAGTGTTGCAGAATTGATGATCCAATTAAAATTAGATAATAGACATCTGCTTTGGACACAGCTTGGCTTCATGATTTTCTCTAGCTCTGTTTAGTAGCATGCAAAAAATGGAGGAGGTAGATGGTAGAAGTAATTCAGGGTTAAGGTTTAGCAAGCCTTGTGTGGGAATAGGACAAAGGAAAAGAAATTTGAGAGTAAAGAACAGTGTGAAACTGAACTGGTTAATTGTATGGTTTATATCAGGAAAGGGAAAATGAAATCAGGTAAATGTTAATGACCTGGAAAAATACTGAAAGAGGGGGTTCAACATTTATTAAGTCAGGAAATATTTACTAAGCCCCCACTGTGTGACAGGCTCTGTGCTAAGCACAGGGGATACAAATATGAATGAAGAAAGACTGTCTCTGCCCTCAAGGAACTTACAATCTAATGGGGGAAGATACACAAAAAGGCTGACAAGTTAGAAGGGTTGCAGGGGTAACAGGGTCAGGTGCCCAGTGAGGGGGCATGGCAAAGTCAGAGATATCCCAGAGTACTGCAGTTGGAAAAGAAATGAGATGTGTGCTGAGCTGAGCTCTTTCCTTAAAGGGGAAGTTGAGGAGTTCATAGTTCCACCGTTCAGTCACTGGGGCAAAGGATAGTGAGGAGGGTGATGGGATCTTGGAGGATGATGAGGTTTTTCCCTACAGCTTCCTGGGGCAAACAGGAGAAGTCAGCTGTGAAGAGAAAAAGAATGTTAGAATGTTGTCATCATTCAGAGGACTGCCAATTTTTAGACATAGAAGATCACTTTTAGGGGATTGGTGAGATACCTTATGTGTGGCTGAAGTAGAATAGAGAAGTTGTTCATGGGATTGGAGTGGCTTGAGGAACCAGGATGTTAAAAGTGTTTCAGGCAGCATTAACATGGGTCTTGATGTCTCCTAGGATAGGAGTGGGGATTGGGGAAAGGAGGAATACTGGTACAAAAGCATGTTGGGACCAGTAAACATCAGCCTCTTCTACTTGGATGGGATGATACCTTGAGATGATGAGAACTTCGGTGGAATTTGCTAAGTTGCCATGGCAAAGGTCGAATTTGGAAGTTGCAGCAGGTTGTAGGGTGCATTCTGCCCCTCTCCTCAGGACCAGTGTGACTGCGAATCAGAGAAGGTGGAGCCAGAGATAGTGGCCTCAATAGAGAATTATCCAGGGAAGCTAAAAGAAAAAGAATAAGAGCTCCATGTGGAAACTGTTTCTGTGGCTATTGTGACTATGCTTAGATAGAAAATTGATAGCTTTAAATGAAATTTCATATGGGGAGAGGATTTTAACTATTTCTGAGAAATGACAGGTTTGATTTTTTAAAAGATGACATTTGATAAGAATTATAAAAAGCTAATGTTTACTCAGAGAAAATCAGGCAAGTGGAAAGGATTTCTTTGAGTGAAAAGTTAAATTAAAATTTTAATTTCAGTCTGTTATGACTATAACACTCTGCTCAAAGTATGAGAACTAAGTAAGGAATCTTTATTCCTATTCACTTTACAAGCTGCGGCATAGAAAGGTTAATGAACAAGAAGAATTCTCTGAATTAAGGGAACTCTGAACACATGCTATTTTCCTACCAATATTTATAGCAGATGGAAAAGAACAGCTGTGGAAGGAATTAGACCTGGATCAAAAGCTGTCTCCAGCTGTTCTTGGGAAGTGTAGCTCATGTTTAAGGAGAGGGAGCAGACTGGACCTTTTGTCATTGCTCTCTGCCACAGAGGAATGAGTGATGCTATCCATTAGCTCAGAAATGGAGGCTAGTTTCTAGATGAACTCATACCAGGAGAGGGAAGATGCAGCCCCCCTCTCTTTACCTCCACAGTAACCAGCAGATTGAAAACCTGTGTATGACCTTGGACAGTTCCGGCACTGTTTTCTCTTCCATAAATGAGGGAGTGGCCTGAGTGGCCTTTCAGGTGCCTCCCAGCTCCTGATCTGTGACCCTTTGATTCTGAAGCTGCCTCTGACTATTGCCACCTCCCTTTGCAATAAATCCAGTCCTCAACTCTAGGCTGGGAAACTTGACTTCAGTTCCTGGCAAAATTCTACAACACATTAAAGGGATGGTTTGTGGCCATCTAGAAAAGGAGTCAGTGGTCACTAAGAGCCATCAGGCTTTCATCAGGGATGGTCTCACTAGGCAAGCCTAATTTCCTAATGATGTTTCTTAATTGGTAGGTAAGGGGAATGTTCCTAACTTGACATGTCTGGCCTTCTGCAAAGCACTAGGCCAAATCTCCCAGTCAGCCTTGAAGATAAGATGGAGATGTGGGCTAGTAGTAGCTTTGTTGTTGCTGTTCAGAGATAGAAGATGATGTACAGGGTGAGAAACAGAGAGAATGGAAGTTTGGATGAACTGTTCTTTATTGAAAACATGAACTCCAATAACCAAAATTTTGTTGTTCTGTCGTTTCAGTTGTGTCCAACTCTTCATGACCTCATTTGGAGTTTTCTTGTCAAAAACACTGGAATGGTTTGCCATTTCCTTCTCTGGTTCTTTTTACAGATGAGGAAACTGAGGCAAACAGATTTAAGTGACTTGCACAGGGTCACAGTTGTTAAGTACCTGAGGCCACATTTGAACTCAGGAAGTTGTCTTCCTGATTCCAGACCCAGCGTGTGATGCACTGTGGCACCCCCTAGCTGCCCCAGCACTATATTTAGTAGGCCCCTAACAAGTAAAATGTCTCCCATCCTATCCAACCTTCTACCCTGGACATATTGCCCTATTACTACCCCACTGTTACTCTACTTTTCTCTGCTTGGTATTTTCCTTCCCTGGTGTTTTATAGCATCTTTGACTAGACCTTCAAAAACCACTGGGACTGTTAATCCATTCAGCCATCCATTGCTAAACCATCTTGATGGGGGAGTGAATGCAAAATCACTTAGTCCATTATATTGAGCTAGCCCACATCAGTTCACTTTCTACATCCCATTGAGCCAACAATCCTGGTCATCTGCTCTGCCACCACACAGTACCTTCCCCACTTCTAACCTTTCACTTCGTGCTCTAGTTACTGAATCAAGCAACTACATTAGGATCAGTTAAGCCTTCCTGTGACTCCTAAGGCTTAAAGTCCTTCCCCTTGGCATATTACCCTGTATATAGTTATCTCCCTTAATAGAATGTTTCTTGAAGTTTCTTGAAGGTGGGGACTGACTTTTATATTTATGTCTCCAGCCCCTAACATGACATCTAGCACATAGTATGAGCTTAATATTTTTAATAACTTTAGAAGTATAAAGGCTACAAACTTTAAAAATACCTTTTGAAAATTAAAATTTATGCTTTAGTTTTGTAAATTTTGAATAAAATTGTAATTTGAAGATGAAACACCCTGTCATTATTCATTGCATGTATGAGTTTCTGAAAGACATCATGTCAGGCTGGTGGACTGGTAGAAGAGGTTCTCTTGCTTGTCACCTGATCTTTATTCATTACTTTTTCTTGTGAGGTCATGTGAAAACTATTATAAATACATTAAAACCTCATTCTTTGATCTTTTAAAAAATATTTTATTTTTCTCCAATTACATGTAATAACATTTTTGATGTTCATTTTAAAAAATTTTGAGTTCCAAATTTCCTCTCCCTCCCTTACCTCCCTCCTCCCTGAGACAGTAAGTAATTGGATATAGGTTAGACATGTTCAGTTATGCAAAACATATTACCGTATTAGCCGTGTTGTGAAAGAAGACACAGATCCAAAGCCAAAATACAGAAAGTGAAATACAGTATGCTTTGATCTGCATTCAGACTTTTGGATAATCTTAAGACTAGGATTAGAAATGTAATCCTTTCGGTCACTGAGTAGAGACTAATTAGTTTTATAAAGTTCAGAAAGCAACTAGAGCAATGTATTGCATGACAGTGGTTACAATGAGTTTTAATAAGAAACAATGTTTTAAAACTTTATATCACCAAACTTTCAAATTTGAGGGTAAGTCTGCAGTATTTCTTTTTATGAATTTATGAAAGCTCAAAGTTGGACTGAAATGTTTGGGACACCCTGTAGAGTTTGCTAGACAAAAAACGTTGAAGGTATTCAATCTAGATTGTCGTTGAAACTGGGGCATGAATTTATGAACATCAGTGACTTTGAGAAAGCAGAACAAAAGCACATTTGGGCTATGGCTGGCCTGCTAGGGGAACTGAAGAAGAGGAGGAACAAAGGAGCTTGGAAATGACTGCTCATTTTACATCAAAAAAACGACTGATTTAAAATAGGAGTCACTCATGCCAGGACAGGGATGATGATAAGCCATCTTTCTCACTGCTACATCTTCAGTGAGTATTTCTCTGATAATTACTATTGCACACATTGACCAAAGTCTTTATAACAATCACAGAATTACAGATTCAGGCAAAATCACAGAATTTCAAGTTAGAAAGGTTCTTCATGGTGATCTAGTCCAACCTACATTCAAAAAAGAATACCTTGATAATCAGTGGTCATTCAATCTTGATTTTTTATCTATTTTTTTTTTTTTGCCACTGTTCAATTGGAGGGATCTCACTGCCTCCTAAAACAACTCATTCCACCTAAAATGCTTTTGGGGGAAGTTTTTTGTTACATTCAGTACTCAGTGCCTTTTGGGAATTTCCACTCTCTGCTATTTAAGGTCAAGCAGAACAAGCATAGTCTCTCTTCTACTCAATAGTCCTCCAGATGCTTGAAGACCATGATTATGATACCACAGAACTGACACTCATATGGCATGAATTCAAAGCCCTCACTCCACCTTCCTGGGTCACCCTCCTTTGGAATTCATCTTAACAATGTCCTTAAAACATACTGCCCAGAACCAAGCACAATAATCCATATCTGGTCTGACCAGAACAGAGTGTAGTGAGATTATTACTTCCTCATTTCTGGAAACTATACTTCCCTTTATGTAGCCAAAGATGGCACTGTATTTCTTGATTGTCATATCACACAAACAACTCAGATTGAGCTTTCCATATAGAAAAATCCCCCAAAAAACTTTTTGAAAATTACTGTTTGACCATGCCCAAATTCAAAAGATACTGGAGTGGTTTGCCATTTCCTTCTCCAATTCATTTTACAGATGAGGAAACTGAGTCAAACTGGCTTAAGTTACTCACACAGCTAGTGTCTGAAGGATTTGAACTCAGATCTTCCTGACTCCAATAGTTTAGACACTGGGATCCAGATCTTAGATGCTGTTTGAGTATGTTAGTTATCCCTCCAAAATCTATCAACTGCAAATTTGATAATTATACTACATCTATGTTCATCATCAATAAAAGCATGATTTCCTGAAGGACACCACTATGTGCCTTCTAATTTGACATACTCATTGACTATTCTTTGGAATTGACCATTCAATCTGTTATGGAACATTATAATTTCACTCTTTTCTAGTCTACAAAAATAGCTTTAGACTTGATCAAATGGTTTGCTAAAGCTGAAGTAAACCTTATCTATAGCACTCCTCTGATCTATCAGTTTAGTAAAGGCAGAGGAGGGGAGGGAGAAGCAAATATCAGTATAGTTAACTGTTAACATACTGTTTTTGTCACATTTTTTTTTCTGCATCTATTCCTCTTTCCTGTCCAGAGAAATATTCAGCTTAACAAAGAATGAAGGGGGAAAATAGTTAAACATAACTAATCAAGACACCAAACAATTCTGTTAATATATGCTGAAAATATCAAAAATAATATCTCTAATTTCTTCTTTATTGTTTCCACAATGTGACTGATTTTATTATAATTGGGTCTCTATCCACCTGGCTTGACTTGAGCTTAAGTATCCATCTAGTTTAAATGTTACCATCTCTCCTGCTGGCATCTCTTAGGATACCTCAAGGATATGTTTGTTTAGCCCCATAAAATGACCATCCCAAAAGATACGTTATCTGGCCTTTCCTGTTTTTGTGCAGTTAAAGGACCTTTATTCTCTTCCAAGGAGACAGCAAGTCTGTCAGTTGTGATCCCTTAGCAAGGACTATGAGATATAGATGGGTTCCATAAACAATTAACATCCCTTAACTGTTAGAGGGGCATGATTAACCTTACCTGAATGGCGGCCCATCTTTCTTAGTATAATCAATCATAATGTTGCTGTCCCAACCTATCACTTGTTTCCATGTCTACCAAGATCCCTTTTGTTGTATGTTAATAAAGAGGGTCTTCTCCTTCTCTGGCGGTCACTGGCTCTGCTGAGGTTGCCAGTGTGACCCGTTTTGTTAACAGTTATACATATTACTGTTCACAAACTGATCTCCAAGCCTCTGTACCTCAGTCTACCTTTATTAAATTTATTCAAGATGATGCAATATTACACATTGATATTAATTCCTACAGGTGCAGTATTAGATAACTGCATTGATGCAACACAATTTGTTTAGCCATCCCTCAACCACTGGTCATTTTTTGTTGTTGCTCAGTCATGGCCAACCCTTCATGATCCCATTTGGGGTATTCTTAATAAAGATACTGGAGTGGTTTGTCATCTCTTTCTCCAGTGGACCCGTCTTATCAGGCAGTCAGGTTAAGTGGCTTGCCCAGGTTCTCATAGCTAGGAAATGTCTGAGGCTGGATTTGAACTCAGGTCTTCCTGACTCAGGCCCAGTGCTCTATCCAATGAGCCACCAGCTGCCTCTTAATGGGCATTTACTTTGTCCTACTGTTCTAAATGAAAGTATTAAAAAAAGGTTCATTCCACTATGAAATCTCTTCTGTTAAATAAGTCATCCCCTTCATGTTAAACCATTCCCTACTTTCAAAAGGTTTCATTTAAGGATGAGTTTTCTGATAAGTTATGTACTTTCTGATAGATAATAAGTTACACATGCTGGCTAAAGACATTCCCAAATTCATCAGTCAAAGGATTTCTCTCCAGTATGAAGTCTCTGATGATAAATAAAGTGTGTACTCTCACTAAAGGCTTTTTCATATACATTGCATGCAAGAGGTTTCTCTCTAGTATGAGTTCTTTGATGTCTAATAAGATTTGCTCTTCGGCTGAAGTTTTTCCCACATTCATTGCACCCAAATGTTTTCTCTCCAGTGTGAGTTCTCTGATGTCTAATAAGCTTTCCCTTCTCACTGAATGCTTTCCCACATTCATTACATGTAAATGATTTCACTCCAGTATGAGTTCTCTGATGTCTATTAAGGCATCCCCGTTCTCTGAAAGCTTTTCCACATTCATCACATGTGAAGGGTTTCAGTCCAGTATGAGTTCTTTGATGTCTATTAAGGCATCCTCTCTCCTGGAAGGCTTTTCCACAGTCATTACATTCAAAGGGTTTCAATCCAGTATGAGTTCTCTGATGTCTATTAAGGCATCCTCTCTCCTGGAAGGCTTTCCCACATTCGTTACATTCAAAGGGTTTCACTCCAGTATGAGTTCTCTGATGGCTAATAAGGGTTTCTAGTTTACTGAAGGTTTTGCCACATTCATTACATTCAAAGGGTTTCACTCCACTGTGAATCCTCTGATGTCTTTTAAGGCATCCCTTCTCTTGGAAGGCTTTCCCACATTCATTACATTCAAAGGGTTTCACCCCAGTATGAGCTCTCTGATGTCTACTAAGGCTCCCCATCTGGATAAAGCCTTTCCCACATTCATTACATTCAAAGGGTTTCACTCCACTGTGATTTCTCTGATGATAAATGAGATGTGTCCTCCGACTAAAGGCTCTTCCACATTCATTGCAGGCAAAGGGTTTCTCTCCAGTATGAATTCTCTGGTGACTAATAAGGTTTCCCCTTTGGCTGAAGCCTTTTCCACATACATCACATTCAAAAGGTTTGACTCCAGTATGAGTTCTCTGATGTCGAATAAGATGTCCCCTCTTATTGAAAGTTTTCCAACATTCATTACATTCAAAGGGTTTCATGCCAATATGAGTTTTCTGATGATAAATAAGGTATGCCTTTTGGCTGAAGGTTCTTCCACATTCATTACATTCAAAGAGTCTGTCTCTAGTATGAATTCTTTTAAATTTGGTCAAGCTCCCCCTCTGGTTGAAGGTTTTCCCATATTGATTACATCTGTAATGTTTCTCTCCAATACAAATTTTCTGAAGTTCACTCATACCTGACCTTCTGCCAACAGCTTTTTCACATTCATTGTATGCATGTGGCTTTCCTCCAGCTTGTTCTCTATGAAATTTAAATAGATCTGAGTGGTAACTAAAGGACTTTCTGTATGTGCTGTACTTAGAAAGATTTTTTCCCAAGGAAAAAGTATTACATGTAATTAGGTCTGAAAAATCCCTGAAGTTCTGTCCAAGTTTCTTATATGTGGGGAGGCTTTCTTCCATACTGCCTCTCCATAGTGCAAGAAAAAGTGATTCCAAACTAAAACTTCTCCCAACAGAAGCTGTTCTAGGAGTGACTACTACTTGTTGGGGATTTCCTTCCTGATTGCCAGTCTGGTTCTCTGTGTCACATTCCCCAATTTGTCTCATTTTGGGATACCAGGGACTGTCATTTGGCAGACTTTTCTTTGCTAATGATCCCATGCAAATGCCCTGAATTACATTTGAGTCCTTGGTTTCAAACATGGTCTGCCAACTAAGAGAATCTGAAAGAAATGAAAAAAAAAGCCACTCATTTTTGGTTGAATTGAAAAGAACCTTCATTATATCTTCAACTTCTAGTTACACAAAGAGCAAGATGCTAATTTGGGCCCTGTAGAACAAGTAGTATCTAAGGGAAACTGAAGTCAAAGACAAATATTATAAATGCTAACTTTTCATTTTATTTATATAATTTCCCTCATATTAAAAAATACTTTATAAAGTATTTTTAGCATAAATGAATGTTATACATGGTTACAGACATTTTCTGCATGGGTTTAGAGGCACTCTTGTTTTTAATATGATGAATTACATTAGGTTTCTAATGTTGAGTCATCTTTATATTCCTGTTATAAATCCCAGTTATTTATAATGAATAATTTTTTGCATATATTGCTGTATCATTTTTCCTATAGTTTATTTCAATATTTTGTATTATTCAGTAGTAACTCATAGGAATAAAGCATGGATATGGTTTTCTATAATGTTATTTGGTATAGTTCTATAAATGCCACAGTTAAGACAAGATAAAAAAAGTAAAAACATGAACACTGACAAAGAGGAGAGTAAAATGCTCCTTTTGATGCATAATGATGGTTTCTTTAGAAAAATCCAGAAGATCATCAATGAAACTCATCAAACCATTAGAAAAATTTTTAATTTACAGGGATTCTTTTGGAGGAATAAATATTGAAACTCTCATGAGAGGCGATGGGGGAAAAATGTAAGGATATATATATAAAACCATTCTGCTTTGACCTTCCTGGGTTATATGCCTGTCAGAGAGACTTCTGGCTCAAAGTGTTAAGGCATTTTAGTCTCTTTCTGGATTAATGCAGGGACAAGGTATGATCTTGGTGGAACCGTGAATTGAACCACCAACAATTTGGAATCATGCCCAGAAATCCATTAAGACATCCACCCCTTTGGGCCCAGAATTCCACTGTGAGGCACATGCTACAAGGACATCAAAGACAGGAGGAAAGCATGCACAAACACCAGAATATTAGCAACGTTACTTTTTATGTGAACAAAGAACTACAAACAAAGCAGAAGAACAGAGGGAGTAGTGGCATCCAGATTCCAGAGGGTCACAGGAGTAAGTAGAGCTCAGCCACTCAGCCTGGAGTACAAACATAGATTCTCAATCCAGTCACTGAGGCTACAAGTATGAGTAAAGAGAAGAAAGTACCTAACACACTAAAGAAACACCAGGATTATCTAGAAGAAATTAAGTTCAAATACAGTTTTAAAGAAAAGAATGGTCTGGGCACAAGGACTGGAAGAGAATCTGGAAGAAATTAAATTAAGTAAAAAATAAAAGAAAAAATTGGACAGAGAATGAAATGCTCAGAAGGTAGAAAACCAGGAACGATAAGAACTCCATAACTCCATAAGATAATGGGAAAAATAAGAACACAGTCAAAAGATTGAAAAAACAGAAATAAATGTAAGGCAACTACCACTAAACACAAGGAACTCAGAAAACAGATTGAGAAGAGAAAATTTAAGGCTCATTAAATTCCCCAAAAACATTTTAGCACCATATTCCGTTAAATCACAAAAGAAAACTACTCAGATCTATTAGAACCAGTGGACAAAGTTAAATAGAAAGCATCTACCAGTCACCTCCTGGAGAAAAGAACACAAATCAGGAGGACAGAGACTTCCTTAAAGAAAAAAAAACACAAAACACAAAATTTGTCACAGCCCAAATCCATAATATCTATATCAAAAAACAAACACACAAACAAAAAACCCACAAGCATCCAGAAAGAGTTCAGGATCACACCAGACTATGCTACAACTACTACAAAGGAGAGAAGTTCTTAGTATTCCAAAAGGCAAAAAGATTAAGGCTTATAGCAAAGAATAACTTACCCTGTAAAAGTGAGTACTCTACATCACACAAAATGGATACTTGAGGCAGATAGACCAATTAGAAAGCTATTGCAATAGGGTAGGCTTGGCTGGTAGTCATGTGAGTGGAATGAATATATGAGGGAGGAGTCAATGGGAGACTGAAGGGACAATGGAGAAATAACGAAAAGACACAGCAAGAAGTGGGGTTTGGTAGCACCAGATTGGAAACTACACCACCAAGCTGTAATCATCAACACAGTCTGATACTGGTAAAAATAAATAAATAAGAAAGAAAAGTTGATCAATGAAACAAAATAAGAAAAAAGATGCCAGAGCAACCAAACATAATAGTAACATAATAGACAACAACTTCAGGTGGAACACAGCGCTATTGAAGGAACTGCTGGAAAAGCAGAAAGCAGTCATGGAGAAACTGGGCTTAGATCAACATCTCACACTACATACCACAACAAATTCCAGAGAGAGACATGATGTAAATAAAAAAGTCATGCAATAAACACATTAGATAATTGGGGACAAGATACACCATATGGATAGGGGAAGAGTTCTTGATCAAACAAAGGATAAGTAGAGAAGATCTCAGGAGACAAAACTGACAATTTTGATTCTGAAGATTGAAAAGGTTTCACTCACCATGACGAAGGCCAAGAGAACCTCCTCCCTCGAGTTGCCATGGTGCTTCCCCTCTCTCCAACAGGGAGATCACATGCACTTTAGAAACAGGAAGCCCTACATACAGGTATAGAAATGATAAAGTGCTAGGAACAGAAACATGCGGAGAATTAAATTCTATTTAGGGTAAAGCTAAGATACAATCTTTGGATTATATTCTATTTCATATTCTAGGGATTACAAGTCACTTATGGGCTCAAGATGTCTATTTGTTCTATTTGCTTCCATATATACAGAATAATGGTCAGGTTCTCTATCAGGGATTTTTAACCTGGGATCAATGATCCTGGTTGGGTTTTTTTTTTTTGGTTGCTGTTGTTTTTAATATTGTGATAACCGCATTTCAATAGAATTGGTTTCTTTTATAATGCTAAGTATCTTTATGCATTTAAAAACACTATTCTAGACCAGTAGTGTCAAACTCAGAAACAGGGGCCACCAAAGCATACATAAGGATCCTTGAGGATTATATATTGACCTAGAAAGTAACATGTTTATATTTTTTAAATTAACATATCAACATATAAAAATCAGATAGGAACTACATTTAACTCTGGTTCAAGTCATACTTAGTAGTGTTGTGGACCATGTGCTTGACATCTCTGGCCTAGAGGACCTCTCCCAGCTCAGCTCACTCTTCATGTGGCTCCATCTCCTTAGCAGAAGCCTCACCCCATGAACTGCTACTGTCCCTCCCTCATCTTCCCACTTCTACTCCCTGACTTCCAGCTCCCCTTTATATGTTATCTTCCTCTATTACAATGTAAGCTCTTTGAGAGCATGGGCCATTTTGTTTTCTTGTACTTGTATCAGCAGTATTTTGCACGTAGTAGTACCTGACCCATAACAGGCACTTAACAAATACTGTCCACAGAGAATCCCTCTTTCACCACTGTGGAGAACACCTTTGGTGAGCTTACATGGAGGAGTGGCAGAGTCACAGGGTAGCCATGCTTACCGAGGGAGACCAGGTTCTCATAGGTCTCCAACATCACGTCCCTGTACAGGGCCCTCTGGGCAGGATCCAGGCATCTCCACTCCTCCCAGGTGAAGTCTACAGCCACATCCCTGAACGTCACTGAAGCCTGAATCAAACACATTCCTGCTTAACCAGGGACCACTCCTCCAAGTATCTCCTGACAACTTAGTTACTATGTGCCTCACTTTGTCTCAGACTCAGTGACTCCAACAGTTTTCCTTGATTGCTCAAGTTCATCCTGAAAACTTCCTTCCCATAAAAGAACCTCCAGAAAATCATGCACTTTGCCCTTGAATCCCCAAACCAAAGCAGAAAATGAGCATCTGTGGGACAATCAGATCATTACTTCTGAGATGGTCCCTCTGACTGCTCTTGGCAGCTTCTGTCTCACCTTCTCCAAATCAGTTTCTCCATGGTTTCCACATATGGCTCCCAGTTGTGTCCTCTGTGTCACCCTGAAAGTCTAGTCCCCCTTCCTCAGGACAGTCTTAAAATACTCTAAAGTAGTCTCATTCCCCTTAAAATTCTCTTCTGTAGCCTCAGTGTCCCTAGGGCCTTCAATGGATTCTTCCTCTTCCCACTATTGGTTGAGAAAGTTACACAAGTGCCAGCATATGACAAGAAAAGGAAATCAAAGGCAAAGAGGAGACAAAATTACCCTCAAATGCTGGAGGGTTTGCTACGGGTAGAGCACGGATTCTTAACCAGATAAAGGATAGAGCAATTAAAAAAGATATAAGTGATGAGGTTGAAAAACCTTTGCACCAAAAAATTAATGTATCCAGAGTAATGAATTTCTCAGATGAGAGTTTGATGTCCAAGATATACAAAAAACTAACAGAAATATATGATCCCCAATATATAAGTAATCAAAGAATATGAATAAACAATTCTCAAAATAAGAATTAAAAACTATTAATGAATTGCTAATTAATTTGTGGAATAAGGGAATGGGACCACGATGGGGTCCCTCTGGTTGAGTCGGAGGAAGGTGTGCCAGGTTCTCTGGATACTTGCTGGGAAAGACCATAATAACACAAAGTGGGGAATATGCTTCAATCACCCTTTAATAAGGCACTGAAAGTACAGATAGCATGGGGACAGGGACAGGTTGGTGGGAGGAGACAGTCAGCATGAGGAAGACAATGGCAAAGGGGAGAGGCACAGTCACATGACTGTGCCGTGGAGCTGGGAGCACTGGGCAGCATGGACTGTAGGAGGTGAAAGAGGGCTGGGGGAAGAAGCAGAAGTTTGGGGAGGAGAAGGGTCTTATTTCATAGGGCTTTGGTAGAGGACAGACCTACTCCAATCCATGCCACCTCGGGGCTACTTCATTAACATGCCCACATTATCTCTGGTTGCTCTGCTGCTCACTGCTGAGGGCTGGAGTTTAGATCATGCTTACAAACCACAGGCAGTTAGCCAGAGTAAGAGGCCCTGACAAGAAGCCCTGGTTCCTCTGATTTATCACATAGTCTTAGGAGGTGGCTTTTAGAGTTTATTTATGAGATAGTTTGCAAGTAACTTCTGCGCCCTTCATCTATGGGGCAGCCTATATATGCCTTCCAGAATCTCCTCTGCAGTCTTACTGCCTGCAGTTGTTACATTATTCTGGCTATTTAAAAACTTACTATACCAGGGGTAGGGAGGGCCAGGGAAATGGAACAAGATAAAATGTTAATACAATTAACAACCGTATAAAAGAATGTTCCAAATAACGAGTAATAAGAAAAATGTAAATCAGAACAACCCTGGGGCATCATATCCAGCAAACTGGTAAAGAAGACAAAGATAGGAATGATACATGTCGCAGGTGATTGCGAAATTAAGTCTCAACAATGCATCCTCAGGGCTCCTGTGAATGAGTGAAACCATTCTGGATGATGCAAATGAAGGGACTAAAATGCCCATACCCTTTGTTCCAAAGACTCTGCTGCTAGGGATCGTCCCCAAGGAGGTTAAGGACAAAAAGAAAGCCCCCA
This sequence comes from Bettongia penicillata ogilbyi, assembly GCA_023548195.1. Taxonomy (NCBI): domain Eukaryota; kingdom Metazoa; phylum Chordata; class Mammalia; order Diprotodontia; family Potoroidae; genus Bettongia; species Bettongia penicillata. The sequence goes on along the minus strand of JAJHZJ010000134.1, from coordinate 13,782,559 downwards.
CAACACCAAAATATTTAGAGGAGCACTTTTTGTTCTATCAAAGACCTGGAAATGGAGTAGATGCTCATCCACTGGGGAATGACTGGACAATTTGAAATCCTTGAATATAATGAAACATCACAGAACTATAAGAAAAGGTAGCCAGAGGTTCAAAGAAGCACAAAAGACTTACATGAACTGATGCAGAGGTAAATGGAAAGGATATAAACCACAAAACAACTGTGAAAATGAAGGTTGTAAGGAATATGGAATGTTGCAAAGAATGTCAGAGTTTTTAAAAGTATTTATCATTTTTGCTAATTTTTTTCTCATCTTTGTTTATTCTTTTAAAACAATTCTTTGTTATACACTATGGCTCTCTGTGGGGGTAGGGAAGGAAGGAGGGATCTACACTATGTAAAAACAAAAAATACCCATAAAAATCTCTTTAAAAACCAGTTGGAGGGGAAATTTGAGATCATCTAGTCCAACTTCTCAGGCCAGATACTGAACTTTCACCATTAATTAACTTGTTATAATAACCACAAAAAAAAAGAAAAAAAGGTTCTTATCCAACTCTGCATTCATCCTAAAATCTGTCTGCTGATAGATATTATGAAGAAGACATTCAACTCTAATCATCTACAGACTTTATACCATCACTGAGAACAGCCAGAGCGTTCCTGGAAAATATTTGATACCTAGGATACAGATGGGAAGGGGATCAATTTAAACTAATGAAAAGAAGGGAAAGAATCTACTTATACACTAAGGAATGCTATGGTATGAAATGATGGGAGATAGTGAACTTGAACTCACCTGAACCTGGGCAGAGCAGAAATCAGAAGTCATTCCCTCTTCCTCCTCGTCCTCCATACTGTGGGCTTGAGGAAGATGAGCTGCAGGGAGGGGAAGCAGTCCTGGGGGAGGGAGATCAGCCCTGCCTGTGGCTTCTCCACAGAGCCCTCTGGAGCCTGCCAGAGTGCCTCACCCACAAGCCCTGCATCACTGTCAAGCCCCATATTCAAAGTGACCCCACCTCCCACAACTTTCCCAGTCCCTCATCCTGAGCTGCCAGCAACTCTACTGAAAGTACATTCTACCCTCCTTCTGTAACCCTATTCTACTTCCCATCCTTTCACTCCACATGGGCAAGATGAGAAGTTTGACAGTTCAATGAGCCAGAAGTTCTAGTGATACAGAGCCAGCTAATGATGTCTACTCAGTGGATCAGAGGAGAGACAGAGATAAAGGTTAGGGTCAGGTGCTATATTTGTTCCTTCCCTTCTAGAAAAATTGCTCAGAAATCACTCTGAGGCACTGTTTCTCTGTTTCCCATCAACACTGCCACAATTCTCACCTCTGTCCTCAAACATGAGAGTCAAGTCCTCCATGGTCAGCTCCTTCCTTGCAGTTTTCTCCATGCTCTGACTTCACTCCAGTCTTCTCTATCCAGCCAGCTTGGAATTGTTGCACAACTAGCAGTGCCAGGATCAGTTCCTTCACATGAGGTCTCAGGGCAGGTGCCTTCTCTTGGATTATGGTCTTTGTCTTGGGGTAACTGGGCCTAGGCGCCTAAAAGCAAGATCCCTTTAATTGGAACCTTCATCCTTCAACCCTGAGATCCCCATCCCCCACTGAACACTATACCTGTGGCTAGTCCCCTTGAGAATCATTGGGAGGAACTAGAGAAATGATGCTAGAGAAATGATGGAGGGCAAAAGAGGAGCTGGGAACCAACCACAAGGACCAAGGGGAACTCAGGACTCATCCTGGACATAAACTTCACTGATTCAGGAACTTTTCAAGAAAGCAAACACCAAGACAATACAGCATTTGGGCCTTACAGCAAAGTAGGAAGAACAGCTCCCAGGTGTTAGATTTCACACATCAATGAGGGGCAGTGAAGGCAGCCCCTCACACTTCCCAGATTCATTATTATCCAGATCTCCAGAGGATCTTCCAAACACTTCTCAGCCTTCTCAAGGCCTCCTTTTCCCCTCCTCATCTGAGAACCTTAATTTATATTTTACTAACAAAACTGAAGCCCTTTGCTGTGAACCCCTTCCCCTCCCCTCCTTCCCATCTCACAGTACCCAGATGCCTCCTAACACTATCTCCCCCTTCAGCCCTGTCTCACCCCTTTCTCCCTGTCAACTCCTCTACATGCCCAAGCAACCCAGATCCCTTTCCATTCCATCTCTTCCAGCAGACTGCCCCCGTCATATCCACTCTCACTTGTCTTCAACCCTTCTCCATCTACTGGTTGCTTTCCTACTGCCTACAAACATGCTCTTGTCTCCCCCATCCTCAAAATTCTTCTTGATCCACCAATCCCTGCTAACTATTATCTTCCACAGGTGCCTCCACTTCTCAACATCTTAACTCTTTACAGTCTGGCTTCCAACCTCATCATTCCACAGAAACTCTCTAAAGTCAAGATGATCTAGTGGCCTTTTCTCAATCTCCTCTTCCAAACTTCCTTCCTTGCAAGGCATGGCTTACAGTTGACTTTAATTTGAGTGAGGGGGGCTGTGCAAGGTCACCAACTTTACTTTCTTCTCCTGAGCCATCTTGGTCTAGTGGTCTGATATTTATCAGGGCAACTGGAGATGGCCCATAATGCAGTGTGAGACCCTGGCCCTTTCAGGCTAAGGTCTTATCACATTCTCACTTTGAGTGAGGTACACCCATTCAATGAACAGACTTCTTTAAGTAGTTACTCAAGGGATGAAGTCCCACTGTCATATTTACTGTCATATTCCCACTGTCAAGGCTACAAAAGAGGGCTTGTTTTATGGTTTTATTGACTAGAAAGTAATGAAGAAAATGTTAGTAACACAAATTCAACTTAACAGTATGTATGTCCTCCAGTCAGTTGTCAAACATCTACCAGAAAGTATGAATGTGATGGAAAACTCTGGTGCTATAAGAAATGATGAAGGGGATGGTTTTAGAAAAACCTAGGAAGACTAACATGAACTGATACGGTGACCATAAGCAGAACCAGAACACTGCAATATCGTTGTTACTTTGTATAAAGATAAACAATTGTGAAAGACTGACCCATACAATGATACATGACAGTTACAAAGCCCTCATAATGAAAAATGTTATCCCCTCCAGAAAACTTCTAGACTCAGAATGCAGATTGAACCATATTTTTTTCCTTTATTTTTCTTGCTTTTTTCTAAACATGGAAATAAGTTTTGCATGAGTTCATATTTATGATGGATATTATATTTCTTAGAATCTCAATGGGTGGGATAAGGGAGAGAATCTGTAACTGGAAAAAACCTCTCCCAGCACCCCCATCGGGAGAGTAGCCTGAATGCAAACCCTCCTCACCTCATCTGCGGGCTCTGCCGGGCTCAAGCTTCTCCTCTCTCCAGTTCATTCTCCATTCAGACACAAAATGGTGGTCTGACCACGTCACTCTTACGCTCAAGAACCTCCACCGGCTCCCTACTTCCTCCAGGACCAAACATCTTTTCCAGTCTTCTTCCTCTGCCCCCTACACTAGGGCATTGGAAGCAGACTGTGCTCCATGCCTCCTACAGGAAGCCCTTCCTGATTCCTCCTAATGGGGATGTGCAGGTGGCTAAGTCTGTCTTTCCCAGAGCTTAGCCCTGGGCCTGGTACACAATACTCGCTTAATAAAGGCTTGATGAATGAAAGCCCCCTAGGTACAAACTTACAGAAACTTCTCCCCAGTTCGGACCCACGTGCACGACGCCCCACCCCTCACCTTCTGTCAATTACTGACACGCCCCAAGCTCCCTCCCTTCGCTGACCGGGCCTGCGCACTCCCTCCCCTGAATACAGACTCAGAGTAAAAGGCGGGGTTTGGGGGAAGGGGGCCGGGCCCAGACACTGCGCCTGCGTACTCACTCACCCCGGGGGCTCAGGGGCGTGGAGACGCACCCCGCCAGGAAGGGTAGGGGAGCGAGGAATTGGGCTCCGGAGACGCCTGCGAACGCTCCCACTCCATCCTGCCGGCTTAGAGCTGGAGACACGCACGAGGCAGATACGAGTGGTGGAAGTCGGGCCTCACGAGACGACTCTCACCGCACAGCGTGTTGTGAGCCTGTCCTCATTGAATGGCTCGGGGGCAAAGCGCCCCAGACCCCCCCAGGAGCCTCCTGAACCATTCTGGGAAATGGAGTCCTGGCGGCGTCACCGGTTGCCTGGACTGCACCGCTCGAGCTACGCCCAGGACTACATCTCCCATCTGGCTCTACGGTTCCGCTCGCCGAAGCGGCTGCGTGTGCGCCTGCGCACAAGGCCAGGCCGGCCCGCCGCGATCGTTGCTGGCCATTCTGGCCGGGTTTGGTTCAGGGGCCGGGGCAGCCTCCCCGCCGCAGAGCCGGAAGTCCCCGCACAGGGTGGGCAAAGATCCCTGGTCCAACGCGCGCCCCGCCCCCTCCCGTGCATCCCTGGGCCGGGTACCCCGGGACGACCGAACTGCATTTGGAGTGGAGGGCGTCCGGAGGGCCTGGCGCGGCCGCTGGAGGCCGGGGGCGGCTGGGAGGGAGCGAGGACATCTTGGCCCCTGAACCGGCATGTCCGGCCAGTTCTCGTGGCCACCGCTGCCGTCTGGGCACCATCTTGCCTATTTCTGTCAGTGGCCACGGAGAAAGGAGGTGAGAAAAGAAGTAACTGCGGCCCAGGGCCGCAGCCTGTTGAAACGGGGCCTCGGGTTCGAGCCCAGGTGACGGTGTTTCACCCAAGTCATCCCCACCGTCGGGGACCACAGCTGTGCCAGGCGCAGTAGGCTGGGAGGGGGCTGTGTGCAGACACCCCATCGCCCAAAGGAATAGTGTCGTAGACAGCAGTTCGGAAAGGGCAGAGCCAAAGTCAAGTGTCCCCAAAGTCCTTCCTAAAAAGGGCGGGTTGTGTGTGGAAGAGGTGGCCACCCAAGACCAGCACAAGGAACTGTTCTTCAGCAGAGAATGGCACAGGGAGGAACAGTCCCAAACAAATCGACGAATTTTTTCATCGGTATTTTTGTTTCCAGTGGAGTCCAACTCATGACCCTTTGGGGTTTTTTTTGGCAAAGATATTATACTGATTTGCCATTTCCTTCTCCAAATAACTTTACAGATGAGGAAACTGAGGCAAAAAGGGTTAAATGACTTGCCCAGGGTCCTACAGGTACTAAGTGTCTGAAGCTAAATTTGAATTTAGTTGTCCCTGATTTTAGGGCTGGCACTTTATCCACTGGGCCACTGAACTGCCCATTTTTACTTTTACTTGCTGGGTTTTGTGACAATTTTCCGATGTTATTCACATATTTGCTAAACATGTTATTTTATAAAGTTAAAATTCATGTAAAATAAAAGGACAGATTTAAGTAAAACAGCATAACGAATTTAACCTTTTCTAAATCTTTTACAGACTAAGGTTCAACTTTTTTGGCCATTTTTAATCTTTGGTTGTCTGGAACATGATTGTTGGAATTCTAAGTTCTTCCACAAAAATTACTATTTGTCTAGCTGTTGTTCAACATTTCCATTTGAATTTTAGAGATCCAACAACCTACAGAACGTATAACTTCATGAAAATTCAATACATTAGCTTTTTCCATGCTATATCAAGACTTTAAAAAGATTTTTTTTTTTAAATAAAGTTTTCATCTTTGGAGATCTGAGAGTGCTGGGCCTGAAGTCAGAAAAACTTATGTTCCCTAGTTCAAATCTGGCCCCTAGTTCAAAACTGTCCGACCCTGGGCAAATCACTTAACTCTTTCTGCCCCAGTTCCTCATCAGTAAAATAAGCTGGAGAAGGAATGGCAAACCACTCTAGTATCTTGGCTAAGAAAACCCCAAATGGGGTCATGAAGAGTCAGAAAAGCTGAAATGACTCAACAACAAATTCCCATTCCATTTAACAAGCAATGATGAAGACTCTTCTAAATTCCAGTGCTGTCCCTCAGAATTAAACGTTTAACTACACATATATGGCCTATGTTGAACTGCTTGCCTTCCCAATGGGGATGGGTGGGGAGGGAGGAAGGAAGAGAAGTTGAAACTCAAAGTTTTAGGAACAAATGTTGATTATTGTTCTTGCATACAACTGGGAAATAAGAAGGACTGGTAATGGGGTATACAATCTTATCTTGCCCTATAGGACAAAAGAGAAGATGTGGATAAGGGAAGGGAGGAATGTTAGAAGGGAGGGCTGATTGGTGATAGGGATAATTAGAATGCTCAGAGTTTTGGGGTGGGGGGAGGGGAGAGATGGGGAGAAAATTTGGAACTCAAAATTTTGTGGAAATGAATGTTGAAAACTTGAAAAAAAGAATTAAATGTTTAAGTCCTCAGTTGTTTCCCTTTATTTTTCTCAATTTCCAAGTATGAAGATAAGGAAAGGAGACAGCTTTGGCTACAGGGAATTTTGCAGAATCCCAGAATTTCACAGTGGTATCTCTGAATCTGGAATATTCCCTCCTTAACTGGAATCTTGAAGTTTCTTAGGAGCAAGTATATTACAGAAATAAGAGGAAAAAAAAAATTTTTCCAAGAAATTTAGTAAATATCTTTTGAAGGGAGAAAAACAGAAGAGATTATCTCATTTTCTTACCATTAAGATCCCACAGCCCAAAAGGACTGTATTCAAAGAGTTTAGGTTAAACATAAATCTATTAAATAATAAAGGAAAAACACTCTACCCCTTGGCTGTACTTAAAAAGATCCTTTGACAACTGACATGTTTATAATATTTAAAGTGCTTTATTCAATTTATAACCCCATTTACACATACAAAATGAAAACCTTGGGAAGATAGGAGAAACCTAGGAAAAAATCTTAGAAAGACACATTTCTATGTGGCATATTTAGGGACAACCATGAATAAGAATGTTACCGAATCAGCAGCTATGAATTGACTGTGATGTGCACCAGGGGAAGGCAGGCTGACATTGATATGACCTCTGACCCCTTGATCAGTTGGTGTACTAGGATTACTCCTTCCTAGCTTCAGTCTGTTCTCGAAGAGGACCAAAATGACATCTAAACTATCAGTATGTCAAGTGTTGAGTACCCAGAGAACTGGACTTAGAGCAGAATTACCGTGACCCCAGACAAGTCATATTTATAGGCCTCATTTTTCTCTTCTGTAAAGTGAACATGTGGATTTCACCTCCAAGGTCCCTTCTACCTCGAAAACACAGATCCTAGTCAAGCAAAGCTGGATAAAAGGGATGCTGTAGAAGGATATCCTCTACCTGTTATGGGTTGGTCTCAGTGGTGAGATCTTCCAATTCTGTGATTCTGGACTGATGGCAGCTCAGTGCAGGTGGCTTTTCCTACTTAAACTTGTTATGCTTCTGACCTGACACAGGCTAGTCCTATGATTCAGGCCCTAGAATGAAGCAAAACAAGAAACAAAAGCATGGAAAAGAAACTTTGACAAAGCATTGGTTCAGATGGTTGTAGTTCCTTTAGTATTAATAAAGAGAAGTGCCCCCTCGAAGGTCCCTGAAAAGCCTTGACTGCTCAATGATTGGATTTTATATTTAGGAGATTGGGAAGTTATGACAACTGTGCCAGTCTAGTTCCTTGGATTAAGTAAATCTTAACTGTTTCCCTTTTTGGGGAATAACCTAGCTTTCATGGCATAAACTTTAGTAGATATTGCAAAACTACCCTAATCAATGTGAAATATGTGCTACTTTTACCATATGAGGAAATGAGCTGTAAATCCAACCAACCCTCTTATCTAGCAGGCCCAGAATAGTCATTTACAACAGACATCTTGCCATCTGCCCTGCTGCTGATAGCTTCTCCCCTAACTGGAACAGCACGTCTATACTGGACAGTCAGAAAAAATTTCCATTCTATTAAGGACTTAATACACCAAGTTCTAAACTCCCACCCTGGTGATTGGTGAGCAAATGAGCTGCAAATTCAGCCAGTACACCGCAGACTAGTAAGACCCAGACCACCAAACTGTTCTTCACATCTCTTCCAGGTATCTACTAGGTTACCTCACAGTCTTTCTGCCTCTTCATCTTATCCTCAGTACTCAAATCAACACTATCATACTACCATTCTTCCTTGAAAGTGATAACTGCCTCTGGATCAACTCATCACCTATGATGCCCCTTCCCTGGTCACTACTCTGATATACATACTGCTTCCTCCTAATAGAATGAAAGCTCGTGGAAGGAAGAGACTTTTTCCTGTTTACCTCTGACACCTAGCACAATCCCTTGTGCATATAGTACGTGCTTGAGAAATGTCTTGAATCACTTAAAAGTTTCATTTAATGTATCCCAATATATTCTGAGGCAGCCCATTACACTCTTAGGCTGTATTTTCTTCCAGTGAGCTGAAATTTATCTCCGGGCAACTTCTAGCCCTCTCTCCCAGCTTTGCCCCCTGGGACCCAAGCAGAATAAGCCAATCCCTCTTCCACTTGACGGCCCTTCCAATTACTGAAGGTAATGCCCATTTTTGCCAATGTTTTCTCTTCTCCAAGCTATCCTATTTCCAAGTATCCCATTTCATCAAACTATTTGAAATAAACTTAAGGTCCTTCAACACCCTAGTCATTCTCCAGCTTAACAGTGTCCTTAAAACCTAGGGCCCCAAATCAAACATTTGTCATTTCTATCTCCACAGGTCTTGCATAAACCCCCTTCTTTCTCATCACTTCTAACTTGCAATTGCAATAATTTCCTAACTGGTGTTCCCACCTCAAGTATCTCCCTTCTCCAATTTATCCTTCACTCAACTACCTACTAAAGTGAGCCTGTCCCACTCCCCTATTCAAAAATTGTTCCTTATTAGCTCAAGAATAAAATGCCTTTTTGGTATCTAAAGTCCTTTACACAATCTATATCCAAAATACTTTTCCAGCCTCTTATTATTTCTCTCCATCTGAATTATATTCCACTCAAACTGGCCTTCTTACATTTTATATTCCATTCCATTCCATCTATGCCTCTGTATGGACTGTGCTTAGGCCTGAAATGTATTCCCTTCTCTCAGTCTCTCAGAATCCCTCAGTTTAAGTGCCATCCACTTTTTACATAAGGCCTTTTCTGATCATCCCCAATAGTTACTACTGCCTTTCCCTTAGAATAGTCTGTCTGTCTCTCCCCCTCCCCCACCCTACATATTGTAATAAGACTTGTTAATTCCTTGTCACTCTACTATATTTACTAAGAAAACTATAGTGTGTGAATATTTTAAGATGATTTTTAATGTAAAACAAAACACTAACTACTGATTAGTTTTCAAACTCAGTCTTTTCCTAAAGGTAGAACATTTTTTTCTTTTTAAGTGTTTTATTGACAGCCCTTTCAGGAAGGGAAGGAAAAAAAAACATTACTACTCAATCATTCCTTGCCTGGACAAATAAAATAGCTTTCTAATGGTCTCCCTGCTTCAAGTCTATCCCTGTTTTCCTTCCAGTCTTCACTTAGCTGCCAAAGTGATTTTCCTCCATCTTTGGTCTTGATGATGCTACTTCCCTCACAATAAAATCCAGAAATTCCCTATTAACTCCAAGATCAAAAATAAAGTCCTTGGTTTGAGATTTAAAATGCTTCACAACTTGGCCCCTTTCTACCTTCTTAGGCTTCTTTTCATCCTTTACTCCTTCCCACACACTTGATGGGCAAGGTACATGGACCTACTTGCTGTTCATAGCACACAACACTCCATCTCTGCTTCTGCCTAGGTCTAGGCCTGTCTCCAATTCTTGAAATGTTCTCTCTTCCTCCCTGCCTTTTACCTTCCCTGGATTCCTCCAAGACTTGGGCCAAATCCCACCTTTTGAAGGAAGACTTTTCTTGTTCTCCCAGTTACTATTACCTAATCCTTTAAGATTACCTTCCAATTCTGCACTATGTGTACATATATCTTGTGTGTATATAATTATTTACATGTTGTCTCCTCAACTACAATGTGAGTTCCTTGGAGTCAGGAAATTTTTTCTTTGTATCTATAATGCCTAGCACATAGTAAAGTAAAACATTAATGTTTCTTAACTGTGTAACTTGTAAAGTTGATCTTTGTTTTTTTTAAAATTTAGAACTTTTAGTCTTTATTTACATTTATCTCTTTCAAATTTCATATTTCTGCCCCAAATCCTGGCCTGTCAAGATCTTTTTTTATACTGTCATACAGTGTTAACTATGGCTCCCAGGTTCAGGTCATCTGCAAATTTGATAAACATGCCAGCTAAGTAACTGATAACAATGTTAAAACAGTACAGAGCTAAACAAGGACATCTGGAGCACTCCACTGGACAGTGACACTGAATCATTTTATGCTACTCTTTGTATTTATCATCTTCAATATGTTTCACTCCAGAATGACTTCTCTGATGTCTGCTAAGGCATCCCCTCCCAGTGAAAGCTTTCCCACATTTATTACATTCAAAATGTTTCTCTCCAGTATGAATACTCTCATGTGCAATAAGATGTTTCTTCTGGCTGAAGCTTTTTTCACGTTACATTCAAAAGGTTTTCCCCCACTATGGGTCCTCTGGTGGGTAATAAGGTTTGCTCTTCGAGTAAATGATTTCTCACATTCATTACATGCGAAGTGTTTCTCTCCAGTATGGGTTCTCTGGTATTATGGTCTGCCTTTTGGGTAAATGATTTCCCACATTCATTACATGAAAACAGTTTCTCTCCAGTATGAGTTCTCTGATGGCTAATAAGGCTTGCCCTTTGAGTAAATGTTTTCTCACATTCATTACATGTAAAGGGTTTCTCTTTGATGGGTAATAAGGTTTCTCCTCTCACTGAAAGTTTTCTCACATTCATTACATGCAAAGGGTTTCTCTCCAGTATTTATTCTTTGATGTGTAATAAGGTGTCCCCTCCTGAAGAAAGCTATCCCACACTCATTACATTCAAAGTGCTTGGCTCCAGTATGAGTCCTTTGATGAGTAATAAGGCTTGCCCTTTGGGTAAAGGTTTTCCCACATTCATTACATGTAAAGGGTTTCTCTCCAGTATGAATTCTCTGATGAGTAATAAGTGTTCTCCTCTCACTGAAGGTTTTTTTACATTCATTGCATTTAAAAGGCTTCTGTCCAGTATGAATTCTCTGATGTGTAGTAATGTGCCCACTCTGTCTGAAGCCTTTCCCACATTCATTACATGAAAAAGGTTTCTCTCCAGTAGGTGTTCTCTGTCTTATTCTCTGTTGGAAGCCTATTCCACATTGATTACAAGTAAAAGGCTTTTCTCCAGTATGAATTCTCTGATGGGTAAAAGGTGGCCTCTCCTGATGAAGGCTTTTCCACATTCACTACAGACAAAGGGTTTCCATCCACTATGATTTCTCCTGTGTATAATAAGGTGTCTCATTTGGCCAAAGACTTTTTCACACGTACTACATTCAAAAGGTTTGTCTCCAATATGAACATTCTGATGACTCATTAGGCTTCCCCTATGGCTGAAAGTTTTCCCACATGTACTACATGCAAAAGGTTTCTTTCCAGTATGAACACTCTTATGACTAACTAGGTTTCCCCTCTGGCTGAAAGCTTTCCCACATTCATTACAATTAAAGAGTTTTTCTTCATTGTGAATTTTCTGTGTTACATTAACATGTCCCTTTTCAGTGACGACTTTCTCACTTCGACTATGTGCAAAAGATTTCTTTCTAATATGAATCACATTATGTTTAAACAAGCCTTTTCTGTCTTTGAAGAATTTCCCATATTTATTACATTTGTAATGTTTCTCTTCATTATGAGCTCTCTGATGTCCAATATGATTTGATCTTTTGTCAAATGCTTTTTCACATTCATTGGGCACATGTAGCCATCCTCTGGCATGCATTTTATGAAATTCAGTTAAATCTGAGTGGTAATTAAAGGGCTTCTTGCATTTTGTATACTTACAAAGGTCCTTCTGGAAGAAGAACCTATTACTTGTAATTAAATAAGGAAAACCCCTGAAGTTTCTTCCAGGTGTCTTGTATTTATAGAGACCTTTCCCCATAGTTCTCCATGGTGCAACAAAATTTAGCTGCAGACTAAAACTTCTCCTAAATTTATTACAGTGAGATACATTCACATTGTTAAAAACTATTCTGGAAGTGACTGTTATTTTTCTGGAGTGTCTCTCCAGGTTGTCCTGCTTTTCTAAATTAACATTACATGCCCCAGGCTCTCTCATCTTGGAATGCCAGGCTACTGTATCCTTTGTCAGTCCTTTCTTGAATGATGCTCCCAGGCAAAGGGCCTGCATCAAACTTGAATTTTTGTGTTCAAGCCTGGTTTCCTCACTAAATGAATCTAAAAGAAATGTTTTAAAAAGTAATTAGGTATCGAATGCAGTACTGAAAGATTCTTCTTTAGAGTAAGTTCTAGTTTCTATCTCACTGGAGAAAATGACATTTAATTTGAATCAATCACATGAAATATAAACATTTAAGTGATTATTACATACTCAGCAATGTACTCAGCACAGGGACTACAAATAAAAAACAAAATTAACCTCTTCCCTCAAGCAGTTTATATTCTAATGGGGTTGATATATACACAAATGATACAGAGAAAATAAATACTGAGTGCTAGATGGAAGGGGAACACAGTAACAGATGGGGCTTTGGGAAAGGTCCCCTGGAAAAGCTGGCACTTGAACAGAGGCTTAAAGGAAGCCAGAGATTTACTGCTTTAGGGGAAATGATGCCAAAGACGGGTGAGATGATAACCAAAAAGCACCCAACTGCACAACTAAATGCATTATATTCCAAGGCACTGAGAACACTTATATAAGTTATTAAAAAAAAATTACTCAATAAAAAGTTGAATATTCTTCTGCAATATAAAAGAGTAGAAATCTACAAAAGAAGAGGAAAATTAGCTCAGAAAATTGCTCATTTAGAAATGTATTCAAATTGAAATAAAGGCAGACAAAATTGACATATCTGGCAGATACCAACTGGGTAAAACTTAAGCTTTACAGGGCCTCCCCCAAATTGTGAAGAAAACAATTGAATTCATTTTCCAGAAGGTGGTGGTTGCTGTTTGTCCTTTGTTCTCAGACAGAATCAGTGACATCACAAAGGATAATTTATGAATGGATATTGGATTTAAGAGAGCGTATGTGCTTTAAATTCCAAAAATATTGGGGGAAAAGTACATAAAACATAGAATTTATTGATAGCAATTCATATCAACCCATTACTGTTAATCAGCAATAATACAATCATAAAAAAGCCAAGGTCTCCCAGTGCATCCTGGGCCATCTCCGGTCATCCTGATGAATATCTGGCCACTGGACCCAGATGGCTCAGGAGGAGAAAGTGAAGCTGGTGACCTTGCGCAGTCCTGCCTCAAAACAAAGTCAAGTACAAATCATGTTATCATTTCTCTGATGTCATGGTCTCCTTCGAAAACGAAAGATGAACACAACAACAATCATAAGATGATCTTAAAAGTACCCAAAATGGCATGATGTATCAAATAAAATAATGTGACTTACCCTAAATATAACAAACTGAAAGTGAAAAGGTTAATGACATCATTATTTAATGAAATAAGGAATTATCATTTTAAAAAAATGCCATTCTGTTTTAATCAGTGACTTAAATAAAGACATTTATGATAAGCCAAAATAATTTACAAAAGACAGAAAACTGGCAAGAGTATCCACTCATCCAAATGTCAGGGAGGATTCAAAGATCCACACCACTGTTAAAACCAACAGACTAAACCAATGTGTTAAACCTAATGCATGTAAAATGGAGATAAGTATGAACAGTTCACATCTGAGTTCAGAAACTCATTTCTGAAAGTACAAGATAGAGGAGATATAACTAGATAGCAATTCACCTTTAAAAAATAATCCAGGGATTTTTTAGTGAGGTCAGTCAGGTGGTATAGTGGATAGAGTGCTAGCTAGAGTCAAGGTTCATTTGAACCCTTCCTGGGTTCAAATGTGGCCTTAGACAATAGTTGTGTGACCCTGGGCAAGTCACTTAACCCCATTTGCCTCAGTTTCCTCATCTGTAAAATGAGAAGAAGATGGCAAATCACCACAGTATCTTTGCCAAGAAAACTCCAAATAGGGTCACAAAGGGTTGGACTAAGAAACTAAACAACCACATTTTTAGTGACATGGAAGCTTAAATAAAGCATTATCATGGAAGTCAATACATCCAACATTATCTCATGCTGCCTTAAGTGAAAAAGAATGGGAAGTAAAGAAGAGAGTATAGAATGGGAAAAATCAAGGCCCTTTCTTGATCAGACCACATCTACACTACTGGGTCTAGTGTTTGAAACTACATTATACAATGAATGGTCTTGGATTCCAAATAATGATCAATTAAAGGAAATGGGGATATATAACCTGCAGAAGACTTCCCCCATTTCTTCCCCCTGCCCCAACACTGGACATATGATTTCATCTGGGTAGGCAGATCCCAGTGAGAGCTGCCTAATGCAGTTAGGTTACACGCTTTGTCAGCTAAGTTATATAGTGTATTCTTTATCAGGTGTGGATTGGACAATATGGCACCAAAGATCCAGCCCAACTGAATTTTTATGATTCTCTGATGTAAATCTCAATTATCTAGAGTTGGTATGTACATTTTTAATATTTTCAAGTAAATGTACTAATTATGGAAAATCTGATTATGTAAAAATGAAAAAACTAGACAAAATCATTATAATCATATATCAAAGTTAAAATTTAAAAATTATAAATCTGTAGAGAAAAGAGAGACCTTGATATGATCTGTGGCCTGGGGGAAACAGAGTTAAAGGTCAAAAGCCCTGAACCATTCTACAACCAGTCCAATTTTGGGGATTTATTTAAAAGAGAGGAAAATGATGATATGGGGGAGTTAAAAATGGTCATTGAACAAAAGATCTGGCCAAAAAGACAGGCTTTCTGAACATGGGGCTACCTACAAGATAGTAGAAGTATCTGTCTAAAAGAGCTCACTGACTTAACTATGGCTCTGTAGGGCACTCTTACTATATAACACCCACATCCTTCTATGGATTGTCAACAGAGTTTAGACTGCTACTGAAATAGCTGAAACAGAATGATGGCCAGCAACAGAGAGTGAAGAACAGAGATGCAATGCCCAGCAGAAACAGAAGCAGACCCAACAGGAATGTAATGACATCACTAGAAGACATTTATAGCACTACATTACTGGAAACATGAGATGCTCCTTGATTCATGTCTTCTGGCTGCATACATATGTTGGAAGCTTGACAACCCATCAGGATAGGTACCTTGGCTCCATGGGTTCTCTCATATAAAAATGCCATATAAGTGATCCCCAGACAAATCCATTCTTCCAAGGAAGGCTGTGTGTATTTACGGAAGCATTATATCCAAATATGAGAGGAGGGAATTCTGTTACTACTATTATTACTGTAATATTTTCTGACATGCCTTTACTTTGAGCTAAGTATGTTGCTTGAAGCTGACCAGTAAAAATAAACACACTAGTGAGGGCTTCTGTGCTACAGTTTGGAAAGGATTATGATCTAATAAGTATGCAGTATGTGAGGTAGCTTTGTACAAGTCTAAGGGTGGCAGTGGGTGGTTCAAGTGATACATAGCTAAAGAAAATGATAGGTGTAGAACAAAACTGTGGAGAGGTAAGAATATTCTTATCTATTTGGGAATAAAAGACACCAGAATATAATGACAAATATTTAACTATATAAAAATATTTTTTTTCACAATAAGAATCAATATTTCTAGAATAACCAAGAAAAGAAAGAACTGGGGGAAAATGTTTGTCATCAATATTTCTTACCAAAAAAATGACATGCTTACCAAAAATGACAAGAATGGAGGTAGCGTAGTTAAGTAGAAGTGTTGACTCTTGAATGAGAGGAGTTAGATTAAAATCTCACCCCTGACACTAACTGTATGGCCTTGGGTAAAACACTTAACCTCCCTGGATCTCAGTTTACTCAACTGTAAAATAAGAGGGGTTGTACTAGAGGGTCTCAGAAATCCCTTCCAACTCAAGATGTATTATCCAAGAAAGTAAAAGACAGATTATCTGTACAAAAATATTCCTAGCAGAATTACTGGTTATAGTAAAAACAAAAGCAATATACTTTGATGTCCAGAAACTGGGAAAGGGGTGATTATAATATATGAATGTAATGGAATATTATTCAGTCAAAGGATGAAAATGGAAAACCAAATGACATCTTGGAAGACATCTAGGTCTTGGGGCAGAGAAGGGAAAGATAAGCTGAAAGAACAGCATATTCAATGACTATGACTAGATAGATAAACAGAAAAAGCAACAAAGTGATGTTTTACACACAGGTGAGTAGGCAAAAAAAGAAAAGCATGAAAAGATGAATGGTGAGGTGGGTAATAGAGCTTTCCATTCAATTTTTTGGAGGACCATTAATAAACATTAAGAAGTTTACACATCCAGGTATATTTAGGGACTATCTAGTAGTTTGGGTTTTCACCTTGCACATCACACACTTTTCTTTTTCTTCTCTTTCAATATTTCTAAATATCAGTATCTATCCATGTAAATTAAATTGAAATTTATAAATAAAAACCAAAACTAATGAAAAGTCTGAAAAAACTGTTATAATAGTATAAGGGACATCCATATGAGTGTGCTGTAGAAACAATGAACAAGGAGCATGGAAAGACTTCTATGAAGTAGAACCAATAAATCAATATACACAAATGTGTAAATGGAAAGAATATATAACATAATAGAATCTAAGATAAGATATTATAAAATGACCAAGCTTGATCTCGAAAAAGAAATTTGAAAAGATACTTTCTGCCCCACTTCTACATGAAGATAGATGATATAAATAATTATCTAAACAAATAGATACTAATATATTCTACATATTTACTTTCATGTGACATATAATCATATATTTTCCATATATGTATGTATATATATTAGAGAAATATAATCAGATTATTTTGATAGAAATGTCTAGAATTACCAAAAAAATTGTTTTTTCTTTCTCTTTGCACTTTGGAAGGGGTGGAGGAGAGATATAATGGAAAATGTGAGTAATGTAAAAACTAAAGAAATACAAATTTTCTTAAAAGATGCTGAAAGTATATATGGAATTGCATAACAGAAATATTGATTCCATTCTGGAGAATGATTTGGAATTGAGCTATCAGAATATTCCTACCAGCATTTTTGATACTTCCAAAGAATTTGAAGCAAAGTTAATGTTCAGTGACTAGGGAGAGAAAAAAAATAGCTGAAAAAAAATCATGGTACATGAATGGAATGAAATGACATTGCATCATAAAATAATAAATGTTAAAAGTTCAGAGGAACCATGAGAAAACACTTGAACTGATGCAGAGAGAAGTAGACAGAACCAAGAAAACAAAATATTCAATGACTACAACAATTTCAATGGAAAGAATAATAATAAATCAAAACCACACTGGACAGTGGATAAATTTAACCCCAAGCTTAGGCCTGAAGCAGAGACGTGGAAATGTCCCAGGCTCCTTTCTTTGCAGCAATGAGGGGCAATGTGTGCGGGACTCTGCGTTGATCCCCAACCCCCTCCATGACTTCTAAGTAAAGGAGAGGTGAGAGTGAAGAATGGCATCTTCATTCTTGGCACGAATCTGTTTTGCTAAGTTACAGTTGTTATAACGGAGAGTTTCAGGGGCATGATAAGAGGTAATGCCAAAAAAAAAGGGGGGGGGAAGAAAACTGCATCAATAAAGCATTTAAAATAATGTACAGAAAAGAGAGATTCAGAGGGAGATAAATAAGTACAACACCTTTGAGGTTAAAGTGTTGAATTTATTATACACACACACATTTATATACATATACATATGGAAACATAATGGACATAGATTCACAGTTTCATATGTAATCCTCTTATTCTGTTCTTTGCATGTGGGAATGTTCATGTTGAGTGATGTTTATAATAAAGCTCAGCATAATAAAAAATAAAAATTTAAAAGAAAAGGAAGGTGATGTTAAAAAAATCTTTTTACATTTAATTCAAAAAAGATATTTAAAAAGATATGAAGTATTTTTTAAAATATATTTTTAAATTTAAAAAATTTTTAAAGAATTTTTTTAAAAATTTAAAATTATTTTGAAAACACAAAAAGAAATAGCTGTAAGAAAAATTGTGTTTACTCTCAAAATTGTAAAACAGCAAATAAAAACATCTTTAATGTCAAATTTATTCAATTCAAAAGAAAGTCGTGAAATATAATGCCAGGGACTCCAGAGACAAAGAGTCATGATTTTGCCCAACTGCTAAAGCTATTGAATGGTGTAATCATTTTAGAAAGAGCTACAAAAGGGTCAGGATGGCACCCTTCCAGGGAGGCACCCTACCAGAAGCAGGGAAAGGCTGGCTGCAGTGACACCCAAAGAACTGCTTTGTATTCACTCACCTAGAGAGGTCCCCCTGAAGACTTCTGGTATCCATTGTGCTTGTGGTTTTGCCAACAGGGAGATCACATCCATTCTGGAAACAGGAATCCCTACACATGGGGAAAGAAATGAGAGCAAGGGAGAGCAATCAGAATTTAATTCTATTCATAAAGAAGCAGACCAGGGTGGGGGTAGGGGGGCAGAGCCAAGATGGCAGAGGGAGAGCAACTACTCACCTAAGCTCTTAGACAAACTCATTCAAATACCTCTAAAAAGAGAATCTGACCAAATTTTGGAGGGGCTGAATCCAACAGGAGACAGACTGTAGCAGATTCACAGTCCAGAACAGACTAGAAGGTGGACAGGAAGGTTCTGTTCTGCGGGGGTGGAGGAGCACACAGGCTGAACCAGCATGTCCCCATTGTAGCAGGGCTGAACAGGAAGCCCTGGGAGGTCGTAGGCAGCTGCAGCACTGCAGGATCTCGGGCATATCAGCCCAGGACAGGAGCTCAGTGGAACAGAGTGAGTAAGAGCCACAGAGCCCCTGGTGTCTGCAGAGACTGCTCCTGAGACTATCAGCCAACAGATTAAATGTCTGTAAGTCACCTACTTGAGCTTCCAGGAGCCAAAATAGTGGAGTGATAGGTAAATGCTCTCTTCCCTCTCCCACTGTTGACCTTGAAAGAACCATAAAATATTTCCCCAGAAAAATCCTGGAACAGTGGGATCAGCAGAAGGGGCAAACAGTTTCGTAGCACGTGAGGCTAGGAAAATCACTAAGGAGGATCTCTCGTTGTGGTGGAAGGGGGCAAGTGCAGGACTGGAGCTGTCCCAGACATCCCCACCTCAGCAAACTGAGAGGAGATCTGGAGTCTCAAGAGGGTGGAGCACACAACCGCCAACACCAGGACCCCAGGCGTGCCTCAGCACACCAGGGGAATCAGTAAGATGCTAGGGCAGATGGGATCACCAAACGCTGAGCTTGCCTATGCTCGAGCTCAGCAGAGGATACATCCTGTGGCCAGACCATCCCTCCCCCACACTTAAGCTAGTTGCAGGTAAATTCAGGGAAACACAAAAAGACTTCACTGGGCCTCTGCTTTCTCACACCAGTCAGCTCAGCACCAGTTAAGCTGCAGCACTTTAGCTTCTAGTTGAGAGAACCAGAGGCTACAACACACAAAACCTCATAATCATGAGTAAGAAGCAAAGCAGGAGAGAAAAGACCATAGAATCTTTCTGTGGGGACAAGGACTAAAACACAAATACCAAAGAGGTCAACATTGAGACTGTATTCCCATCTGAAACTTCAGAAGGTACTATGAACTGGCCAGAAGCACAAAGAGCACTCTTAGAAGAGCTGAAGAAGAATTTTAAAAGCCAAATTAGAGAAATAGAAGAAAAACTGGCCAATGGTTTTAAAAATATGAAGAAAGAATTCACTGAAAAGAACGGCTCCTTAAAAAGGAAAGAAAATCCACAGATGGAAAAGGAAGCACAAAACCTAACTTGAAGGATTGGACAAATGGAAAGGGAAGTACAAAAACTAACTGGAGAAAATAACTCCTTAAAAGGAATAATTTGACAGATGGGAAAGGAGATACAAAAATTAACTGAGGAAAACAATTTGCTAAAAATTAGAATTGGGCAAGTAGAAGCTAATGACTCTATGAGACATCAAGACTCAGTCAAACAAGATCTAAAGAATGAAAAGATAGAAGAAAATGTAAAATATCTAACTGGAAAAACAACTCACCTGGAAAAAAGATCCAGGAGAGAAAATCTAAGAATTATTGGTCTACCAGAAAGCCAGGATGGAAAAAAAAAAGCCTGGACAATATCTTCCAAGAAATCATCAAGGAAAACTATCCAGAAGTCCTTGATCCAGAGGGTGAAATGTCATTCATTGAAAGAATCCACCATTCACCTCCTGAAAGGGATCCCAAACTGAAAACACCAAGGAATATGGTTGCCAAATTCCAGAACTATCAAGTGAAGACGAAAATACTGCAGGCAGCCAGAAACAAACTATTCAACTGTTGAGGAGCTACAGTCAGGATCACACAGGACCTTGCAGCTTCTACATTAAAAGATCAAAGGTACTGGAATATGATATTCCATAAGGTAAAGGAGCTGGGACTACAAGAAGAAAAAGATATTGAACAAGTCATCAATTAATTCTCTAGGAAAAAATCTCTAGGGTCAGATGTATTTACAAGTGAATTCTATCAAGCATTTAAAGAACAGTTAATTCCAATACTATATAGACTATTTGGGAAAGTTGCCAAAGGAGTCCTCCCAAATTCTTTTTATGATACAAATATGGTTTTGATACCTAAACCAGGAAGAACCAAAACAGAGAAAGAAAATTATAGACCAATTTCTCTAATGAATATAGATACAAAAATTTTAAATAAGATTTTAGCAAAAAGAATACAGCAAATTATTGGGGCAGTTAGGTGGTGCAGTGGATAGAGCACCAGTGTAGGAGTCAGGAGGACCCGAGTTCAAATCTCATCTCAGACACTTGACGCTCACTAAATGTGTGACCATGGGCAAGTCACTTAACCCCAACTGCCTCATCCTGAGTTATCTCCTGTCATCCTGATGAATGTCTGGTCACTGGGTTCAGATGGCTCTGGAGGAAAAGTGAGGCTGGTGACTTGCACAGCCCTCCCTCATGCAAAACAAAGTCAAATGCAAGTCATGTCACTATTTCTCTAATGGCATGATCTTCTTCAGCAACAAAGGACAAACACACACACAGCAAATTATCAAGAGAATAGTACATTATGATCAGGTAAGATTTATACCAGCAATGCAGGGCTGGTTCAATATTAGAAAAACTATTAGCATTATTGATCATATCAACAACAAAACTAACAGAAACCACATGATTATCTCAATATATGCAGAAAAAGCTTTTGACAAAATACAACACCCATTCCTATCGAAAACACCGGAAAGCATAGGAATAAATGGAACTTTCCATACAATAATAAGTAGCATCTACCTAAAAACTTCAGCAAGAATTATATGCAAAGCAGATAAGCTAGAAACATTTCCAATAAGATCAGGGGTGAAGCAAGGATGTCCATTATCACTACTATTATTCAATATGGTACTAAAAATGTTAGCTGTAGCAATAAGAGAAGAAAAAGAAATTGAAGGAATTAGAATAGGTAAAAAATAAACTAAGTTATCACTCTTTGCAGATGATATGATGATATATTTAGAGAATCCCAGATATTCAAGTAAACAACTACTTGAAGTAATAAACAACTTTGGCAAAGTTTCAGGTTACAAAAATAAACTCACACAAATCTTCAGCATTTCTATATATTACTAACAAAGGCCAACAGCAAGAGACAGAAAGAGAAATCCTATTTAAAGCTAAGGTAGACACCATAAAATATTTAGGAGTCTATCTGCCAAAACAAACCCAGGGACTATATGAACACAATTACAAAACACTTTTCACACAAATGGAGTCAGATCTAAGTAAGTGGAAAAATATCAGCTGCTTGTGGGTAGGGTGAGCCAATATAATAAAAAATGGCAATTCTACCTAAATTAATTTACTTATTCAGTGCCTCATCAATCAAACTGTCAGATAATTATTTTCTAGAGGTAGAAAAAATAATATCAAAATTCATCTGGAAGACCAAAAGGTACAAAATATAAAGGAAACTAATGAAAAGAAATGCTAGTGAAGGTGGCCTAGCTCTACCAGATCTCAAATTGTATTATAAAGTAGCAATTATCAAAACTACTTGGTATTGGCTAAGAAACAGAAGGGTAGACCAGTGGAATAGGTTAGGTACTGAAGGCACAGTAGTCAATTAATATAGAAATCTACTGTTTGATAAACCCAAGGACCCCAGTTTCTGGGATAAAAACTCACTGTTTGACAAAAATTGCTGGGAAAACTGGATAATAGTGTGGCAGAAACTAGGCCCAGACCAATGTCTGACACCATGCACAAGAATAAAGTTCAAATGAATACATCATCAAGGTATAAAGACTGATACTATAAACAAATTAGGGGAACAAGGAATAGTATATTTATCAGATTGATGGAGAAGGGAAGAATTTTTGACTAAAGAGATAAAAAACATTATAAAGTGCAAAATGGATAATTTTGATTACATTAAATTGAAAAGCTTTTGCACAATGAAACCCAATGCAACCAAGATTAGGAAGGAAGCAGAAAACTGAGAAAGAATTTTTGCAACCAATATCTGTGATAAAGGCCTCATTTCTAAAATATATAGAGAACTGAGTCAAATGTACAAGAATACAAGTCATTCCCCAGTTGATAAATGGTCAAAGGATATGAACAGGCAGTTTTCAGAGGAAGAAATTAAAGTTATCTATAGTCATATGAAAAAATGCTCTAAATCACTATTGATTAGGGAGATCCAAATCAAAACAACTCTGAGATACTACATCACACCTATCAGATTGCTTAACATGACAGAATAGGAAGATGATAAATGTGGAGAAGATGTGGGAGAGTTGGAACACTAATTCATTGCTGGTGGAGCTGTGAGCTGATCCAACCATTCTGGAGAGCAATTTGGAACTATGCCCAAAGGGTTACAAAAATATGCATACCCTTTGACCCAGCAATATCACTTCTAGAACTGTATCTCCAAGGGATCATAAAAATGGGAAAGAGTCCCACACGTACAAAAATATTTATAGCAGCTCCCTTTGTGGTGGCCAAAAACTGGAAATCGATGGGATGCCCATCAACTGGGGAATGGCTGAGTAAGTTCTGGCATATGGATGTAATGGAATACTATTATGCTGTAAGAAATGATGAACAGAAGACTTCAGAGAGGCCTGGAAAGACTTATATGAAGTGATGCTGAGTAAAAGGAGCAAAACTGGGAGAATTTTGCATACAGTAACAACCACAGTGTATGAGGAATTCTTCTGGTAGACTTAGTACTTCATTGCAATGCAAGGACTTAAATAATTTCCAATGGTCTGTTAAGGTAAAATGCCTTCTGCATCCAGAAAAAGAGATATGGAATTCAATCGCAGAATGAAGCAGATCATTTTCTTTTGTATTATGTTTTGGTTTATGATTTCTCCTATTTATTTTAATTCTTCTATGCAACATGAATAAGGTGAAAATGTATTTAATAGGAATGTATGTGTAGAACCTATAAGAAATTGTATGCCATCTCAGGGAGGGAGTGGGGAGGTGGAGGGGAAAGTGGGGAGGGAGGGGAAAAATCTAAGATATATGGAAGTGATTGCAGAACACAGAAAACAAATAAAATAATAATAATACTAGAAGAAGCAGACTGACTAGGTTGCTCCCTTCCCTGCATCCCTGCCTGCCTCCTCACTCAATCCTGGATGGGTTGCTTTTCCCCCTTTTCTTTCTTGCCCATACAAAGGGCTTCATGTTTCTCATCCTATTAACACCAGCAATTTCATGTTTCCAACAGGTTTCCCCAACCCCCCAGCAGCTGCTGCTGTTCCTCCTTCCCAGGAGGTTAGACCTGCCACTGAAGGTCATGACAGCACTAGCCCTACCTTGGCCTTCTTTGCCCCCTATTCCAAGAAAAGAAAGTTAAATAGCAGCGGCGGCAGCAACCAAAAAGAAGACTCTGATCTCATCCCTTGTTCCTGGCTCCTCTTCTCCCCGACTCCCTCCCAAGAACTCCTCCCCAGCCTCTTCTACTGCCTCCTGTTGAGGGATTTCAGTTGCTGCCCCCAACCATCACCACCTCCAGAAGCAACTGCATTTGGAAGACTCCCTGGATTTTATAGGACTTGATGTGAAGATGGCTGAGGAAGAGGGATCTTCTTCTTTATCTGGTCTTGCTGTAAATCAGCAGCAGGAACTTAAAAACAAAAACATATTAATCTCCTCGGTGGCTAAAGGGCACCATGCAAATGAGTCAACCAGAGCCCCCACTACTACCACTAGCTTCACCAACAGCAAACCAGGCTTAGCCAAGAAACTGGTGATCAAGAATTTTAAAGACAAACCTATGCCAGAAAACTATACAGATGAAATCTGGCAGAAACTGAAAGAAGCAGTGGCAGCCATTCAGAATAGCACTTCAATTACATACAATTTAGAAGAACTCTATCAGGCTGTTGAAAACCTCTGTTCCTACAGGATTGCTGCAAACTTATACAAACAGCTGAGACAGATCTGTGAAGAGCACATCAGATCCCAAATTCACCAATTCCGACAGGATTCACTGGATGGTGTTCTGTTTCTAAGGAAGATAGATAAATGCTGGCATAATCACTGCAGACAAATGTCCATGATTAGGAGTATTTTTTTGTTCCTGGACAGAACGTATGTTCTTCAGAATTCAATGTTGCCTTCCATTTGGGACATGGGTCTAGAATTATTTAGGACCCATATAATTAGTGATCAGAAAGTTCAGAGCAAGACTATTGAAGGCATTCTCCTTTTGATTGAGAGGGAAAGGAATGGTGAAGCAATTGATAGAAGTTTGCTTCGAAGCCTTCTGAGTATGCTTTCAGACTTGCAAATTTATCAAGATTCTTTTGAACAGAAATTTTTAGAAGAAACAAATCGGGTATATGCAGCAGAGGGTCAGCGTTTAATGCAAGAAAGAGAGATTTCTCAATACTTTCATCATGTCAACAGACGTCTCGAAGAAGAAGAAGACAGACTTATCACCTGTCTAGATCTGAGTACTCAGAAACCACTGATTGCTATTGTAGAAAAGCAACTTCTAGGTGAACACTTAACAGCCATCCTTCAGAAAGGCTTACGTTCCCTTCTAGATGAATATCGAACTCAAGATTTGTCTCTGCTCTATCAGCTGTTTAGCAGGGTATGCAACGGGATTCCCGTTCTCTTGCAACACTGGATTGAATACATCAAGTCCTTTGGGAGCACTATTGTCATTAATCCTGAAAAAGATAATACCATGGTACAGGAATTGCTGGATTTTAAAGATAAAATTGACCATATTATTGAAGTCAGCTTTATGAAAAGTGAAAGGTTTATCAATGCTACAAAAGAAGCATTTGAAACCTTCATAAACAAAAGACCAAATAAGCCCGCTGAACTCCTAGCAAAGTATGTGGATTCAAAGCTCCGTGCAGGTAACAGAGAAGCTACAGATGAAGAACTTGAGAAAATATTGGACAAGATCATGATTATATTTCGATTCATTTATGGAAAAGATGTCTTCGAAGCCTTTTATAAGAAGGATTTAGTCAAAAGACTGTTGTTCGGAAAGAGTGCATCAGTAGATGCTGAGAAGTCAATGCTTTCCAAACTCAAGCATGAATGCGGAGCCGTGTTCACCAGCAAACTGGAAGGGATGTTCAAAGACATAGAGCTGTCCAGAGATATCACGGTTCAGTTCAAACAGCATGTGCAGAACCAAAACTTTCCTGTTAGCACTGAGCTAACCGTAAACGTCTTGACAATGGGTCACTGGCCAACCTACATGCCTGTGGAGGTTCACTTACCAGCGGAGCTGGCAAGACTCCAGGAGATTTTCAAGGCTTTTTACTTGGGCAAACACAGTGGGAGGAAGCTGCAGTGGCAATCAACACTAGGACATTGCGTACTAAAGGCAGAATTTAAAGAGGGGAAAAAGGAACTCCAGGTCTCTCTTTTCCAAATGCTGGTGTTGCTCATGTTTAATGATGGTGAAGAATTCAGTATAGAAGACATAAGGCAAGCTACAGGAATAGAGGATGGAGAATTAAGGAGAACACTTCAATCATTAGCCTGCGGCAAAGTTAGAGTTCTGACAAAATATCCAAGGGGTAAAGATGTGGAAGATGGTGATAAATTTACTTGCAATGATGACTTCAGACACAAGCTCTTCAGGATAAAAATCAATCAAATCCAGATGAAAGAAACAGTAGAGGAACAAGCTAGCACTACAGAAAGGGTCTTCCAGGACAGACAGCATCAAATTGATGCTGCAATTGTGAGAATCATGAAGATCAGAAAGGCTCTAGACCACAATCTGCTTGTTTCAGAAGCATATAATCAGTTGAGGTTCCCAGTTAAGCCTGCTGATCTCAAGAAAAGAATAGAATCCTTAATTGACAGGGACTACATGGAAAGAGACAAAGAAAACCCAACCCAGTACAACTACATTGCCTAAAACGTTCATCTTTGAGCCCTTGCTATATCACACACAGTTGCCAGTAGATAAACTAGTTTACTGTTTCAATTAATTGACTTCCTTCCTACTACTGATGACTGAGTGAATAACAGCCATTTTTTCAGTGGTTTATATGCCCATTTAAAGAGCATAGTTTACATTAAAGAAGAATGCTGTTGAATCCTTTGTATCTTTAGTTGATGACAACAAATTCTTAACAATCTTTCATGCTTCACTTGAAGTCTCTGAAAGGTCCCTGTGGTTGGCTGAGAAGTAGAGGGTATAGGGGGTGGGGGAGAGAGTGTGTGGATTCCTTTATGCACCATGACTAGGAAGCAAAATGTGAGTTGTGTACAGGAGGTTTTTATCCAGGATACTTAGTGTGCAAGCAAACATGACACACTTTACAGAATTCTAGATGAATATATATTGGACAAGAAAACCACTCTGAGCTTTGGTTATTCACCTATGTTTTGTGCTTTCCTTTGCAAAGAGAACTAAGTGGTCAAGTATATTGACATTTGCTACATAACATCCTGTTTCACTGAAAAGATGTTTTTTAAAACAGATCTTACCCAGAGAAAACATCTTTAAGTTTTAGGAGGACCTGCTCCTGGATATCAAACAGGTAAAGCTTTTAGGAATCACAATTTTGTGAAAACAAGCCCCTGTGAAGCTGCAAGTGATACTGGCCCTTCACCCAGCCACACTGGCTTTCTAGCACAGTGAAGGCCTCTTCCTGGAGTAAGGTTTCTGAAAGCATCCCAGAATCTCTATCCATTTGAAGGCAAATGTTTTCTCCCATCCTTATTCTACTTTCTGGAAAATCCTAGAATAGAAAAGTCTCAAGAATCTGAGGATTTCAATGAGAGTACACGCTGATTCTTCACTATCTCTTAAAATCACTTGCAATGTGACACATAGCCACAAGAGAGAGATGCCACCTACTGTGCAAGAGAAAGTCCCCATTTAGGATGACTGACCATGGGCATAGGGAACAAGATGATTGAGTTTTCCAAATTGGGAGGCATCTGGTGACTACAAGGGCTGCTTCTCTCCCACTACACACATGTTGATCAGTGAGATTTATGCTACAGCCTGGAATGCATCAAGTCCACCCTGCAGTGCAAGCAGGAAAAAAGTAGTCTTCAAAAAACCCAAACTAGTATGATATTTTGTAACAGTGCATCCATACTACCACTATTTTGAAGCCACAAGGAAGGAAGGATGTTGATCCTACCCTTCATTTTACCTTTTCTATTTGCCAATTACATTTCCTTAAGCCCTCCCTTGTGAGTGGCCTTCTGTAGCAAAATGTATGAAATGCTCCTCTCTTATGGAACCTTTTCATATGAACATGGTTATCTGATGAGAGGTTGAATTGCTAAGCCTTCCTAAGCCTTTCTTAAGCAGCAGCTTCTCCATGTCCTAGATCTCATCTCCTTCCTTTCTTTTCTGTCCAAGACTTATCGACAAGGAAGTTGCTGCCAGTTACCACCATCCTAATTCTCTCTCACTACACCAGAAAGCACCTCCTGTATTCAGTGTCCTTCTCCACCTATCACTGATTAAGCTCTCTCCCAGGAACCTTACCAGTCCCCCCACCATTTAGAAGTTAGGTAGATCCCTTCCTCCAATGAGATATTTCACATTATTTTCCATTTTTTCATTCTTTTGGTTTTGTTTTGTAATTTCTTGGTTTCTCATAGTAATTAGCTTCCATATGTTCCATTCTAATTTTTAAAGAACTATTTTCTTCAGTGAGTTTTTGAGCCTCCTTTTCCACTTAGCTAATTCTACTTTTTAAAGCATTCTTCTCCTCATTGGTTTTTTGGACCTCTTTTGCTAACTAAGTTAGCCTATTTTTAAAGGTGTTATTTTCTTCAGCATTTTTTTGAGTCTCCTTTAGCAAACTGGTGACTTGCTTTTCATGATTTTCTTGCATCATTCTCATTTTTCTTCCCAATGTTTCCTCTGCTTCTCTTACTTGATTTTCAAAATCCTTTTTGAGCTCTTCCATGGCCTGAGACAATTGCATAATTTTGGATATTTGGGATGCAGAAGCCTTGACTTTTATATCTTCCCTTGACGGTAAGCATTGTTCTTCCTCATCTGAAAGAATGGGAGAAGATATCTGCTCACCAAGAAAGACTTCTATAGTCATTTTTTCCCCCTTTTTTGGGCATTTTCCCAACCAATTACTTGACTTTTGGGTCCTTTGTCAAGAGTAGGGTATACTCTGGGGACCTGTAAGTTCTCAGTTCCTCCAAGGGAGAGGAGTTTAATCCTTAAGGGCCTCCAGCTCTGCCACGCCAGCACTCCTCCTTACCCTAGGACCATGCTCAGGGCTGAGGTTCAGATCAACTGCTCATTTCTCCCAAGACCTTTAAGCTGGGGCTCCAACAGTGGATGCTGGCTGCTGCCTGTTGTGGCCACCGTCTGGGATCAGGCTAGGGGAAGACCCTGCTCCCTTGTCATGGAGGTGAAAAAGCCCTCTCACTGACCTTTGAAGATGTCTTTGGCATTTGTGGGTTGAGGGATCTCAAAACCGCAGCTGCTGCTAGAGATTCCGAGGCCCACTCTGGTCCTGCTCCTCCTGGTGCCATGCACCCAAGGCTAGGCTGCACTCCATGTCCAGTGTGACAGACCTTTTCCATCAGCTTTCCAGGTGACCCTGGGCTGGAAATCTCCACTTCATCGTTCTGTGGCTTTTGCGGCTCTAGAATTTGTTGAGAGTCATTCTTTAGGGGTATTTCATGGGCTGTGGGGGAAGAGCTAGAGTATGTGCATCGTTGTACTCTGCTATCTTGTTCCACCCCCTGGTAGGTCCCTTAAAGGGACTTCTCCCCCTTCACAATAATCCTTTTAAAATTGGAGGCTGCATCAATTAAAATAAGAGCAATTACTCAGAAAATATAGAGAAACTGATGAGATTTGAAAAATCATTGTAAATTATAAAGGAATTTTTTAGATCAGTTCTTTCTGAGTCAGGTAAGTTTTGGGTCACTTTTCCTCCCTCTGTCTCTATTATTTTCTCCAATAAAAACTTTTATTTGAAAAAAATTATTTCTGAGGAAGAACTTCTCAAAATAACCAAGTATTGGCTTTAATATCCCTGCTTTAAAGAATTTTATAATTTGCTACCATTAACCTGTTTAAGGGTTAAAAACTGATACAGGTCCAAATCAGGCTTTCCGATCTTGCCATGTGCCCTTCCCAAATCAAAGTTGGAGCTTCATGCCTTACCAGGCCAGCAAACCAAGCACGCTCCATCAAAACCAAGCTAGGTCTCCAGAGAGGAAAGGGAGGCTTTTCCACACCTGTTCTCCTTGGGTCTTGTGCATCTTGTCTGGTTCTTCTGAAGTTCTTGTAGCTTGGGCATTAGGCCTCTTATCATATAGCAAGCTCCTTCAGGAGTTTCCCAAGACAAGCTGTGGTTATGCCAGTCTCAGGACACCCAGGCCAGCTCTGCAACTGACACATCTATGTCAGCATCTAGCTACAGATTACTAAAAAAGTACCTCTTGATTTTTAATAAAGAACACAAAATATCCAAAGACTCTTTGAAATGTTTACATTATTTACCAACTTTGGAAAGCCTCGGTACCCACCATGAACCTGATAGGAAACACTGCAAAGATTTCATGTGTGCTTTGGGACAAAAATAAGTCATGAACCCTTTGTGGACTCTGCAACGAAAGAGCACATTTCTGTATTCTATCAGCCAAGCTTTGGAAAGGGCTTTCTACGTTAGTTCTACCCCCTCCCTACATGCATCCTTCAGATACAACTCATGGACAGTTGTTTTATAAAAGATTATTCCATTTGAATTGGAATGCTGCTGCACTCTTGCAACTAAAATTGACCAAAAATAGCTCTGAACAAAATGTCCTGTTAGATGTTTTGGACAGACAGGTGACATCTCAGTTTAATGTCAGAAAATGCTGATAGTCAAGGGACTGAAAAAAAAATTCACAGACCAGCAGAATACAAATGAAAACTGCATCAAATTATGCAGCTCCTCATTTGCTATGGTCTTGTTTTCTCCCCACTGATGGGTTTGGGCATGTCCTTGTAAATCTGTGAACAGAATATGTTTATCACTTTTTTTGTAAATGCATTATTCAAGAATTGTTTCTTAACCATCCATAATTGAAGAAAAAGTGAAGGCAAAGTTTATGGGTGCATTTGTATACACATACATACAGACACATATACACATATAACGGTTATGGTACATAGACATACAACGGTTGCATCCATACACACACACATACACACACATACGCACACATATAGTTTAGACAACAAAAAAAGGAGCAGACAGCTCAGAAAACACAGAGGCTGATACCGAGCACCTCTCCTATCCCAAAGAAGCAGAGGTCACAATTCAAGGTCGAATTCCATAGCCATCTATAATCACTGTCCCAGATACACACACTGGCAGACAAAGCCTAGAAATCTTCCATCCAAGTCGTGATCAGGGCAAAGGTCGCTCTTTATCCACCTGGCCTTGACTGTGGATGATGGAGCCAAACTCCTGAATACCTACAGATCTCTTCATTAAAAGCAAACATCATACAACTCAGACAGACTGCGCTCCTCTCGGCAATATAACAATGCAAGACAATTCCAAAAGGCTCATGATGGAAAATGCTAACCACAGCCAGAGAAAGAATTGATGGAGTCTGAATGCAGATTGAAGCAAACTATTTTCACTTTCTTCATGTGTTTTTTTTCCTTTTGTTTTGTTTCTTCTTTTACAATATGACTAATGTGGAAATATGTTTTTTTAATACAAATATACTCATTTAACTTTTTACATTCATTTTCACAAAATTTTGGGTTCCAAATTTTCTCCCCATTTATCCCCTCCCCCCAGACAAATACATCGAGCATTCTAATTTTCCCTATCACCAATCTGCCCTCTCTTCCATCATCCCTCCCTTCTCTTGTCCCCATCTTCTCTTTTGTCCTGTAGGGCCAGATAACTTTCTATTCCCCATTAACTGTATTTCTTATTTCCTAGTAGCAAGAACAATACTAAACAGTTGTTCCTAAATCTTTGAGTTCCAACTTCTCCCCATCCCTGCCTCCCCACCCATTCCCTTTGGGAAGGCAGGCAATTCAATATAGGCCATATCTGTGTAGTTTTGCAAATGACTTCGATAATAGTCGTGTTATGTAAGACTAACTGTATTTCCCTCCATCCTATCCTGCCCCCCATTATTTCTATTCTCTCTTTTGATCCTGTCCCTCCCCCAAGACTGTTGACTTCAAATTGCTCCCTCCTCCCATTGCCCTCCCTTCCATCATCCCCGCCCCCCTACTTATCTCCTCCCCCACTTTCCTGTATTGTAAGATAGGTTTTCATCCCAAAATGAGTATGCATTTTATTCCTTCCTTTAGTCAAATGTGATGAGGGTAAACTTCATGTTTTTTTCTCAGCTCTCCTCTTTTTCCCTCCACTAAAAAGTCTCCTGCTTGCTTCTTGAATGAGAGATAATTTACCCCATTCCATTTCACCCTCTCTCCTCCCACTACATTTCTCTCTCACCGTTTACCTTAATTTCTTTTACGATATGGTCCCATCCTGTTCAATTCACTCTGTGCTCTCTGTCTCTGTATGTGCATGCATGTGTGTATGTGTGTGTGCGTGCATGAGTGTACATGTGTGTATGCATATGTGTGTGTTGGTGTGTGTGTGTGTGTGTGTGTACCCACCAACTACCCAGATAATGAAGAGTTTTAAGAGTTACAAATATTGTCTTTCCATGTAGGAATATAAACAGTTCACTTTTGGTAAGTCCCTTATAACTTCTCTTTGCTGTTTACTTTTTCATGTTTCTTCTCATTCTTGTGTTTGAAAGTCAAATTTTCTTTTCAGCTCTGGTCTTTTCATCAAGAATGCTTAAAAGTCCTCTATTTCATTGAAAGACCATATTTTCCCCTGAAGTATTATACTCAGTTTTGCTGGGTAGGTGATTCTTGGATTTAGTTCTAGTTCCTTTGACTTCTGGAATATCCTATTCCATGCCCTTCGATCCCTTAATGTAGAAGCTGCTAGATCTTGTGTTATCCTGATTTTATTTCCACAATACTGGAATTGTTTCTTTCTAGCTGTTGCAATATTTTCTCCTTGACCTGGGAATTCTGGAATTTGGCCACAATGTTCCTAGGAGTTTCTCTTTTTGGATCTCTTTTGGGCAGTGATCGATGGATTCCTTCAATATTTATTTTGCCCTCTGGTTCTAGAATATCAGGAAAGTTTTCCTTGATAATTTCATGCAAGATGATGTCTAGGCTCTTTTTTTGATCATGGCTTTCAGGTAGTCCCATAATTTTTAAATTAGCTCTCCTGGATCTATTTTCCAGGTCAGTTGTTTTTCCAATGAGATATTTCACATTCTCTTCCATTTTTTCATTCTTTTGGTTTTGTTTTGTGATTTCTTGGTTTCTCAGAAAGTCATTAGCCTCCATCTGTTCCATTCTAATTTTGAGAGAACTATTTTCTTCAGTGAGCTTTTGAGCCTCTTTTTCCATTTGGCTAATTCTGCTTTTGAAAGCATTCTTCTCTTCATTGGCTTTTTGAACCTCTTTTGCCAATTGAGTGAGCCTATTTTTCAAGGTGTTATTTTCTTCAGCACTTTTTTGGGTCTCTTTTACCAAGATATTGACCCATTTTTCATGCTTTTCTTGCATCTCTCTCATTTCTCTTCCCAGTTTTTCCTCCACCTGTCTAACTTGATTTTCAAAATCCTTTTTGAGCTCTTCCATGGCCTGAGCCCACCGCACATCCACCTCGGATGTCTGGGATACAGAGGCCCCAACCTCCACGTCTTTTCCTGATGGTAAGAATTGTTCCTTGTCATCAGAAATGAAAGGTGGGAATATCTGTCCCCCAAGAAAGTAGCTTTCTATGGGTTTTTTTTCTTCCCTTTTCTGGGCATTTTCCCAGCCAGTTACTTGACTTCTGAGATTCCTCTCCACCCCCGCCTAGATCTGCCCAGCTAGTGCTTCGGGTCTGAGATTCAAATGCTGCTCCCCAGCCCCAGGGCTTTCAGTGGAGGGTGTGCCTGCTATTCAATGTGAGCTTAAGTTCTGGTGCTGAGGTGGGGGCAGGGCTGCCTCCCAGGCTTAGTTCCCTCTGGGGGTTTATGCAGAGACCTTTGGTAATGGCCCTGAGCTCCTGCCTGCTTGGGGAGTCCCGGGCCACTGCTGCCTCTGCTGCTGCCTCTGCCGCTGCCTCCCGAGGGAGTCTGAGTCACGGAGACACCCCGCTGCCCTCTTGGTCAGCCCAGAAGTCTCTCTCACTGACCTGTAACGCCTGTGGGTGGAGGGACCTTCTCAGCCGCCGGAGGTTCCGTCCCTGAAGCCTGCTTGGATCTGCTCCTCTGGGGTCGCGCAGCCAGGGCAGCGCAGGGGTGGGCTCTGCTGTCTGGTGTGCGACGGACCTTTGGGGTTAGTTTTTCAGGGCTCTCTGGAACAGAAATCTCTTCCACTGTGTTTCTGCGCGGTTTGCCCTGCTCCAGAATTTATGGGGAGTTCTTTTTACAGGAAGTTTATGGGCTGTGGGTTCGGAGCTAGCACATGTGACTCTTTCCGCTATCTTGGCTCCTCCCCCCGAAATATGTTTAACATAAATGCACATGTATGACTTAAATCAGACTGCCTGCTGTCTTGGGGATGGGGAAAGGTAGAGACTGAGAAAAATTTGGAACTCAAAATCTTATTTAAAAAAGGAATGTTGAAAACTATCTTTTTAAAAAAGTGAGCATCATACAGAGGACAATGAACAGAAGATCCCAGGGGTCTCAGCAGGAGCTGATAAACAACCAATGAGAAATTTCAAAGAACAGAAATAAAAGACATCATTAAGGAAATGTATAATGGAAAGAAAATAAAAGTAGGTCATGTGGTGATAATGAGGTATGAAATGTCATTCTAAGCACTCCCCTGGCCCTATAGCAATGTCAGGAGAAAGAGATGAAGGCCCCTGGTATGTAGGGTGGACACCCTGGTATGTGGGGTGGCAAACGAACGAAAAAGAGACACCCAGGATGGTTGCTCACGGATGGATCGAAAGAAAATAAGTTGTCTCCCCAACTCTATACTAGGAGATTGAGACCATTCTTTAACACATTTTGATATGTAAATGTAATTGTGCAACAAGAAATGACAAAATTGACAATTTTTGAGGAATGAATTGATGTAGAGTGAAGTAAGCAGAGCTAGGACAATTTATACAGTGACAACAGTACAGCTAGGAAGAAAAACAACTTTGAGAGCCTTTGGAATTCTTACAACATGAATCCAGCAGAATGAAAACAAAACACCCCACCATCCTCTTGCCGGGGTTAAGATGCCAGATGACACATGATTCTGGACATGGCCAATTTGGGATTGGCTTTTCTGAATCATGCATATCTATTACAAGCATTTTTTATTTTAACTTTTTAAATTATTCCACGGGGAGAGCTAGTGTAAGAGATGAATCGAAATTCTGTTTCCAGGAGAAAATATGCAATATACCAGAAGTCTTGTATTTGCTAGGGAAGGCAGGAAAACAAATGGATTAGAAAGAAAGTCTTGGGAATATTAATTAATACTTCACTAGACCAGAATGTGGGTGCCTGCTTATCAGCATATCTAAAGGCAAACAACTCCTTCCTTGTACTTCAGATAAAATCCACAACTCCAAAGGCCAGAGGAGAATTTCATTCCACAATCCAGTTTTGAATGTTAGGACTCTTCTTATATTAATGGTGAAGGAAACTTAAAACATCCTGGGTTGGCCTTTTATCAATTAAGGGAGTTCCTTTACAAGAATTTATGACATGTCATTCTATAAAGAAAATGAGGAATGTGGCAGGAGTGTATGGGGGCAGGGTTTAGGAACCCTGAAGTGCCTAGCTAATGGGAGGTAGTTGAGAAATTCGAATTGGAAACCATGCATAAAAAGGCTTGCATTTCTCTAAACAAGCATTCTCCATTAGAGAACCACCCATTCATTCAGAAGAATGAGTGTAAAATAAATATAATAAGAACTTTCCTGGCTTCACAATGAGATTATTCTTTCTAGAGTGAGCACGCTTCTCATGCTTAAAAAGACAATTTCTTTTATTTCTATTGAGATTTGGTCTCTCAATCAACAGGCATTCATTTGAATTGATCACTGTTGTGTGCAATGCACTGTTCTAGTCATTAGTCACACAAACACAAAAAACACACCAATCAATAACTGTAAAGAATTAACATTCTTTTGAGATAAAGACCTATAAGTAAAAAAATACAAAGAAAATAAATGACTAAGTTGGCTAAAGTTTTATCGATTTTGTTTGTCTTTTCAAATGATCAGCTTTTAGCTTTAGTTATCATTTGAATTGCCATTTCAGTTTCCAATTTATTTCTCTTTTAATTTTAAAAATTTCCTTTTTGATGTTCATTTTCAGTTTGTTGACTTTCTAATTTTTTAAATGCACATTCAATTCATAAATCTTCTCCTTTTCTATTTTGTTAATGTATATTTTTGAATATATAATTCCCCCACACACACCTCCAGGATTGCTTTGGTTGCACCCCAAACTTTTGTTATATTGTTTCATCATTACCATTTTCTTTCACATAATTATTCATTGTTTCTATTGTTTGTTCTTTACCCTACTCATTATTTAGGATATCATTAAGTCTCTATTTGAGTCTTTGTCTTTTGTTCCCTGAACTACAATTTTTATTATGATATGGTCTATAAAGGATGCATTTATTTATTTGCCTTTTCAATTTTTTTTATTTGAAGTAGCTCTGTGCCCTTAATACAGAGTCAATTTTTTTAAAATTTTGATGTGGTGCTGAGAATTTAGTGCATACATTAGTGTCTGTAAAGTTTTGCCAATTGCTAGGTCCCAGATGACAGAAATTACTCCATGTTAAACAAATGACTGACCTACCTAGGTCCCAGGAAGTCCCGATAGATGCAATCAACATCAGTTGTGTCAGCTGCATTTAGACAAGGAAAACATATGGCTCTGATGTGGATACAAAGGTGCCCTAAGGCTGCTTTTTCAGTACCTTGTGAGGCTCCTCCCCTTATCATAAAACTTCCCCTTTATCCTGGATCATAAAATTCCTTGTCACCCTCATCCTGGGTCATAAAATTTTCCCTGTCTTCTTTATCTTGTCTTTGTAACAACAAGCCCCTGGCCTTCTGTAGACTGCTAGTCCTTCTTCCACAGCTAGCCCTCTGCTTTTGCGTCAACAAAGCTCCTCTTGGTTAGGAGAAAGTCATCTAAGTAAATTCCTTCAATTTGAACCAGTTCTCCCAACTCTAACCTCAAAAGTTCTATCCATCATAATCAGTTTAGGCGACTACAGTCCAGACCACCTGCTGACTGATGGTCTCTAAGGTCCCCTCACCATTAGGTCCCTGTGAATCAGCCATACAACTAGCATCAGAGAGAAAGGCAACATTAAAGTTAGTATCATAAAAACACAGGAACATATCATATGCCTTTAGCAGCTATGGGCAGGTAGTGTGTCCTTAATCAGACAACAAAGGGTAGGGACAATTAAGCATAGAACTGAAAAATGTCTGTACAAAGTTAATGGATGTATTAAAGCATTAATGAATGTATGCATCAATGAGGTTGAATGTTAAAGATCTTTTAACACCTGGCATCTACATAGAAAAAAGCAGACATATGAGTCCAAAAGCTATCCGCCAATAGAAACTGTCAAAAGATATATACAAATAGTCCTCAAAATTAAGAACTTCAAACTTCCATCATCCATATGAAAGAATTCTCCAAATCATCAATGAGAAAAATGCACATCAAAACAAACTTGAGGTTTCAACTCAAACCCAGCAACTTGGCAAAGATGACAAAACATGGGAAGAATCAAAGCTGGAAGGACTTTGTCAACAAAATCAGAAAGGGAAAAGAATAAGCTTACTAAGCACATACTGTGTGCCAGCAATTTACAGTTATTATCATCTGATCCACACAAAGACCCTATGAAATAAGTCCTATTATTATCCCGATTTTACAGATGAGGAGACTAAGGCAGATGAGGGTTAAGTGACTCTCACAGCTGGTAAATCTCTAAGGTGGGATTTGAACTCAGGGCTGACTCTGGGCCCAGCTCTCTGGCCACTACATCTCCTAGGTGCTAATGGACACACTAATGCGTAGTTGGAGAAGCTGTGAATCTGTTCAGATATTTTGGAGAACTTGGAATTATGCAAATGTAATAAAATGCCATGAGTTCATGGCCCAGATACTTCATGGACAGTCTTGCCCCAAAGCTTTCAAGATAACCCTCATTTATTTGGCCGGCCTTTGGGAAAGGATTTAAGGCACCTGAAACTAGCAGGTAGTAGCTTAATTCAGTATGTGCATGATATTCTCATTTGTAGCCCCACCAGGCAGGTTCTTGCTGCCACAGAAGCCCTTAATTTCTTAGGCACTCGAGGCTATAGGGTCTCTTTGTTCAAAGTCCAGATATTATGCCAGTTCATGAAGTATCGGCCATGAACTCATGCTCATCTCTCTCTCTTTAACCTCTTAGAGAAAAAGGACAATCCTTTCTATCCCTGTTTCAGTCACTAAGAAACAAGTTCAAGTGTTTTTAGGCATGGCTAGATTTTGTAGATTCTGGATTCCTAATTTTGGTTTTATTGCTAAACCCCTTTATGACCCCACTCGGGGCACTGATTTGGACCAGGC
This sequence comes from Bettongia penicillata ogilbyi, assembly GCA_023548195.1. Lineage (NCBI taxonomy): Eukaryota > Metazoa > Chordata > Mammalia > Diprotodontia > Potoroidae > Bettongia > Bettongia penicillata. The sequence goes on along the minus strand of JAJHZJ010000134.1, from coordinate 13,744,360 downwards.
TAAAGCTTTTGAGACTCTGAAAACTAATTTGACCACCACCCCAGAACTAGCCCTACTCAATCTAGAAAAACCTTTCACTCTGTATGTTGATGAAAGGAGAGGACAGGCTTTGGGAGTCTTAACCCATACCTTAGCACCTGACTCCAGATCAGTTGATGTTTTTATTTACTCAAAACATACTTTCCTTGTTCTAGACGCCCATGGAGCAATTTGGAAAAAAGGGAATATCTGACAGAAAAAAACTCCCCTATCAAACATGCCCTCTATGTTTTGGCCTTGCCATAGTCATCTTTAATTCTCTCCAGAGAAATTATCTTTTATGCCAGGGAAATTGTCTTTGCTTTATATCCTCTTGTGCCTGTCTGGTCTTTGTCTAACCCCCTTGCCAGGTTTGTTTTCTCCAGAGTGCAAACCATCGACTTCCAGATGACAGCCCAGGCTATACACCACCCTCTGACAAAATCCAAGGTCTCCAGTCCACTGGACCTGGCACAGCCCAGGTTCTGAAGTCTGACGCCCCTGAACGGGACCCAGAGAGGCAGGGACAGCTCTATACTCCTTGCTAGCAGGAAGCAGTTTTAGAAGCTGAGACCTTTGCCCTTTAGCACAAAAGAATCTGGGTCTAATCTGTTTGAGAGGGGAATGATGAGGTAACAAGCCCAAGCCAAGATCTTTTCCCTTTGGATTGGGAGGATTCCCTTTTGTCCCATTAGTCTGAAGGGCCCCTGGAAAGTCTGGCCTTTGGCAGGTGGGGGGGTGGGGGGTGGGCGGGCGGTACGGGACTCCTTGGATTCCCCTTCCATTTCTCCCAGGCCAGATACTCCCAATCTTCTATTTAGCATTCTTTTGATATTCTTCCCTTTGATCCTATTACCAGCCACTTCATCAGGATCCTTCCTGGGTCTGATCCATGGAGACCATCCCTGGCTCAGGCCCTCCACAGCTGATATCTCCTGATTGCCTCCAGCTGTTTCCAACACTTGACCAGTCACCCCCTCCTTGGACTTCTTCTCAAGATCTCCCTAAATCTCTCCTCCCATCACCCTAGACTACCAGACCACCCCCAGATCCCTCCTAAAGTCTTTTCTGTATTTAAGGTCTATCTTGCCTCATGAAGACACTCAGACTCAATCCAGCTCAGACTCTTTCTAGCTGAGATTCTATCTGACCCGCGCTTGTGAATACAAGCGTTACAAATGCTTAGGTTCCTTAAGAGCCAATCCAAGGTGGTGAATCGTTAATAAACTTTGTCTTCTTTGACTTTAAGAAGGCTTGAGTCGAATTCATTCAAGCAGGACCTGGCATGTCAGTATTTGGGGTCCCCAGCACCCCTAAACCGCAACAATGCCACACCCTTTAGCACAGATTACCAGTCTACATATATATCCCAAGAGGTCACTGATAAAAGTAAGGTCCCCAAACACACCACAGAATTCACTGCTTTGTAGCAGCCAAGAGCAGGAACAAAGCCTTTGCCTGTGGGCTGCAGCACAGCCAGGCAGGAGAATACAGGAAGTTTGGAAAGAATTCCATGAAGTGGGGGTGGAGGGGGGATGTGGTGGGGACAACAGACCAAGAAAACAAGCCCTGCAACCTTGCTATGAGCTCCCACCACAGAAGATCATAAGTAAACATTCTTGCCACAAAGGAGGAGCCTAGCTGCAAAGACAGGCCAGGATGGTAAGGATGGGATACTAGGGGGAAAACATTTGTTTTTTAAAAAGAAAATGAATTCATGGTGATTCTGGGGAGGAATTCTGCAAGAGGCCCAGTAGGCAGGCTGTTGAGTGCAGAATGTGCCAGGCAGGCCAGGCTGGGGCTGCTTAGGAGGCCAGGAAGAATTCCAGAGGCCACAGGGAGCCACTGGAGCTTTCTGAGTAGGGGCTGGCATGCTCAGACCTGGGCCCCAATCTTCCCTACTTCCTAGAGACATAACCAGTGTTATCCAAGACAGGCACAACCTCTGCCTGCCTCCTGAGGCTTCCAACACAGACAGACGAAGATCCTCTATACACCACCAGGAGCCATGCAAGGTCACCTGGAGAAAAGGAGGAAAGAAGGAAAGCTTCCCAGAGAAAGTGACTCCAAGAAGAGTCTGACCAGAGAGCAGAGGGAGTCGGGAGCCCCCAGCACAAGGAGGCTGAACAAAACCAAGACCTTTCACCTGAGAAGTAGGATCAAACACACTCTGCCTCCTGCGCAGACTTCAATGACTGCAGACTCTCCCCATAACAAAGTAAAAACTCAGCAGGTACTTCAGATCGCCCACAGTCAACAGCAAGGGTACCTACAAACACAGGACACAGATACCAAGTCATGGGGACAGGTGTGCTTACCTACGGAGACCGGGTTCTTGTAAGTCTCCAACATCACGTCCCTGTGCAGGGCCCTCTGGGCAGGTTTCAGACATCCCCACTCCTCTCTGGTGAAGTCCACAGACACGTCCCTGAAGGTCACTGATACCTGAGTCAGGTATTTATCCCTCCAAATATTCCTTTATACCTACTGTCAACCTGAAAACTTGGTTAAAGAAAAGACATCAGGCTAAAGGCATGTGTTATTAATTAATTCCCTTGTAAAGAAAACATTTCATGGCGCTACAGAGTCAGAGGTTATCTGACTGACTCAGTACAGAAATCAACTGGCTTAAATACATTTTACCATGGGAAAGGAACTCTCCTAGTTGAACAAATTGTAAATGTAGTAAGACAATTAACAAAGCAGTGTCAATTAGGTTTTATGATCCCAAGCTGTATGAATTTCCTTTCTGTAGCACTTCTCTGTGACATACGATAAGGAGAAAAATCCCATCACTCTGATGGCAGGCATCCTGTCATAAACAGGTCCTTGAAGTTGCAGACACAGTAAAGGGTATCTTAACAGAGGTGACAAAGTTGAAATTACAATCCAGGACGTCTGTGTTTTTCCTTATCACTAAGATGGGAGGAGAAGGGTCTGGTAAGAAAGTTACTAAGTCAGCCCATTTGCTTCGCTGACACCAAAAGTCATTCTCTGAGTTTACCTAAGATAACAAAGGAGACTATTAGGTCCAGGCTCTTCTTAATTCAGACTCTGGTCTTCACAAAATCTAAAGTTGGATTATCACTACAGTGTGCTTTACTTTGGTTTAGACCTCTCAGTAACCTGGAGGTAGCTTTCCCAGATGGCTTGAGCCCCCTCACAGTCACCCCACATGAGCACCTTATTCCTAAAGTCCCGACCACATGAGAGAGTCAGCCTTCATCTGACTCTTTAGATACACAACTGGACACAGAAACCATACGGCAACACCTTTCTCACCTCACATTCATCATGCTCCATCCACCAACTCATTCTGGGCAGATTGTGACACTGTGACGTCTCCTCAGTTCTTACCCACAACTCACTGTGTATCTCACAGTGACAGTGAATTTACCTCTTGCTTCCTACATGCCAGGCACTCTATTAAACATTTTTTTATCCATTTGATCCTCACAACAAACTTGTGAGATAGGTGCTATGATTTCCTCCATTTTACAGAGAAGAAAATTGAGACAGACGGAGGTTGAGCGACTTGCCCACAGTCATATAGCTAGCAAGTGTCTGAGGTCATATCTGAACTCAAGTCTTCCTGGTGCTCTACCCACGGCACCTCCAGCTGCCTAAATATTTAATGGACCTAAGAATGGATAAGTTCTAATTGAGATATGTTCTCCAGTACCTCAGTGGATCTGTGACCTCTGGAATATGGACACCTCTCTAGATGTGAAAATGATAACCCATCCACTCTTTCTCCAAATGCAGAAGCCTGAGATCATTAAAAGCCTGCATAATTTACCAAATATTATTCAGCTAGCTCTTGTCCACTCATTCAGTCTGGGTCAGTTTGTTTGCAATCTATAGTGTCTAAACAAAACAAGTGAATTATGGCAACACTACAACTGCCTTTCCTAGTCTGGACAACAGGACTTGCTTTTACCTTTTGGATGGCTGACGAGGGTGTGGGTCACTTTTAGGAGGTTCTTCAGTATACTGGGTCTTGATGGAGCCAGATCAATGATACAGTCATAAAAGGGAGTATTTGGAAAACCCTCTTGAGACAATGTGCTCTGTGACTGACCCTGGGCAGGACAGTCTGCCTCTTTGAAGCCTCAACAGGAATAAGCTGGAGCTTGGCATCATCCAGGCACATGCTAGGGGAGGAGAAGCTGCTTTATCATGGACATTCTGCTTTACAGCAGTCCTCAAATTTTTTGATCTTAGGATCCCTCTCAACTCTTAGAAATTAGAGACCCAAAGAACTTTAGCTTACGCAAATTATAGCTTTTGATATTTTTCATATTAGCCATTAAAATGGATAACATTTTAAAGTATTTATTCACGAATTCATTTTAAAATAATACTAATCATAATAAATCCATCACATAATTTCGTGATAAGTAGCTATGTTTTCCAAAACAAAAAGTGACAAATTTGGCAGTGTTGTACATTAAGCTTGATAAGCCCACTCTAGCCCATGCCCCAGTCATACCCTGCCAAGCCCAATGTTCCTGAACTCTCCTCCACTGCCTGAAGCCTTATTCTGGAATATCCCCTTTACCCCAAAGTCCCATCCCAAAGACAGGCCTCAGGAAGCCTGTTACACAAGCAGCCCCGAGGCTTTCCTCTTAAACCTATCATCCTCTTTCCACCTTCTGCCCTGACTCCCCTTTCCAGCACTGGCTATCCTTTCACTCTTTCCCCTGACTCATGCTCACAGTCCTCTTGGCTCCCCATTGCCTAGTCCACATTCCCCTCCCACTATCACGCAGTAACCACCTGTACCTCATATTCTCTGTGGGTGCACATCTACCACCCAATCAGAATCCTGGTTGCCTCCAGGATGATCTTTCTTTCCTCAGTGAGTCTAGTCTCTGGCTCACAGTATTTCTCCTGCTCTCATCAGGGGGCTTTGACCCACACATTAACTGCCCCTGAAATACCCTTTTAGCCTCCCAGCTCCTCAGCCTCCCCACTTGCCATAAGCTCTTCCTCCACTGCATCCGTGTCCCCATCAAAGATGGTCATATCATTGATCCTGCCATCCACACCCCACAAGTGCGCCATATCCACATTCCCCAACTCTGGAATTTCCTTCCCTGATCCCTCTGTCTTCTGATTCTAAACCCTGCTCCTGATCTACAATGTGACCTCTGATCTCTTGGCCACTCAGTTCTCTCCCAGGTCTTCACCCCTGCATGGGCGACACTTGCCTCCCTTCCCCCTTTCATTCATTCTCATTCTAGCTTCATTCATAACAGCTGTAAAGATGATCTAGTTTAAATGTGTGTGTGTTTGTCCTTCATTGCCGAGGAAGACCATGCCATTAGAAAAATGATGACATGACTTGCACTTGACTTGGTATTTTTTGAGTGAGGGAGGGCTGTGAAGGTCACCAGCCTCACTTCTCCTCCAGAGCCATCTGAATCCAGTGACCAGATATTCATCAGGATGACTGGAGATGACCCAGGATGAGGTAACTGGGGTTAAGTGACTTGCCCAAGGTCACACAGCTACTGAATGTCAAGTGTCTGAAGGGAGATTTGAACTCAGTTCTGACTCCTGCACTGGTGCTCTATCCACTGCACCACCTAGTTGCCTCCAGGTATATATGTATCCCTCAACAAAATGCCAGGTCTTTGGAGGCAGGGGCAGTTTAATTTTTATTTGGGTATGCCCAGGGTCTGGAACATAGTAAGAACTTAAAATACGCTTGCTGAGTTGTAGGAAAAAAATACCTTGAATTGGAAAGGACTTTTCAGGTCAACCAGTCAAATTTTCTGATCCATTTTTAATGCTTAACTTCTACCTTTCCCTCACTACAACAGTCATAAAGACAATTGCTTTTTGAATAATGCACATTTGTTCTAAACTTTGCTAATTCCTATTATGGAGACATTCCAGTTTGGTACATCTGTCTTCTCCAGGCCACTGGTCAGAGTAGCCAGAGGCTTTTGTAGGACAGTAACTGAGCCTGAGGAGCCAAGATGGAATGTGGGTAAACAGAGACCGTTGAAGATTCTAATGAGAAATATTTTCTGAGAAGATAACAGTATGAAATAGAACCCAGAAAAGGGAACTCACAGCACTCCCAGCCATCAGGCTCCCAAACGTCATTCCTTCCTTAGCCTCGATCCTCCTGTCCAAGGGAAGAGCTGCTCCTTCACGAGGCTGAGCTGGAGGAGAAAGCAGCCATAAGGGAGACCCAGCAAAGCCTTCAGCCACACCCTCATCTCCCTCAAACCTTCCAGGGGATATGAACTTTCTCCACCCTCTGTCTACTTCACCTGCCCCTCTTCCTAAACTACCAATTCCAGATGAACATGGACCAGAAATTCAAACCAGCTTCACTTGAGCCCTCCACAGACTCCCTGTTCTCTCATTCAGGGCTAGTATAGATAATGATCTTGAGGAAATGATGGTTGATGGACTGATAGATTGGATGGCCTGCAGGTGACAGTGAATCTGAGGCAGTTAATGACATGTACTAAGCAGCAGAAAGGACAGGAAGGGACATGAGTGGTGTTGGCTGCTGTAATTGTCTCTCCCCTGTCCCCAACACCTCTGTAATCCTCACCTCTCTGCTCAAGCCTTCAGGCCAGGTCCTCCATGATCACCCCTCCCTTTCCTGAGCCCGATGAGCAGGGGTCCCTCACTGCCCCCCCAGCAGCGCCAGGGGCTGCCCTAGGGCTCTGAGAAGAGGGCTCCAGCAGGAGGCTTTTCCTGGGTTAGGGCCCTTTGCTGGGGCTATAGAAGCTGTACTGTCTCCTCCTTCCAGGAAAGTGAAGGCAGGGGAGGAAGCTGTGGTGGGCAGTTCTTGGGAAGATCATGTAACGAGGAGCCCTTGTCTGGGGAGATCCACAGTTGGGCTCCACAGGCCAGAGAAGGGAAAGCCTGGACACACGGTGAAGCCTGAGGCTCAAGGAGGCAGCCCCAGACTCTGGACACATACAGGGCTTTCGGCAGGAATTTCATTCATTCATTCATTCATTCATTGCAGATCCATGCAGGGAAGGCATGTCACCAGGGGCCCCCCAGGTCGGAAATGGGCTTAAGACTCAAGGGTGCCAAGAGAGGGTCCGGTGCCTGTGCAGTCTGGGGGGTCACAGAGTCCCCTTGAGAGACGTGCTTAAAGCTGGGGGGTGGGCAGTCCTCCACCCCCACACCCCCCTGAACCTGCTCACTTACACACACAGAAGCACAGATGCTTCACCCACACAGGCACACCCACCCCCGACCCTTCACCCACTCTCATCTGTACTGGCCCTTACATGTGGATACTGACCTACACGCACACGCACCCTGACTCTCACACCTGGGCACTCTAGGATACGCCCACACTCCCGCCCGCTCCACCCGCGCGCATGCGCAACGTCTTCCTCGCCACTGGCGTCTAGTCCGGGGGAGCGAGGCCATGCCGGCTGGGTCCGAAGGAGCGCGCCTGCGCAATGTGCTACTCACTAACCGTATCCCCCGCCCTCCTCAGTTTGGCGTAGCAGGGAAACAACGGCACCGACACCTGGCGCAGGCGCACACGATCACTCACCGCTCCTCGCCCCCTCAAGTAGCAGGAGGAGCGGGGAGGCAGAGTTGCGCAGGCGCACTCGGTCGCGAAGAACTCAGGCCCGCGGTGCCCTTCCCCCACCCCTCGGGCTCGGGCTCCCCGAGTGGCCAGGGCTTGGGGGGACTGTGGCGAATGGGGAATAGGAGGCAGGGCTGGGAACCCACCCACCCACTCAGAGGCCCTAAGCCCAGAAGTCTGACCAAATGGGCGGGAAACTCCCACTATGCAACGTGCCCTGCGGCCTCCGTCAAGGTTCGGCTTCGAGTGGCGCCTGGCGGAAGGGGAGGTGTCCCACGGCATTGTGGGAATGGGATCCGGGGCACGGAACGCGTGCGTTATTCTCCCCGCCCACATTTCCCAGGGGTCTGGCTGAATCTGCAGCGTCTGCAAGAGGGGCCCATCGAGGCTGCTGAGCCGGACCCCCACATTTCACCAGTGAGGAAACTGTGGCAAGGGCAGGGCGGGTGACTTGACCAAGGTCACACAGGCAGTAAATGGGCAGGGCCAGGACTGAACCCCAGGATTTCCGTGGGGTCCCAAAAAACATGGATGAGCCAGTGTGGATGCCGGTATGGATGCTGGTGTGCATGGCCTTGCCCTAGAACCTCCTGCCTCCCCCATTAAACCGAAACCTCCCATGGTAGAGAAGGTGGGGCTCTGGGAAGTCAAGGCCCCAGGCTAGGCAGGGGTGCATCAACCAGTCCCTCAGTAAACAGCCACTGGCCAGTGTGGGCATGTGCAGGGAGCCAAGCTGCCCTGCCCTCAGCGGGCTTACAGCCAACAACTGCCGCCATATTGCCAGATGTCAAATGAAGGCCTTCAACCTCTGTTTTCTTTCTTCCCCTTCTTAACTTTCCCTTTTTTCTGCTTCATCATCCCAAGTTTCCCTTTCCCCCACCTGAAAAAAAGAAAAACAAGACTCCTAGCAAATAAGCCTACCCCTCCACTGGTGCTGTCCAGAGACAGAGACATGGAGGCCATCCATGCTCTCAGCACGTGGCAGGACCTCTGGAGTGGAGTTTGCCTGTGGCTCATCACAGCTCTGATTCACACTTGTGGATGTGAATTGTTTCACGTGGGTTCTGCTGGCTTCGTGCTGCTGCACCTTCAATAGATCTTTACAGGTTTCTCTTCCATCAACACTTTCGTCATTTCTGAAAGTGTAATAATTTTCTATTACACTAATATGTCTTAATTTTCACCTCTTACCCAGATAACAGGGTAAGCCTCTAATTCTTCGCTGTTGTCCTAGACATTTTTGCCAATATGGATTCTTTTCCACTCTCTTTGGGGTGCAAGCCAAGTAGCGGTATCTTAGCGGTATCTCTGGGTCAAAAGGGATGTACAGTATTATGTCTTTTGGGAATACAGTTATGAATTTCTTTCCATACTGCTTGGACAGATTTAGAACTCCACCAAGAGTACATTTCTGTGCCAATCCACCCACAGCACCTGCATCAGTTGTTCTTCCCATTTGGCTCATCATCTGTTAGAAATGAAATCCTAGTGTTGCGAACAAAAAGAATGAAGCTCTGACTCAGTCCCATTTATAGCAAGCAGTGCTGGGATTTTGATTGTCCTCTTCTTTTTGTGCATTTAATAGATGTGAGTCATGGATCATTTCTGACCAGCCCTAGTTTCTAGGAGACAAAAAAATCTGAAACAGAGAAAAGCATATAGTTAAACTTCTTCCATCTACAGGCACCAAGGAAGGGAATTAAATAGAACTTTGCTGACCTTTGGCTAATCCCCCCAAACACAACCACAGCCAGTAATATTAACTAACCTATTCCAACCATCCCCATTACCAGTCTTTGAAGAGGTAAAGTTTCAAGCCACTGTAGCTACCTCAAGGTCTCATGTTAGTTTTCTATCAGTGCCCATCCATTATAGGCTATTAGAGACACACTTGACACTATCAAGGAAAATATATTACAACAGAGTTCGGAGAAATTCAACACTTTGGTCAAAGTGGACCCCCACCCTTTTTTCAGGAGGAGGGAGCTGTCAGATACAGAAGTGAGATTGGCTTTTTACAGTTAGTTCAGGACAGATCCTCTCATCAGGAGACAGATTGATTCATTCTCCATTAGGTCACCATCTTCTCTACATGCCTATTATGTAACCACCCTGGTGTGATTTCCCCCTCTCCTAAACATGTTTTAAAGTAGGACGCATGATCAGAAAATGGAGGGATAATTTTATGCAGGGTGTGTCTGCTTATATACATGAGGTTCATTAAGCAAGTGACAAGAAGAAAAGCCTTCTCCAGGTAACTCTAGGTCATTTTCCTTGACTAGTTCCAGCTGGCTTTAGATTTGGTTCCTTTATCAAGAACTTTGTAATTATCTGAAGGTCACTGTCTGTTTACTGATTGGTTGCTTCCACCTGAAGTTGTTAACCTTCTTATTATCTGACTTATTCTCAATCACTTCTTCAAGTAATAATAACTTCTGTGGAAACTTAACTTTTTGGCATCACTCACATAGGCCCTCTGTTCATGTCCACTGCACTCCAAACAAGGGCTCCGACTACTCTTCTACATGTGCTCCTCTGCAGATGGAAGTCATTTATCATGCCACCCTTCCCTCAGTGTCCAGCTGTCAAAAAAAAATATCAAAAGTTCTGTTTGTGATCCACATAACTCAAAACTTGCCTCATGCATTTCTCAGAGGTGTCTGGTTATAATTTGTTTTCCTACTTCTCAATGTATCCTTTGCCTCCCCCCATCCTCCATAAAAGAGAAAAAATAATAGCAAAACTACCGGACAGAGAACTCTGTCATATTCCGCAGTGTTCCACAAATATCATCCTCTACCTCTACAAAGGAAAGGGTTGGTGTGCTCTCATCTCAACTGTTAGCTACTACAAAAAGTACAAATCTCAGTATTTTGGTATATGTGAAATTTTTCTTTTTATCACTGACATTCTAGTAGTAGTATTTGCCTAGCAAAAGGATTGATCTAGAGATCAATGGGTATAGACATTTTAATTAATTTCTTGGCATATCTTCAAATTGCTTATCAGATTGCTGGACCATTTCACAGCTCCACCAACAATGTATTAGTGTGCCTGTCCTTCTACAACACCTTCAGCATCGACTCTCCCTATCTTTTGTCATCTTTGCCAATTTATTCAATATGAGGTGGCATGCAGTGAGTAGTGGTGGGCCTGGAGTCAGGAAGACAAGTTCAAATCCAGCCTCAGATAATCAATAGCTAGGTGACCCTTGGCAAGTCACTCAGTTTCCTCATCAGTAAAATGGGATAATGATAGCACTGAATTCTCAATTGTGAGTTTCAAATGAGATAATAGTTATAAAGCATTTAGCACAGTGCCTGGCACATAGTGCTATAGAAATGTTAGCTATCATCATCATCATCATTTGTATTTATCTCATAACTGATTTTGAGCAGTGTTTCATCTGATTTTAAAAACTTAGAATTCCTCTCTTGAAATTGTCTATATTTGTTAATGAATTATCTATTGAAGAGTGGCTTTTGGTCTTATATATTTTCCTTCCTTGCCTATGTATATTGGATTATCTATTTACCAGAGATAAATAATACAAAGATTTTTATCAATCTTTTCACTTATCTAAGTTGTATTAATTTGGTTTGTGCAAAAGCTTTCTAATTTCTCAAAAAGAAACTTATTTTGTCTTTTGTGATTGATTCTATTACTTTTTCCCCCACCCCCTTTAAAAAAAAGAATTAACCTCCTAACGTTAGCAATGATGCCACTTCTGGATTTGGCAGGACCACTCCTATGTTGGACCTGGACTGTTCTCCCAGAGACTAAAGTGTACAGGACAGAGTTCCCTGGAGGTATTGGGGGTGGTGGTGCTTATTCCATTGGTCTTGCTATGCCTTTGAAACAACTATTTCTTTTTTAAAAGCTAATTGATGTTAAATGAAACTGAGATGCTAGTTACTGGACCCCAACAATGTAGGGAATATGGTCAGCCTTAACTGAAGCAGATTCAGTGGTAGAAAAGAGACACAGGACTGTTTTAGGGGGTGATGTAGTATGCCTGGATTTGAGGAAGGAGGCCAGAGCACACACAGGTTAGAGGTGCCTATCATCTTTTTAGAATAATTCCACAATACTGCCCCACTCTTTGAGAGATCTACATTTTAGCCAAACTGGTACATTTGTTTCCCATAAAGGTCATTCTCCTACCTCCACATCTTTTTATAGGTGTTCCCCCATTATTGAGAAGATATGAAAAGATACTCTCAATCTATCCCTTCAAGGACAGATGTTACAAAACATTGAACATGTTTTCAGACTTTTCAATGCATTGATTAGTTGTCCTGTCTTTCATTCCTCTCCAAAAAAAAATATTTGTTATATGAGATACCTCTATGAGAATGTGGGGGAGGAATACATCAAATAACCATGGTGATGTAGGAAATAGAAATTAACTATAAAACTTATTTTTTAAATAAACTTTCCTTAATATATGGTAAGTAATATCTATCTAAACCCAAGAACAAACATTATATGTATTAGGGGAGAATTAGAGAGCTTTCCAATAAGATCAGGGGTAAAGTGAAGATCCCCATTGTCCCAACTATTGAGGGCTAGAAATGCCAGCTAAAGCAGTAACGCAATAATGAGAAATCTAGGGAATCAGCATAGACAAAAAGGACACAAAATTATTGCTTTTTGCAGCTAACAATAATAATAGCAGTTAATATTTCTATAGTACTTACCATGGACCTAGCACTGTGTTAAGTAAGCATTTTACCAAATATCTCATTTGATCCTTACAACAACCCTGGAAGGTAGGTACCTTCATTATTCCCATTTTACAGATGAGGCAAATTGTGCAAACAGAGGTTAAGTGCCTTGTCAGTCACAAAGGTAGTTATGTGTCTGAGGTTGGATTTGAACTCATCTTCCTGACAGCAGGCAAGTGCTCTCTGCTATGCCAAGTAATAAGATAATTTATTTTAGAGAATGGGAAATGAGTCAACCAAGAATTAATTGAAACAAATTATAAATTTAGCAGAGTTGTAGGATATAAAGTAAATTTACAGTCATCAGCATTCCTGTATAACATCAATAAAAGCTGACAGGAATAGCTAGAAAGAGAAAATCTTGAAAATAATGATAGAAATTACAAAATATCTGGGAATATATCTACCAAGATATACTCTATAAGTATATAATTCCAACAATAAAATATTTTGCAGATAGATAAATCTAAATAATTGGAGAGACATCAAGCTACCAAAGGAATAGTTTATAGACCTAGAAAAAAATAATGAAATGTATTTTGAGAGATAAAAGGTCAAGAATCTCAAGAGTAATAATGAAAAGAGTGGGAAGACCTGGTCATACTGCATCTCAAATGACAACAGAAAGGTCAATAAGTGAAACTGATTAGGTATACAATATAAAGAAGAAAATAAATATGCTGGCACAGTGTTCAATACACCCAAAGATACCAATGGAGGGAAGACTAACAAGTTGACAAAAGCTACTGGAAAACTAGGTTTAGACACATCATACACCAAGATAAGCTCCAAATAGATACATAAACAAATTAGAGGACCAAGGAAGAAATTAGATCTATGACTAGAAGAAGAGTTAATGACTAAACAGCCAATAGAGAGAATCACAAAAGATAAATGACCAAAATTCATAACTTCCATATCAAAGAAAAATATTGTAAGCATCTAGAAAGAAATAAAAAGGAACCATAGTCAGAATTACACAATCATGGTCTACTGTTTTTATTATTAAAGGAGTCATGGGGGGAGGAGCCAAGATGGCAGAGTAGGAAGACTCACATATGTGAGCTCTGAACCCACAGCCCATAAATTTTCTGTAAAAAGAACTCCCCACAAATTCTGGAGCAGTGCAAGCCACGCAGCAACGCAGTGGAGGAGATTTCCATTCCAGAGAGCCCTGAAAAACCTACCCCAAAGGTCCCTTGTGCACCAGACAGGGGAGCCCCTGCCCTGGCCACGTGGCCCCAGAAGAGCAGATCCGAGTAGGCTTCAGGGACGGATTCTCCGGCAGCCGCGAAAATCCCTCCACCTACGGGCACTACAGGTCAGTGAGAGAGACTTCTGAGCTGGCCAAGAGGGGAGCGGGGTGTCTCTGTGGCTCGGACCCCCTCGGGAGGCAGTGGCAGAGGCAGCAGCAGAGGCAGTGGTGGCCCGGGACTCCTGTATTGGGATGGGACCATATCTTAAAAGAAATTAAGGTAAATGATGAGAGAGAAATGTGGTGGGAGGAAAGAGGGTGAAATGGAATGGGGTAAATTGTCTCTCATTCAAGAGGCAAGCAGGAGACTTTTTAGTGGAGGGAAAAAGAGGAGAGCTGAGAAAAAAAACGTGAAGTTTACTCTCATCACATTCGACTAAAGGAAGGAATAAAATGCACACTCATTTTGGGATGAAAACCTATCTTCCAATACAGGAAAGTGGGGGAGAAGGAGATAAACAGGGTGGGGGGGATGATGGAAGGGAGGGCAATGGGAGGAGGGAGCAATTTGAAGTCAACACTCGGGGAGGGACAGGATCAAAAGACAGAATAGAAACAAAGGGGGGCAGGATAGGATGGAGGGAAATACAGTTAGTCTTACACAACATGACTATTATATAACGAAGTTATTTGCAAAACTACACAGATATGGCCTATATTGAATTGCCTGCCTTCCCAAAGGGAATGGGTGGGGAGGGAGGGATGGGAAGAATTTGGAACTCAAAGTTTTAGGAACAACTGTTTAGTATTGTTCTTGCTACTAGGAAATAAGAAATACATTCAATGGGGAATAGAAAGTCATCTGGTCCTACAGGACAAAAGAGAAGATGGGGACAAGAGAAGGGAAGGATGATAGAAGAGAGGGCAGATTGGTGATAGGGGAAATTAGAATGCTTGGTGTATTGTGGTGGGGGGAGGCGATAAAAGAGGAGAAAATTTGGAACCCAAAATTTTGTGAAAATGAATGTAAAAAGTTAAATAAATAAATGTGTGTGTGTATGTGTGTGTATATATATATATATATATATATATATATATATATATATATATATATATATATATATATATATATATATAAAGGAGTCATCCTTTGACTCACTTCTTAAAGAGGCCTATTCACTAAATGGGTGTTGCCTTAGCTTCTAAAGGCCAAAATTTCCCACTGCATCCTGGGCCATCTCCAGTCATCCTAAATCTGTATCTGGCCACTGGATCCAGATGGCTCTAGAGGAGAAAGTGGGTCTCGTGACTTTGAAAAGCCCTCCCTCACTCAAATCCAATTCAACCGCAAATCATGTCATTATTTCCCTTTTGTCATGGCCATCTTTGAGATTGAAGGACTAAACCACAATAAGAAAGAGGAAAAAGAGGGTAGAATTGGTTATTTCTTAAAATTGGGGTGGGGGTGGTGAATGGGCATCATCAACTTCACTCCTACGTGGAATAAAGGATGATGGAACACATGCACACGTATACACACACACACACACACACACACACACACACAATTTGGTAGAGAAACACATCAAACTCAGCAGGAACAAGCAGGGATGGAGGAAGATGCTTAAGGAGGACAATACTAGGGAGAGAATACTCCAAAGTAAAACAAACTTCCTAATCCTGAAGGACACACTGAAAGAGGGAAAATGAAAATTAGAATCTAATGGGGAACCTTAGATTGCCTCTTAGACCACTAGCAAATGGTTGCATAAATTGTTTATGACTATTGTTATGTCACATGTATATTAATGTATACTAACATAGCAATAGAATATTAGTGTTTTGTAACATATTACAAGAAATGATTGCAGAGAATTCTGGGTAGTAGGAACGTCATGATGTAGAATGAAGTGAGCAGAGAAAGAAAAGCAATTTATACAAGAACCACATGATACATCAAAACAACAACTTGGAAAGACCTAAGAATTCCAACCCCAGAATCTCCATTACCGACCTCCTGACAGGTGATTGATACAAGGTACAGGGATGTGCACTTTTGACATGGTCACTGTATAGATTTTTTTTTGGTATGACTATGTTTATTTGTTTTTTTTTCCTTTTCCAGTAAATTACAGGGGAAGAAAGAAAGCTGGGGAAGGTTAGTAATCATGATATCAATAGAAAGAGTCATTTTTTAAAAATACACATTCAGAAGGAAGCACAAACAAGCGGGATCGTTTTGGAAGTAATTTGTTAATTGTATAATTCTAAAAAAACCCAAGCAATATGAAGTGGTTTTCATATAGAATCTGATTTTGTGTTCTGTGTATATAGACTTGTTTTCTGTGGTATTTAAGTTCAGAATTTTTTAAAAATTTAACTTAAAAAAGAAATAGGAAATTTCTAATCCCTGAGACTTCAGCCTGTTGGTATGTGGATAACTCAAGTACTAAATCGAGTTATTCTAAAACCTAATGGGTATACATGCCTTAGAAATAGTGAAGACAACTGATATCCTGTGGCCCTAAAACAGAAATCCAAGATACCAAGTAGCTAGAGAGATGATTTAGAATCAAACAGAGCTAATAAAGTTCTCTGTGGAATCTTTCCTCGGCACGTATCCTATTTTCTAATTTCTGGATATTTGTAAACCTGTTATTATTTCCCTTACTTGATTAAATTCCTTTGGTCAAAGGGACATCTTTATCTTTCTATTTCAAGTGCTGGGCGAATACTATAAATGAGACTGACTATAAATACTTATAGAATTCTTGAAGAGACAATTACAGTGACATGACGTCATGTAGTTGGAGTTAGATTCTTAGGAGGTTAGTGCGCTAAACCTAAGAGGCATGGAAGAAGCAGTGACAAAAAAGGAGGGAAGAAAGGAAGACATGACTGAAGAGAGCTGTGAAAGAGGAGCTGAGAAACCCAAGGACAGCTAAAAGCATTGGCAAACAAGATGGTCATCAAAGTGGGGGAGGAGGAAAGTGAAACGCAAGAGGTAACAGATGAGCCCCATGGTGGTATTTCATAAAGTGGGCTGACGTCATGAACTTTTTCTAATAAAATAAAGACATGAATCTTGGAGTGTGGAAATATTCCATGTCATGTACCACAAGTTCCTGTCCAAAACCTCAGAAGACAATAGCAATAAGAAGGCTGATACCTATTTAAACAAAAATACTCATAGAATTATGCATAATAGAACAATGGAAGGAACTCATATCTTCTAAGATAGAGGGAATGACCAAGCAAACTGCTTTAGGACAATGATGGACTACTGATAAGTCACCCAAAAGAAATTTTACCTAACTGTAAACTCAAAAGAAACATGGGGCCCATGTAGAGATGCAGAATGAAAAACTGAGAGTAAGGACAACATAAACCTTGATTAAAACTACATGAGAAACTCCATCATTACAATACATACAAAGGAAAAGAGATCAGAAGATGACAAAGAAATGAACTGCAAAAAGTCACACGTTAAACTAAATTTCATATGTACACTCATTTTTAAAAATTAATATTTTGTTGATGGCTGCTGTACTTAAGATAAGGAAAATGAAATTCAGGCAAACATTTCCTTAACAACTAATATTGCAATGATTTTGGTAAAAAATAAAATCCTGTATCAGGCATCATTGCACTGATTAATGCAACTCTACTGCCACCTAATGGTAGCTCTGAATCCTTAACATCCCATCTAGTTGCCCACCCGGGGAATTTTCCCAAATGCCTTGCCCAAGCCCTGCCTCTTTCCTCTGGAATGAGCAGTCCCTAGAATGGACAGTCAGGAACCAGGCCACTGATTGCTCAGGAAAAGAATTCATTCGGTTTTGGAATTTTCTTGCTTGATGAAGGTGTGCAGATTGTCTAAAAGACAAAGGAGGGTTGAACACACATAGTTTGGTGAAAAATACATCAAAGTCGACATGGAAACAAGCAGAGGTGAGAGCAGAGGGGACAAGGAAGAGGATGGTGAGGTAGCAAAACAAGCTTTCTGATGCTGAATGGAGGATTAAGGAACAAGATAGGGGTTGGGGGTGGAAAGAGCTATATATGAAGGATCCTTGGAGAGATTATTTCAGAAATTCCTAGGTAATCTCACTGTTGTAGGGAATCAAGCAGAACCAGAACAGTTTATACAACTTCAACATTGAAAAGAAAAACTGAAAGATTTAATAACTCATCACTGCAATGACAAACCATCTCTTCGGAGAGCCTAGAAGGAAAATTATATATATATATATATATATATATATATATATATATATCTTCTGACAGAGAGGTGACACAACTTGTAGAAAGGGATATTTTGTGACAAGACAACCCTATGGATTCAGTTTGCTTTACTATACTTGTTTTTACAAAAGTGGGTTTTTTTCCTTTAGGTTTTCAATTGGATGGAGAGTTGTTAAGGAGAAAGATTGGAAATAGTAATTCCCTCAAAAAGAAATGAGCTGAAATGTCTTTTAAAATTCATAAAAGTTCAGGAGGAAATAGACGAGTAGGATAGCTTTGAAAATAACAAGTGGAATTTATTATGTGTGGGTATACATATATATACATACATATATATGTATTTAAAAAACAAGTATATGAAAGATATTCACTTCATATACCTTATTTTATAGGTGTTTAAACTCAGACTACAAAAACTAATTCTGCCCAATGTTCTAGATTGTCCAAATCTTACTGTTTCCTATCATTCAATGTATTAGCTATTCCTCTCAGTCAGTCAATAAATATTAAGCTCCTGCCAAGTGCTAAATGCTGGGGATACAAACACAAAAGGCAGTCCCTGAACTCAAGGACAACATACAAAAGGAAGCTGAAAAGGGTTGGGGAAATGTGGAAGAAGGACCCTGTATGTAAGGAAATGATGTCATCCAACAGTAGTGCAGATGGTGGGATGTGGAGGCCTATGCTGAGCCTCTGTCCTAAAAAGAGGTCCTGAAGTTCATGACCCTGCCCTGAAGTCAGAGGGTTATTCCTTAAAAACATCTTTCTAAATCTCTGAGTTTTCCCTTCTGCAGTCTTCTGTTCCTAGTTTTCACAAAGGCCTGTGCTTTTAGTCCACTCTCTCATTAGGGAGGAATAAGGTAAATTCTTCCATCCCAGGATACCCACTTCTTCCCTAGAGCTTCCTGTCTCCAATAGAGGTTTTATATTTTGCCACCACCATTTGTAAGGGCAATGTTATACCCATAGCAGCCACTATGAATATGCATGCATATTTCCAGTGTAAATTTGCAAAATATAAATAATTCTTCCTCAAAGACAAAGCCAAGATATTTATTCAGATACCAGAAAGCCAAATCCACCAAGGTAACAAAGAAGTTTATACACCTCACCAATCCAGAGAGCACCAACATCATCAGGCCCCTTCACAAACAAGCTTCCCTAGGCAAAATTCCTCCCTCTCTCATTCTCAATAGCTGCTCTGCCTCACTCTCTTCCAGCTTTGCCTCTCACTTCCTGCTCCACCTGTTAAACAAGCTCCTCCTACTATTCCATGTGTCTCAGGCTCTTTCACAGCAGTCAGCTAGGCCCAAGCTCAAAGCACACCATATAGGCCTATTAATGCCCTGGAAAGATTTTCCCATTCCATTAACATTGCAGAGGGGCACAGAGATACTGAGATGTGAGGACCAGGCAGATACAATCTTGCAGAATGAGATTTCTCAATAATGAGTTTCCTGAAGAAGGAGGGCATGATTAAGTTCCAAAGTAGTGGAACTGGCGAGATATGGGGAGAAAATTGGACAAGTATCTATGTCTTAATACAAGTTGCTGATAAAATTAGAAAAATATTACAGATCCCTGGGGAACTCTACTTTAGGCCTTCCAATCCAAAATAAAATCTTTAATGACCATTTTTGGGGGGCTGACCTAATAGTTTTTCCATTTGGTCAACAGTGTTATTCTCTAATCAACATTTTTTTTCCACAGGTACAACACAAGACTTTCTAAAATATTTTGCTAATACCTACGTGAAGTCTATATATGTTCCCAACCTATGTTAGTAATGCCTAAAAAAAGATAAAAAATGTTTTGCTGATCTTGTTCTTATATATTTATTTTCAAATATATCTCCACTTCCTCCAGAAGGTCACCCTTCTTAAAAAAGAGACTGGGGGAGGGGAGAGAGGTAATTTAGTGAATCTAAAGATTGTATCAAGAAAATCTGACAGTTTACACAACACCCTATCCTATGCCCATAATCCTCCACTTGTGAAAATGAGAGTTGCATTTTCTCATTCTCCAGGATGAATTTGTCATTATATTTAGACAGTATTTAGTTATTTCTTTTCATGTATATCAATGGAGCCATTGCATATATTGTTTTCCTGGTTCTGGCTCCATCACCCTGAACAATGTCTCGTTAAGTCTGTGTCTCTCCTCATTGCTTCTGGTTCTATCCTCTGGGGTCAAAAAGAATGAGGTTAATCCTACCTCCACATGAAAGACCTTCAAATACTTGAAGACAGATTCATTTTTCCCATGGGTCTCTTTGTCATTAGGTTCAGCATTCAATATGACCAGTTTCCTCAAATTGTAAATATCTGGATTCAAGGCTCTTCACCATTAAGGCTTCCTTCCTCTCTCCAGATTATTAATATCCTTCTTATATTGTCCATAAATGACCACAATAACTGCAGTGTCTGACAAGGGAAGAGTACAGGGTAACTTACCTCCCAATTCCTGAAAGTTTTGCCCTTCAAAGCAGGCCATGATTGCACCTGAGTTTTTTGGGCTGCCATATTGCAATCCAAGGGAAGCTAGGTGAGGCGGGACTGTGCTGAGTTTGTAGTCTAGAGGACGTGAGCTCTAATAGAACCTCAGACACTTACTAGTTGTGTGACCCTGGGAAAGTCATTTAACAATGTTTACCTCAGTTTCCTCATCTTTAAGATGAGCTGGAGAAGAAAATGGCAAACCATGTTTGTATCTTTGCCCAAAAAATCACAAATTGGGTCATAATCAACTAAATGACAAAGTTTACAATCCTGGCTCATACCAAGCTTGCAGATCACTAAAACTCTCACTTTTTTCACAATTGCTGTTTAACACCCATCTTCTAACTTTTGGAGTTTTCTTCATACTCTAACATCCACCTTTTTACTTATTTCCCTATCAAATTTCATCTTATTAGATTCAGCCCAAATGTTCTAATCTCTCAGGATCCTTTTGGATCCTCATTCTGGCATCCAGTGTGTTAACCATCCCTCTAAGCATTGTTTTAGGTGCAAATTTAATGAAAATGTCATGTATGCCCTTTAATGAGTCACTGGTAAAAATGTTATCATGAACAGGGTCAAACAAGATTTCCAAGTGATTTTAGAGGACTCCCCTCCCCAAGACATGTTAACATGGAATCCTTAGCAGTTATTCATTTTATTACATTCATATTTCAACCCCTCTAATAAGGTTCTCATGTTCATTACATTTAAAAATTCTCCAATATGATTTTTTAGATGGGAAATAAGATTTGCTGTCAGGCAAATACAATTCAAAGGATTTGACTCCTGAGTTGGTTAAAAGCTTTCCACATTAATTACATACAAAGGATTTTACTCCATTATGGGTTCTCTCATGATTAAGAAGATTTTTCAGATATCCCTTTTTGTGATACTTCTCCCTAACCCATTATATTGAGGGTTTCCCACTAGTGTACATTTTCTGATATCTTTTATCTCTTTGAAGCTTTTCCCAAATTCAAAGAAATGCAAAGAGTTTCTCTCCAATAAGTTCCATGATTAGTAATAAGGCGATTCCTTCTGCAGAAGGCTTCCACACACTCATTACAAAGGACTTATCTGCAATGAGTTCTCTAATAACTTCTGACTACTTTATTTTTACGAAAGACTTTCCTATATTAGTGTACAGAAAGTGTTTCTCCCCCAGCATTAGTTTGTTGATAAGAAATAAGGTTTGTCCTTTGGCTGAAACCTTTCCTACATTCATCATATTCACAGGATTTCTCTTCAGCATGTGTTCTCTGATGACTTTTAAGTACTACACTCTCAAGGGAAGCTTTCCCACATTCACTATATACAAAGGGTTTCTCTCTAGTATGAGTTCTCTGATGGGTAATAAGATTCCCCCTTTGGCTGAAGCCCTTCACACATTCATGACATGCAAAAGGTTTCTCTGCAGTGTGAATTCTTTGGTGGTTAATAATGTGTTCCCTCCTGCTGAAGCCTTTCCCACATTCACTACATTCAAAGGGTTTCTCGCCAGTATGACTTCTCTGATGAATTCTGAGCAATTCATCTTCACTAAAGGCTTTACCACATTCACTACATGCAAAGAGTTTCTCTCCACTATGGGTTCTCTGATGATTAATAAGATGTCCTCGATGTCAGAAGGCTTTCCCACATTCATCACACACAAAGGGTTTCTCCCCAATACAAGTTCTTTGATGGATAATGAGACTTGACCTATGCCTAAAGACTTTCCCACATTCAGTACATGCAAAAGGCTTTTCCCCAGGATGAATTCTCTGGTGGCTTCTTAGTATTTCCCTCTGGCTGAAGGTTTTCCCACATTCATTACACACAAAAGGTTTCTCCCCAGTATGAATTCTCTGGTGGGTAATAAGGTTTGACCGGTGCCTAAAGGCTTTCCCACATTCATTGCACGCAAAAGGTTTCTCCCCAGTATGAGTTCTCTGATGAGTGATAAGGTTTGTCCTATTTCGGAAATCTTTCCCACATTCATTACATGCAAAGGGTTTCTCTCCAGCATGCACTCTCTGATGGGTAATAAGATGTCCCCTCTGGCTAAATGTTTTCCCACATTCATTACATTCAAAGGGTTTCTCTCCAGTATGAATTCTCTGATGGCTTTTGAGTACTACACTGTCACTGAAGGCTTTCCCACATTCATTACATGTAAAAAGTTTCTCTCCAGTGTGAATTCTCTGATGTCTCTTGAGTACTACATTCTCACAGAAGGATTTCCCACATTTATTACATTCAAAAGGTTTCTCTCCTGTATGAGTTCTCTGATGGGTAACAAGGCTGGAATTGTAGCTAAATGCTTTTTCACATTCATTACATGCAAAAGGTTCCTCTCCTGTATGAGTTCTCTGATGGCTTTTGAGTACTTCACTCTTCCTGAAGACTTTTCCACATTCATTACATGCAAAGGGTTTCTCCCTAATATAAGTTCTTTGATAGATAATAAGGCTTGACCTATGCCTAAAGGCTTTCCCACATTCAGTACATGCAAAAGGCTTTTCCCCATTATGAATTCTCTGATGGCTTTTGAGTATTTCACGCTGGCTGAAAGCCTTTCCACATTCATTACATTCAAAGGGTTTCTCTCTAGTATGAATTCTCTGATGGCTTTTGAGTACTACATTATCACTGAAGGATTTTCCACATTCATTACATGAAAAAGGTTTCTCCCCAGTATGAATTCTCTTGTGGCTAATAAGGCTAGAATTGCACCTAAATGCTTTTCCATTCATCACATGCAAAGGACTTCTCTCCTGTAAAAATTCTTTGATGGTTTTTGAGTATGTCATTCAAGGGCTTTTTTCTTATACAAGCTTTCTGATGGGTAAAAAGGTCTGACCAGTGTTTAAAAGCTTTCCCACATTCATTACATGCAAAAGGTTTCTCTGTAGTATGAGTTCCCTTATGTCTGATAAGATGATCTCTCCTACTGTAGGCTTTTCCACATTCGTTACAATCAATGAGTTTCTCTTCTGTATGAGTTTTCTGGTGGCAAGTTAGATTTGCCTTCCAAGTAAAGTCTTTGTTACATTCATTATATACAAAGGATTTCTTTCTAATATGAATCCTTTGTTTGGCTGAGTTTTGTTTGTGGCTGAAGGCTTTTTCATATTCATTGTATTTAATATGTGCTAACTTATTTCCAGCATACATTCTGTGAAATTTAACTAGGTCTGAATGGTAACTGAAGGGCTTCCTGCATTTGTTATACTTAGAAAGGTTCTTCCCTAGGGCATGTATTACGGGTAATTAGGTCAGGAAAATTCTGGAAACTTGTTCCATGAGTCTTATATTGATGGAGACATTTTCCCAAAGTCTCTCTGCACAATGAAATCAAGACTGACTTCAGACTAATATTTCTCCCAAATATAGAACACTGAGGTAGGACCACTTTATTAAAAGTTGTTCTGGGAATAACTGTTACTTGTCTGGATTGTCTCTCTTGCTTGTACTTCTGTTTCTCCAAATTAACACTACTTTCCCTAGCTTCTCTCATCTTGGAATGCTTGATTATTGTATCTTTTGGCAGTCTTTTCTTGAATGATGTTCCCATCCAAATGCCCTGTATCAGACTTGAGTCCTTGCTTTCAAACCTGTTCTCGTGAAGGAAATCTGAAAGAAATAAGAAACAAAAGGTCATTAGCTATTCTCACCTTGGGCAGGGGAGAAGACTCTATTTCAGAGCAAGTTTCAGTTTCTATCTTCTCTTCCAAGGAGAACAGTACTCGAGCTGGACCAAGCAGAAAAAATAAACACAATTTGAAGGAACTGAAGTTAAAGTCCTAGGTGCTGAGGACTAAATGAATTAGATTTTAGAGAAATGAAAGCATTTTTAGATGTCATTAAAAACAACTCAGGGAAAAATTTTCTTTTTTCCTGTAGAATACAAGAGTGGAAAACCACATAGAAATGAGAAAAGCCTATCTCAGAAAATTCTTCAACTAGAAATACATTTTAACTTGGAATCCATACAAATAAAATTAACAGATCTGGGGAGAACCTAACAATTAATGGATTCTCTCAAGATTATTAACAACAAAAAATTAATGTAGTTCAGTGATTTTTTTAATTTAAAAAAATTGAAAAAAAAACCAAGTTCGACAGAAAATCTATTGACTACCAAATGGAGTGAACATAAAATTCAAATCACAGACATTCATTACTGTCCATCAGCAAAAAAGTAAGAGCAAGATGATTTCAAAAGCATCCAAGAAGAAAGGAATGCAAAGTAAATTTCAACTTGATTTGCAAAAGTTTTTCTATAAATATAAGAAATTTTAAAAAAACTGATACATTGAAAATTAAGAGATTTGTCATGATAAAAATCTGTGAAAAGAAAAACTGAGGTAAAAAATTCTAAGTATGATCAATTCATTTGTACAAATAGCAAATACCAATAAATTGGTTCCAAGACCCCTCAGTAAGTCAAGGATGCACCTGACCATCACAGTAACTCTTTTCTAGCATTTACACCCTTGATTGGCTGGTGCTGTTTACATCAGTTCCTCACCAGGAGGATCAAAATCCCCAAATGAACATCCTTTGTAAAGTCCTGTTGTGGGTGAACATCCTATGACCTGATTGACTCAGCTCCTTCCATGGTCAGCAAAAGTTTACAGGTCTGAATTTTTGTGGGTGGACTTCAGTACACAGGAATAGAAGAATCAAACTCTTAAAAATTTTATTAACAGGCCTTATAATAATCAAGTCTGAATTTGATTTACAAATATTAATTAGATACACTAATTAGATATAATTCTCAATGAATAATTAATCAGGCACTGCCAATTTTCAAATTTCAAACAGGCAACTGAAGTTACAGGCTTAAGGGAGTTCAAATTCCCTTAATGAGGGGGCTAATCAATATTCAGTAGATTGATCATTAGTTGATAATAAGCTGATTAACCTTTATTAAGATAATACAAAATAAAGCTGGGTATCAATTTTCAATTTTCACAGATTAAAATCATCATTTTCACTGAAATAGGGTCTCATTTAAAAAATTATCAATAACTTGAATGAAATTACATTCACAGTCAGTATAATTTGCAAATAATGTAAAATTTGAAGGGATATCTAACAAAATAGATGAATAAGGATCCAAAGAGATCCTAAAAGGGTAAATCAATGGGTTAGAAATTGATAAAAATACAATAATGATAAGTACAAAGTTCTATATTTCAATCTAGAAACTTATCTCTGCAAAGATAAAATATGGGAGGTATGTCTAAATGGCAGTTCATTTGAAAAAGGTCGCTCATTCAACTTAAGTAAAGCACTATACATAGCAGCCAATAAAGTAAATATTGTCCCGTCCCGCGGGACTCAGTTATTTGGGGGGGTCGAGGGGAACCCAGCCTGAAAGAGAAACGGGCGAGAAGAGGAGGGAGACCAAGCAGATTTGTCAAGGTCTCAGTTTATCTAGCTCAGGGTACAGCTTATATAGTAATTGAAACAGGGAAGAGGAATGGAAAGGAATGGGGAGGGTCCAGGGCGAGGGTAGTATCTAATCATGCAATCTTTACGATTAGGTTATTTCCTGGGACTGGGGGGCCGAGCCTTCTTGTGGTTGCGACATCTGTTGACAAAGACGTCTTGTGATATTTGCTTATTGCAAACAAGATGTTCAGGGCATGTTGACCTCAAGGGTGAGGGGCCCAGCACTAAAGTGCTGGCTCCCAACAAAATATGATCTTAAGTTAAAAAAGAGTCAGAGTAGAGAACCCAAAAGTTCAGCTTTGCCCAGGTCAAATATATCTGGAGGATTGTTCTGTTCTTAGTATAATAGAGTTATTTATAAACTGGAGAACATCCAAAGGAGGCCAACCAGAATGGTGAATTGTATTGGATGCCTATACAAGGTTCAGCTGAAGCCACTGGGAACACAGCCTGGAAAAGGCCTCCCCTACAACATGTATTTCCCCAAATACAAAGAAGTTAAGGATCTTGCCCCAGGCTAATCATTTGAAGAATCTCCTATGGAAGAGGTATCATACTTGACCTACTGAATCCCAAAATGCAGAATTAGGAGACTTAAGAAGCAAATTTAGATTAATACACTTCCTAATAACTACAGCATTCTCAAAGTCAAACTCCCTTAGGAAGTAGCAGGTTTCCTCTCACTAAAAGTCTTCAAACACAAGCTGCATGTCACCTCTCACTTATGTTGTAGAAGGTATTCTGATCAGATATGGATTGCACTAGATAGCCACTAAGGTTCCATCCAGCTCTGACCTGTTGTGATTCTGTAACATCTAAAGAAATAAATTTTTCTCAGAATTGGAAAAGTGATACATTATTATCTTTGCAAGAAAATAAAGTAATCATGGAAACACTGATTATAGAAAAATGAAAAATTCATGTGTAAAAGAAGAAAATAATTCAAGTCATTAAAAAATTAAAAGCCAATTATATCAGTATATCTGCAGAGAAAAAAGAAACCAGGCTATGTTTTGTTGGAGGAGGGCATAAGTAGGATAAAGGTTATAAGCATTTTGAAATTTCTATCAATCCAGACCTTGCAATTTGTAAATATGAATGAAACATGCTGTGAGAGTCTAAAAGCAGTCATTCACTGAAAGATGTAACTGAAAAGGGCTGTAGTTTAGCAGAAATTAGGCACGTACCAACATCTCACCCCTCGAAAGCACACAACATAGATTTAAAAGGTCATAGCATAAACAAACTAGGGGAACAAGGAAAGAAAAATCTTTTGCACCTACAGAATGCAGCGAAAGTTCTAACTAAACAAAAGACAGATAAAGGAGTAGAGAAAATACTTTACACAAATAAAATCAACATATGAACTAATGTGGAGTAAAGTGATTAGAACCAGGACAAAAAGTTAGACAGACAACGTTGTAAAGAAAACAACTTTGACTTGTTTTAATATTTTGATAGCTATTTCAAAATAATTGATTTCCTTTGTAATCCTATATATTTATGCATTTCATAGGCTTCATTAAGACTAACAAAGAAATCCATGATATCAAAACCACTGTTGTAAAAAATAAAGTAAAATCTCAAAGATGCAAGAACTCTGATTAAAGCAATGCCCACCACAACTCCAGAGGACAGATGATAACTCACAGAGCAGGGACTGGTTCAAGCACAGCATGGCACGTACATTTTCAGATGTGGTCAACGTGGATTTGTCTTGGTTCACTAAGCTTGTTTGTGTTTTTTTCTTTGCATTTGGATTGGGGAAAGAGATCAGTGGGAGTGGTAGCCAAAGGAAAAAGGATTATGGATCACTGCAGCATCTAAAAGAAAATGGACAAAAGAGAACTGAAGAAATCCCAAAGGAGTCCAAGACAAGAAAGACAACTCTGTAGCATGTTAAGTTTTTAAAACAGCTATTTGTAAATTATTAGCTCTATTAAAAGCTATATTAGCTTTTAAAAAGCAGAGAAGTGGTGCCAGGGATAGAGCTCTGGGTCTGGAATCAAGAAGATCTGAATTCCAATTTGACCTTGGACACTTACTAGCTGTGTGATCCTGGGCAAGCTGTTCAACCACTGTTTGCCCCAGTTCCTCATTGTAAAATGGAGATAAAAACAGCAACTTCCTCCCAGGGTTGTTGTGAGGTTCAAATGCAATAATAATGGTAGGATGCTTCACACGGTGCCTGATACACAGTAAGCTCTACCAAAATGACAACTGTTATTGTTGCTGTTGTTACAGATAGGGCCTAAATTGAATTGCCTGCCGTCCCAAAGGGAATGGGTGGGAAGGGAGGGATGGGGAGAATTTGGAACTCAAAGTATTAGGAACAACTGTTTAATATTGTTGTTGTAACTAGGAAAGAAGACATACAGTTAATGAGGAATAGAAAGTCATCTGGCCCTACAGGAGAAAAGAGAAGATGGAGACAAGAGAAGGGAGGGATGACAGAAGAGAGGGCAGATTGGAGATAGGGAAAATTAGATTGCTTGGGGTATTGGGGTGGGGGGAGGGGATAAAAGGGGAGAAAACTGGGAACCCAAAAATTTGTGAAAATGAATGTAAAAAATTAAATAAATAAATAGAATAAAAAAAAAAAACAAATTGTATGAAGGAGAGATCTGTGGTTTCACGTGCAAGCATCTTTTTGTGTTCTACTTTGTAGATGGGAATGCTTGCTTTCTTTTTGGTATTTAAGTGTACAATAAACCAAATGAATTAAAAAAAGGAAATGAAGGTAAGGTTAAAGGTGCAGAATAACATCCACTTTCAGACATGACTAATGTGTGTTTTAATTGGGTACAATTATGTGTTACAAAAGAGGAAATTTTTTGAGAGGGGGCAGGAATAGCTGGGAAGGGGCAGGGATGAGACAGTGATGCCCAAGAAAAAAGTAGAAGAAAAAACTGTGCTCATAAAGAATTAAAATGCAAAGTGTACAGAGAGAGGTTCAGGAGATACAAGCAGCAGAGTTCTGTAACTAATGTGCTACATTTATTTTATACTTTAAAAAAAGAAACAAACTGAACATATCAGATTCACAGTTTCATATTCTGTTCTTTATATATGGATATGTTCATGTTTATTGATATTTGCGAAATTCAGAATAAAAAATAAATTTAAAATAAAAAATAAGGAGGAAAAATAAGATATGACTAAATATTTCAAAAACATTTTGGAAGGAACACAAATTACTAATAGCCACAAGAAGATTGCTCAAATCCTCCAATAATTATAAAAATTCAAATGAAAGCATCTTAAAACTACCACATAAAAGTCACTAAGTGCACAGGAGAATTACAGAATGTGATGCCAGTGGGACTGTGGAGATGTAGGCATGATATTACCCAATATCATGAAATGGTGCAGTCTTTTTTGGAAAGCAATAAAGCTATAACAATAAGAGAAAAAACCCAGTGTCACACTGTGGGACTTCGTGATGCCACTACAAACATGAGACCACAGGATGGATGGAGGGAAAGGCTATGTGTGGTGACTCACCCAGACAAAGGCCTCCATGACCTTCTCCCTCAGACCTGCACAGTGCTTCTCTTCCCTCCAACAGGGAGATCACGTCCAGTGTACAAACAGGAATTCCTAAACAGCAGAGATAAATGAGAAACTGAGGGGGACAGAAAGGTATCTGGGATTTCAATGCCCTTCATGGAAAAAAGCAGGTAGCTAAGAAGGTCCAATGAGTGGTACAAGGCTTTTTGGAGAGTATGCTTTTGTGTTGTATATTCTCAGGAAGGAAGATGGGTCACGATGCCAGGTCCGAGTGCACTGTCCGTCTACTGGGGCAGACAAGATCTACAGGCTGCCATCCAAATGCATCTCATAATATGGACAAGGGACATCCTTTATCCACTTGTTTTTTCCTCTGTGGATGCAAAGACCAAACCATTGAGAATACTTATTGACCTCTCCCAGAGGGCTCTAAAATGTTCTAGAGTTTGATGCATGTTATCCACTGAGGGAGGACCTCAGAACCTGCTCTCACAGTGATGAACACCTGTGGAGGGAGCCACACTGCCTTCAGGAAATGACTAAGTTCCTTTTATGAGCCCCAACGTGGATTCATTCTTTTTAACACCAACCAGCATTGTTGTAACCGGTGGAATAAGAAGATCTAGAAAGACGTAAATGTGAATATTGCGGGGAGGGCAAAGAAAAGGTTAATTAATGGAGGGTCTGAACAAGCTGTGACACACGGCCAATTCAGAAGTCACAGACTAGGAATAAGGTATGCCCTAAGAAAATGCATGATGAGAAGGATTAGTAATGCATTGAGGAGACAGATGGACAGCCCAAGCACCCTACTCAAGTCAAGCAAAGGGGAGGTTACCTCCAGCATGCTGGGTGGGAACTCCACACAGCACAGTCATGGGAAGGCATGGCAAATCGTACACAGAATGGTTACGTGTGGATGGTTTATAATCTGCATCAATGGACAGACCTTATAAAGCAACAACCCACACAAGTAGGAGTCACAGATTAAACTATATTCAGAAAGAAAACTAGTTCATTGGAGACACTTTTTGCTAAGAAATTAAGACCTTTTCACAGATCTCAGCTGAGAGTCAGGGATGTGATCAACTGACAGGTGCTTAATGAGTACCTATTATGCACTAGATACTAGAACAAGCAATGCTGATATAGAGATAAGAACACAGGAATTAATGTCAATAAGTAGCTTTAATTCAATGAAGGGAAAAAACATATATATATGTATATATATACATATATATATGAATAAAAAATGTTTAAAAAAAAGACAATTTTGACACTGGCAACAGTGGGGATAATAAAGAAGGGCTTGCTTCATGGAGGAGGCAGCTGACCCCTGACCTAAGTTATTCAAAGGTATAGAGAGAGAAGGTGGATTGTATAATGGGAGCATAGGAAGTAAGCCAGGCACACAGTAGGTGCTTCATAAATGTTTACTGACCAACTGGACCCTAGAGTAGCCAAAGCAGGAATAATGTGTCATAAGCCTGGAGAGGAAGTTTGGAGTTAGGCAGGAAAAGGTTCTAAAGACCACAGATTCTATAACTGAATATAGAGTTGACAGGAAGCCCCCAGAGCTTCTTGAGCACAAGAGTGAAAGTGGTCCGACCTATGAACTTTAACTCGAGACTTTAAAAAATATTAATCAAAAAGTTCTTTACTACTTCCTAAAGACAGAAGGTGGGCAGCTAGGTGGTGCAGTGGACAGAGCACCAGCCCTGGGATCAGGAAGACATGAGTTCAAATCCAGTCTCAGACACTTACTAGCTGGGTGACCCTGGACAACTCATTTAACCTCTGTCTGTCTCAGTTCCTCATCTGTAAAATGGGGACACACTGTGAAGGGAAATGGCAAACCACTCCAGTATCTTTGCCAAGGAAACCCCTGCATGGACAAAGTCCACAGTGTTAGACTGAAAGACACAGACAGAGGATTATGGTGAGAGAGACACCAAGT
Organism: Bettongia penicillata ogilbyi; assembly: GCA_023548195.1. NCBI lineage: Eukaryota > Metazoa > Chordata > Mammalia > Diprotodontia > Potoroidae > Bettongia > Bettongia penicillata. The sequence continues at coordinate 13,713,183 of JAJHZJ010000134.1, read as the reverse complement.
TCAGCTCAAATATGGTTTTAACCTGTTTTAACTCTGCTTGCCTTCACTCTCCAGCGTGGGGGAGAATAAAACTCATGCAAAGATCCAGGAAATGTGATCCCAGGGAAGAGGGGGAGGAAAAACTTCCTGCTGAAGGTGGTCTTATCATTCTCCTAGAAATTTAGCAAGAATCAGTGACCTAAGAGTTCATGAAGCAGGGAAGCTGTAGCATGAAAGGTGGTACAAGGAAACTCTGGAATTCCCATGAGTACAACTGCACTGAGTCTATAGAACAGAAATATTATCTATTGGACGTAAAGGATCTGGAACACTTCCCATATGATAACCTTAAATACCCTTGCACAATAAGTCAACACTCATCTGGGTCACAACCACCATCAAGGAAAGTGCAAAAATACTCTCGTGAGTGGATTCTGAGTCACAAGGGGACAGCTGTGCTCACCCACAAAGACCAGATTCTTGTAGGTCTCCAACATCACGTCCCTGTGCAGGGCCCTCTGGGCAGGCTCTGGGTACCTCCACTCCGGGATACTTCTCGATTCTTTATGGAAGTACCTCACTTTGTATTAGACTACATACATATTAGCATATACATAGTTTCCCTGGAGGGTTCAAGTTCATCAAAAATCTCTCTTCATGCGGCCCCAGCATTCATTGTACTTGTAGAGCCCCAAACCAAACCACAGAATCAACCTCCATTCGATACTCAATAGGAATACTGGCAATCACACTCCAAATACAATTTCTAGCATTATAGCAACTGTTCTCCATTGCTAATTAACTTATTCTGTCCAAATTGACAAAGGAAGCAATACCAGGAAAGACTAAGAGTTCTCCCCAGTTCTAAGCACCAACGGCAACCTGCTTGGACTCTAAAGTTACTATCTCCTTGGTCCTGCAGAAATCTGGAATAAAATTCTGCCTCTCCAGCTATGACATTAATTAACTACAGATAACATACAGAGAACTGGGTTACGTTTCCAGGGAGAGCTTTTCTCTAGTATTTCAATGGTACTCTGACCTTCACCTTGACTACTGATTCCTCTCAGACCATGGTGGAGACTGCTTGGGATCCTGAACCCTTAGGAAGAGGCTTGGGGACGGCAATGCTTCTATCTCAGTGTCCCCAGCCCCACTTTTCCCAGCCCCAATGGAGACACACTCTAGCTACTACTCTGGCAAGGGCTGCAGCCACAGGACCTGAAGATCCAGAAAAGAAAGGTCTTGTCACTACGAGTCTCAGCACAGACAAATGGTTCAGAATCAGAAGCTGATAGGATTTCTTTGATGAAAATGGCATCAAAGAAGACGCCTTCCTATTGGCTTCACTGCTATACCTTAAGAACCATGGACTCTCTCTCTCTCTCTCTGACTTGCAAAGATGCAAACTTGCAAAAAGTTCACTCCATTAAGATGTGAATTCTTGAAAGCAAGGGCTATCTTGCTTCTCTGTTTGTATCCCCAGTGCCAAGCACAGCGGGGAGCACTTAGTAAGTGCTTTATTCCTATATTCTCCAATTGTACAGGTTGTAATCCAGCCATGCCTTCTAAGCATGATTGATCAATCATTTTGTCTCTCCTCCCAGAAAAACCCTCCAGAAGGAGGCCAATCAGGATGCAGGAGGCTTCCCTCTGTTTCTTATTCTGCATGGGTACAAATACAGCCTGGGGGGCTGTTCTTCCCTCATCCCTCATTCTCCGGCCCATCACTGACCCATTTCTGGTCAAACTTCTTCTGTTGATGACATTTTGTGTAGCTTCTGGCACGTAATTTTTGACTGACAATAGATGGCAACCTATTGACACCCCATACATGACCTTCTGATGCCCTTCAGTTGGTGCCAAACAGGAAATGTCCAGAGTTAGTGGTATTCTTTGCTTTACTATCAGAAAAACAAGGGTAATGCTTTTGTTTCAGGCAAAATCTTGTGTCATTCAAAGTAATTTCCCACTTTAGCCCACTGACTTCCATTGGTTGTTTTGGGTCCAGTTTGAACAAAATATATGAACCTATAGAGCAACTCTACGACCAGTCCATACGACTGGCTATCATAGTCTGGGCAACAGGCCTTCTTCCTCACCTTGGTTTTTCCTTTGATGATGGCTAGGTCAAAACCACCTGAGGACTACAGATTTCTTTCAGGAGGTTCTCTAATGTATATGGTCTGAAGGAAACCATCTCAAAGATAGATTCACAGTAAAAGAGCATTTGGAAAACCTACCAATAATCCTTTTTATGATGGCCCTTGGACAGGAAAGGTTTCCATGACAGTAGCAAACAGTCTCCTTCTTTGAAACTTGACTTGATATAAATAATTAGAAGCTCATCCAAAAAATTAATTTTGTTGTCATGTCAACCAAGTAATTTTCTATGACCTTAGCATGCTCCTGGTTATCAATGATGCTGCCAAAAAGTCAGGCAGTAAATTGAACAGAATATTTTAGACCTGCATCCCTGTATCCACAGTGTCTGGCACATAGTGAGAACTTAATTATGGTGAAATGAAGGGAAAAATATTCTTTGAGTCAACCAGTCCAATTTTTTGACTCACATTTAAATGTTCAGGTCCCATCATTCAGATGTTACTACAGTCATAAAGACAACTGGTTTTCAAATTATATACATTTGTTCTCAAATTTGCTGCTTCATATTATGGAGACATTCCAGTTCTATGGATTTACCTTCTCTATGCCATGGATCAAGATAGTCAGAAGATTCTGGAGGAGAATCACTGAGGCTCTGGAGCCTTGATGAGACTTGGTGAATTGAGCATGTTGAAGATTATGGAAAGAAATGTTACACCAAGAAACTATCCGGCACAACACAGGACACAGGAAGAGAGTAAACTCAAATTCACTCGAATCCTCACTGTCAGGAACCCAGAATTCACTCCCTCTTCATGGTGTGTAGGCTGAGCTGGACAAGGAGAAAGACATCATGGGGGAGATCAACCCAGCCTCACAGCTCTAGTCCAAGCTGTCACTGACACCAGATTCCCTCACCCCCAACCCCTCTCCACTGTCAATCCCACACACTAGATCAAAGGTGTCACCTGCAAGAGCCTCATGTAGCCCACAATGCAGCCGAGTGAAGCCCAAGCCAGAATAAAATTGGGAAAGATTTAATAAAAGAAATTGGTGAAAAAAACAAATATATAAACCTGAGGGGTTTTCTAAATCAATGTATGCCCACAGGGATCCTTATATATGGTTTAGTGACCCTCAAGTCCATATGACTTTGACTCTGCTGATCTACACCTGTGCCCACACTGTCAATCAGATACCAATCACTACTGATGAGTATCCAGAGGCTGCTTCTCATCAGGCTCCTCCTACTTCTGCCAACCTTCAGCACTTAGACTTTAGGTACTTAATCAATGTTTCATGATTGATGGTTTAATCTCCTAATTGAATGAAACCACCTCCCAGGACAGTGGTCCTGGGTCAGATAATAGCCTGCCCCAATGGAGAGACAGAAGAGAAAGGAACTAAGAAGAGGACCAAGGCTACCCTCACTCTCCTTCCCCTTGGGGCCCTTTTCTCACCAGGGGGCAGGTGGCACTGTCCCCAACACCTCTCCTCCATGGTCACCATCCTGGTTGGGATCTCCCTGCTCAGCCCTCACTCCAAGGCCTCTCTGCCCAGAGTCACTGCCCCATCAGCAGGGCCAGGGGATGTTCCTTCACCACAGGAGCTGCCCTCAAGGCGTAGGGGGAAGATCTCAGGACAGGAGTTGCCTCCTAGGGGGGCTGCTTTTCCTGGAAGTGTTCTCTATACTCTTCACCTTCCAGGATAACTGAGGCCTGCCTGGAAAAGGAAAAGCAAGGTCACTTTAGATGGGCCCTTCATTCTGGGGTTCAGATCCCCCTCCCCAGCTGGACTCTTTACATCTGCTGCTGCCAGTGGATCCCAAAGACTCTTATTAAGAGCTAGTTGAGCAGGAAGAAGCACACAGGCGATCTACAGGCCGTAGACACAAGGACTGGTGTGTAATATTTCATTAGAGAAGAAACCATTAATGCCTCACATTGATGCCACAGCAAAGAGTCAGAAGTGCTGTGCATTGGGGTTTGAGGGGTGGTAAGATTACAGTTTCCCTTTCCCCAAAGATGTCCAAACTTTTAAACTTATACAAAGACCCTCAAAGCATGCACATGCTCCCAACAAACCATGACTACCATGCTTACATGTCCATCTCAAGGTATATGTAGGTCACACACACAGACACAAACTCACACCCAACACACTGCAATTCAGTGCCTTCTGAGAGAGTCACAGATCTTGGACACAAAAATAAGTGAGTAATGAACTTCATTCAACTGAGAAATATTCTATTAAAAAGTGCTATGTGGCTGACACTGTAGGAGAAACAAGGTAAGCCTTGTGATTTAGTACACGGGTCAGTAAATATCGGAACAGTGGCCAATTAAGGATCGCTTTCTTGAGTGTGGCAATGCATCCTTTCACACACAGAGACCCAGACAAAGACACACAGACTCATAGCATTAGGATGAGGGAAATGATGATCCAAACTTTTCTCCAATCAGTATTAGCCAGCTCAGTGTGATTTCATAGGGGTAGTGACTGTTAACAATTATCAGTATTATACTTATTAACTAATATACATTTAGTCAGTCAACTAACACAAGTATAAGAATTACATATATTTATATATTTTTATGTATTTTAGAAACAGGCATAATTAGATATGGTTAGATAGATTCTTTCTTATATTGTGTCCCAAACTTTAACTAAAAGCTATAAGTTCACTGTTCGTTAACTTGTTATAAATAAAGCTCACTGGTTGTCATAAGGTTCACTTGTTTAACAAGTATGCTAACCAGAGGACCTTCACCCTTTTGGGTGATGGGTGCAAGCCATTCCCTGCATGGGTGGGATGCCTTGATGTGATATGGAAAGTCTTCCAACTTATTTTTGTGTCTCAGACCACCCTCTCTTGTCCAGCATGAAGAAGGGCTCATCTTATGACCACTCAGTTGGTGGAGATGACCCGTGCCATGCCCAGCCTGCGACCACCCATGCTGACCCTGCTGGAATCAAGGTCCATTATCAATGAAACTGTATTTTACTCTGCCCCTTCTGTGTGTGAGTATCAAGCACTACAAAGCTAAGTGCCTGAAGTAAGGGGGCATCTCAGATGGTGAGGAAGATCTAAGGTCCGCTTCACTGGACGGGGCCACAGACTTTTGATAAAGTGCTCCTGGCTCTGAGGGTTTTCTTGTAGACTGGACAATTTTGGACCCTGGAAGGATGTGCCCTGAGAACATCTTTTTTAAGACAAATATTGATTGAATTCTCAGTCATGAGAGGCTCAATTCTTAGTTACTAAAGAAAGCAAAGCTTAACTAACCTCAATTTCTTTCAAAATTAAGAAATTAATTAAAGTATAAATAAAAGAGATTCTTTAAATCAAACTATTACCTCTAAATAACACTCTCTGAATCGTATTTTCTTGGCTAAAAGACATGTTTGCAAAGAAATTCCAGTACTCAGGTAGCTCAAGAAGCAGAGCCTGGCCCCAGCCTGGGGGCAGTGCCAACCAGAGCCTGCCAGGCCCCAAGTCAAGCCATGACAGCGGTAGTCTGGAACAGGGCTGGGTACAGGTGGCTGTGCCCCCATCCATGCTGCCTGGAGAGCAGCTGCCAGGGGCACCCAGGAGGGAAACATCAGGAGGGTGTTTCCCAGGACAGCCACTCTGTGGCCTGGGGATGGGCCAAGCCTCTCTGCCACCCCTCCCCTCCCGGGATCCACTTATTTCTCCTCCCCAGCTCCTCTCCCCAATAGAAGGTGGATTGCTACCTCTGTTTCCTCAGTCCCTGGAACAGCTATTAGCATACAGTAAGTGCTTAATAGATGCTTGTTAACTGGCTGCCAGGATGGCGCTGGGGCGCCTGGGAGATGGAAAGGGAGAGAGGGATCTGAGTGAGGAAATGGGGGGTCGGATTCAGGGCCAGGTGTGGGGGTGATGAGGAGGAGTTCAGGGGGACTGGGGTCGCTGTGGAGGGTCCACGACGCTGCTGGAGGTGCGAAGACTGGAGGCGGGCACGTGGCTACTACACATGATTGTCACAAGCAAAAACAAACCCCCCCCATTCTCGTACGCGTGTGATCACGTGGAGATCCAACCCACAGGGGCTCTCCAGAAACGGTGGGGGAAGGAAAGCTGGGTCCGCGCGTGCGCACTGACTCCCCGCTCTCAGGCACCCACAGCCGCGGATGGGGTTGGGGGGACGTGGAGAGAGCACCGCGCGTGCGCACTACCTCAGGTTGACACCTCGAGTCCTCCCAGCAGGAACAGGCAAAGGGGGAGGGCAGAGCCGGATCGCGCGTGCGCACTTCTTCCCGGCGCACTCACCTCTCAGCTCGAGCGCCCACTGCAGGGGCAGAGGAGAAAGGAGCGGGAGCTGTTGGCGGGACAAGGCAGAGGTAAAGTCTCACTCGAGAGACTGCAGCCTCCCACCACGCAGTACAGCACAGCCATTCCCACAATGCATCACGCTCCGCGGCATTGCGCAAAGACTAGAAGACCAAGAGCCAAAAGGCAGCACGGCCTAGGGATGCATTCTGGGAAATGTAGTCCGGAAGCAATTAGCCTCGCCTGGCCCCAGACTGCATTCCCCAGAAGGTATTGCGGTGTTCCTTTTCAAAGCGTGAGTCTGCGTACTGGGCGGGGCTTTGTCCCGTAGGGGTCTGCGCCCCCTGACACTTTTACTTATATCCCTGGAGAAGACTCGTTTTACCCTGAATGTACTTTAAAAGAAAAGAAAAGAATTCAGGTCACCTCCCCTACGTAGGCCTCAGTTTCTTCATTTGTAAAATGACCCTTATCAAGCCTTCCGGGGTCATTTTCTGTGCCCAGAGTCTGACCATCGTTGGGGGTGTGTCCCTTTTTGGGGATACTGGGTCCCTCAATATATCATATAATTGCCCAAATCATGTTTCTTTTTGTCGCACTTATTTCAGAAATTCAGCTAGCCTGTAATAAATAACCTCTCCAAATCCAGTCCTTCCACTAATCACCAAATGCAAACATTAGGACCCCCAGATCTTCTTCACAAAGACTGGTTGTCTAGACCAGTGGTGCCCAACTCAGATATCAGGAGTCATTAATCCATAATGGGATCCCCACAGGCCATACTGACTTAGTTTTAGGGTCTGATGTTGTCTATGTGTCTTAGGGTATTTGCATGAATTCTGTTAAATGTCTCTCCATGACATTTTAATCTGGTTCACTTATTTGGCACCTGTGCTCTGGAAGATCACTCAGATCATGCAACAGGAAAGTAGCGTTGGTCCCTGGACCATTGAAGACAATTAAATTTTTTTAATTTATAAATTATATTTTTAAATTTTTTAAATTTAAATTATATTTTATTTATATTTCATATATATTTTAAATTTAAATTATATTTTATTTTTTAAAAATAGGAAAAATCTAGAGTCTCTCCCTCCCACTCCATACCCCTCTTGATAATAAAAGGTTACAACTTTGCAGATTGACCACAGGCACAAAAGAAGCACCTTGTTCCACCCTACGACCTTCCCCTCTGTACCTGGAGACCTTCGCATGGGACCTCCTTCGTCTTCTGGAGTATGGTGGGTGATTACACCGGTCAGAGTCCCCGAGTCTTTCAAGGGTTTTGCCTTTACTGTGTTGTCCTCGATGTGTAAGTTTTTCGCCTATTGACTAGTCTGCATCAGTTCATACAAGTCTTCCCAGGTTTCTCTGAAACCGTCTCTCTCTGTAAGGGGGCAGGTCCTATCCTTCCCTGATTATGACAATTGTAGGCTCATGCCAACTTTGTTATTAATTAAGTTTTATGAGGGTTAATTGAGGGAACTTACTCACAAGAGTCCAGTCTGGTTGGCATCAAGACAAAGCAAAATGGGTCATTGCACCAACTCCAGGTCTTGTTCCTGCTGTACACTCCATCTCTCATGACCTGCTCATGCGTGCTTTCTAATAATGTCTTCCACAGGGTTCCCTGAATGGTACACCAGTGGTTTTGCTAATATGCAGAGGAAACTACCAATTAACTACACTGGAAGCACAACCCACATCAGTACAAATCAAGTAAGGAAACAACAGGAGCAACAGAAGAAATACTACAGTGGCTACCATTTTCCATCCCATCCCAGGGAGGCAAAGGAGGAGTCAATAGCCTTTGGTGATTAGTGGGAGGACTGGATTTGGAGAGGTTATTTATTACAGGCTAGCTGAATTTCTGAAATAAGTGCAGAGACAAAGGAACATGATTTGGGCAATTTTATGACACATTGTGGGTATCAACTGGGTGAAGCCCACCCCTCCAGTATAGAAGAGTCCAAGTTGAGTTGAATGCAGAAAAGTTTTATTAGAAAGAAAATCAGAAACTAGTGCTGGGGCAACCAGGTAATAGAGCCCACAGCCAAGGAGAAGCAGGGGCAACTTACACTTGAAAAACCACACAATAGAGGTTCAGGGAGGGGTTGGGGTAAAGAATTGACAGTTTTTCCCTAGAATCAGGTGGGACACAGAAGTAGGATGTTTTACAGGAATAGTGGACTGCCAGGCTGGTTTAAGCTGGTTTGAGATGTATAGTTCATCAAGGTCAGCCATTGAACACCGGCAGAAGTATCTGGGAGTAAGAAAGACTTTTGCTCACTTCAGGTTCCTGATTGGCTCCTTTCAACAAATAGGCTTACTCTATGAACAGTACACGTTTCCAGTAAGGTAACTCTTAGAAAACAGACATATTAATCTCGGGAATACTCTGCTGGAGATGATACATAATAGAATCACTTACAAAATGGAATCAGAATTATTTTATTGTCTCAATTTCCCCCTTTTTCTTAACAGAAGACCAGTCACCATTTTTCCTGATTGTTCAATGCAAGAAGAACAAGAATGATAACTCATACTACAAGCCATATTCATGGAATAATTTGGAGGGAAAATTCACATGACACCAAGATAATTGAGAGGACTCAGCGTAAGTTACAGTCACCTGATAATGATGACCAGCATTAACTCACATCAAGTCTTTTTGTATTTTACTAACCCAATCCTAAAGCTCATAGAGTCATTGAATTTCATCTTGGATCTCAGATGTTCCATGGAGTTGACTGGTCTCTGGAACATATTTTCTTGGAAATTCTGGGATAGGTCTCATCTTCTTTGGTTCCACATTACTTATAGAAACTCCTTAGATGTTCTTGCTAAATTTTTTTACAAAACAGATCTCTATGCAGCCTCTCAAATTTTACTTCTCCAATAACTAGTTCTTGTGGTGAAAACTAACACAAACTTTATGGTTCTGATCTTATTAACAATAGAATTATAAGAGAAACATCAAATTAGCTGACTTGAAACTTTGGAGAATTTAAGTTTTACATACCCCAGAAGAATCATTTACATTTGATGTACAGGATTGTCTGATCTTATTGCTTTCTCAAAATTTTCCATTCCAAGCAATTCCAATTCCCCTTAGGAGGATTAGATGCTATTGATGATCTAATTCTACATATGAAAACATAAGAACAACACTCTTGGTAGACAGAGTCTTTCCACCTCTAAGGTTCAAAGGTTGCACAAATGAATTTTCTTACAAGAAGCTGACTTTATTCCAATTGTAACAAAAGACCTGGGAAGGGTTGTGTACATATACCAAGTAATTAATTCCAAATTGTATACAGAGAACAGTATGTATCAAATAAGTTGCCTGTAGTAAAACTTGTTCAGTCATTAACTATATTCAAATGCAATTACACAAACATTACTCTCCACTAAGATGATTGTAATGAAATTCTATTCCATAAAATAAAAAAGTGATTTCTACCTTTAAGCTCAAATATTAATTTAATTAATTTAGTAAATTAATTAATTTCTAAGACTTAAAAAAAACTTTATCTAATTATCTGCATATCATTCTGAAAGAATGAAATACTTCAGGCATTTAATCTTATACATGACTACATAACTGTTAGGCAGATGACAAGCCCAAGCACTAATTTACTTGGTTATTTGGGGGTACAGAATGACTATATGCTCAGATTGAAAACAGTAATATTGTACATAGTTGCATTATGATCATATCTTATATTGACCACTTATTCTGATTATAGAAATTGGTTATAAAAGGAAAAAAAAGCAGGGACATAATTATAACAACATCAAAACTGGTCTTTCAAGGAAATCTTAAGGCACAGAATGACTGAACAGTATACCAGGATAAAGCATTCTTAGCTCTGTTTAATTTCAGGTTAAAATGACAGTTGACAACACCTCTTGCAGTAGCAATTTCACTTCATAGCCAGACCTCAGAATAACCAGGTGGGAAACATTCCTGTTCAAAAGGAACACAATGGAGAAACTGAGTGAAGACGATTCTACTGTTGGTCATGCCAAGGCTGTTCCCTCAGTCTTTTTTTCCCAGATACAGACATTCCACCTGAAATTCAGAACCACATTTCCTCTAAATAGCTTCTGGCATTTCCCTTGATGGTGGATTATTGACTTAATGACTCATTAGACATTGGATTGCACGACTAACCTATTCCACTAATTCACCACTCCATTTCTTAGCCAGTATCAGATTGTTTTGATGATTACTACCTTATAAAACAGTTTGATAACTTGTATGACTAGACTACCTTCACATTTTTTTCATTGATTCCCTTGATATTTTTTTTTTACCATTTTTTTTCTTCCAGATGAATTTTATTATTCTTCCTAGTTCTATAAAATAGTTGTTGTTAGTTTGATTTGTATGGCACTGAATAAGAAGATTTTGGTAGAATTGTCATTTTTTATTATATTGGCTCTGCCTACTCATGAACAATTAATATTTCTTCCAGTTGTTTAGATTTGTCTTTTTATGAAAAGTATCTTGTAATTGCAATTATATAATTCCTGAGTTTGTCTTGGCTGTTAGACTCTGAAGTATTTTATATTATCTACCATTTTTTAAAATCAATTTTCCTTTTCTATCTCTTGCTGCTGGACTTTGTTGGTAATATATAGAAATGCTGATGATTTATGAGTTAATTTTATATCCTATAGCTTTGTTAATGTTGTTAATTACTTCAACTAATTTTTTAGTTGATTCTCTAGGAGTCTTAACCTACCTGAGAAAATGTAAGCCAATCTGCATTTTCCAGGTGTCCTGGTATTCCTGCAGCTCAAGCCACGGATGTGGGTGGCCAATCTTGGATTGTCCCCAGTGGACATGCCACCTCTCCCTCCCAGGGATCTGAGATGGTCAGGATTTCCCCTGTGGAGACCTCAATCCCCAAGTTCATTTTTTCAGTATTCTGTCAATTATTCCAAATATGAGGGGGAAAGTTCTGTTTTGCCCTGATTGCCAATTGTAGGGTGGCATGTCTACTTAGAGGATACTGAGATACCAAAGAGAGGGCCAGGCCGGCTTGGTTATTAATAGGCTTTGGTTTACTGGGGTAAATTGGATTAATTGGGGGAGCTTACGAAGAAGAGGCTGATAATCCTGGGTGGCAGTAGGATAAAGTAAAATGGATCCTTGCACCAACCCTAGGTCAGGTCAAATATTATACAGAAACAGAACAAAGAAGGCATAGTGCTGGGATGGCCCAAGGTCATGAGCACATTCTCTAATGGGATAGTTGGAGCTTCTTTTGCTGTTTACATTTACTCAAGGTAGCGTACATTCTCTGTGGAGTCATAGATCATGTTCCCAGGCTCTAGCTCCCACTGCAACTCTCCATCATTTCTTAGGGAATAACTGTATTTCATCACATTTACATACCATAACTTGTCTATTCTCCAGTTCTGAGAGAGGTTTTTGCCACCTTAAAAAGAACTTTAACTATTTGTGCATATCCATAGAGTTTTAAAGCAGTTTTCGTTTTGAATCCCTCAGGACCCAGCTGTTTTAAAATTACATCTAGTCAAGGAGTACCTTTCTTCTCTTCTTCCCACCTAACTCCCATTCCCCCAGTTGAAAAGTTACAAATATACACAATCAAGCAAAACAAATTCCCTTATTGGTCATGTGAAAAAAAGTCTCAATCTGCTTACTGAATCTATCACCTCTGTTAGGAGCTAGATAGCATGTTTCATGCTGAGTTCTACCGATCGTTGTTGGTCACCGAGGGGACCAGAGTTTCTAAGTCTTTCCAAGTTGTTTGTCTTTACAATATTGTCCTTGCATAAACTGTCCTCTTGGCTCTACTCGCTTCACTTTGCTTCAGTTCATAAAAGTCTTCAGGTTTCTCTGAAACCACCCCCTTTATTATTTCTTACAGTACAATATTATCCCATCACATAAATGAACAAAATGTTTATTCTCACTTGCTCTGTGCAGAGCACTATGTGAAGTGCTGAAGATACAAACATTAAAGTTATGGCCTCGAGGCTACACATGATCCTCAAATGCCACCCTCTGACTGAATCCAAACTTCATAGAACAAATCCCCTCAAAGGCCACATGCAGCCTTAAGCCACAGGTTTCCACCCATTAGGGGTGTAGTGGCAGAGCAGATGGTCATGCCTCTTTAAGGTTACATCCACTGATAAAATATCACTACCTTCAGATATTAAACTGTTTGAAAATGCCAAGAACTTTGGTGACAGAGGCTTTCTTTTACGTCTTCAATAGATGTGGTGAGCAGGAACACTTGCCAGATACCCTCTCTTCTGGTTGCTTCACAGGATAATGCCTGTGGATACCTGGCTGGCAGCACTGCTGTTCCCAAAGCTGCTGGGTTTAGGTCCTAGGCTGTCTTCAGTCAATCTGGGGAAGATTTTGGTAACAGCAGAAATGGTGGTTTTGACCTGCGTGGCAATGCTGCCTCTTGTTCCTTGCTCAGGTTGCCCTTAAGGTTCAATGAGGCAGGCTTGCCTACTCTGTAGAGGCAGTTGATATGCCATCTGCTGTAAGTTATTCAGGCATTCCCCAACTTAGGGGCACCCCTCCTACAGCTTCCAATTCTTTGGCACTGCAAAAATCAAGAACTGCCATAAATATGTGTATATATGGGTTCTTTTTTCCCTTTTTATACCACCCTGGAAAAGGTCTCTCAGATAAGGGAGGAAAGTACCATAGGTCTTTCACTAGAGCTAACATTCAAGGCCTGATGCCAAAGAACAGATTCCTCAAATGGGGTGGTACTACAGGCCTCCTGGCTGGACAGGGAGCCTGGCGCTAACTCAGAATGAGACGACCACAGGTACAGTGGCCCTAATCCACAGGCAGATCACAAACTTGGTGGGGTGACTGGGCTGTGACCGGCAGGGGGAGGCCCCTCCTGTGTCTCTGGGGAAGGTCCTGCGGGAGGAGAAGCCACACCCCGGTCCAGCTCCGCTTCCCCAGCCCTTCTTAAGACTATTCCAATCCGTTGATCCATCATCAATCCACATTTACTGGACTTAAAAGCAGCACCCGCTGGGGTGGCCCCCTGCGGTCCCGATGCTTCTAGAGTCTCCAAGGTGTCCGGGCCAGCGGCCTGCGTCTGCGACGGCTACAATGTTGCAGTGCACGTTACAGCCTCCCTTTGACGCTCACGAGCCAGCCGGGAGAGCGACTGCTGCGGAGTCTGAGAGGACTGAGGCAGGAGCTTGTAGTCACGTGGAAGATTCCCTGAGGACAGCCGGTAGAGGCAAACACGAAGACAAGGCGTTTTTTGGGGCGTGGAGGGTGGGTGTCTGACCTGACTCCTTCGCTTCCAGGAGAGGCGGGAAAGACTCCTCGCAGACTTGCCTGGTCCCCACGTGTAGGGGGAGGAGCAGGCATTACTGCTTAAGTAAGGGTGACCGCGGAGCCTTCTGGGAGATGGAGTCCAGGGCGGCGTATACGTCTTGCGTCCCCGGTGGGCGCGAGATAGCGTGGCTGCGCCCGGACTCCATTTCCCAGAATGCCCCGAGAGGTTCCTCCGGGTCGAGGACGGGTGTCTCCTTTTGCCTTCCTATGAGGGCTGTGGCACCAGACTCTGACCAAGCTTGGTACCTAGTGGGGCTCTAGGCCTTTAGGCCTACTAGTTGGGCGGGTGAGTGAGAAGATCAGTGCGCAGGCGCCAAACCGTGACTGCTCTGCGTCTACGGCCGAGGGCGTGGAACTTGACTGAACGAGTGCGCAAGCGCCGCGCTTCCGCCTCCCCTTTTCCTGCTCCGGGGCCGCAGTTCCTTGGGGGCAGGGCGGGTTGAGTGCGCAGGCGCGGGTCCTGGCGCGCGGTGCACGTGTGTGCGAGCCAAAGGATGTTTGGGGATGGGGGTGGGAGGAGGTGCGTGGTGGTTGTGTGACTCTGTGTGTGTGTCGGAGGCCGTGGTTCTTGTGCACGTGTGTGCGTGCCCGTGGGACTTGTGGAGCCCGTGGCACTTGTGGAGCCCGTGGCGTGGGGCCTGGGGGTGGGCGTGGGGGCCACTTTAACCTAATACCCAGGGCTTCGCCGAGGCCAGAAGCCATCCTGGGTACCTTGCCCACCTTACGGTCGTTTCCGGGCCGCCCCCTCCTGTAGGGGCCGGGGGAAGGGGGCGAGGAGGGGAGGGAGCCCTTGGAAGACCCCCAAGGCCAGCTTTACTAGAAAGTGGAAACCCTCCCCAGGAAAAGAAGACCCTGCCCCGCCAGGGATCGCCCCAAGAAGGAGCAGAGCCCGGGAGGGCTGATGCAGCGATCCCTGACCCTCCTCGGACCCGAACTCAGAACAGGGAGAGCCAAGCCCAGAGGACAGCGGTGAGAACCGGGGCAGGGCTGGGGGGCTTGGTGGGGCAAGGGTCCGGGAGGGAGAGGAGCCGGCTCAGCCCTCACCCTGTACAGGGCGAGAAACAGGGCATGAAAGCGTTGGTGCTAGGAGGGGGTGGCTGTGGACGATGATGATGGGGGGGGGGGGGGGCGGCTGACCCAGAAAATGGGACTGATGACGCAGAAAGACTTCGTATAAGGAAGCCAAGCTGTGTTTTACGGTTGGTCCGACCCTTTCCTTCTTTCTCCTTAACCAGCTCAGTCTCATCAGGCATTGGCTCTTCCTCAAGACAGGAGTATGGAGAATGAGGAGGGAATGACTGTTGGGTTCCTGACAGCGAAGATTCAGGTGAGTTCAAGTTGACTCTGTCTTTCTCTTACCCTATTTCGTGCCATCTACTTGTCTAAGAGTAATATCCCTTTCCTTTCTCAGTGCACTCGGATTGCAATTAGGCTGCCGAGTTTCATTTATTCTGAAGCCTCTGTCTATTCTGATCACTCAAGTAGAGAAGTCAGATCCACAGAAATGGAATGTCTCCATAATATAAATTAGGAAATTTTAGAACAAGTGTTTGTGATTTGCCTTTTGTGCTTGTAGATGAATGGTGCCAGTTAAGCAGATAAAGATCAGTCAAAACTTGCACTACCTGACATCAAAGATTTCTTCTAATGTAAGATTTTTTTCTTACAATTTAGCAAATATTAAGTTGATCCACTAGCAATACCCACATAAAAATGAAACTGCCCCTGCTGGCCTTACATTTCACTCTAGGATAGACTTAAACACCGGTAAGAGACAAGTAGAAGATATGGAATAGGAGAGAGAGGGAGTATGGAGGAGAGGCCAGGAGAGAAGGAACTATTTACAGGACAAAAGAAGGCACAAAGGAAGGAGAGAGAATATAGGAGAAGTAGAGGACATCCATCGTTGGTACCTCACACTGGCACTGCAGTTCTGGAGTTTTGTGAACAGCATGCAGCCCCACTTGTTAAGTAGAGGATTGGCAAACAGGAGAGTGTCCAGAGGAGGCAATACAGAATGATGATAATACTAAATATTTGTAGCAGTTGAGTGCTCTAGTGCAAGGATGGCCTCGAAGCCACACATGGCCCTGAAGCCACACATCGCCCTCTAAGTCCTCCAGTGCAATCTTTTGACTGAATCAGAACTCCATAGAAAAAAATCCCTGTAATAAAAGGATTTATTCTGTGAAGTTTTGATCTGATCAAAAGGCCTCACTTGAGAATCCTAGAGGGCCATATGTGGCCTGGAGGCCAATTACATTTTAATCTGTTTTGGGCATTACTCAAGAGTTTTTGCCATCGTGCAGCCTGGCTATATGTTTGACGCTCCTGCTCCATAGTACGCAATTTGTCATTTTAATGAAAGATGCAAAGTAGAAGGTCTTCCTGGGTTGATTGTTAGCATTTGATCCTATAGAACAAAAATACAACACTGAAGCTTTTCCTTCACCAATGTGTATCCCATGGATATGCTAAGGTATTAGAAGCTTACTTGATTCATATAACAACAAAGATAATTTTTGGATGCTCTCTAGATTATTTATACCAAGCATGGCTTCAGAGAAAGGGGAGACTGTATTTGCTGCAATCATGGAGACTGTCCTGCTCAAGATCCATCCCAGAAATGTGATGTATAAATAGTTCCAGACAGAGTTTCTGGGTAATTAATCATTTTATTAGTAGTGCTAGTATATTATTAATGAAAGACTGGTCACTTGACCTTCTTTCTCAAACCACAGGCTAAGCATGGAACCTACTCAGCGTTTATATGCCATTGGAAGAGTGGATTCCTGATGGTAGCAATTGATTCTGGTTAATAAGTAATGAGAAGATTGAATATTATAATAAGAAGTGGGCTTATTCTAATGAGGGGCTGGACTGGGTTTGGGATCACTCTGTTTTGGTTGAAGAGAATTATCTGTATCCATATCACCCATCTGACAAAAGGGAGAATCCACATTTTCCCATACCTGTCTGAGTAAAACACAATGGGTTGGAATCCATCAATTCACCTAACTTTATCTTTTGAACAGATCTGATTTCTTCTTCTCAATATGGACCCAGCACTTCAAAATCTGCCTGAATAAACTACAGGGGCTGATTGCTGAGTAAGGAAGTAGAAAAGGGAAAAAATTTTTGTACTTATTCAAAAATTAGTTGTTAAATACAAGAGAGAAATATTCATTTCTCTCAGAGACGATTATCTTTAGTATATTTTCCAAACTGTCTTATGAGTACATAAGATCTCCATTAAGACTCAGCACATTGATGAACCTCCTAAATGATATTGATAAGCACTCAAAGTACTTTGACCTAGGTATTCCAAGTGGAAAAGCCAAAGCAGAGAAGAATGACTGTTGTCCAAAATGTGACTGACCTTGGTATTGGTTGGAAGAGAGCAGCAGAAGGACTTTTGGGAAACTGCAGCACTTTTTAAAAAAATGTAAATAGTATTTTATTTTTTCCAGTTACATGTTAAGAAAGCATTCTTCCCTTTCCTCACCATTCCCCAAAATGGCAAGCAATTTGATATAGGTTAAACGTGTACAGTCATGTTAAATATTTCCACATTAGTCATGTTGTAAAAGAAGAAACAAGGAAAAAACCATGGGGGGAAAAACAAAATGAAAATAGAATGATTCAATCTTGCGTTTGGAGTCTTATCAGGTCATCCTCTGGAGGTGGATAGCATTCTCCATTATGAGTCTTGAGTCTTTTGGAGTTGTCTTGGATCATTGTATTGCTGAGAAGAGCTAAGTCTATCATAGTTGATCATCGCACAATGTTGCTGTTACTGTTGTACAATGTTCTGGTTCTGCTCACTTCACTCAGCATTAGTTCATTTAAGACTTCCCAGGTGTTTTCCAAGTCTGCCTGCTTATCTTTTCTTACAGCACAGTAGTATTCCATTACATTCATATACCACAACTTGTTCAGCCATTCCCCAGTGGATGGGCATCCTCTCAATTTCTAATTGAGAAACCACAAAAAGCTGCTATAAACATTTTTGTACATGTAGGCACTCTTCCCTTTTTTTAAAGTCTCTCTGAGATACAGAGTTATTAGTGATATTAATGGATCAAAGGGCACCTGCAGTGCTTTTAATAACCCCCTGCTTCTGCGTGAAGTAAAACATCACTTGTTTTCCTGGTGGTTCATTATGACTGAATCATAATACCATCTTCTCAGAAGAATTTATATTTTGAGAAGACTAAAAGTGCAACAGAAGGACATGAGATGGGTATAAATACATTATAGCATATTGCTAGTAAAGAATTGAGCCCAAGAATCAACATGAGTTATCAAACAAAAATGTATGACTGGAAAATAAAGTGGGCAAGTCATGTGGGGAGAATGAGGGATGAGAAAAGGCCATTCCCCAGGCTACACTGGTACCTGTGTGTGAGAAGAGATCTAGAGGAAGGTTTCCTGCATGTTAGTTGGACCACCCCTGGAGGTCAGGTGATGGAAACAAAGATGATATGTGCTGAGATGTGATTGAACTTCAACTTGCACCATTGCAGAGAAGTACCTTTGTCAGGAAAGCCAGACAACCACTGAAATATTGGAGAAAAGCTTTTCCTTAGAACTGAGCACTGTCTGTTCATTGTGTATTTGAAGTACGTAGTAAATGTTATGATAAAGAGGGCCAAATTTTATTCCAGGGCTCCTCAGTACAATGGAGATGGTGACCCAGGAGAGAGAACAGAATGCCATTAGTATTTGGAATTGGGGAGAACTCTTCACTTGTTATACTCTTTCTTGTATACCTCTTGAATAAATCTGCCTAGAATAAATAGGTGATCACTGAGGGAGAATGATAACCCAAAGGGTAGAAATTAATATTTGGAGTTTGCCATTTTAAGTAATAATGGATGCTTCCCAATTCTGTGATACAGTTTAGGAATCTTAAGAGGTAAGACGACCGATCTCCCCAGCTTCTTTCAGGCCCCAGCTAAACTCCCACCTTCTACAGGAAGCCTTTCCCAACCCCTCTTACATCCAGAGTAGTTCCTATGTATTCCAGATATAGCTTGCTTTGTTTGTAT
Source organism: Bettongia penicillata ogilbyi (assembly GCA_023548195.1). NCBI lineage: Eukaryota > Metazoa > Chordata > Mammalia > Diprotodontia > Potoroidae > Bettongia > Bettongia penicillata. The sequence goes on along the minus strand of JAJHZJ010000134.1, from coordinate 13,694,396 downwards.
CTGATTGCATATTTTTCTCCTATTAGATTGTAAACTCCTTAAGGGCAGGGATTATTTTTTTTACCTTCCTTTCAATCCCTGGTACTTAGCACGGTCCCCGGGACGTAAGGGGGCTTAATAAATGTTTATTGATTAATTAAGGTCATGATTTCCTTGAGTTTACTTGCCGAGAGAATTTGTGAATATGAACTTGAACAGTACTGACTACTGAACCTAATCCAAACTGAGACACACCAGAAATAGGTAATAAAGAAATATTTGGAGAAATGTTCCCTGACTAAGCAGTTACGGGTTTCATTTAGGAATCGGTGACATTCAAAGATGTGGCTGTGGACTTCACTTGGGAGGAGTGGAGACATCTGGATCCTGCCCAGAGGGACTTATACAGGAAGGTGATGTTGGAGAATTGTGAGAACCTCATCTCTGTGGGTAAGCATGTCTTCCCCTGGGACTCAGAATCTAGGACCCATCCCATAGTCTTCCATAAGCTTGCCATATCAAATCCATCCCACATGCCTCTCTTTTGATGATATTAAGATCTAGCGTTTGTGAGAGTGTCAGTGGAGTTCTCAGGCAGTCCACCTGTATTCTGTCACTCTCACCATGTGGCCAGCTTCTCATTTTTTCCTGTCCTGTTTTCCTTAATTATGTCTTTTGTTCCTAGTCTTTGGAATTCCTTCTTGATTATATGTGTTGCATTCAGTTCAAACCCCCCGTGTTCTTACTCGTTGCCATGTGCATAATACTCACTTTTGCATCTTTGGAGACTGTTAGATTCCATACCTCTCTGTCTGAAAGCAGTACCTGTTGAATATTGAGAGTAAAAAGATGGCCCTTTATTTCCAGGGAACCTTGGCATCATTAAAAGCACTTTGAAATTTCCCAAAGGCAGTCCAATTCAGTTTCCATATCTGCTCTCTACTGATGCTTACCTCTGTGATAGAGAAGATCTATCAGAGAATACAGGTTGAAGATGACAAAACTCTTCTCTCTAGGTTTTCACAACACTGCCCTTTCCTGGTTCTCTTCCTACTTACCTGACTGCTCCTTTTCAGTCTCCTTTGCTGAATTTTTACTTGCGCTACCCATACTAGCCGTAGCTACGTCCCAAGGCTCAGCCCTTGGCTTTCTTCTCTTCTCCCTGTATAATATTTTGTTCGGTAATCTCATCAGCTCCCATGGATTCCATTGTCATCTCTATACTGTTCACTCTCACGTCTCTTGTCCAACCCCAATCTCTGCTGACCACTAGGACCGCATCTCCAGCTGCTTATTGGAAATCTGCTAGTGGATGTCACATAGACATGTCACACTTTCCTTTTCAAAATGGAGCTCCTCTTACCTTCCACTCCCATCAAACTCCTCCCCTCTTCCTTGTCTTAATACTGTTGAAGGCACCACTTTGTCATCCTTTACTCTTTCCTTTCTCTCACCCTCCATAAGACCTGTCAGTTCTGTCTTTCTGATGTCACTCCTGTAGCCTCCCTTCTCTCTGCTGACACTGCTGCCCCTCTGGTAGAGGCCCTTGTCACTTCATGCCTGGACTGTTGGTACAGCAGCAGCAGCTTGACTTCTTGCCTCCAGTCCATCCTTCACTCAGCTGTCAGATGAGTTTTTTCTAAAACACAGATCTGATCATGTACCATTTCTTTCCCTTCCCCCTGATTCATTAAGCTCTCAGTGGCTCCCTGTTACCTCCAGCATCAAATAGGATATCCTCTGTTTGGCCTCCAGATCCCTGCATAACCTTCCCCCACCCCCTACCTTTCTAATACTCTTATTCCTTACTGGTAATTCAGTGACGCTGGTTTCCTTCCGTTTTTCATACAGGCCATTCCATCTCTTGACTGTGTGCCTTTTCACTGGTTGTCCCCCATGCCTAGGCCTTTCTTTCTTCTCATCTCTGTCTCTTAGCTTTCCTGACTTCTTTCAAGTCTCAGCTAAACTCCTGCCTTCTGTGAGAAGCCTTTCCTGATACCCCATAATTCTAGTGCCTTCCTTCTGTTGTATATCTCCGATTTATTTTGTATGTGTAGACACGCATATATGTTTGCGTATCAGCTATTTGTATGTAGTTGCTGGCATGTTGTTTCCTTCCATTAGACTGTGAGAAGGCAGAGTTGACTTTTGCTTTTCCTTGTGTTCTCAGACGTTACACAGTAGAAGGCATTTGATAAACGTCTGTTGATTCGTTTTGACTTAAGGGAGGGTTGTCTGTGGATAGTGAGGCCCTCCCAGTGTCCCTATTTGTAAATAACATTGCCCTGGCCACATCAAGTCCTGGAACTTTTAGAGTCTTCTAGAAAAGAACTATAAGCATCTAAATAGTTTGGCCTGATTTCCACACGCAAAAAAATGGACAAGGAAGGACAAGTCTGTTGGACAAGGACAGTCTGTTTGTCCAGATGTGTTTGGGTAGACAACCTGTAAAACTTGTCCTTCAGTGTCTGGGACAGAGAGTACAGGTGAATGTGGAATTTGGCCTGGAATTCTGACTCATTCCATTGGAATACAAAAGAGTCTGTTTCTGGGAGCTTTTGTACCACCCTCTGTTTTCTCTGCCTTCTACTTTTCAGTGAATTCTTAGCTATATTTCTGTTCTCAGCATTTTCTCATTTCTCTCTCTGTATACAGGAATTCCTGTCTCCACAGTGGACATGATATCCCTGTTGGAAAAACAAGATGTGCCATGGATGCCAGAAGAAGTCTTCAGTGGCACGTGTCCAGGTGAGTGAAAATTAGGCAGACAGGTGTCATTGCAAGCAGCTCCTTGCTGGATCAGTTAGGGTGCCACACTTTGTAGTGGCATCACTTGGTATGACCACTTTAGGGCTCTTGTTTTTTGCTGTGACTTTCCAAATAGATGACACCATAGATGACACTGCTGGCATTGCATTGTATTACTCTCCTTTGAATTGAATGCGATGTGTCCCAGAAATGTTTTCATCTGAATTCTTGGAATTATTGGAGAGTACAAAGAGGGTTTTGTTGTTTTTTTTTTTTAAGGCTTTTGGTTTTTGTTGTCATTTTCAAAAATTCTTCCTTTTCTTTTTAAAATGATCATTTCATTTTTATATCACCTTTTGTTTCATTTCTGTTAAAAATTTCTTTTTGTTATTCTGCACTTGAACACCAACAACTATGAACGTTTCTATAAACAAAGAACTACAAAAGAGGACATTGCACGAAATGGCAAATCTACATCCTTCAGGTTTCCAAGGTTTTAAAATGATACGAGAAATTCAATTCTTCAGTTTCAAAGCTGTTCTGCGTGTTTGTTTCCCCCTAAAAAGAAAGAGTCCATTCCTTTTTTAAGTATTGCTCAGTACCTCACTATGTATCCCCCACACCCTCCAAAATCAAGGAAGACAAATTCCTGCACTTGCCACCATGCCTGAAAGTAAATGTATGCCTCATTCTGATTTTTTTTTACATCAGTTTCATTTTCCAAATGTTCCTCACTGCTCTCCTCCCCAATGAGTCATCCATCTATGAATCTAGAAAGTTAACATGTCAACTTAGTCTAAATATCAGCTGTGTTCTGCATTTGTCTCATCACTGCAGAGGAGAGGCAGCAGACACATTTTTCATCTCTCCTTTAGGGCTAAGCTTTGTTATAACTTTGAGGTGTTTAGTTTGGGTCCCCCTTCTTTCCATTTATATTGTTGTATTCATTGAATATGGTGTTTTGCTGCCCTTGCTTACTTTATACTGCATCAATTCACATCTTCTCTTGCTTCTTAGGATTTTTTGTCATCTTTATTGGTTCTGTGACACAGTGATATTCAATTCTATTCCCATACCATGATTTTTAAAAATATTCTTCCTGGTTAGTGAACTAACTTTGGTTCTAACTCTTAGATACTGTCAAAAGTGCTGTTATGAATATTTTGGGGTGCATGGGACCCCTCCTGTCTTTTACTTCCTTGAGATATATACCTAATAATGGAATTTCTGATTTCTAGGGTATACATTTTCTAACCTGAACTCCAGACTACTTTCCAGAATGATTGAGACAATTCACAGTTCTACTAGTAATGTATTAGTGTGGGTATCTTCCCATAAACAACTGAGAAGGTGACTAAAATACACATATTTAGCCCATAGATCATGTTTCTTAGCAAATATCCCAAGGAGATCAAAGAAAGGTCCCATGTATAGTCCTGCTTTTTAATCCCTCTGTAATTACCTTGAGATTCTCAACCTTTTGTTCCTTCAAGTGAAGGTTCTTTGTGATCTGCCTCTATTATATTAAGAAATTCACTATGTTTTGATTTGTGGAGCAAAAAAGTTATAATTTAATTTAGGTAATATATTGACATTATTAAGTTATTTCACCTCCAAATGAACAGTGCAGATAACATACATATATGTATATACATACACATGCAACTCTCCATATTTGTATATATTTCTTTCCATCTGTGGTGTTATAGTTTGTGCATATTGATTTCCTGCTTCAGCTGATTTCACTTTGTCTCAAGCCATAATTATCTTTCTATAGATAGATACATAGACATAGATATTATCTCCTTGAGAGATCTCTTGCCACGTTGACATTGAATTCTTAGAAACTGTACTTTGAGACCAGTTGGTTCTGAGTTTGGTTATATTCTGTCTAATCCCTTTTTTTCCAAGAAAAATGTGGCATATTTTATCAAAAGCTGCTAAGCTCTAGGTAAGGTATACTTACAGCATTCTCCTCCTCTACTATTTTAGTAATGCCTGGGATAATCTCTTTATGAAACCTTGCTATCTCTTTTTAATCACTGCTTGTCTGTCTAGATATTTGCCACTTAATCTCTCAAATAGTACATTCAGGAGTTTTTTCAGGAATTGAAGGGCGAATTTTGTTTATATACTGTTCTTTTCTCTTATTGAAGATTGGGGTAACATTGGCCTTCCTTCTGTCTTGCGATCGATCAGTCCCCTGTTTTCCATGACTTTTCAGTTATCACCCACGGGGGCTCAATTGTATACAAATAACAGCAACAAATGCAAAAAAAGTCACTATTTCTAAGTCATATTTGTACTTGTGATATAAGGATTTGTCAGCATTTGGGAAATGGTACAATATATTTTTTTAAAAACACTAAACCACAAGAATATACTAATTGTTATATAACATAAAAAAGTTTGACAAACTATTGCATTTATGCAAAAAAAAAGACATATAAAGTAAAGGCTTGTCAGGTCCATTTTTTCATATAATATAAATTATATACCTAAAATCAAAAGCTAGTAGTTCCAGTAAGCAAATACATATGTGTCTATTTGGCATAAATCTTTATTTCTTTTGTTTTTACCATCATTTCCCACTGTATAATCCCTATCCTTCCCAGAGTGCCATCTCTTATGATAGATTTTTTTTTTGTATTTTTTTTTAATATTTATTTAACTTTTTTTACATTCATTTTCACAGAATTTTGGGTTCCAAATTTTCTCCCCTTTTATCCCCTCCCCCCACCCCAATACCCCAAGCAATCTAATTTTCCCTATCTCTAATCTGCCCTCTCTTCTGTCATCCCTCCCTTCTCTTATCTCCATCTTCTCTTTTCTCCTGTAGGGCCAGATGACTTTCTATTCCTCATTAACTGTATGTCTTCTTTCCTAGTAGCAACAACAATACTAAACAGTTGTTCCTAAAACTTTGAGTTCCAAATTCTCCCCATCCCTCCCTCCCCACCCATTCCCTTTGGGAAGGCAGGCAATTCAGTATAGGCCATATCTGTGTAGTTTTGCAAATGACTTCCCTGATACTCGTGTTGCGTAAGACTAACTGAATTACCCTCCATCCTATCCTGCCCCTCATTGTTTCTCTTCTGTCTTTTGATCCTGTCCCTCCCCGAGTGTTGACTTCAAATTGCTCCCTCTTCCCTTTGCCCTCCCTTCCATCATCCCCGCCCCTTGCTTATCTCCTTCTCCCCCACTTTCCTATACTGTAAGATAGGTTTTCATATCAAAATGAGTGTGCATTTTATTCCTTCCTTTAGTCAAATGTGATGAGGGTAAACTTCTTGTTTTTTTTTTTTTTCTCAGCTCTCCTCTTTTTTCTTCCACTAAAAAGTCTCCTACTTGTCTCCCATTCCATTTCACCCTCTTTCCTCCCACTACATTTCTCTCTCACCATTTACCTTAATTTCTTTTAAGATATGGTCCCATGCTATTCAATTCACTCTGTGCTCTCTGTCTCTGTATGTACGTGCATGTGTGTATGTGTGTGCATGCATGCGTGTACATGTGTGTGTGGTCCCACCAACTACCCAGATACTGAAAAGTTTTAAGAGTTACCAATATTGTCTTTCCGTGTAGGAATGTAAACAGTTCACTTCTGGTAAGTCCCTTAAGACTTCTCTTTGCTGTTTACTTTTTCATGCTTCTTCTCATTCTTGTGTTTGGAAGTCAAATTTTCTTTTCAGCTCTGGTCTTTTCATCAAGAATGCTTGAAAGTCCTCTGTTTCATTGAAAGACCATATTTTCCCCTGAATTATTATACTCAGTTTAGCTGGGTAGGTGATTCTTGGTTTGAGTCCTAGTTCCTTTGACTTCTGGAATATCCTATTCCACACCCTTCGATCCCTTAATGTAGAAGCTGCTAGATCTTGAGTTATCCTGATTGTATTTCCACAGTACTGGAATTGTTTCTTTCTAGCTGCTTGCAAGATTTTCTCCTTGACCTGGGAATTCTGGAATTTGGCCACAATGTTCCTAGGAGTTTCTCTTTTTGGATCTCTTTCAGGTGGTGATCGATGGATTCTTTCAATACTTATTTTGCCCTCTGGTCCTAGAATGTCAGGGCAGTTTTCCTTGATGATTTCATGGAAGATGATGTCTAGGCTCTTTTTTTGATCATGGCTTTCAGGTAGTCCCATAATTTTTAAGTTGTCTCTCCTGGATCTATTTTCCAGGTCAGTTGTTTTTCCCATGAGATATTTCACATTCTCTTCCATTTTATCGTTCTTTTGGTTTTGTTTGGTGATTTCTTGGTTTCTCATAAAGTCATTAGACTCCATCTGTTCCATTCTAATTTTGAAAGAACTATTCTCTTCAGTGAGCTTTTGAACCTCTTTTTGGATTTGGCTAATTCTGCTTTTGAAAGCATTCTTCTCCTCATTGGCTTTTTGAACCTCTTTTGCCAATTGAGTGAGCCTATTTTTCAAGGTGTTATTTTCTTCAGCATTTTTTTGGGTCTCCTTTACCAAGGTATCGACCCGTTTTTCATACTTTTCTTGCATCTCTCTCATTTCTCTTCCCAATTTTTCCTCCACCTGTCTAACTTGCTTTTCAAAATCCTTTTTGAGCTCTTCCAAGGCCTGAGCCCACCCGACATCCCCCTGGGATGTCTGGGGTACCGGGGCCCCGCCCTCCACATCTTTCCCTGATGGCAAGAATATGTCCTCGTCATCGTCAGATCTGAAAGTCGGGATCATTTGCATCTGTTCAAAAAAACTCTCTATAGTCTTATTTTTCTTCCCAGCCAGTTACTTGACTTCTGAGATTCCTGTCCACCCCTGCCTAGATCCGCCCAGCTAGTGCTTGGGGTCTGAGATTCAAATGGGCTTACCACGGCAGGCACGGCTGCTAATCAATGTGAGCTTTAGTTCTGGTGCTGGGGTGGGGGCAGGGCCGCCTCCCAGGCTCAGTTCCCTCAGGGGCTTTATGCAGAGACCTTCAGGAATGGAGCAGGTGGGGCAGGGCCGCCTCCCAGGCTCAGCTCCTTCAGGTGGTTTATGCAGAGACTTTCAGTAATGAAGATCCTGCCTGCTGCTGGGGGAGTCCTTGGCCGCCCGCGCCGCCGCTGCCTCTGCTGCTTCCTCCTGAGGGGACCTGAGCCATGGAGACACCCCGCTCCCCTCTCAGTCGGCCCAAGCGTGTCTCTCACTGACCTGTAGCGTCTGTGGGTGGAGGGACCTTCCTGGCTGCCGGAGGTTCTGTCCCTGAAGTCTGCTTGGATCAGCTTCTCTGGGGCCGCGGCCAGGGCAGCACTGGGGTGGGGTCCGCTTTTTGGGGTGCGACGGACCCTGGGGACAGATCTCCAGGGCTCTCTGGAATGGAAATCTCTTCCACTATGTTTCTGCACCCCCTGCAGTGATCCAGAACTTCTGGGGAGCTCTTCTTAGATTAAATCTATGGGCTGTGGGTTTGGAGCTCGCAAACGTGCATCTTTCTACTCTGCCATCTTGACTCCGCCCCGACCAAGGTTTTTTTTTTAAAGAAAGAAATTTGTTGTAGTTATTGTGAAACTAAACGACATAACGTGCAGTGTTCTGCGGGATAGATGCCTGAAGCCTTGGTGTCACTTTCCAAGCCTTTGGGAGCACTCTGTGTGCACCTCGCCCCATGGGGGCAGCAGGAGCAGGGCGTCCTCCCTTAGGTCTTCAGGGCTGGGCCCAGACGTTGGGATTTCTCCACATTTTGTTGGAATGGCTTCATTATTGTTCTTTCCATGTACGTTGTTGGAATTGTTTTGCCTGTGGGTTTCCTGCATCACTTGTCTTCACTTTGCCTGCTCTTATATTTTGTTTTTCTGTGCTGCTTTCTCGTCATGTTCATTGTTTCTACACCACAGTAATATAGGTGTCTCATATTTTAATACTATTTGAAGATTTTTTTTCACCTAAGGTCCTTCGTTAGTTTCTTTTCTACTTTAAATTTCGATTTTGTTTCCATTGGCAAATACAGATACTCAGATGTATTAAAAGGTCAGGATTTTTTAAAAAGGGTTATGTGTTTTTAAGATAAAAAATCAAGATCATTCAAGGCACAAGAATATACTTATGTCTATAAATGTTCTTTAGTGTTTACTCTAAAATATGTCTTAATGGTCAATTATTCCTTCTGTTCACCCTGTACAATGTAGTTGTGTTGCTATTTCTGTTGGCAGTGTGTTTATTTTTCTTCCAGCACTTATTTGTTCACTTTTGCCATGGTATAGAAACCTCAGATTTCCCTGATTCTTCTTTTTCATCCTTCTGACAATAATATTCTATTATATTGATATAACACGGGGTGGCTGGGTCACACAGTAGACGAAGTGCTGGACCTAAAGTCGGGAAACTTCATCTGTCTTCCTGAGTTCAGACCTGGCCTCAGACACTTTCTAGTTGTTTGACCCAGGACAAGTCACTTAACCCTGTTTGCCTCAGTTTCCTCATCTGTAAAATGAGCTAGAGAAGGAAATAGCAAACCTCTTCAGTGTCTTTGCCAAGAAAACTCCAGATGGGGTCAAGAAGAATTAGATAAGACTGAAACAATGGAAGGACAAAAATATCAATATAACGTGCTTGGTCCCCCTGTGCTCCCTTGGACACCCACTTTGATTCCTAGTCTTTATTCTAACCAGTGACTCTGCTAGGAATACTCTTATACAGAATTCTTTCTATTCCTTGGATCATTGACCTAGAGGTGGAGAGAACTTCGAGACTTCTCTAGCGTATCTAATTTTATAGTTGAAGCAGTGAGGTCCAGGGACGTTAAGTGTTTTAACCTGGTTTACCTGAAGTCACGTAGGTAATTAAGAGGGATGAAACCAGGATCTGAAAGCAGGTTCTCTTGTTCCAGAGCTAGTGCTCATTGTGTTGTAATACATTGCCTCTATTCCCGTCCAAATGTCATTTTAAAAATAAGAACTAATGATTGTAAAGAGTTTTCCCAGTTTCTTTGTTATTCTGTAAATATTAATTCTTATTGTGGAAAAGTACTTTATTTTTATATTACATTATTTATATTTATATTGTCTTATTTATAATATTTTATATTATCAAACATTGTTCTCTTACAGCATCTTTTTTCTGTAATAGAACATTCTTTTTTCCACAGTCATAATTCATAATTATCACTTTTTCTAGCTATGTAGTATCACTTGGGATACCTGCTCCCACCCTTCAATCTGCACAAGCTATCTTAACTACTATACTTGATAGATCAGAATCCTCCTACAGACCATTGCACAGAAGCCCCCCATTAGTGGTTTATTTTTACTAGTCAGCTTGTAGAAATCCTTAAAACAAAGGCATGTCAGGAATTTTAGTACTAATAGTAACAGCATGCTCCATATAACCTTTTCACAAATAGCTACCCATACATTGGATTTCCACAAATGAACAACTCCCATTGAAAGAGTGGTTTAGATAGGGATCTCTTGTGTCCCTTGTACACATGGGGAAATTAGATGGCTATGACACCTATATGGATGGACTCTAGCTGTGATTAGGATAAATGCATAGAGGGACATTTCATACTTCTAATATTGCAGTGTTGCAAATGTCTTCTGCTGATATTACCATATTTGTCTCCCCTCTTTACTGGATGTCAGTTCTCTCCCATTCTGAACTGGGCGTTGCGTCTCTGCTACACTCTCTTCATTGCTTGTCGTCAGTCAATCTTATCTTGATTATATCTTAATGGAAGCCTAAATTCTGTTGAAAATCCACAGGGATAGTAAAACTTTCCCCTGTAGGAAGGAGCCACAGGGAAATCATCCAGCTCTTTCAATACCTTCTACCATCTTCTGGATGATAACATGGTTTGTAAGCCTATCCATGTCAAGCAAGGACTACAGCTCATTTCAACCAGATCTTCCATCTGTTGACTGCTTTCATCTGCTTATCATCATGCCTCTCTTGTCTATATAGACCATAAGGGTAGTTCCTATTGAAGAAGGGGAAAAGACTTGTGAATTTTGTACCACTGCTCTCTAAGACACAAAGTACATCGTAGTCTCTCTTTTCACTATAGACATATTTAAAATTAAAGAAAAAATGTCTATGTGATTATAATTATTTTAATTTCATTCTTAGCTTTTTCATTTTTATAATCCATGTGAATTTCCATAGTCTATAATACCTTCCTTCAAAAGGTAAGAAATATACACATTCTACATAATTGAGATTTGTGTAATTTTGGAGAATCATAGAACTTCAGTTCTGGATAAGACCCATCTATCTATCTAGTCCATATCTGATTTTTAAAAAAAATGTAATCTATTACCATGGTGGATGAGTTACCATTCAGATTGTGCCTGAAGAATGCCAGTGAGAGAAAATTCATTACTTTTTTGTTTGTTTTTAACATTTTTTAAAATTTTGAGTTCCAAATTCTTTTCCTTTCTCCAGCCCCTTCCTCTTCCATTGAGAAGACAAGCAGTGTGCTAGCCATTATATATGTGAAGTCATCCAAAACGTTTCCATATTAGCCATGTTGCCAAAAAAAGAAAAAAGGCCAGAGAAGTAAAGAAAGTGGAAAAAATATGCTTCATTTTGCACTCAAGAGTTCATCAATTCTCTTTCTGCAGGTAGTTAGCATTTTTTATCATGAGCCCTTTGGAATTGTCATCTGGATCAGAGTAGCTAAGTCTTTCATAGTTGATCATTCTTACAATATTTCTGTTATGTACAATGATCTGGTTCTGCTCATTTTACTTTGTAAGTCGTTCTAAGTTTTTCCGAAAGCATCCTGCTCATCATTTCTTATAGCATAATAGTATTCCACCACAATCATATGCCACAGTTTGTTCAGCTGTTCCCCAGTTGATGGGCAATCCCCTCAATTTCTAATTTTGTACCACCGCAAAAAGCTGCTATAAATACCTTTGTACATGTAGACCCTTTTCCTTTTGATCTTTTTGAGGTGTAAGACTTGGTAGTAAGTCCACTATTTTCTTAAGTGGCTGGTGACATTTTTAGAATCCTTTAATTCTTGAGATTTTTTTTTAATTGAACTCAAATTTGCCCTTTTGCAATGTCTATCCATTGATTCCTAATTTTGAATTGTGGGGCCACAGAGACCAAGTCTAATAGCTTTTTCATATAATTATATGTTTATATAATTATATAATTATGTTTCCCATAAATTTTCCACAGAGGCAGCATAGTAGTTAGGCCTGGTCTTAGAAAGTGGTAGTGCTGGGTCCTGCCTCTGACACATTTGGGCTGTGTGTCCCTGGACAAGTCACATTTACCTTTTGGCGCATCAGGTAATTTTTCATTGGTAGTGGAAATTGCTTATGTAACTCTCTCCCTACCCTGACAAAATCATATCTGTTGGGAAAAGCAGAAGTATTGTCCAGGGTAAAAATCCCCTATTCCTTTGGATTCTTGTACAAGATCCAAGGTTACTCACCATGCTTATTACTCTTAGTTGGATATTCCTCAATTTACCAGTAGTCTTTTTATGATATAGCATGCAGAACTAAATACAGTACTGCAGATGTGGTTTGACCAGGGTAGGATCTTGACCTTCCATATTTTTTACCTCTCAGTGCAGCTCAAAATAATATTTGCTTGATTGGTTGCCATGTATTCTGCTTTAATTCTGTTGAGCTTTTGATTCCTTAAATCTTTTTCAGATGAACTGCTCTCTGGCCACACCTACCCTGTTTTATGCCTTTCAAAATGAGTTTTTCAACTCAAATGGAGGGCTTGACATTTATATCTATTATATTTATTACTTTCAACCCATTGGTTTAGCCTGTTGATCTCTTTGAATTCTAACTCATTTATATTATTAGCTATACCTTCCAGTTTTGTGTCCTTTATAAATTACATTGGCTAATTGTATATTCCTTCAATCATTGATGTAAGCAGGCTAGTATTTTTTAAAATAACGATCTCCTATCATGTCGAACAATAAGATTATTAATCACAGGCAATCTTGTTTAGGTTTTTATCATTTCTTATTTTTTGTTGAAAACCTTTTGCAAGTCCAGTGGATGTTTGATATGTGGTGCCTTTTTGGGCTGCTTTTAAAATTGTAATGTTGTAGGTAGACAAAAAATAATGGTTCTGTGTAAGTTGAATTTGGCGTAAACTAAAATTTATTGAACTCATAAATACTAGATTTAATCTGCCTTTTCCCTGGTGTTTTTTGGAAAAAATAAAGTAGACCTTCCTGAAACATTGTTTTGTCCTTTGGAATTTTGAGGAATCTCAGTAATTGTTAAATTTTCCCCAGTTGCTTAGATTTCTCTCACTTTACTCTGCATACACTCCAAGTTGAATAAATTTCCAGATAAGTGATTTTCTGAGTTAATTTCCCTCATCCTATCTGTTTTTCTACTCTACTGCCAAAAATATTTCTGTTTTTTATTGAGTGTTATTAATGATCTCTCTAAGTGCTTTCTGTGGCCTTTTATGTAGTTCATTTAGTCCTGGTCAGCTAGGTGCCCTATTGGTGTCTTCTCAACTGTTTTTGGTATTATTTCCTCAAACAATGAGACCTTGGTTTTTGCTAAGAGTTATATAAAGTATAAACTCCTGAAAAGGAGGCCTTTCCCAGTTCCCATAATTGCTACTGCTTTTGTGTGTCTGTTCATCTGTTCTATATGTATCTTATATATCCAAATTATGTCTGTGTTGTTGACCCCAGTAGAATCTTAAGTTCCTTGAGAACAGGAACTATTTCTGTTTTTTCCTTGTATCTCCAGTGCTAAGCACAGTTCCTAATAAGTAGTAGGAGCTAAATATATGTTTGTACAAATTGAATGTCAGTCTCGGTGATGACAGACAGAAATTAGTTCTTGTTATAAAGAAGATTCTGTCTCTCAGAAAAGCAAACAGTGATTAAAGACTTTTTAAACATTTTTTTTCAGATTCCCTTAGTGAGAAGATCAAGTGTGAATCCAAAGATTCCAATCCAAGGCAGGCCTTTTGCATGGGAATGTCATCCAAGATAAGACTGTGCAAGGCTACGGTAGCCTGGCATTCCACCATGAGAGAAACAGGGGAGTGTGAGGCTAATAACATAGAGGAACTGAAGCCCAACCAGGAGAGACAATGGAGACAAGGAACAGTCATTCCCAGAACAACCTGTAATCAAGTGCTAGCACCTCAACACGATCCTAGAAATATTATTCTAGTGTCAGACTTGGCTGCAGCATCAAAAGGGATAATAGGAGAAGATAAGTACCCTGAAAAGAGCTTCAGAGATGATTTTCCTTACTTAAGTACATATGATGCATTGTTCTTCCAAAATGAACTTTTTAAATATACCAAATGCAAGAAGCCCTTTAGATACCATTCAGACTTAATTAAATTTCATAGAATTCATGCTGGAGAAAAGCAGTATGAACAGAATGAATATGGAAAATCCTCTGGAAGAAGATCAGATATTATTGGACATCAGAAAATGCATAGTGGAGAAAAAAACAACAGTTATTATAAAGATGAGAAAGTTTTCAGCCATAGGGGAAACTTGAGTAAATATAATATAATTTATACTAGAGAGAATTCCTTTGCATATAATGAATATGGGAAAACCTTCAGTGAGCAGGAAATCCTTAGTTCACCTCTGAGAATTCACATGGGAGAGAAAATCTCTGAATCTCATGAATTTGAGAAAACTTTCAGTCAGAGGGGAAACTATATTAGCCATCAGAGAACTCATATTAGAGGGAAAAACTTTGCATATGATGAATGTGGCATGAACAGTAAGGAACAGCTTATTGTGCATCAAAGAATTCATCATGAAGAGAAACTCTTTGCATGTAATAAATGTGGAACAGGCTTCCAAAACAAAGTAAGCCTTATTACCCATCAGAAAATTCATTCTGGAGAGACATCCTTTGCATGTAATGAATACAGGAAAGACTTCAAAAAGAGTGGGCATCTTACTGCACATCAGGGAATTCACATTGAAGATAAACCTTTTGTATGTCATGAGTGTGGGAAAGGCTTCAAACAGAGTGCATATCTTATTATACATCAGAGAACTCATACTGGAGAGAAACCCTTTACATGTAATGAATGTGGGAAAACCTTTACCCAAAAGGCAAGCCTTATTACTCATCACAGGACTCATACTGGAGAGAGACCATTTATATGCAGTGAATGTGGGAAAACTTTCACACAAAGGGCGAACCTTATTACCCATCACAGGACTCATACTGGAGAGAAACCCTTTGCATGCAGTGAATGTGAGAAGACCTTTACCCAGAAGTCAAGCCTTATTACTCATTACAGGACTCATACTAGAGAGAAACTCTTTGCATGTAATGAATGTGGGATTGCCTTTACCCAGAAGGCAACCCTTACTGCTCATAGAGGAATTCATTCCAGGGAGAAACATTTGGCTCCTAATAAACGTGGGAAAGGCCCTCAAAAGAAAAGACTTACTAACCATCAGGGAACTCATACAGGAGAGAAACCCTTTGAATGTAATGAATGCGGAATAGGCTTCCGATACAAAGTAAACCTTAATATCCATCAGAGAACTCATACTGGAGAGAAACCCTTTGTATGTCCTGTATGTGGGAAAGGTTTCAGACAGAGTGCACATCTCATGACCCATCAGAGAACTCATACTGGAGAGAAACCTTTTGCATGTCATGAATGTGGGAAGACCTTTACTCAAAGGTCAAACCTTAATAGCCATCAGAGAACTCATACCCAAGAAAAACTCTTTGCATGTAATGAATGTGGGAAAACATTTACTCAAAAGGGAAGCCTTGTTTCCCATCAGAGGACTCATACTAGAGAGAAACAGTTTATATGTAATGAATGTGGCACAGGCTTCCTACACAGAGTAAGCTTTATTGTCCATAAGAGAATTCATACTGGAGAGAAACCATATATATGTAATGAATGTGGGAAAGGCTTCAGACAGAGTGGACACCTCATGATCCATCAGAGGACTCATACTGGAGAGAGACCCTTTACATGTAATGAATGTGGGAAAACCTTTACCCAAAGATCAAACCTTACTAGCCATCAGAGAACTCATACTGGAGAAAAACTCTTTGCATGTAATGAATGTGGGAAAGCATTTACCCAAAAGGGAAGCCTTATTACTCATCAGAGAACTCATACTGGAGAGAAACAGTTTGTATGTCATGACTGTGGAACAAGTTTCCTTCATAGAGTGACCCTTATTATCCATAAGAGAACTCATACAGGAGAGAAACCATATGCATGTAATGAATGTGGGAAAGGCTTCAGACAGAGTGGACACCTCATCACTCATCAGAGAACTCATACTGGGGAAAAACCCTTTGTATGTAATGAATGTGGGAAAACCTTTACACAAAGGGCAAACCTTACCAGCCATCAGAGAAATCATACTGGAAATAAACGTTTTACATGTAACCAGTGTGGGCAAGCTTTTGCCCAAAAGGCAAACCTTAGCACCCATCAGAAAACTCATGCTAGAGAGACATCCTTTGTGCATAACGAATGTGAGAGATCTTTTACTCGTAGGACCAATCATATTAGCTATCATAGAACTTTTACAGAATGAAAATTCTTTATGTGTAATTAATACAGAAAAAAGGCTTCAGCCATAAAAGATATTATATAACAGAGAATTAATCCCGGGAAAAAAAACTGTAACATGTGGAAATGCCTGCAGTGGGAGAGGATGCGTTCTTGTGTGTTAGAAAACTTACATTGAAGCATTTAAGTATAATAAATAGAGTTGCACCAAATGGTTCCTTGTCACTGTGTTGAGTTGAATACACCAGGTGTTGGTGTTTCATTGTGGACTGTGTAACATTTTTACAATGACTTACATAAATGGCATACTCATAAAGTTTTCACATGGACTAAAACTGGGATAGATAATCATGCATACTTAAAAGGATCTTGACATCATTGGGCTGAAAGATGAAATTCAGTAGTGACAAATTCACATAGAGTACAAAAAAAAGTCAACTTCACAAATGAATGCTTACTAAGCACTTATTATTTGCCAGGCCATAGATATAAATACAAAATAGTTGTTGTTATCAAGAAGTTCATATTCAAATGAAGTAGACTGTATGTAAACAGCTATGTACATAAGATATGTGTGTGTGTGCGTGTGTGTGTGTGCGTATACACACAGATTAAATGGAAGGTGATCTCCATTTCTAGTTGATGAGGAAGGGGATCATTCCAGGCATGGAGCAACTAAAGTAAAGCCACAGGTACAGATGATGGATTGTTGAATGAGTGAGCATTTAGCAGGTTGGCCAACAGCAGGATCAGAAAGCTTATGGAGTAGAGCAAAACGCTCCATATAATCAAAACTGTCCATTTCCTGTGATCTATCCCTTCTTTGATCATCTATTCTTTCTATAGATACAAAAGGTAATTTCTTCCTCTAATTTACTGTGATTTTACCCTTTATGTATAAATCCTATATCCATTTAGAAGGTTTTTTTGTTTATTTTGTTATATAGTGTTTTATATTGGCTTATACCTAAATTTCTCTCCAGTTGCTTTCAGTTTTTCCAGCAGTTTTTGTCAACATATTGAGTCCTTATCTTAGTGGTTAGGATCTTTGGGTTTATCACAAATATATTCCTTTATTTACATCTCTGTTGTATATTTAATCTATTTTTATAATAAATGCCAAATAGTTTTAATGACATTGCTTAGTAACAAAATAAGTTTGTAAGTTAGTAACAAACTACTTTTTTGCCCTTCTGTGTGTCTCCAGCATTTAGCATGCAGAAGGTGCTTAATAAATGTGTTGACAGACTGCTTTATTTTTTTTAGGTAATATTTTTTGAAAAATCTCACTTCCTACCCTCACTGAGCATTTTTTTTTAAATAAAAAAATACTATCGTTAATACATGGTTGCATAATTTGGAAAAATCAATTCCTTTGTGGTCCATTTCTGAAAATGCATGTCTCTGCATTTTAAGTGCAGTGCTTCTTTGTGAGGAGGTGAATGTTGTGTTTCATTAATTTTTGGAGTCGTGGTTTATTGTTGCATTGACCAAAGTTGTAAACTTTTTGAGAATTGTTTTTCTCTATAATGTTGTCATTGTAAAACATTCTCCTGCTTCTGTTGACTTCACTTTGCATCAGTTCAGAGATCTTTTTTGTTTATTCTGAAACTGTCAGTTTCACCATTTGTTATGGCAAAATAATATTACATTACATTACTATGCCACAATTTTTTTTAGCCACTTCTCAACAGGAAGATAATACCTTAATTTCAATTTTTTGGCTACTCCAAAAAGACCTGCTATAAATATTTGTGTAGATATTGAACTCTTTCCTCCTCCTTTGGGGTATAGGCCTAGTAGTGGCCTATCTGAGTAAAAGTGTATACAGATTTTAGTAATTTTGAGGGAATAACTGAATTGCTTTCCAGAATGGTTGGACCAGTTACCAACTCCATCATTAGTATGCCGGTGAACTTATTTTCCAACACCCCATCCAGGGTCATTTTCCACATTCCTCATCTTTGGTAATCTGATAAATATGAAAGGGAACCTCAGTGTTGCTTTAATTGGCATTTTTCTTAATTATTAGTGATTTAGAAAATTTTTTGTGACTATTGATAAATGGAATTTCTTTGAGAACTGTCCTTTCTTATGGAGTCAAGTCTGATGTAGGATATTTGCATGGGGCATTAACCAAAAAAAAAAAAAAATCTGTCAAGTGACAATCCCTGGTATTCCAAAATGAGGAAGGTCAGAGAATGTGATACTGTTAACCAGAGAAAGAACCAAGAGAGAAGTTCATCATCACCACTCCCCAGAACATCTTTTTTTGGGGGTGGGTGGGGGTGGGGAAGAAGTTTTAGTATGGAGTCAATTTTGTTGCACTATGGAGAAGGAGCTATGAGACAGTGTCTCCATAAATCTAAGATACTTAGAACTTTCACGTGTAATTGCATGTGATACATTCTTCTTAGGAAACAATAATAACTAACATTTGTGTAATGCTTACTAAGTGTCCAACACTGCTAAGCCCTTTTATAATTATTATCATTTAATCTTTACAACCACACTGGAAAGTAGTTGCTATCTTTGTCTCATTTTCCAGATGAAGAAACAGATGTACAGAATTTAAGTGACTTGTCCAGAATTACACAACTAGTAACTGCCTGGGGTTGGAGTTGAACTATGCTACCTAGGTGCTCAGTATCACATGCAGAAAGGCCTTTAGTTACCACAAAGACCTCATTAAATTTCATAGAACATGTTCTGGAAGAAATCAGGATGAGTAAAATGAATGTGGAAAAGCTTTGGGCAAAAAGTAAAATTTTATATTTCAAAGTAGTGCTGCTGTCAAAGGAGAACAAATCCTGTGCTCTACTTATTAGGCACAAGTTTGCCAGAAACTTCAGTATCCTGCCAGATTAAATCTGCTTGATACCTAGATCTCAGTACCTTCTGTTCCCTTGATTGAACTCTGATTGGAAAACAGGGCCATGGACCCCAGAGTATCCATTTAAGAAAGGAGCTTATTACAGGCTTCTCCCCATTTCCACCAGCTACATTCCTCTTGAACTTCTTTATCATGCCCCCATTCCTGATACCTCCCTTCCCTTTCCCCGCCTCCCGTTTATCCTTCCTTGTCTTCCTTATGTGTTCATCTTTTCCTTTCCATTGGAATGTGGAAAATTCTAATTCCAAATGACAACAGGGACTGTCTTTGAAAATTTGTATTTGTATCTCCAACACTTAGCACAATGCCTGGTATATAGTAAGCACTGAATATTTATTGTCTGATAGAAAGTTTTTATTAATTTGCCATTATTTTAAGTCCAAGCATTTCTAGCATAGAGAAATGTCCAAACTGACATAGTTCCCTTTCTCTATGTCTCTATAGCCTCAAGGCAATTTGATGTAACATTTGTAAGACAAGGAAAATTTCACAAAATTATAAAAACAGTTCTAGGTTGACATTCTATTCATCTAATAAATCCAGGCACTTAATCTTTCAGAAATCCACTGGAGAACTGTCTTGAGCTCATTCCTCCTTGCCCATTCCCTGAAGTCCCTCCCTCTGATTAATACTCTATTCTCTTCAGGATTTGAGAAAAGAGGGGGCAATAATCCAGTCACTTCAAGGGGTGGGAAAGGCAATGATCTTTACTGTAAGAGAATTAAATTTAGTCATTGTCCTTAATCCATTTTCTGAAGAAGGTTTTATCTTTTGTTTTTGACCTTTCAGGAGACTGAGTAAGAGGAAGTTAATATTTATTAAGGCATACTATATGCCAGGTACTGTGCTAAGTGCCTTGCAAACATCTTGTTTGATCCTCAAGGGTCCTGGGAGGTGCCAGTATTATCCCTTTTTCACAGCTGAGGAGAGTGAGGGAGACAATTGTTAAATGATTTACTAAGGGTTAAATAGCTAGTAAGTGTGGTCAGATTTAACTCGTTTTCTGATTCCAGGTCCAGCACTCAATCTTTTACATCACAAAGTTTGGACAGAATTGGACAAGATACTATTTATTATTTTCAGTTGAACTAAAAAGAAGGTTTTTTACATGCTTCTAAGCTTTTCTACAGCACCACCCAGCGGTACTCCAGTGTATCTCCAGCATTCTCCCTAATACCTTCCTGCCCCTCCCCATTTTCTGCTTCCTTTTGCGCATTCTCCCTTTAGATTGTAATGTCCTTGAGGGAAGGTACTGTCATCTGTACCCCTAGTGGTTTACACAGTGTCCAGCACATAGGAGGCACTTAACTGTTGATTATTTGGTTGAGATACACGACACATCAGAAAACTGTAAGCTTTTCACCTTCCTGTGACATAAAAAGATCCTTTCATGGAGAAATCAGGCAGACACGCAGAGAAGAAGTAGCTGTGTTGTAGATCTGGACTCCACCTTAGGTTTACTGAATGAGGAATGGAGAGATGGATGCTAGCCTTTGTCACCTGATGGCCCCTAGTGGAGGCTACCAAAGGTGAGGAGTTTAGAACCAGAGTTGAGGTACTACCCTGATTTGAGTGATATGTATAGCCAAGAGGATTGAACAGGTATGTATTTGGTAGTACATCCAGCCCCATGTGTGAGAAGAATACTTGCTCTAGAAAGAAAATACTCATTGTGAAATCAAACTCAGAATAACAGTTAATAGTCCCATAAAGTCTTGAATAACAAGTTCCAGTAATCAGTTTCAAATACAACTATCATCTCACATTGGTTAAGGAACATCTTTAAAGTGAGCCTAAAATGGACATTATTCCTCCCTGGGCCCCTAGGCTGAGAGCTATCTGTTAGGTTACTTGGCAGGGTTGGATAATCTGCCTAGCAACAGGTTTCTTGTTTGGGCCCCTGTCAAAATGTTATTCCCCTTTGGGTTGTGAAATATCTGATAAATTGTTAACAGTCATTTTTTGTTTAGTCCATTTGCATGGTAACCACCTGTGCCCCCTCTAATGTTAGACCAACATCGCCAGGTAACCAGCCCCCCCCCCCCCCTTTCCTGATTGGCTACTTCTCCTGGCACCTGTTTTTGTTAAGGTCCTTTGCCTAGTAGCCTCCTGACAACCACCTTCTGTTTTGGGGGTTCTTGCCTAGTAGTCAACCCCCCCCCCCTTGCTCTGTCAGAACCCTGTTTGTTGTGGAAACCGCAAGGCTGTACTGAGTAGCCCCGAAATGCTTAAAATGCACTCACCCACCTCAGTTCGGGGCTGTCTCCTCTGGGTCTCTACATGAGGCAGCCGCCAGCCTGGCTAATAAATGACGCTCTCGAAAGTCCTAATTGACGTTTGCCTGCGACTTATTAACTCCTTCCATTTCAAGCCTTCAGTAGCTCACATGCATTTCTACACTTGTTCTACTTTCTCATTAAATAACAACATAAAATCAGATTTTCCATTTCTCCCCACATAACATTCTAGGTCTTCGACTATCACAACTTCACAACAGTAACAAACTTTGAATAAAGTTAACTTTCCCATCAATGCAAAAGTGTTCCAAGAGTTACCTCCTTCTAAGAAAATTGCACTGAAATTATTTTCCCTAAACTGTAGATGTCTCTTAGTTTCAAAAATTAAGTCACTCAACTGTATTAATACCCAATTATTCTTACATCATTTTTGAAACATGTAAGGATTTTATTGCAGATACACTTTTATTACAGTAACTTTAAATGTATCCCAGTCTTAATCTGTGGGATAATGATTCAACATAGTGTTTGTATCTTTGTTTCTTTTCCTTAATCTAATTATTCTCATAACATTCAGAAAGAATGTTCTATTCCAGGGATTTTATTCCTTCACATGACTATGACTACCTATTTAGATTGAAAACAGCAAGATTTCACACACTTGCATTATGCTTATATTTTTCACTAACTACTTGCTTTGATTATAGAAACCTGCCATAAAAGGAAAAGCAAGGACCTGATTAAAGTATTATAGCCTTCCATATGCAGTATCACATCCACTTTATTAAGACTCAAGAATAGTCAGGTGGAAAACATTCCTTTTCAAGGAACAAAATGGGGAAACTGAGCCAGAAGGATCCCATCCCAGGCTGCGGCTAGGATGATCCTCTCAGCTCTTTTCCAGATGCAGACCTCCACTTGCAACAGTCACATTCTCTGAGTAGCTAATGGCATGTCCCACAGATGGTGGGTTATGGAACTCAGAACAC
The DNA here is from genome assembly GCA_023548195.1 of Bettongia penicillata ogilbyi. Taxonomy (NCBI): domain Eukaryota; kingdom Metazoa; phylum Chordata; class Mammalia; order Diprotodontia; family Potoroidae; genus Bettongia; species Bettongia penicillata. Next base: position 13,672,072 of record JAJHZJ010000134.1, on the reverse strand, counting down.
AATTTGTTATACTCCCAAAAGCTTTTCATCAGATGGCAAGTTTCGTTGATCAAAACTTTACCAGGACTGACATCTTAAATTTTAAATTTGTACAATACCTTTAAGAAAGCAAGTTTACTCAAGTTTTGAGGCTGGCTGGTTTCTAGCTTCGAGCTACTTGGGTAATGCTTCCAGGCTTTCTAGCCCAGGGGCTTAGGGTCATTACCTATAAGGCCCTCACTGTAGCTGCTGCCCCTTCCTTCTTCCCTTTTGCCCTGTGGGTAAAGGTAAAAGCTCTCTCTTCTTATCTTGACTGAAGAATGGGGAAAGGGAATGAAGAGACTGTGAGGACGCTGTTTCAAAACTCTACTCAATCTCAAAACTTCCATAGAATGCTAAGAAGCCTTTTTTTACCTCTACTCAAAAATTTAGAATTAGACATTGAATGTGCCTTTCTTAGGGTACTTAAAACTCAAAAATCACCCATTTAAGGACGATCCAAGGACATTGATGAGGATACAAACAATGCCCTAAGAGTTAAGAGTTGTCCCCTTTCCTAGTGCATTCTCTAATCTGGGGGTGTCCCAAATTCTTGTCTCCTTATCTTGAAATGCCATAGAATTTCCCCATTTTCCTGGACCATAAAACTTCTGATCTCCCCTATTTTGTGGCTCCTATCCTGTCATCCATCCTTAATCCTCTATAGAAAGAGGATATATAACCATAACTCCCCAAATATCAGGGTCTCACCCAGAGACTCAGAAAATTCACAGTAGGTTTGAATATTGTCATCAGTATCAAATTACTACAACAAATTAGCTTACAAATAGAAATTTAGGAGGCCTTTTAAAATTATACAAAAGATTTTGCAAAATGTTTCTCCATAAAAATATTTCCCTTTCTTAATAACAGCTTACAATTTATCCTGCTACTATTAATTCCTGAATACCACAAAGTTCCTAAATTCTCTGGTCACCAAACCCCTTGCACACCTTTTCTTTGCATAATTACCAAGTTTCCTTTCACAAACATACTTTTGAAAACACTTGATTTACTTAAATTACAGGACGTGGTCAAATAGAATGACTTAATAGCTTCTTAACCCATTCGTCATTTTTGTCTGACAGTGTAATTCTTAATCTGACATTTTAGAACACAAGACAAATTGTTTCTCTAACACAGATGTTACAATTGTTTACTAAATTATACAATTTAGAAATGTATCCATGCCCTGAACATTATTACGTATTTAAAACTTGTAATAAACATTGATTTAGGTGAATCACCTTGCACAGAGAATCATTCATCTAGTAATTAATATGTGGAAGCTGTAATTTTAAACCACTGCATATATTTTCATAATAGCCAGGATTTTAAACGGTAAGTCTGCTATCATACTAATATCAGTATCATTATTAATTATTACTTGTTTATAACCAAATATAAGTTTCAAATTATCAAATTTTTTCACATCCTTTCTTTTAAAAATCAATTCATATACAACAAAATCCAGATGAAAAATTGCTTTAACACCATTTCTACCAAACTTTATAGTCTAAGATTACTTTAGAAATACAATCTGGAAATACACTAGTGACACAAACAATATACTTCAGATGATAACAATTGTATTTATTATTACTTTTGGTATTTAAAAACCACTTCAAAGTTATCAGGTTTGGAACAATCACCTTAAATTATACAGATAATAATAATGTTTTGTCTAACATATGCCAGTCATTGTTTTAAGCACTTTTCAATCATAATATCAAATAACAATGTGTACATATTTTCATTACATATGTATGTGTGTGTGTGTATATATATATATAGTTGACCTGAAACTTGGTTAAAGAAAAGGCAGCAGGCTCAATGCATACATTTTATGATGTCATTAATTAATCAATTCCTTATGAAAGATAACGGTAGCATAATGCATCATGGAGCAGAAATGTTCTGGCTACCCAGGACAGAAATCTTCTGACTTATATACATTTTGCCGTGAGAAAGGAACTCTCTCAGTTGAACAAATCATAAATTCAGTAAGACAAGACAATTAGCAGAGCAATGTCAGTTGAGCCTTGCGATTCCAGGCTGGGTAAACATATGTCTCGGTACGAGATATACGACAAGAAAGGAAATCCCACCACTAGTGAGTGGCAGGCTTCCTGTCCTAAACGGATATTTTTTAATAGCCGACATAGGAAAGGGTAAACAAAGTTCAAATAGAAATTACGACCTAAGATGTCTGCATTTTCTTTACCATTAATATGCCATAACATAGTATATGTCTATAGATGTTAAGAAATGGAAAAAGTCCCATTATTCAAGATAGTGTCTTAGGTTAAAGGTCGCTTAAGGAATGTTAAGTCAGCTATGGCTGACTTTTGTTGACATAGGGAGAGGCATTCTCTGAGTTTGCTTCAGAGAGAACAAAGAGATTATTCCAAAAATTTTATATTAAACATTATCAATTTTTTTAAGTCCAATATTCCTGGCCTCTTAAAAGGAAATATTATCCACAAATTCATATATTCCCTTAAAAAGACATGTGCTTATATATTCCCAGCTCTGAATAACTTTTCTTCTACTTCCTTAAAAAGCTAAAGACCTGCCTCTTTTTAGACTTTGGATAAAGAGTTGCTTTAGGCATTTCAGCTCCGTACTCCCATTCTTCTGTGAGAAGTTTGCAAAAAATCTGAATCAGACTAGCTAAAGGGTTTAGCCCAGAAAAAAATACCTAAGAAATGTGAATCAATACGAACAAGTTGTAGCCAGCTTCCCCTTCAAGCAGACATCGTTGGAGCTTAATAATTAATTGAACCAATCTTTACCATAGTCAGTATACATATTAAATTCAATAAAACCTTCCTACAGATTCATCCCAAAAGGCTAATAGACATAATTCCTTCTAACTTTCCATAACGTTGTATGTTGGTTTTCAAAATCAAGTTCAACATGCCCAAATCATCTGAAGAAGGAGTGGCTGAGAGCACATGGGCTTGCTGCTGCCCCAACCCCTATCCAAATGATTCCTTTTTCTTTTCTACCTTTCATATATTTTTCTCTCTCCTAATCTTTCAAGGTCAGACTGCCTCCATTTTCCTTTACATTCCAAATAAATAAAAAATGAAGCTCACCCCAAGTTTGTCTTTTCTTTTGCACCATAAAAAATACAAAGTTAAATGCCTAATAATTTATATACCAAGAGAGCCAAATTTCTCTCCCCACCTTCTGCAAAACCTCTTATTTTGCAATTTTAAACGCATTGTCTGATATCAAATACATTGATTTAATTTAAATCTAGAGTACAAACTGTAGCTTTAGGATTCAATACCTGAATTCCAACTCTCAGCCTTTCATTTTTGGCTGCCTGGGTTTGAATTCTTTGTCAGTTCTAAAAGCTGCTAGTTCTAACTTCAAGCCTCTAGAGAGTCTCTCTAAGCCTTAAAAATTTCTGGCTGCTTTTAAAATTTCTCACCACAAAACGTAAAACATTTCATACAAAGAAAACATTTGATAAAATAAGTTGTTCATGGATCGAAACCAATTTAGGATTAGAATTAGAATTCAGACTGGTCAAATATTCTGAGTTGTAATTTACTCTGATTTCTAGTCAATTTCAAAAGGATATTGTGATACTTAAGTCAATTTTCTCACCTTGACCTGTGATCAGGGTCTCCTGGTAGCAGTGGATATATGTGTCTCTTATTATTCTACCCAAGCTCCTGGGTTCACAACGATTCCAAAAATAGTCCCAGGAAGTTAGCCGTTTGAAGAGGGGAAGCTCCCACTTGCAGATGTTCAGGCCCTTGAAAATCAATGGAGTCCCTCCCTTTCTTCATAGTGGGTTCTGCTTTCCAATGCTAGATCCTGGATGAGCCCTCAAATTGTGAGAATCATGCTTGCTCTAGAAGGAAAATACTCATTATGAAGCCAGAAAAGTTCTCATTACATTTATTTTACATTCATTGCAAAAGGATAACTCCCTAATAGAGGACACTTGCTGTGATAAATGCAAGGCTTTTTATTTCCTGTCCAGGATTTAAATTTCCTTCTTGCTGTCCACTGGCTAGATGCAACTACCTGAACTGCCCACTTCATATTCTCCTCCCTGTTATGTTCCCCCTCAAACAGCTTGTTAAGTCTGGTTCTGCTAGGTCACAGCTTTGATTAGAACAAGTTACCTCTGTCTTCTATCTTGTTGTCACTCAAAGCTGGGAGTTGTTATAATTCTGTGATAACAGAATTCCTTCTTTTGTTTCCCACACAGGTCATAGCTCTTTGCTTTTTTTCTTTCCTTCCCTGAATAATTGCCAAGGGAAGCCAATATCCCTGACCCTGCATTCCCAGGTGACCTCATTTTTCACTTGACAAGTGAGAGGAGATGGGGGTGGGGAAGAAAGCTATTCTCCCTCTACCCTTTGCTGGCAGGCATCTGTGGTTGGAAGACTTCCTTTAAAAACTCATTTGGGTTTCTATGTGAGTCAAAGTTTATATTAAATATTCTTGCCATTTACTATGATTTTTGCTCATGTTTTTATGTGTTCTCTTCAGAATTTTGTGAAGAGGATTCTTTTGTGATGGCAAAGAATTAGAAACTGGGTTGGTTCCCATCCATGGGAAAATAGTTGAGCAAGTTATAGGATATAAGTGTGATGAAATACTATTGTACTGTAAGAAATGATGAACAGAATGATTTTAGAGAAACCTGGAAAGACTTGTATGAACTGATGCCGAGTGAAGTCAGCAGAATTAAGATAGCAATTTATACAATGATAATATGGTAAAGACATGCAACTGTAAAAGACTTAGGAACTCTGATCAGTGTAGGGACCAACCATGATTCCCGAGGATGAATGATGGAAGGAATGATGGAGGACTCATCTGTTGATAGAAGGGAAATACTGAATACAGAATAAAAGATGGACAGTGCCTATAATTTGTGCTGATTGATTATACATGTTTGTACACAGGGGTTTTATTTTTCTTCCTTTCTCAGTGGTGGCAGGAGGGGAAGAAGGTAGATTTTTGCTGATTGAAAAAAATAAAATTTGACTAATGAAAAATATTAAAAGTTTGCTGCTTTGAAAAGTAATTTTTTTCTTCCTTTGTGTCTTTATTGTTACACCAGAATTAACAAATGAAAAAGTATTTGCTATATTCCAGGTGCAGCATGCTACAGATAGGAATACATAGGTGAGATAATCTCTGGCCTCAAAAAAGCATACATTACCAAAAACAATATATACATGTGACCAGGGCCTGGGAAGGAAGCCCCTATCTTTGGTTCATCCTTGCGAATCCATCTGGTCCCCAGAATTTTTTTCTTAGGGGGCACATTTATGGCTTGTTCAATTTCTTTTTCTAAAATATTATATTTAAGTATTCAATTTCCTCTTCCGTTAATCTGAGCCATTTACACTTTGTAAACATTCATCTATTTCACTCAGACCTTCAGGTTTATTGGCATTTAACTGGGCTAAATAGCTCTTAATTGCTTTAATTTCCTTCCTTTGCTGGTGAATTCACCTTTTCCTTTTTGAGGCTGATAATTTGGTTTTTTTCTTTTCTTTTCTTTTAAAAATCAACCTAACCAGTGCTTTATCTGTTTTGTTTTTCATAAAATTAGCTCCTAGTTGATTAGTTTAACATTTTTCGATTACTTTCGGTTTTATTACTATCTCCTCTGATTTTCAGGATTTCCAATTTGGTGTTTAACTGAGGATTTTAAATTTCTTCTTTTCCTAGTTTTTTTTTTTTTTAAGCTACATGCCCAGTTCACTTATCCCCTCTTACTCCATTTCACTGATTTGAAAGTTTAAGGAGACGCCCCAAATTAGGTAGACAAACTTGCGAAGCCCTGAGAGGACTGCGACGCCAGTCCCAGGGCAGCCGGGCTCGTGCTCAGTGCCCGGGCGCGGACGCTCTGGGAAAGCGTGGGAAAGCGTGGGAAAGCGGGACCCCGGTGCCTTCTGGGGGATGGAGTCCGGACGAGCTGGCCCGGCAGGAAGCTTCTCCTTCCGGACTCCATTTCCCTGAAGGCGCGGCGCTGTGGCGCACTTCCTGTTGCCGCCTCCAGCTTGTCCCTAGCGAATGAGAGTAGGGCATTGTGGGAACGTTCTTCCGGCATTAGGAGTTAGGAGTAGCTGCCGTCCAACCTGGGAAGTCCGACTTCCAAACTTGGACTCTTGGTGCGCATCCGAGGGGGCTGAGCCCTACGGGGGAGATGGGAGGGGGGAGTTGGGAGGGGAGAGGGAGTGCGCACGCGCGGTGATCCCTTCTCCGGCCCCGCCCTTACCGCGGCCTCCTACTCTATGTAGGGGGAGGGGGAGCCTGCGTGAGCGCATGCGTGACAGCGCATGTAAATATCGCGCCTGGGCGGGGTTGGGGCACACCCCGCCCCCACTTCTACGCTCAAGGACGGGCCGTGCGCGTGGACGCGGAGGACGCGCGGACCCTCCCTACACTACGCTCACGTGCACACCTCACACCCACCTGTATCCACACTGGGCTAACACACCCCAGTGCACATGCGCCCCTCCCACAAGTGTGTGCACCCCTGTGCGTACACTTTCCCCCCTCCACGTGCGCACACGCCCCCTTACACACCACCGGCACACTCTACACACACGTGCACACATCACACCGCACGTACACGCCCCCAAAATATCCCCCATGCACACACACACCCGCACACACGCGTGCACACATCCACAAGCCCCCTTCCCCACCACGCACGCACAGAGCTTGCTCCCCCATGTTCCCCTCCTGCTGGGGAGGGGCAGCTGGGCCCCTGCTGAAGTGACCTTGCTTCTAGCCACCACGTCCCAGCCGACCCCCGCTCCAGGATCCCCCAGAGAAGAGCCCTCCACATCCTTATCTCTAATTCCAGGGCAGCCCCAGGTGAGAGGGACCCAGGACACCTGCAGGCCTGGCAGACAGGGTGTGACCATGGCCAGCGTGGTAGCAATGCTTGGAAGGAGAGGTGAGCCTTGCCTAGCTATGGGGAGGGAAGGGCATGAGCCCCCGGGGCAGAGGAAAGCCTGGTGACAAACCTCTAGGAGCCAAGAGCCTGAGCAGCAGCCAACTCCAGCTTCTAGGGGGTCCCCCCTGTCTTTCCTTTCTCTCTCATTACCATCAATCGGCTCAGTTTTACATCATCTGCCTGACCTTTCATCTGGTTTTGGTCAATGAGTACTTTTGATTTCGCTCTTTGTTCTCTAAGTACTGAATGAAGTGAGGGGTGCCAGCATGAGCAGCGACCCCAGCGGGGTTTCATGACTTTGGCAGCTTGGGAAGTGGAGAGGAGAAAGGCAGTGGGGAGGGCAGGGTCCCAGAGGAAGATTTGGGGTGATAGTATCCAGGCCCTGTTGAGGGGTCTACTAGGGAGCTGTGGGGGTGTGGGTTGGGGAGGCAGGGGGCTAGTTCTCCCCTAGATCTTTCTCTTTGTCCAGGTTCTCTCCTTCCCCAAGGCAGTGGTGCCCTTGATGAGCACTGGATGGCATCTGGGGTCATTGCCACCAACTTTCAAGTGAGTTGAGATTTTCTTACCTGTCATTTTATACTTTTAATTTCTGGTTGTCCGATACATGCCTTGCCTTTGTCTCAGTGGTGTCAACTTTACATCAGAGTACCTAAGCCTATTACCTTCCCAGAAATTTATGGTTTAATGGATAATACAGTATGAGCTGTGTGTGTGTAAATGTATGTGTAAATATATATGCATGTGTATAGTGTAAGTACTTATACACAATGCAGCCTATATACATATATGTGTTATTATAGCTAGAATATATTACTTAAAAACTGACAAATGGTAGATTGTATGTACACACTTTGATAAGGAGTTTCTGTTTTCAGTATTATTAATTATGCTAATTATTTCCTTAATATTGAATTGTCCTTATATTGCTAGTATTACTCTAACTTGATTGCAGTGATAGATTTTTTTTAGATAAATTGTCACACTTGTGCAGGATTTTCTTTAAAACTTTTAGATTGATATTCATTAGTCTATGATTTTCTTTCTTTCCTTTATCTTTTCCTGATTTAGGTCTTAAGATTTTATCTGTCTTGTGGATAGAGCACTTGTCCTGGAGTCTGGAGAACCTGAGTTCAAATCCAGCCCCAGGCACTTGACATTTACTAGATATGTAATTCTGGTCAAGAAAACATCCCCTGCCCCCCCCAAAAAAAGATTATATCTGTCTTATAAAATGTATTTGGTACTGTCTTTTCTCAATTTTTTTGGAAGCTTGTGTAATATAGGTATTAATTGTTCTTTAATCAGTCAGTCAATAAACTGATTTAGCACCTGCCTGTGTCTGGCCCTGTGGTAAGCCCTTAGGATATGTAATGTTAAGGGAATGTGAAGATCTTTCCTGCCCCTTACCAGGCCCATGTGACCTGGTTTGAGTTTTGGCCCAGCCCACAGCTTGAGTCACATGGAACCCATGGTAGGGGCAGCTTGCTGAATGGGTGGAGCCAGAAGAGAGCTGAGGCAGAGCAGCTAGTGCTGCCAGTGCGAGAGAGGGAGGAATTTTGCCTAGGGGAGGCCTAATGGAGGGCAGGCTTGGAGATGTCAGTGCTCCCTGGATTGGTGATGTGTGTAAACTTTGGATTTGGTTTTCTGGTATCTGAATAAATACCTTGGTTTTGTCTTTGAGGAAGAGAGTTATTTACATTGTGCAAATTTACCCTAGAAGTACAGATGCATATTCATAGTGGCTGCTATGGGTATCCCATTGGCATTAGAGGATACGAAAAGGCAAAAAACCAGTCACTTACCTCAAGAAGTTTATGTTTTAACGGAGGAGACCACATGCCAACAGATAGAGACACAGCAGGCTCTGTACAGAATACGTAGGAAAGAAAGAAAGAACTGGGGGAGGCTTCCTGTAGAGGGGGTGGATTTTAGTTGGGACTTAAAGGAAGTCAGGGAGATCAGTAGTGGGAGTGGAGGAGGAAGAGCATTCCAAGTTTGAGAGACAGAGAAAATGTCTGGAGCCAGAGATGGAGGGTCATGTTTGTGGAGTGGCTGGGTCACTGGAGAGAAGAGGCCATGTCTTGTGGTAGGCTTTGGGTGCCAAACAGAACATCTTACATTTGCTTCTGGGGGGCAGGAAAGGGCCCCTGGAGTTTATTGAGTGTGGGGGGGGGGGGTTGGCGGGTGACATAATAGGACCTTTATGTTGGGACAGTGACTTTAGGGTCTAAAAGGAGGCTGGAGTGGAGAGGAGAGACCTGAGGCAGGCAGACCCCTAGCAGTTTCTGCCATAGTCCAGGTGTGGGGATGAGGCCTGCACCAGGGTAGGGGCCAGGTCCGAGGAGAGAAGGAGCAGATTGGAGGGATGGTGTAGAGGTGATATGGACAAGCCTTGGGAGCAGATTGTATATAGGGGCTGAGAGACAGTGAAGGGACAGAATGATCCCCAGGTCATGAAATGATCCCCAGGTCATAAGCCTGAGGGCTGGGAGGATGGTGCCAAGGAAGCCAGAGGTTTGGAGAGAGATTTGAAAAATTCTATTGTAAAGTCATCTGGACTAGGAGCTTTCCTTCCCCACTTTGATTAGTTTAATTAAATTTTATGAAATTGGATTATTTAAGATTTCTATTTGGTGTTCCATTAATTTGAGTACTTTATTCTTTTGCAAGTAATCCTCTATACCTTTTTGAATGCTCAGTTTTTTCCATATAACTGTGTATAATGGCCTCTGATAATTCTTTTCATTTCTTCTGTTGTGATATCACCCTGTTGGCTTTTAAAAATTAATTTTATTTTCTACTCTCTTTTGAATCACGTTGGCTAGAGAGTTACCAGTTTTGTTGTTCTTTTCAAAGGGTTTGCCTTTTTTGGTTTTTGGTTGGCTGAGCAGTCTTCAGTTTCCATTTCTGTTTTTTTTTTTAATTTATTTAACTTTTTACATTCATTTTCACAAATTTTTGGGTTCCAAATTTTCCCCCCTTTTATCCCCTCCCCCCACCCCAATACCCCAAGCAATCTAATTTTCCCTATCTCCAATCTGTCCTCTCTTCTGTCATCCCTCCCTTCTCTTGTCTCCATCTTCTCTTTTCTCCTGTAGGGCCAGATGACTTTCTATTCCTCATTAACTGTATGTCTTCTTTCCTAGTTGCAACAACAATACTAAACAGTTGTTCCTAAAACTTTGAGTTCCAAATTCTCCCCATCCCTCCCTCCCCACCCATTCCCTTTGGTACGGCGGGCAATTCATTATAGGCCATATCTGTGTAGCTTTGCAAATGACCTTCCTGATAGTCGTGTTGTGTAAGACCAACTGAATTACCATCCCTCCTAACCTGCCCCTCATTGTTTCTCTTCTGTCTTTTGATCCTGTCCCTCCCCAAGTGTTGACTTTCAATTACTCCCTCCTCCCTTTGCCCTCCCTTCCATCATCCCCCCCCCTGCAATATCTCTTTCTCCCCCGTTTTCTTATACTGTAAGATAGGTTTACATACCAAAATGAGTGTGCATTTCACCCCTTCGTTTAGTCAAATGTGATGAGGGTAAACTTCTTGGTTTTTTTTTTTTTTTCCCTCAGCTCTCCTCTTTTTCCCTCCACTAAAGAAATCTCCTGCTTGCCTCTTAAATGACATATAGTTACCCCTTTCCATTTCCCCCTCTTTCCTCTCACTACATTTCTCTCTCACCATTTACCTTAATTTCTTTTAAGGTATGGTCCCATCCTATTCAGTTCAATCTGTGCTCTCTGTCTCTGTATGTGTATGCATGTGTGTGCATGCGTGTACATGTGTATGTGTGGTCCTACCAACTACCCAGATACTGAAAAGTTTTAAGAGTTAGAAATATTGTCTTTCCCTGTAGGAATGTGAACAGTTCATTTCTGGTAAGTCCCTTAATACTTCTCTTTGCTGTTTACTTTTTCATGCTTCTTCTCATTCTTGTGTTTGAAAGTCAAATTTTCTTTTCAGCTCTGGTCTTTTCATTAAGAGTGATTGAAAGTCCTCTGTTTCATTGAAAGACCATATTTTCCCTTGAAGTATTATACTCAGTTTTGCTGGGTAGGTGATTCTTGGTTTGAGTCCTAGTTCCTTTGCCTTCTGGAATATCCTATTCCACGCCCTTCAATCCCTTAATGTAGAAGCTGCTAGATCTTGAGTTATCCTGATTGTATTTCCACAGTACTGGAATTGTTTCTTTCTAGCTGCTTGCAAGATTTTTTCCTTGAGCTGGGAGTTCTGGAATTTGGCCACAATGTTCCTAGGAGTTTCTCTTTTTGGATCTCTTTCAGGTGGTGATCGATGGATTCTTTCAATACTTATTTTGCCCTCTGGCTCTAGAATGTCAGGGCAGTTTTCCTTGATAATTTCATGCAAGATGATGTCTAGGCTCTTTTTTTGATCATGGCTTTCAGGTAGTCCCATAATTTTTAAATTGTCTCTCCTGGATCTATTTTCCAGGTCAGTTGTTTTTCCCATGAGATATTTCATATTCTCTTCCATTTTTTCGTTCTTTTGGTTTTGTTTGGTGATTTCTTGGTTTCTCGTAAAGTCATTAGACTCCATCTGTTCCATTCTAATTTTGAGAGAACTATTAAATTCAATGAGCTTTTGAGCCTCTTTTTCCATTTGGCTCATTCTGCTTTTGAATGCATTCTTTTCCTCATTGGCTTTTTGAACCTCCTTTGCCAATTGAGTGAGCCTATTTTTCAATGTGTTAATTTCCTCAGCATTTTTTTGGGTCTCCTTTACCAAGGTATTGACCTGTTTTTCATACTTTTCTTGCATCTTTGTCATTTCTCTTCCCAGTCTTTCCTCCACCTGTCTAACTTGATTTTCAAAATCCTTTTTAAGCTCTTCCAAGGCCTGAGCCCACCCGACACCCCTCTGGGGTGTCTGGGGTACTGAGGCTCCGCCCTCGACGTCTTTTCCTGATGGCAAGAATATGTTCTCGTCCTCGCCATGAGATCCGAAGGTCGGGATCATTTACATTTGTTGGAAAAAACTCTCTATAGTCTTATTTTTCTTCCCTTTTCTAGGCATTTTCCCAGCCAGTTACTTGGCTTCTGAGATTTCTTTCCACCTCCGCCTGGATCCGCCCAGCTAGTGCTTGGCCTCTGAGATTCAAATGCGCTTTCCGCGGCAAGCTTTAGTTCTGGCGCAGGAGTGGGGGCAGGGCCGCCTCCCAAGCTCGGTGCCTCAGGGGCTTTCTGCAGAGACTTTCAGGAACGGAGCGGGTGGGGGCAGGGTGGGGGGCCCGCCTCCTATGCTCAGCTCCCTCAGGGTTTTATTCAGAGGCCTTCAGTAATAGAGTGGGGTGGGGGCAGGGCCGTCTCCCAGGCTCAGCTCCCTCAGGTTGGAAAGACCTTCAGTATTGAAGATCCTACCTGCTGCTGGGGGATTCCTGAGTCCTGGGCCGCTGCGCCTCAGCCGCCGCCCACGCCTCTGCCTCCGCCGCTTCCTGCCCCTGTCTCTGCCGCCGCTGCTTCCTCCCGAGGGGTCCGAGTCACGGAGACGCTCCGCTCCCCTCCCCTAGCCCAGCCTTCTTTCTCACTGACCTGTAGCTTCTGTGGGCGGAGGGACTTTCCCGGCTGCCGGAACTTCCCCCGGAGCTTCCCTCTCTGAAGCCTGCTCGGGTCAGCTTCTCTGGGGCCGCGGCCAGGGCAGTGCTGGAGGTGGGGTCCGCTTTCCGGGTGCGACGGACCCAGGGACGGCTCTCCAGGGCTCAGTGGAACGGAAATCTCTTCCCCTATGTTTATGCACCCCCTGCCGTGATTCAAAATTTGTGGGGATCTCTTTTTACCTCAATTCCATGGGTTGTGGGCTCGGAGCTCATAAATGTGTGTCCTTCTACTCCGCCATCTTGGCTCCGCCCCCCATTTCTGTTCTAATTTTCATGATTTCTTCTTTTTGGATTCTTTTAGTTCCAGTTGTTATCTTTTTAGTTTTTAAAATATATGTATTTAGTTTGTCATCTCTTTTTTTTACTTTATTATTGTGTGAATGAATGAATATTTGTTAAGCTCTTCCTATGACTAGATGGCTGGATGGGATGTACAAATGAAGCCTGGTTTTGTGTCTAGGAATACCCAGTAGATACAGCGACTCTCTGGACTGGTTTGCACACAAACACCAATCAGCTGGGTCTGGACCACCCGACCTATGGAGGTCGGGTCTCAGGCATTGTCAGAGGGAGAGTGCTAGTCAGGGCAAGGGTGGAGGGTGGATGACTACTTTATGTGCTGTGGCTTATAATTTTTCCTCTGTGTGCTGCTTTAGCTGCATCAGAAATTTTGGTATTTTGTCTCAGAATTGTCATTGCCTTTCCCTTTGTTATTAATGGTTTCTGTGATTTATTCTTTGATCCACTCACCCTTTAGGATTTCATTATTAAGTCTCTGTTTAGCTTTGTTTCTTTTGCTTGTGCTCCCTTACTTTATTACTATTTTTATTTCCCCATGGTCTCTAAACTATATGTTTAGCATTTCATTTTTATAAACATTTATTTGAAATTGTTCGGAACTCCTGAGTGCAAGATGAAGGAAATTAAAATGCATTTTGGAATTGTTTAATAAAATACGTAAGAAATACACTACAATATAGTGTGCATTTGTGGTTTTCTAAGTCAGTTTGGAGCCCTGCTGTTTGAGTTTGGCACCCGCTACCCTAAGCCATAGTCTGTATTTTTATGACAATGCCATCTAGTGCTGAAAAATTTGTATATTCTTAGTGATCTCATTCAGAAGGTGCCATATTTAGCTCTTAATTATCTGACAGTTTGTTCTCCTCTATATTTCCCTTTTTGTTTTTCTTTATTTTAAATTTGTTCATCTATTTGAAGTCTCCTGTTTATTGTATACTGTCGTCTTTTTAAAATTCAGTTAGTTTTTCCTTTAGGAATGTAGATCCCTTGTAGTTGGTACATTTAAGTTTAATGCTGACATCAGTTCATAGGATCATTGATATAGAACCAGGAGGGACCTCAGAGGCCTCAAAGTACAACTCCTTTACTTCCTTAGCTGTAAAATGATGATGATTCCCAGAGGAGGGAAGAGACTTAGGACCAGAGGATCTTTGATACCCAGAGACCACTGAGTCCTTTCATTTTTCAGATGAGCAAACTGAGGGCCAGTGACGTGCAGTGACTTTCCCAAGGTCACATGGGTCATGAGCATCAGAGACAGGATTTGAATCCAGGTCCTCTGACTCCAGAATCTTTCCCTTGTTCTGCATCTGTGCTTCCTTTAGACACAATGTAATTTCTGTGTTTATCCCTGTTTATATTATTTTTGCTTTGCCCAGTTGAATAATTGCAATTCCTGTTTCTCTTTCCTGATTTACTTTTATCTATTTTTCTTATTTTTTTCTAGCTTCTTATTTTCATTCTGTTTGTCTTCTTTTAGGTGTGTTTTGTATAAGCCACAAGTTGTAGTAGTGTTTTCTTATTCACTTATTTATCTTTCATTTTATTGGTTTCACTAATTCACATTTAAAGCTGGGAGAGCTAAGTTTATGTTTTTCTCCTCATGTTTCTAGTATTGCTTAAAAAAAAAGTGCAAAATCCCTCCACTAGCTTCTTTTGAGCGAGGGTGGGGGTAGGTTTGTTCCATTTTCTAAAAAGGATTTCTTTGCTTTGTTCTCATCATTAATCTTTCTTACTTTCTCTCTAGTCTATACTTTTCTGATTCGTGGCCTTTGTCCTTATTCATTCTTTCGTCTCTTTATTTCTTAATCCAGTTAGATTTGAGCTGTGACTTCTGACCAATTTGTATATTTCAGATCTTGCTCCATCAAGTCTTTTCTGCCTCATTTTCAAAAATATCAAGTCACTAGGGAAATAATAGAACTGTAGTAAGGCCCAGTGATAGAAATTGGTGCATCTGGCATCTTTTAGTATAGCTCCACCCCTTGCTGTCCCCAGGATCATTCTCTTTTTCTTTGACTGAGTCCTTGTTTTCCTGTCTTTCTGGGCACTGGCTTGCCCACAGAGCTTATTGCTCTGTTTCTTCAGGCAGGATGTTTAGATAACACAAGACTCTCTGTATCCACTAGAAACTTCAGAAGATAACGAAAGGATATATTCTGAAAAGCAGAAGCTCAAAATGCAACAAAGATGCAGCCTGAAAACTTGAATCCACACAAACAAATAGATGCTTAATACAAGATTGTGGTCTTGAGACATTTCTGAAAGCAAAAGAAAACAGAAAAATGGATGTGAGCAGAATATTTGACTTGCAAACACTGCAGACTAACACAACCAAGGAAATAAGTGCGGTGACCAAGAATGCCTTCTAAGAGTCTTCGTTGAGTGTACCATTGTCCTGGTTCAGTCCAGTCCCAGCATACTGGAGAGTCTCTCCCTTTTTTAGATTTTATTTTTATTTTCATTTCTGGCTTCTCTCCCTTCCTCCACTCCTTTCCCCACCCTTTGAAGCAGAGAGGCCCTTAAAAGATACCTGCAAGAATTCTAAAGGGTTTGATTCTTTTAGCCCCAATAGAAAAACCAAGGTGGCAGAGAATGCTGGTTGTCCAGAACGTGGTTTATAAATGACTGATGATAATTGTGAGCAATGAATTGAGCCTGGAATTGCATGTGATTAGAAGAGAATAAATTCCTTTGCATATGGGAAATTGGGCAGGGCCTCAGATGACTCCAATTTCTGCCTGAAACAAAATTTCATCATTTAACACCAGTATTTTTCTGTTGATGCATTATTGCAGTGAATCATAGAACTTTTATGAACACTGAGAACTAGGTCAGCGAGAGGATAGTAGGGCCCATGTGTAAACAGACCACAGATTACTTCCAGTGAAGAATTGTGCACAAGAATATAAAAACATATTACTAGAAAATGATGGGAGGAGAGAGGGTGGGTGCCCCCTGTGTGCTGGCACTGTGCTGTACAGATCTTATCTCATTGTACAAGATTACTTATAAATGCAGAACAAGGGATGAGACAAACAGTCCCCAGTATACTTTGTATAATAACAGAGGTCCCTGGCACTTTGGTTGGATGCCCTATTGAGGTTTTCTGGGTGGATGTAGGCAAGGTTCTTTGAGGCTGAGGAGGCATCGATGTCCATGCTCATTGGTGGAGGGATGAGCCTTATCACAAAAGTCATGGATCCATTGAAGTATTATTAGTACAAGGGTCTCCCTTAGGATGTAATTCCCTTTGCAGGTAGTTAATAAATGCTATATGAGGGAGGTAGGGGCTGGATTTTTAATCGAGAATGCCATAGTACACAGGAGGTGGTGATCTCTGAGAAAGAGCAGAGGATTATTAGTGGTTGAAAATGACATTGCAGCCTGAGAGAGTGTTTGTGGGACCCTGCCTCCCTAGTCAGTCTCCCCAGAATGTAGAGACTAGAATGGAAGTGGTTGCTAAAATGTTGCTAAATAGAAATGAATGTAATTAGTGCTGGGAATGTGACTCCTGATGTTAGTGTCGTGCATCTGCTGTTTGTTTTAGAGCTTTAAGAATAATGCACATGATTGTCTTGGGGTTCACGTAAGAGGATATATCAAGGTGAACTTCACCTATCAAGGCAAACGATTGATGTGCTGCTGGGGCAAGTACAAAGTGAGGCCTGGAGCAAGTAGCTAATTAGAAAGTAGTTGAAGTAGAATATTAAAAATTTTGAATGCTCTGCAAACTTTCCCCTTGATTGCTTATGATTTTGTGTCTCTTGAGGCATGAGTTAAAGAGTTAAACAGGAATTTTTTGATTCAGGAATCTGTGACATTCAAGGATGTGGTTGTGGACTTCACCGGGGAAGAGTGGAGACGTCTGGAGCCTGCCCAGAGGGCCCTGTACAGGGACGTGATGTTGGAGACCTACGAGAACCTGGTCTTTCTGGGTAAGTACACCAACTCTCTGTCCTTGGGGAGTCTTGTAATTGGCTGTGAGTGTCCTGAAATGCTGAGCTAAGTTTGGGCTTGTTCTGCAGGAATGTTCTAGACTCCACCTCTCCTATAGCAGAGGATCCCTATTCCTTATGACCAGGAGAGGTGATACTTCTGTTCACTCTTCCTGGGTGAAAAATGTCCCATAGCTTCATTGTACTGGTCCCAAGGCTGCTCCCGGGAATGTTTGCTAAAACACATGAAGAGTTTAGAGGCTGTCTCCTCCAGGAGACTTGCCCACTGTGTCCCTTGGGATTTCTGCTCTGCTTTGTATGAATTTCCCTTTTCATAGACTGGAAGCCTCTAGAGGCAAACAATTCTGTCTTAATTAAACTAAGTCTCACCCTCCCCTTTCAGTTCTGTGCACACAGAAAATACTCAGTAAAGCATGGTGAATTGTGAAGGAAATTCCCATCCCACACCAGTGGTCACAGGTCCTACTTTTCAGGACTTCAGAGGGTCCCTGTCACTTCTTAGATCTTGTGCTCAGTATTCAGAGCCCTGCCCACTTTCCAGGCTGCTCGACATTCCTCTCCTTTGAAGTGTTCCACAGCTGTCCGAAATGGCCTTTTTGCTTTTCCTTATAGAAGAAGAGGCTTGTCCATTAGCCTGTGGATGTCTTGTACAGTTTGCTTTTCCTTTTAAGTAAATAGTAAGTTCAGCATGTTGCTTTCAGGCTCTCCTCTTTTGCTCTGTTTTCTTCTGCTTTCTCTTGTTCATTCTATAAAAAGGCTCCAGTGATCCTCTCTTTCTTGACATCCCCACATACTTGTACATATTATCAATGTATTCTGTGTCTACTTATATGTGTAAATATTGTTTCCTGCAGTTTAAGGTCAGCTCCCTTTTTGACAGGGATTTGTAGCCTTTTTTTTTCATCCCTAATGTCTAGCATGGGGTTCAGTGCTTGGCTAATGTCATCTATTGATTGAAATACAAGGTGGGGTGGAGCCAAGATGGCGGAGTAGAGAGACACACATACACAGGGTCTCCCCCACAGCCCATAAAATACCTGTAGAGAGGGACTCTCAACAAATTTTGGAGTAGCAGAAGTGGAGAACAACAGAGTGGAGGAGATTTCCAGCCTAGGGTGACCTGAAAGGCCCCCATGATGCATGGGTTGCACCGGAGAGCAGAGTGCGGAGCCCAGTCCAGCCTTGGCCGTGCGTTGCATGGCTCGGCTTGCGTTCAGCCCTTGGGGGTGAAATCTCCAGTCGCAGAATCCCCAGTCCCAGCAGCAGCGGGTTCAAAGATTCCCTCAACCCACAGGCGCCAAAAGTCAGTGACGGGGTTTTTCCAGCTGTCCAGGAAGGGAGAAGGGCCTTCCCATAGCTCCAGCAACAGGCAACGGCCACACAGGCTACACAGCAGCCCATACGGACCGCTCCATTGTTGGAGCATAAAAACTCCTGGGAGCACTGAAGAGGTGATTCTTGTCTCCACCCTGTGTGGAGGCCCTGGCCAGGCTGGTCTTAGTCTCATGCTGAATGGCAGCCCTGCCCATCCAGCTTATCTGAAAATCAGCCCTCAGTGCTGACCTGGGAACTGGAGGCCAGGTGGCTGTGGAGAAGTATCTGCTAAGATTCTGGGCACAAAAATCCCTCTCTGCATCCAGACCAGTACACGCTTGATCGTGCCACATTAGAGGAACTGAAATCTCACAGATTCCCAGAGTATACCCTACTCTTGACAAAGGACCAAAAAGTCAAGTAAGTGGTTGGGAAAAATGCCCAAAAAAGGGAAAAAAAATAAGACTATAGAAGGTTACTTTCTTGGTGAACAGATATCTCCTCCCATCCTTTCGGATAAGGAAGAACAATGCTTACCATCAGGGAAAGACATAAAAGTTAAGACATCTATATCCCAAACATCCAAAATAAATATTCAGTGGGCTCAGGCCATGGAAGAGCTCAAAAAAGATTTTGAAAATCAAATAAGAGAGGTGGAGGAAAAATTGGGAAGAGAAATGAGAGAGATGCAAGAAAAGCATGAAAAGCAGGTCAATACCTTGCTAAAGGAGACCCAAAAAAATGCTAAAGAAAATAACAACTTTAAAAATGGGCTCACTCAATTGGCAAAAGAGGTTCAAAAAGCCAATGAGGAGAAGAATGTTTTCAAAAGTAGAATTAGCCAAATGGAAAAGGAGGTTCAAAAGCTCACTGAACAAAATAGTTCTTTAAAAATTAGAATGGAACAGATGGAGGCTAATGACTTTATGAGAAGCCAAGAAATCACAAAACAAAACCAAAAGAATGAAAAAATGGAAGATAATATGAAATATCTCATTGGAAAAACAACTGACCTGGAAAATAGATCCAGGAGAGACAATTTAAAAATTATGGGACTACCTGAAAGCCTTGATCAAAAAAAGAGCCTACATATCATCTTTCATGAAATTATCAAGGAAAACTGCCCTGATATTCTAGAAGCAGGGGGCAAAATAAATATTGAAAGAATCCACTGATCCCCTCCTAAAAGAGAAACTCCTAGGAACATTGTGGCCAAATTCCAGAGTTCCCTGATCAAGGAGAAAATACTGCAAGCAGCTAGAAAGAAACAATTCCAGTATTGTGGAAATACAATCAGGATAACACAAGATCTAGCAAGCTTCTACATTAAGGGATAGAAGGGTGTGGAATATGATATTCCAGAAGTGAAAGGAAATAGGAATATGATATTCTAGAAGTCAAAGGAACTAGGACTAAAGTCAAGAATCACCTACCCAGGAAAACAATATAATACTTCAGGGGAAAATATGGTCTTTAAATGAAATAGAGGACTTTCAAGCATTCTTGATGAAAAGACCAGAGCTGAAAAGAAAATTTGACTTTTCAAACACAGGAATGAAGAGAAGCATGAAAAGATAAACAGCAAAGAGAAGTCATAAAGGACTTACTAAAGTCGAACTGTTTACATTCCTACGTGAAAAGATAATATTTGTAACTCTTGAAACTTTTTTCAGTATCTGGGTAGTTGGTGGGATTACACATACATACACACACACACACACACACACACACATACACAGACATACACAGAGCACAGGGTGGATTGAATAGGATGGGATCATATCTTAAAATAATGAAATTAAGCAGTGAGAGAGAACTATATTGGGAGGAGAAAGGGAGAAATGGAATGGGGCAAATTATCTCATAAAAGAGGCAAGCAAAAGACTTCAGTGTAGGGGAAGGGGGGGAGGTGAGAGAAAAAACCATGAAGCTTTCATCACATTTAACTAAAGGAAGGAATAAAATGTGCATTCATTTTGGTATGAAAACTTATATTACAACACAGGATAGTGGGGGAGAAGGGGATAAGCACGGTGGGGGGGATGATGGAAGGGAGGGCAATGGGAGGAGGGAGCAATCTTGGGGAGGGATAGGATCAAAAGAGAGAATAGAAGAAATGGGGGTCAGGATAAGATGGAAGGAATTATAGTTAGTCTTACACAACACGACTATTATCAAAGTCATTTGCAAAACTATACAGATATGGCCTATATTGAATTGCCTGCCTTCCCAAAGGGAATGGGTGGGGAGGGAGGGATGTAGAGAAGCTGGAACTCAAAAGTTTTAGGAACAACTGTTGAGTATTGTTCTTGCAACTAGGAAATAAGAAGTACAGGTAATGGGATATAGAAATTTATCTTGCCCTTGAGGACAAAAGAGAAGATGGGGATAAAGGAAGGGAGGGATGTTAGAAGGGAGGATAAATTGATGATAGGGGTAATTAGAATGCTTGGTGTTTTGGGGTGAGGGGAGGGGAGAAATGGGGAGAAAATTTGGAACCCAAAATTTTGTGGAAATGAATATTGAAAGCTTAAATAAATAAATTTAAATACGAAAAAATAAGAAAAGAAATACCAGAATCTCAATTGAGATACATGGAAAAAAGGTCTTGGCCTCTAAGCATGGACTGGTCAAGTGAAGTTAATCTGTAAGTCACATGCCCTCCGAATACCAAACACGTACTGTGCACCTCAGGGTCCTTTGCATCACGCTCTGGGCCCACTTTCTTTTCTGTAGCTAGAATTGAATTCTTAGATAGCTTTCTAAGCTCCCTTTTCAACACTTTATCATTTCTGTGCCTATATGTAGGACTTCCTGTTAACAAATTGGATGTGATCTCCCTGTTGGAGAGAGGGGAAGCCCCATGGTGGCCTGAGGGTGAAGGCCCCCAAGGTCCTTGCCCAGGTAAGTGAGTAAGTAAAAAGCTGGCAGATGAGAGTCATCTCTATGTTGAGTAAGGTGACTTTACCTCAGCTGGCTTGGCCTGGTGTGACCTCTTCTTAGAGTCAGTTACAGTGCGTAGAAAAAAAATGAGGCCTTTCTTTCCTCTGAGCACATCAGTTCCCCAATCTCTCTTTCCTCTCATGTTTCCTTGTCTCAGGGAATGAGGTAGTGTTTCTTCTTTTGAGTTGTAACTTAAAATTTAGTGGCTTTCAGTAAAATAAGTAAAATGAAAGAATTTCACTTTATCACACTATCTCCTCTGTAAGGGGGAGAATTTAAAAGAGCAACAACAAAAATCCAATTCAGCCAAACCAAGACATCCTCAAAGTCTGAGGTTTAAATGCTGTTTTCCATTCTCACAGTCTCCCTCCTCTCTTGCCCTTTGGTACCCAGCTAGTCAGACAAGTCCCAAGAAATCAGTCACAAAACTAGTTGTGGGGAAAGGTCCCATCTTTTTGAGAGAGAGTTGCTCTTGGCCTTTTTCTGTCATGAGTCTGGAAAGAGGGGCTTTTTCTATTCTCCTCCTATCCCTGCCCCACCATCAGCAGTGCAGCTTTCGTCAGAGCACCTTCCCCTGTGGTCCTCAGTGTGTCCAAGGGAGGGCCCACCTGGAGAGTACAGTCATGAAATTGGAAGGAATGACTGAGAAGAGCAGGCCCCGGGCCCAGTGGCAATGAATGTGGGTGCCATAGAAATGGAAGACTCATAAGGGACCCTATAGCGCCAGAGAGAGGAGCTGACTCAGTCTCATATGGTCGTGACTTTAAGGAATCTCTTCTCATGTACTTAGGTGTGTACCTATTTTTTTTTTTAATGATTTTATTGGGGTAGTTTTTTTACATTGTAATTCCCCTAGTATCCCGTTTTTCTCCTCCCAAAAAGCCATCTCATATTACAAATAGTATGTTTATAAAGACCAAAAACAAAAAACCAAAAGCAAAATAGAAGGAAGAGAGGGGAAAAAGTCAGTATAATGTATCCATTAATTAAAAAAAAATCCAAAAATATATTCAGTGTACAAAACTTCTGGCCTCCCACTTCTACCAAGCGATGGGTGGGAGTGTCTTCTCATATCTCTTCTTTTGAGCCATGCTTGTTGTTTATAATTTTACAACATTCACTTTTGATTTTTTTGTGTTTCTTTCTGTGAGCATTGTTGTCATGTGTATATTGTTTTCTTGTTTCTTGCCTTCACTGCATCAATCCATTTTTATCACATTCATCATTTCTTCCAGCATAGTAATTCATGTACCACAGTTTGTTTAGCCATTTCCTAATCTATGAGTATTTACTTCCAATTCTTTACTATTACAAAAAATGGTACTATAAATATTTTGGTGTATATGAGGCCTTTCTTATCAATGATCTCCTTGCAGAATAAGCCTAGTGATGAAATCTCTGGGTCAAAGAGTATTTTATTCAGTTTACTTGAATAATTCGCTTTGCTTTCCAAAATGATTTGTACTGATTCACAGGTCCACCACAATGCGCTGGTGTGCCTATCTTCTCACAACCTCCCCAGCATTGATTATTGCCTTGCATACACCCATTCTTGCCATGTTGTATGTTTTAATGGGAGTGTTCTCATTTATGGGTTAAACATTTCATTGCTACCATTGTTATCTGGCCATTTTAGTGAATGACTTTGCTTTAAGTTTATTTTGTCATCTGGCTGACTAGTAACACACTGGTAGGGGTTGATGAACTATCCAGTAGATTTAGGAGTCTGGACACACAAAATACTTTGAACTTGGAAGAGTAATGTCTCCAACACCTAGATTTTGAGTTCAAGTTGGCAGGGTTACCAGTAGGGGGTGCCATACTTATTTTTGAAGAAAACCTTCTGTAAGTCAGATTGCTATTATCTGATTTGTCACAATTTTCATCATGGCTTCTTTTAAAATCATCTTGTCATATTTTTGAAGAGTAACAAAAATGTGTCTGGTTGAGATGAATTTATTGTTTACTGCTTTGGGTATTCAGTCTTTTGTCTTTTATCAATATTTTGAGAATTTAAAAAAATTTCTGAAATATTTTAGACAGATTCTTTTTTTATATATACAATTTGGAAGAAGAACAGTAATTCTGAAATTTTTCCTAATTGCTCAGTTTACCATCAGTCTTAGCTGCCTAAATTGCAAGTTGTTTTCCAGATCTCATTTTTAAATCCATTTTTCTTCCTTCCTGTATTGTTTTCCATATACTACCCTGAAGAGGATATTTCATCTTTTCATGATTGGTGTTTTCTGAGGATATCTGTGAGTGCTTATTTAGTACTTAGTAGCCAGGTGTTCTCAGTATCTTCTCCCCTGTCCTTGATTTTAATTCCCTCTGAGTAGTGTTTTACCTAGGTCACACTGTGTCTTGTTCTCTTGATCAAAGAGATGGAAACTAGATCTTATTCTAAAGAAGGTTCCTTTGTCTCATGGCCAACAGTGGCCAGTAACTTTTTAAACATTTCTTTCAGATGTCCTTAGTCAGGAGACCAGGTGTGAACCCAGAAATGCAATTCTGATAAAATGCATTTACACGGGGGAGTCATCCAAGACAAGATTTCCACTGAACATTCCCAGGCATTTCAGGACAACAGAATCAATGGAACCAATGGACTGTGATATTAACTTAGAGATAGAGAAAGACAGTCAGGGTGGACAATCCCGACTAGAAACAGTCCAGAAACAGCAAACAATATTTAATGAAATGACCGTACCACACTGTCCTACTTGGGGAGGAAGTTTTAATCTGACATCAGTCTTTGTTTCATCATGGAGAAATTCTGCAGAGAAAAATCTCCATAAATATAAGATTCTTGAAAAACAAGTAAAGGGTTTTTCAGACCTAGTTATATGCAATGCTTTTTCCCCAGGGAAGAACCTTTCTAAGTATAACAAATGCAGGAAACCCTTTAGTTACCACTCAGACCTAATTAAATTTCATACAACACATACTGGAGAAAAACCCCATGAGGACTTTGGTAGAAGATTGTGTGTTACTGGGTGTCAGAAAATTCTAATTGGAGAGAAACATGAATGTCACAAATATGGGAAAACCTTTAGCAAACAGAAAAGATTGATTGAAATGAAGAAAATTAATATTGAAGAGAAGTCCTTTGAGTGTAATGAATGTGGGAAAGTCTTCAATGATAACTAAATACTTGAAAACCATCACAGAATCCATACTGGAGAGAAACCTTTTGAATGTGATGAATGTGGGAAAGGCTTCAATCAGAGAGGAAACCTAATTACTCATCAGAGAACTCATACTGGAGAGAAACCATTTGAATGTAAAGAATGTGGGAGAGGCTTTAGTCAGAGGGGAACTCTCATTAGTCATCAGAGAACTCATACTGGAGAGAAACCCTTTGACTGTCATGAATGTGGGAAAGCCTTCAGTGAATGGGGATCCTTTAATAGACATCTCAGAACTCATACTGGAGAGAAACCCTTTGAATGTCATGAATGTGGGAAGGGATTCAGCCAGAGGGGAACTCTAATTAGCCATCAGAGAACTCATACTGGAGAAAAACCCTTTGAATGCCATGAATGTGGAAAAGCCTTCACTTCAAGTAATGGACTCAAAACACACCAGAGAAATCATACTGGTGAAAAACCCTTTGAATGTCATGAATGTGGAAAAGCTTTCAGTGAGCGAAAAGTACTCAGAATCCACCAGAGAACTCATATTGGAGTGAAACCCTTTGAATGTAATGAATGTGGGAAGGCCTTCAGTGACAGTAATGTCCTCAAAAGCCATCAGAGAACTCATACTGGAGAAAAACCCTTCAAATGTCAGGAATGGGATAAAGGCTTCAGTCAGAAAGGAACACTTATTAGCCATCAGAGAACTCACACTGGAGAGAAGCCCTTTGAATGTCAGGAATGTGGGAAAGGCTTCAGCTGGAGGGCAAACCTTATTGCCCATCAGAGAACTCACACTGGAGAGAAACCCTTTGAATGTCATGAATGTGGAAAAGGATTCAGGCAGAGGGCAAACCTTATTACACATCAGAGAACTCATACTGGAGAGAAACCTTTTGAATGTCAGAAATGTGGGAAAGCCTTCAGTGAGTGGGGATCATTTAATAAACATCAGAGGACTCATACTGGAGAGAAACCCTTTGAATGTCATGAATGTGGGAAAGCCTTCAGTGAGTGGGGATCATTTAATAAACATCAGAGGACTCATACTGGAGAGAAACCCTTTGAATGTCATGAATTTGGGAAAGGATTCAGGCAGAGCGTAAACCTCATCACTCATCAGAGAATTCATACTGGTGAGAAACCTTTTGAATGTAATGAATATGGAAAAGCCTTTAGTGAGAAGGGACATCTTATTAGACATCAGAGAACTCATACTGGAGAGAAATTCTTTAAGTGTGATGAATGTGGAAAAGCCATCATTGAGAGATGATCCTTTAGTAGATATCAGAGAACTCATACTACAGGGAAATCTCTTGAATATAATGAAAAAGGAATAGTCATTAGTCAGTGGGGAACCCTTATTAGCCATGAGTTAACTCACACTGGAGAAAATTCTTTGGATGTATTTGATGTAGGAAAGAATTCAAAGGACAAACTTTATTATAAATGTAGCAGAAGACTTAGTTTAGAGGAAAAAATGGATATTGGGAAGGCTTCAGGGAGAAAACAAACTTATTAGACATCAGAGAATTTGTAGGGGAGAGAAAGTATTTGAAAATTTTACGTATATACAGATGTATTAAAACATCCAGCACCAATACAACAACCTATGTAGTGACTACAGTAATATAAAACAATCTTGAAAATTGTTAGAAATCTAGTCAATGAAATGATAATTTCTGTTGATTCCATTTTAATGAATTATCAGAAGACTAATTGGCAGTGAAATCATTGACTTTGTGTTCAGCATAGGAAATACATTTTCAGACAAGGGGACTTTATTTAACTATACTTACTTGTTACCAGAGAGGGCTTTTATTTGGAGTAGGAGAAGTTGTTAGGGGAGAGTAAGTGGCTAGTTGTTCATTTGTTTCTGTCATGTAAAACTTTTTGTGAACCCATTTGGTTTTTTTTTTTGACAGATATGGGAGTGGTTTGCCATTTCCTTCTCCCCCTCATTTCAAAGATGAGGAAACCAAGGCAAACAGGCTTACATGACTTGTCCAAGGTCACCTAGTAAATATCTGAGGCTAGATTTGAACTCAAGAGGATGACTCCAGGCCCAGCATTCTATCCGTTGTGCCACTTAGCTGCCCCAGTGATCCTAAAAAAAACAAAAAGTGTCAGTGAAATATTTAAAATTGCAGAGAAGAGAGCAGAAAAAATTTCAGAGAAGCAGTGCTTATTTATTTCTCTTGTTAAATTTAATATTTGCTTAAACTGCACATAGTAGAATTTCTGTTTGAAATACAGTTCTCTTCTTGTTCTTTGCACATGTAGTATTGCATAGTCACATAGGATGTGCGTATTTGGAGTAATCACCCCAAATGTTCACACGGACTATCTGTGCCCAATCTGTGCTAGAGCATTCCGAGCTTGTATTGGTCTGATCAGCCACAGTCGTACATACTGAAACTTCACTTTATCATGGTGATGTCATTTTGGTGCTCTTTGAGAACGAAGGACAACAACCACCCAATCAGCTAACGTGTAGTATTGTAATAAATTTAGTAATGCTTGAACAAAATAATAAAGGTTCACAATTTTATATGCAGTCCTTTTTCTGTTCTTTATATCTTTATGTTTAAGATGAAAATAAGACAATTTCAATGGGGAAAAAAGAAACCATTTAGCTAGATGATCCGTTTCATTTGTCATCACAGTGTTCTTGTGGGAGAGAAATACTGTAAATATCATGAATATGGAAGAGGCTTCAGCTCATCCCAGGACTCATACAAAAGAGAAAAGTTAGTGTTCCAGGTGTAGATGCTGTGTAAAGATGACTGTGGTACTAGGTTGGTTGAGATGTGAAGCATGTTGTGATCAGGGGGTCAGTTAGAATGGTGCTTTAGAGATACTCATCATCTTAAAAAAAACCACCACCAACAGCAAACTACAGCCCTGAGATGGGAAGAGTTCTGAATCAGAGTATGTTAACTTCCCTAGGTACTGTGCTCATGGTTTCTGGAGGTGCAGCTTGGATAATGCTCTCCCACATGGAGACAAGAAGAAACAGAATAATGGCTAGATGGGACATGAAGGGCACCTATGTGAGTGACAGTAGTTGCCTATAAAGCTGTTGGCAAACCTTCCCATGCTAGTTGGTAGTAGTAAGGATGGTGGCAGTAGTTAGTGGTCCTTATCATTGCTGTTGTCATCCTCCTATGGTTTGAATGATCATCTTTATGCAAATGACATCCAGAGGTTTCATAGATATGTATGTGTGTATGTGTGTGTGTTGATAGTATCTAAATTCAACATGTTCAAAACCAACTCATTATCTTTACTGTCTTCCAAAATTCCCCCTTTCAGTCAAAGGCACCATCATCCTTTCATTTCTCCCACCTTCTCATGATGCTGGACTCCTCACTCTTTCTCACTTCACATATCCAATTAGTTGTAAAACTTGCCATTTCTACCTTCACAACACTTTTGAATCCCTTTGGTCCTCATCCGTAAAACTAAGTATTTGAAACAGCCTTTGAATGGGGCTCTCTATCCCAAGGCTTTTGGCCCCTAGTCCATTCTACACACTCCTTGCCAGAGTAATTTTCCTTAAGCACAGATCCGACCATGGCACTCTCCCCTCCTCAACTCTAATGCTTCCTTTTGCCCCTAGGATTAAATAGAAATGGTTTAGCTTTTAAAGCCCTATTCAGCCTGGCCTTGTACTCTATGTAGTTTCTTTCTTGTTTGTTTTTCTATATAGTTTGAATGAACATCATTCCCCTCTTATACTCTTATGATTCAGTCAAATTGACCTTTGCTTTGTTTCTCATGCAGAACTCTTCATCTCTCTCTTCCTGCCCTTTGTCTTTATACTGATCATTCCACATGCCTGCAATGAATTCTGTCCTCACTGTTACTTCAAAGGTCCTTGCTTTCTTTAAGAGGAAACTTAGACTTTTCCCTTTCCTTCCAGCTGCTACTGACTGCCTGAAAGACAGTTGAGGGACTCCTGGCAAACTAAAATAACTGAGGTGTC
Source organism: Bettongia penicillata ogilbyi (assembly GCA_023548195.1). NCBI lineage: Eukaryota > Metazoa > Chordata > Mammalia > Diprotodontia > Potoroidae > Bettongia > Bettongia penicillata. The sequence continues at coordinate 13,643,847 of JAJHZJ010000134.1, read as the reverse complement.
ACCTTCTACACATCAGCTTGGTGAAGATGATGTAAAAGGAAATGACAGTCTTTAGAGGAACCGTTGGAAGACAGACATACTAATGTTCTGTTGGTAGAACCATTCTGGAAAAGCTTTTTGGATCAGTTCCCCTTTCCTCCAAGTTACTAAGTTGCAACTGCCCTTTGACCCAGTGATAGCATTACTGGCATGTGTCTCCCCAAATCATGAAATGTTATTGTGTTGTAAGAAATGATGAAAAGGACAGAATTGGAGAACCTGGAGACCAACTTCAACTATGACCACAGAGGCCATGGATTTTCCACAAGTACTGACAAATTGGGTCCCCAGAGCACAACTACTATTTCCCTAGAGATGCTGGGGTGATCTGGCAGGTTTAGGAAGTGATTTCTTGGATTCTTTTTTTCATAGACCCCACCAATGTGTTTCCCCATCAATTCTCCGTTGATATCAATTAACCGGCCAGATGTATGGGAGCTGCCCCTCCTAAATCCCTCATATATGCTATGTACAACATAGATACAAAATAAATGAAAGGTAGTTTGGGGAGGTAGCAACTTGGGGGACCAGAAAAGGTATAGAGGATGGCACTTGGCAGTGAGCCAGGGATTCCATGGGGTGAAGTGAGAAGGAAATGTTCTCTTGTCCCATGTCGATACAGAGAAGGAAGTTTGAAGGTTACATGTGCAAGTAGACCAATATGGTGAGATTGTAGATGCAAGGAGGGAGTAAAATATAAGAGCCTGGAGAGTGAGGAAGGGACAAGTTGTGAAGATAATACCAAACAAATGTCTATGTAGCCCTAAAGGCCCCAGGGAGCCATTGGAGCTTGTTGAAAGGAGGCAGTGACTAATTCTCCTCAACTTAATCAGTATTTACTCAGGTCATTGTGATTTAATGGATATCAGTGATTGAAAGTATAATTGAGTTAAATTTGATTAAGTTGATGTTGGAATAATGAGTTATGTATGGATCGGATTTATCAGATTGAGTCATACTGTATTAGGCCTGTTGTATGGATTTATTAGTACTTACACCCCACCCCCCCACTGCCAAGTGTTGTTTGCTTGAAATAAGGTTCGCAAACCTCAGTAATACCCCTTCCCACCTATGAATCACTACTGTTCCTCCTTACTGACCTTTGCTTTAAAACCACAACTTTCTTGGTCACTTTGGATACTGTCAGCCAAGTACTAGTGTTTAGTGGCCTTGGGAAAACCTTCCTCTCAGTACTTGAATCCTAGAATACTGCTGACAAGTGAATGGCCCAGGTCCTTGCTGACAGGGTCTTGGGGCTTTGGGCTGGGTCCCCAACTGCCTCTGATGAAGGAGTTGTGATTGGTGGACAGTGCCATTAACCAAACATAGGAGCCCCCCTGCTTCTGGAGATTAGCTCATCATAACTTTCTTTGCTTCTGAAGAGACCTCCGAGGAACTAGGGGATCTCTCAGGGACTCCCCGAGGTCTATAAAACCCCTTAGCACCCTGAGCGTTGAGGTCCTTGACCTTAAGTAATATCTTGGGCTGAATTGCTTAGCAACCTCCTTAATAATTAATTGATCCTGCTTGGAGCTCTGTCCTAGTAATTTGTTACAGGTTGGAATTTTGTGGCCCACATGTGATCATATCTTTCTTGCAGGAAAATCAATTTAGTGGTTGTGTGGAGAGTGGGATGGGAGAGGTTTCAGGCAGGGAAAACAAGTAGTATTCCCAGTAAGAGGGGATGGTAATGACTTTGTGAGTGGAGAGGAAGGGACGTAAGCAAAAGTTGTGGAGATAGACATGGCAAGATTTGGCACCTGACTGGACATGTGGAGTGAATGCGTGAGATCTCTACATATTCTCCATGACCTGTATCATCATTTAAGCCAGGCCACACATGGGCATGTTCATACCCTTGATCTTGCAGTCTCCATAATTTACAGCTCTGAAAATACTCTTCCAGGTTATAACTTTTTAATATTCCTTAAATGTGTTTTTAAATTTTGAACTTAAACATCAAAAAAGAACATTTCCACATATACATCAGACACAAGAGGATTCTTTAGAAAGCTGTAGGGCTAGTTTATGTAACTTGCCTTAGTGTATGTAACATTCTATACATTACTTTTGAAACTGTCCTGCCTACTTGTGCTTCCTTCTGAATATGTATAAGACCCTGCGTTGGGTTTGGATAGTTCCTTCCCTTGCAGTTTAATGGGAGAAGACCACACCAAAGGAGGCTGGAAGGGGAGGGGAGGACACCAGATAGGTCCTGGCATTGGTACAGGTGGGTCAGGCAGCACTGCTGCAGATGCAGCCTTAAGTAAGCGGGAACACCCAGGCCCTATCCTCTCTAAAGGAAAGCTTTTGGAGGAGTGAGGTACTCTACCATCCAGCCTTTCAGCCAGAGTGGGAGGAGGCAGAGGAAAGGTGTTGGGAAGGTTGCTGAGCATCCAAGGCTGAGTCAAGCAGCATGGGGAGGAGGTTTTACTTGATCTGCTTCTCCTGAGAAGAGCCTCTTGTTTCATGGATTTCAGACCAAGCCAAGCTGCCAGTGGAAAGTGGAATAAGCCGGAATTTCCTTCTGCTTTCTTCTCTGCATTTTAAAAAGTGATAACAGCACTTTTTTTTCGGTGGATCTATTACTGCTATAGGGCAACTGGGTGGTACAGTGGATAGAGCACCGGACCTGGAGTCAAAAAGACTCATCTTGGAGAGTTCAAATCCAGCCTCCCACACTTACTAGTTGTGTGACCTTGGGCAAATCATGTAACCCAGTGTCCTGTTTCCTCATCTGTAAAATGATCTCGAGAAGTAAATGTCAAACTACTCCAGTATCTTTGCCAAAAACACTCCAAATGGGGTCACGGAGTATTGGACACGACCAAAAAAATGTTTGAACAGCATTATCGCTGCCCTTTCCTGCCCTCACTCCCAACTTAAAACAGATAAAAAGACAAATTTGCAATCAACAAGTATAGTCAAGCAAAAAGAATCAACACAGCGGCCATGGCCACAGTTCCTGTTGTTCTTCTCCTTAGGAGGTGGGTAACAAGCATCACCATCAGTCGTCTGATAGGGAGTCACCAATGGTAGTGATAAGTTCTTTTACCTCTGCAGTGTTGCTGTTTTCCTGTTTCTCCTCACTTCACTGTCAGTCTGTGCCAGCCAGGATTCTCTAAAACTGGCTCTGTCATCATTTCTTAGGGCCCAGTGACAGCCCATTACATTGATGTTCAGTTTAGCCCCTCCCCAGCTGTCTCAGAGGCAATCTGAGGCACTTCCTTAGAGCCTACTTCTTTTCTCTGCCTCCTCTCCCCCTTTCACTTCCCCCTTCAGAAGTTTAATTTGTGACTACTGGTGTGTTAATAAGCATGTCCTGTCCCCATTCCTACTTATTTCCCTGTTAGTGTTTTTATACCAGACTTTTTTTTGCAGGGGGAGTGGGGTAGGCAGTATAAGTGCATAGCCCTTTTTGTCCAGGTCGAATCTTATCCGGAGGCTTATCTGCTGCCTGCTCCCTACCCCTTCTGCCAGGTTTAGATACATTCTCACCACCACAGTTAGGAGAAATAATGAGTTCTAGCCCCTTCTTTCTCCTTTCCACACTAAAGTATTCCTCCTTCATGCCCCCTTCTCCTTGCCCTTTTCAGACCTTTAGGACAGAACCATCCCCCACTCCTGCCCCACTCTGCTTTCTCTTATTTATCTCCTGTAATACCCTTTGATGAATGAAGTTTCTGAAGGGACTTTTTATTTCTTTTCCTACTAAGAAAATGTTTTCATTACATCTTAGGGCTCCTTCCTGGTGCTCAAGTAAGTTTACCTTTCTGGGTCTGTTTGGACTCTTGTCTTTGCATTTCAGAGTTCCCATTCAGCTCTGGTCTATTCATCATTGATACTAGAGAGAACCCCCTGTTCCATTACAGAGGTGCGCTCTCTCTCTCTCTCTGTCACACACACACACACACACACACACACACACACACGGATTATACCCAACTTTGTAGGGCACATTATTCTTCATTGTAAGCTGAAATACTATATTCCAGTTATCTTCACCCATAACTGCCAGGTATTATGTGATTCCAGTTCTAATTCCTTGGTACTTGGAGCTACTGGTTTCAGAATATTTGCAGTTTTTCTTCTTTGATATTGAAATTCAGGATTTTGGCTCTGACATTTCTGGGTCTTTTCCTTTTGGGGTTCTTTTCAGGAGGTATTTGTTAGGTTCTTTCTACCTTCATTTTGCCTTTTGGTTCTAGTGGAACTGAGCAGTTTTCATTAATGATTTTTAAAAATGTAGTGTCCAGAATTTTTGTAAATCTTAGTTTTAAGGGTTTCTAATTATTCTTAAAGTGTCTTGCTGAGGGAAATTAGATTATGCTATAATGTTAATAAGTCGTTATTCATTTGTGGGTCCATCCTTTTTCCTTCTATTTTTCCCAAGACCCCACTTCTGAAAAGGCCAGTCTCTACAGGGTAAGACTGAGTAATGTGAGCACTCCACCCAGATAGGAGCCTGGCGTTTTGTTTATGCTGTAAACAGAAGCCACACTGAGCTGGTGGTGGATGCTACTGCCCAGAGAGCTTCTTGTGTCCTTGGTCCCTTCATTAGAGTTTGAGGTGGTCTGACTCATGAAGAAGAAATAAAACCCCAGAGAACTTGATCTGGGTGTCCAGATTTCTAGAAAGGTTCCAAAACTGATGACCAAACTTCATTCTTAAGCTGCGAGGGGCTGAGGACTCTATATCCCGGGAGGTCCCAGTAATGTGCTCTCAGGAAGACAGTTGGGTATTTAAGGTGACCTAGAGACTCCCTTTTCATCTTCGATGATAGAGAGAAATCATTGACCATCCATTTATTGATTATTGACTGACCTAATGAATAAAGTAATTTTTAATACCTGGAAACTGTCAGAATTTTATTGACATCTCCTTGACCTTCCAGGCCAGTTTGAAAAAAAGAGAGAGAGAGAGAGAGAGAGAGTGAGTGTATCTTAATTTTCTTCTATTTTTTCAGTCTTTTAATTTTATTCTAGCTTTGTTTGCCGTTTCATGAAGTCATTGAATTTGCTTGATCAGTTTCAGGGAGTCTGTTACAGACTCATCACCTTCTTTTCTAAGCTCATGATTCTCCTTCCAAGATTCCCCCCTGACTTCTCCCTGTGCTTGCCTACCAGATGTTCAGTGAGTTGCACTTGTGTCTCCTGCTTTGCTTCTTGGAGGTATTCCTTTGGAGTTATTGCTCCCTTGGGAGGATCTCTAGCACGATTCCATTTGCCTCACGCAGTGATTGCCTTCTCCAGGGTTCTGACCTAGTACCCCCATTCGGATCCCCAGTCCTTCGTCATCGCCGCTTCTCCAGCCTTCTCTCTTGGAGTTTCTCCTTCCCGTCTTCTCTCCGCTCGTCAGCCAGAACCTTCCCTCATGAGGGGTCTTCATCCCCTCTAGGACTCGCCCTACCCTTCTCTGCGGCTTCATCCTCTTCTGCCACCGAAGGCTTAGGTGCCATCCGAGGGACCAGGAGGAGTGGATGGGAAGCAGGACCGGTGGTGTTACCGCTGGTGGAGACGGGCCAGCCCGCCTTGCATTCCCAGGCAGTGATGCTTGTAGGGGCTTCTCACGAGGCTTCCTCATCAGGGGTTGGGAAGGTGGGGGGCGGTGCTGGAGGCGGCCCTGCCACAGTGCCTGTTCCAATTCTCACATTTGGGGGGGTTGTTGATTTATTACCGTTTCACCGATTCTCTTAAAAGAACTTTTACTTTTGTTCGTTCTATTTTCTATTTCCTCGGTTTCAGATTCCTTAGTGTTTGTTTTCAGGGTTTTCAATCGCACATTCGCTTCATTAGTCATGAGCCATTTAGGCTCATTTTCCGTTCTGCTAAGGGGCGCTCCAAGTGATTTTTTCCTTTTCCTCCCAGGACCACTTTGAATTCGCCTCAATGAGCCTGGCAGGCTGCTTCTCCGGCCTTCCTCCCAACGCACGGTCTCCTGCAGCCCCAGCTCGGCCAGGAGGCGGCTCACGCTTCACCGTGTACATAGTGCGCATGCTTCGGTCCTCTCCCAGAAAGAGAGGTCAGGGAGCCTTCTGGGGGTTGTAGTAGTCCACGTGGCGGTGCGCATGCGCAGTGCGGGCCAGTCAGTGCACAGTCTGTCACCACCGAGGGCGTTGTGCCTTGTGTTATCCGATTCTTCGAGAACCCATGTGGTTGTGTTGTCTTCTCCTTCTCAGCTCATTTTACATATGAGGAAACCGAGGCAAACAGGGTGAAGTGAACTTGCCCAGGGTCACAGCTAGGAAGTGTCTGAGGAGAATTGGAACTCAGGTCTTGCTGACTCTAGGCCCTGCGTTGCTGTGACCACTGCGCCCCCTAGCGGCGCCTGTTAGGCACTGTGGGAATGGCACTTCCGGGCTTGAACTTGAAGTCTGTGGGGGCGGGGGAGGCGGAGGGAGTCGGTGCGCATGCGTGAGGCCACCCGGGCTGCTGCCGCAGAGGCCTTGGAGACTGCAGGGGCCGAGCCAGCCTGGACTGCGGGGGCGGGGGAGCGAGGGAGCCGGAGCCAGTGCGCAGGCGTGAAGCAACAGCTGCCGCAGAGCCTGGGGCACGTCCGCAGGAGCCGGCCCGGTGTCAAGGGTACTGAAGGGCATCAGTGAGGGTGGGCTCCCCGCGGGGGTCTGAGCGTGGGTCCAGGGTCTGCATGCCAGTGGGAGAGGGCAGCCGTGTGTGCGGAGGGGGGCAGGGCAGAGGGGGAGGGGCGCCGCGGCCTCAGGTCCCCTCTGGCGCCGGTGTCATTCATTCCTCCCGAGCCCTGGGACAGCGGGAGTGACAGACGCATCTGGCCCGGGCTGGGGGAGGGGCCGCGGGGGCGGGGCGGGGCCACTCATCCTGCCTTTGAGCCCCCAGGTCCCGGCCGGCTCCGCAGGAGGCCCCTGGACTGCCGGGGGAAGAAGGGGGGCTGCCCCAGCCCACTGGAGCGTCATGGAGGACCTGGACAGAAGGCTCGAGGGGGGAGGTGAGCATTTGTGGTGGAGGCTCCGTCGGGCTGCGGTGGCGGCGGACCCGCGGGGGGCGGGGGGCCGCTCTCGTTGTCCCAGCACGGACCCCTGCCGTGTGCCTGGGAGCTGCGTAGGACCCCGTTCCTTTTGGGGGGCACGCGCAGAGCGGCGGTGGGGGGGCAGGCGCTGCAGCCACAGCGCCAGTGACATGTGTCTGCTTCTCCAGGGGAGCCCCCTCGGGAAAGAAGGCGGCGGCGGCGGAGACGCAAGGACAAGGAGCCGCTGGTCCCCAGCCACCTCCAGGTGAGGTCACGTGGCCAGGCTGGGCTCACCCCCCAGCGGGCTGGCAGACCCCAGCTTCGTGGTCCTTGGAGCCACGTCATTCCGTGCCTTTGAACTTGGCCTGGGAAAGTCCTTCCCGACCCTTAGCAAATGTCAGCTTCGGTTCAGAACATTCGTCTTCCAGCACTGTCAAACCCTTCCCCATTCCGACGCGCTCGGGTCACCGACGTCAGTAAAAATAAACCACTCCCCGAGTCTAGAAGCTTAAAGTCCCCCTACCCACGACAAGAGGGCCACTCGATCCGGGTGAGGAGGCAAAGACGAAGGTGGAGGTCGGGAGATAGCGGGGAGCTCGGCAAGAGGTGGAGCCATCCTTTGGTGCCTGGGCTTGACACCTCAGGCACTTCTGTCTGTCCAGAAGTCCGGAGTCAGCCGTTTAGAGGGACCACACAAAACTGCCCATGATGTCCCTTCAGCTCGTATTATTAGCAACAAGTAATGGAGGGAAAAAGAGATTTGAGTGAACCTTGATATGAGACCCAGTTAAACCAGATCAACCCGAGAGCATTTGTCAGTGAACCCAGAGTGAACTTCTTATGAACTCCAGGGGGAAGCAGAAATATCAAGTAAAATAGAAAAACAGCTCCAAGAACCCAAGCCTAGGCAGGAGGGCCCCTCTTGACCTGGCTCAGTTTTGAGAATTCTTAAGAACATTTTCCAGCTGTTCAGAAAAAAACCATGAGGTGTTATCTGTTCTGGGGGAAAAAAATCCTTCAGTAACTACTGAATCCTGCAGCTATTTTTCCCTTGCTACAAAAACTTCTCTTTTTTTGGGAGATTAAGTGATTTGCCCAGGGTCACACTACTAGTGTTTTCAGCTGATTTGAACTCAGGTCCTCCTGACTTCAGTACTGATGTTCTTGCCACTTTTCCATGTAATGAGAGCACCTTGGATGAATTGAGAAGGAAGTCAGCAGTCTGTGTTCTGCAGCCTAACTCAGCTTTGGCAGGCAGACCGCTGAGTGCCAAGTGAAGAAAGTAGAACTCCCCATAGGGTTTACCGATTGTTGATTATTTTTTTTCAGCATTTGGTTGTGCATGGGAAAATCTAGCACTAAAGGTCTCCCCCTAATCCAGCATCACATGTTCTGTGCTCATTGTGCCAAGGCCATGCAGAATTATTTGGTGTCCTTAACCACAGAGATAATTTATTCTATCAAACTGGGTTTAAAACAGGAAACCCATGCTTCCTCTTCTGTCAAGGAGGATGGCCTGCACAGGGTCTGTCCCAAGGTCTTCCCTCCAATAGGTTTTCTGATACTCCTGTTTGGGTGTTAGTTCCCTCCAGATCCATCTTATTGGAGAACAGCCCAGAAGAGACCTGTAAGAATTAAAGGGTTTGGTCTAACTATCCCCGAAGGAAAAACCAAAGTTATGACTCCTACATGTTGTCCAGGTTGTGATATGCATTCCACAGACTGGCCGTCCTTTTGGTCCTTCAGTTGGTAATTGTTGAAGCATGATCAATTTAGTGGTTAGACTGACAGTAACTGATATGTTGGGTCTGTGGCCTCTTAGTGACCAAAAACCATAAACTGAGGCCTACCAATCTTCATGTAGTTTGGGGAGAACAAAGAACAGGATTGGGTAGGTAGAGAAAAACAGCTAACACCCAGTGGGACTAGAAACCACCCTTCTCTGTCATTAAGAAATTCTTAAGAATTGATTTCTGGGCCCCATATGCATCTTGTAGTCTTTGCTAGGGGTTCACAGCTACCAGACTTGCTGTCTCCTTGCAAGAGATTAGAAACTCCCCTAATTATACCGACAGGTAGGACTGACCACTATCTTTTGGGGGTGGTAACAAGTTAACTTGTTAGGCTTAATAAACATATCAGAAAGTGTCCTGGGGTAGGGGATTGGGAGGGGTACCAGTAGAAGTGATAACAACTTTTCTTTTAAACTAACTTTACCCTGATTTAGAGGAAAATCTCAATTCCTGAGCTCAACTTGAGGACATAGAAAGGTAGCTTTAGGTAGGTGCAGACTTAGTTATAAAAATCAATACAGCATAAAATCAGCTATGTTATAGAATCCATGCAGTAGAAACGAGGTAACATTAATTCTTTATCTTTCCAGTTGTTAATGTTATAATAATATAGAGGGCAGAATTTTATTCTGGATCTCTAAAATGTGAAGGAATTGGTGCCTTACAACCAGTGACTTCCATTAATGAGTAAAAATGAAGAGAATTCCTAGAATATTAGGCCCCTTGTGGATCCTGCCTCTGGAGATAATACATTGGTCACTGAGGGTGATAATGTCATGAACTAGGAATTCATATTTGTGGTTTTATTTCTTGTGTATCTTGTGCCTCAGATGGAGGCACATGCTAGGATGTGTTTAGGAGCTCCATATGTGCAAGGTTAGTCAGGGATGAGTTGAACAGTCAAGGAGTGTAACAAACGATGCCCTGAGGAAGTAGAGTAACTGAGAAGTGTTTGACGAAGGGATTCCTGACTGAAGTCTGAATGTTCTTGGTTTAGGCATCAGTGACGTTCCAGGATGTGGCCGTGAGCTTCAGTCGGGATGAGTGGAAGCGCCTGGATGCTGCTCAGAAGGCCCTGTACCGGGACGTGATGCTGGAAAACTATGAGAACCTGGTCTCCCTGGGTGAGCACAGTTGTCTTCTGTTACATCTGGGGTGGAGGAGGTGGGGTCTTGGTAGGCAGTGGATGGTCTGAAAGTGTGGCTGATGTTTCAGGAGTTTTTGAGACCATGCCAGTCAATCAGCAAACAGTGATTAAGCACCTACTGTGTGCCAGTCACGGTGGTAAGCCCTTGGGATACAAAAAGAGGCCAAAGACAGCCCTTGTCTTCACAGAGCTCACAGTTTAATGGAGGAGACAAAGCAAGCTCTATACAGAAGACAGGAAAGAAAGAACAGAGGGAAGGCACTGGAGTTAAGGGGAGGCTTCTTGCCTGGTTCTAGTTGAAAGGTTTTTCCTTTGAACAAATGCTTTGGAGTCTGCAGCAGTGATAGAAAGAGATCCCTGCTGCTCCCATGTTGACTTAGAAAATCACAAATGTATCATGTGGTATTTTATTTGTTTTGTCAAACATTTCCTAGTTATATTTTAATCTGATTCTGGCCCTCCCTAGACTCTCAAGTCAAAGATTCTTGCCCCACTCTCTCAGAAGTTGAGAATGTTTGCTCCAGGAAACTTTCCTTCTCCCTCTTCTCAACAGTTTTTCCAAGCACTTGGCCCCAATTTCATTTCCACTAAACTGAAATCTCCCTAAGGCGAATGGCTCCCCTGTCTTAGTTCAACTTTGGCTTTCCCAGCACCATTCTTGGCTCACAGTATATATTGAATAAATGCTTAATGGGTTAAAAAAAAAGAAGTCCCTGGCAAAGTCACAGGTCACAGGTCTGACCACCACATTCTCCTGTGGTTCCCTGTTGCTTTTAAAGATGAAGTATAAAATCTGTCTTGGTTTCCAGGGGCCCTCACAGCCTGGCTGTAGGGTTTTCCATGCACATGGTGACCCCCATCAGACATTCCAGTTCCGTCTCCAGTCCTTTGCACTACTGACCTCAGAAGCCACCTTCTTCATGAGGTCTGTCCTCATCCCCATAGCTACTAGGGCTTTTGCTCTGAAATAACCTGTGTCTATCATTTCCATATTTCTATCCATGTGGTTATATGCGTCCACGGGATTTCCCCAAATAGGAGGAGGGCCCTTCATGAGCAGCCATGCCTCCATTTTGTCTTTGCTGGCTAATACACACAGCACATGACTGGCCCATACTAGGGGTTTAATAAATGTTTGATCGCCTCTGATACCCAGATCTCAATGAAGATATGTAGGAAGATCTTGCTCTTTTAGCCTGGAATGGATCTTTCTAGGCCTAAATGAGAACATTCTCTGGGAATGTAAAATGGAGTATGCTCCACAGATCTTTGGATTATCTCCTTGCCTTTTTAGTGACCCTTACTTCTGATAATATCACTGAATTGTCAGTTAACTTTCCAGCCCATCCTCAGAACTCTCTCCTTTTTCTCCCTGTTTAGGGCTTCCTGTTTCCAAGTTGGATGTGATCTCCTTGTTGGAGAGAAGAGAAGCCCCACGGAGGTCAAAGGAACGTGTCTCTAGAGACCCTCAGCCAGGTGAGTGATTGAGGGAAAAGCAGGCAGATGCCAGCAGCATCTCCTCTGGTCAGTTAGGTGGCTCCATCTTTGCATGGTTGGCTAGTGGCCCATGGCAAAGACCCCATCTAGCCCAAAGGGGTCTTTGGCTTGGACAAATCCCTTTCCTAATGTCTCCTTTTCACCTCATCTCATGTTTCCCTGACTCAGAATGAGGTATATCTTCCTTCTTTTATGTGTTTTTTAAAGAGTAGTTTAATATTTAGTAATCACTAGTTTAAAAAAAAGCCACTTCTTTGATACTACAAATTTCCTACAAATATATAAGTATTTTGGTGTCTCTGGTTTCTTTCTTTTGGTCATTAACTTCCTTTGAGTGTGATCCTGGTAGTGGAATCCGTAGGTCAAAGCATAAGGACATTTTAGTAATTTTCTTTAGATTATTCCAGTTGTTTTCCAGTATAAGTGGACCACTTCAGAGTGCATTGTGTGCTCACGTTTCTAAAACTAACCCAACCTTGTTTATTCCTATCCTTTGTTATTTTTGCCAATTTTCAGAGTGTCAAATGAAATCAGCCAGGCAACAGATATTTAAGACTGTATGCCAAGCACTGTGAATACGTAGGCAAAATCATGGACCTTTTCCCTCAAGAAGCTCACATTGTAATGGGAGAGACACACCATGCAAATCACTCTTTTACATACAAGATAGATACAGTGTAGCAGCTGCATGTAGAAATCTTACCCTGCAGGACAGTAGGAGGGGAGGAGGATAAGAAAAGTGAGGGAGTGGATAGAAAGGAGGACAGATTGGGGGATGTAAATGTCAGAAGCAAAACACTTTTGAGGGTGGACTCGGTGAAAGGAGAGAGTAGGATAAACGAGGGAAAATAGGATGGAGGGAAATACATAGTTAATCATAACTATAAAAACTGTTATAGCAAATTTCTCTGAAACAGACCTCATTTCTCAAATATTTAGAAAACTGAGTCAAATTTATAAAAATGTGAGCCATTCCTCAATTGATAAATAGTCAAAGGATATGGACAGGCAGTTTTCAGATGATGTAATCAAAGCTGTCTATGGTGTATGAATAAATGCTCTAAATCACTTTTGATTAGAGAAATGCAAATTAAAACAACTCTGAGGTACTGCCCCACATCTGTCAGATTGGATAATATGACAGAAAACGAAAATGACAAGTGTTGGAGGGGATATGGGAAAACTGAGACATCCTAATGCACCATTGGTGAAGTCGTGTACTGATTCAGCTGTCCTGTAGAACAATTTGGGACCTGTGCCCAATAGCCTATAAAAGCAGGCATACCCTTTGACCAAGCAGTACCACTACTAGAATTGTATCCGAAAGTGAAAAAAAAAAAGGAAAAGGACTTAGTTGTACAGAATAGCAGCTCTTTTTGTGGATATTGGAATTGAAAATTGAAGGAATGTCTGTCAGTTGGGGAGTGGCTGAACAGGCTAGGGTATATGATTGTGATGGAACACTGTTGTACTATAAGAAATAGTGAGCAGTATGTGCTCAGGAAACACTTACATGACCTGATACTAAGTGAAATGAGGAGAACCAGGAGAATATTGTATATAGTAACAGCAGTACCGTATGATAGCCAAGTGTGAATGACTTCGCTACTCTCAGTAATACATTGATCTAAGACAGAGCTTCTTAAACTTTTTCCACTTGTGATCCCAGTTCTGAACAACTTATGATGAAAAATGTTCTTCATCTCCAGAGAAAGAACTGATGGAGTCTAAATGCAGATCAAAGCATATTTTTTCTTTACTTTCTTTATTTTCCTTGGGTTTGGGTTTTTTTTGGGAGGGGGTCTGTTTTCTTTTCACAAAATGATTAACATGGAAGTATGTTTTGCCTGACTGAACATGTATAATCCATATCAAATTGCCTTTTTCAGTGTGGGGGAAAAGGAAGGAGAGAGGGAAAGAATTTGGATCTCACATTTTTAAAAACATAAAAATGACTTTTACATGTAATTGGGAAAAAATTAAAATTTGATTAAAAAATGAATACATTATAGATAGGAATGGTTCACAGGGAAGGCATTAGCTGTTTAGGGAGGAGAGAGTGGAAACAGATAAGATTTGAGCTGAATGTTGAAGGCAGAGCATTCTAGGCATGCATGAAGGATGGCCAATGAGAAAGTACTTTTCCTTTTAGCTTCTTCGGTTCAGGAATGTGGAATACTGCATATAAAGTCAGACATTTCTAATATGTTGGTTGGTTACTGAACGGCTGGTATAAGTTAGAAAATGTGGGTGATGTAAAAACAAAAGAGATCATTGGAAATGTATTTTAAAACATGCGGAGATACAAATAAATTTAAGTGGTTATACAGCAATCTATAAACTTCTGTCACTTTCAGGTTATTGTTAGTATAGATTAATTTCAACAGGATGGAAGAAATTTGTCTTGGTTACATCCACAGAGGCTTCTGAACTGTTTTCTTCTGTATATGTTTTCCTAAAGTCGTGGGATTTTTTTCCCAGTTTTTTTTTTTTACAGTTATAGTTTGTGTGTGTGTGTGTGTTAGTGTGTTATTCTGGTTGTACTTTCCACAGTCAATCAACAAGCATTTATTAGGTATCTACTATATTCCAGGCACCTACTAGGCAGGAGTTAGGGAACAGAATTAGAGTCAGAAATAGAATTAGAGTTACAAATAGAATTTGAAATAGAATTAGCATTAGAAACCTCAGAGTTAGGGTTAGCCTTAGGTGGAATATTCTAATAATTCACTAGTCTCCTACTGGACATCTGGCTGCCACAAGTCCCTCCTCTTCCCTTCTCCCTTGTACTCTTTGATCCAGTGATTCTGGCTTTCTGCCTCTTTCAAGAACAAGACTCTCCCTCTCTTGGCTCCAGACATGGTTTCTGGCTGTGCCACATGTTTGAAACTCTCTTCCTCCTCCTCTCTGCCTCCTTAGTACAGATTGCTCAACTTCCTTCAAGTTCCAGCTAAAATTCTACCTTCTCCAGGATACCTTTCCTAACCCTCTTAAATTGTGGTACCTCACCTCTGTCAGTCATCCCACCTATCCTGTGTGTAACTTGTTTGCTTATTATCTCCCCCATTAGACTGTGAGCTTGTTGAAGGCAGATGTTTTGCCTTCTTATCTTCCTCACTTAGCACAGTGCCTTGGACAGGGTAGGTGCTTAATAAATGCTTATTGACTGACTGAAGTGAAGAGACACGGGGACCCATTTGGAGGCTGTTACATTAATTTAGAGGAAACGTTATCAGCACCTGAATTGATGTGAAGATAGAAATGGTCGGATCAGACAAGTTATTGGCTACGTTAATTGAGGGAGCTTATGAATTTGGGAGACTGGAAGATTGGTGATGTCTTCTACAGAAAGGGGAAATATGCAAGAGGAGTGACTTTGAGAGGAAAGAGAATGAGTTTTTGGATGTGTTGAGTTTGAGATATCTCTGGGACATCCAGTTTGAAAAATCCTGTAGGCATTTGTTGATGTGGGATTGGGGCTCAGGAGAGAGGCTGGGACTGGGTGGAGATATAGCTAGATAGAGATAGCTATGTCTGGGAGCAGACGAGGTTACCAACAGGACATAGAAGAAGAGGAGGCCCTGAAATAGGCTCTTGGGGAGCCCCTGGAACTGGGGAGCAGAAAGAGTCTGATATGGAAGATGATCCAACAAAGGAAACTGGGGAGCATTCAGAGAATTGGTAGTAGTAGTAGTAGTAGCAGTGGCAGTAGCAGTAGTAGTAGCAGCAGCAGCAGCAGCAGCAGCAGCAGCAGTAGTAGCAGTAGTATTTGTTGATTCAGGGAAGTAGGAGAACCAGGAGATCCTGGTGTCATATAAACCCAGGAAGGACAAAGAGTGATCAGCAGCATCAGTTGCAGCAGATAGACTGAGAAGGATGAAGGCTGAGACAAAAACCAGATATGACAGTGTTGGGATTTTTGGCAATTTTGGAGAGAAAAATTTCAGTTAAATGATGAGAGCAAAAACCATATTGAAAGAAGTAGAGTTTTTGTATTTAAAGGATTTTTTAGGGAAGATGTTATTGTTGGGTTTTTTTTGGATTAGGAGGCTAATATGGCAAGTCAAGTAGGGAAGGAACTGGCAGATGGGGAAAGGTTCAGGATTTGAGAAGAAATGATGGAGGTCACAATTTATTGAAGAAAATGGATAAAGTGAGGTCAAGTACATGGTCAAGTGCAAGGCCTTGGTCATGAAGAGGAGAGGGAATGATGTTCCAAGGGATTGTGAGATGGAAAAAAGGGGGAAAGGAGTTCATGTCAAATGATCTTAATTTTCCAAGGAAAGGAAGAGGTCAGATCCCTAGCTAATGGCCGGGGGTGGGGGAGTGGGGCAGCAGGAAGAAGACATGAGAGGCTTTAGGAGAGAGGTTTGGAATAGTTTCTGTGGAGAGAATTAAGGTTAAACAAAAGGATTGCTTTTACTGCAGTGAGGGTCCAACTGAAGTTGGATAATGGGACTCTGTTCATGTGTGTGCATGTATATTTTAATTTGACAAATACCAGACATACATAGAACAGAAAAAGGACTGACTGCACACAAAAACGTGAATCTCCATGATGTATATATAGCTTGTTTTTCCCTTTGAAAAATAAAACAAATTAACCATGTATGTAAGCTTTAAAGCTATGCTGCTTGCCTGGGATTCCTTTTTACCCTTCCTTTTGTCTTCTTTTGTGCATTACAAAGTTCTTTAGTGACTCTTTTTTCTTTCTCTCCTTGTCACAACCCTATTCCTAACCTTCTTCTTCCCACACCACTCCCATGATTGAAAAAAAGAAAAATGAAATAAGCAAGTTCTTTTAACAAATATGTATAGCCAAGCAAAACAAATTTCCACCATGGCCAGGTCAGAAAATATACATCTTATTATGCTTCTTGAATTGATCCCCTTTCTGTCTGGAGGCAGGTATCAGACACCATCATTGGTCCTCTAGATTCTTGGTTGGTTATGGATCAGAGGTCTTGTTTTAACAAGATCATTGTTCCATAATTGTTCTGATTCTGTTTCTCCCTGTGTCAGTTCATATAAGTCTTCTCAGTTTTCTCTGAAATCATCCCTTTTATCAGTTCTTACACTGCAGTAAAAATATTCATTACATTTTTACAGCACAGTTTGTTCATCCATTCTCCAGTTGACGAACAGCCACTAGTTTCCTTCTCTGCTATTACAAAAAAACTGCTAAAATATTTTGGTGCATATGGGACCTTGACCATGATAGCTTTGGGGCAGAGACCATGGTATCTCTAGATCAAAAGGTATGCACAGTGAATTTTTTGGGCGTAGTTTCAAATTGCTTTCTAGAATGGCTGTCCTGTTTCACGCACTCCCGCAGCAGTGCCTTCGTGTTCCAATTTTCTAGCAGCCTCTCTGTCAATTGTCACTTTCCTTTTTGCCATCTTTGTCAATCTGATAGGTGTTGAGGTGGGACTTCAGAATTACATGCATTTTTAATGTACAAAGTTAGCATGCTTGTATCATTTAGGAAATTCTCATATGGTTTCATATTCTTATTTATAATTTCCCTTGGCATAATTGTAATTTAGTTTATTCAATTTTATTTAGTCTTTTTCTAATTGCTGGACACATGGCTTATTTTCAAGCTTTCCTATTATAAATACCGCTGTAATGAACAGTTTTGTAGAGAGAAGGCTTTTCTTCATCATTCCTAGAATGTACTGTTAACCAGTGCTACTGAAACTGAAATAGAAAAACATCTCTGTAACTGCATATTGACTTAGAAAATATGGTGTCACATATTGTGTTTTTATTCATTTTGCTAAATATTTCCCAATTATGGTATCTGGAAGCCTGCAAGTTTGACACCTTTACCCTTAATAGTGGTATCAGTAATCCAAAGGTATGAGCAGATCAATTGCACTTGTTCTGGACTGCTATATTTCATTCAAAAAATACTGCATTATTTCTTAGCTCTTGTACTAGTTTCATACTGTGTTTACTTCACATCTCCAGCATTAAATTTTATAAATCTTTAATTTAATGGATTTTATGTTACATTTTAGAGTTGTTTTCGAGTTTTTAATGATTATTTGAACAGTTTTTTTGTGATGTTTGACAATTGATACTTCTTTAAAAAATTTTTTCCTTATCTTTTGTTTTTACATCATCTTCATTTCCAAATATTCCCTACCTTTCCTATCTCTAATGAATTCCTTATAGTAATGAATGAAAGTGATAATATTTCCTTATAATTATGAATGAAAAATAAATTTTAAAATAAATATCCAAAAAAATTACTCAAAATGTTAACTGATCCTGATAGTACTGTGCATATAGCGTTATACACCCAGAGTCTCCCAGCATTACAAAAAGAGGAAAGTTAATTTTCTTATTTCTTCTGGGTCAAGCTTGATCATTATCATTATATGTGTGTTTGTGTGCATATATACATGTATATGCACACACCTGCATGTATATATAATGTAGAATGTATACATGCTTTTTTTGCACATATACAGAAACATAAAATGTACATATCCACAAAATGTGTGTGTATATTTTTTGTTTTATACACATATATGTGTATATGTATGTATGTGTATGTGTATATACATGGATATTATGTATCTATGTGTGTATTTTTATGTATACATACACCCCCACCCCTAGATTCTATATTTTTTGTTCTTACTATTTATATCATAGATGTGTTTTTTATCCCTAGTTTTGCTTTACTTCACTCTCCATCAAGTAAGGTAAATCTTTCAATACTTCTCTGAATTTATTTGGTTTATTGATTTTTCTAGTGGAAAAATTATGTATTACAGTTATGTATCATGATTATTTGCTTGGCTGTTTACCAGTTGTTGGAAATATATTTTGTTTCCACAAGGTACTATTTAGATACTTTGTTGTGTATATTAAATACACCAAAATACGTTAACAACTTTCCTTCATCTTAAGTATATGCCTAGCAGGGGGATTTCTGAATCAAATGATATGGCTTTTATAGTCACTTTTTCAGTATAACTCCAAATTGCTTTCCAGAATTAGACCAGTTCACAGCTCCATCAACAGTACTTGCTTGACTTTCTTTAGGCAGCTGGGAAAGTAACACAAATGTGTATAGATCTAGACTAAGACATCTCACTTCTACCCCATGGAGGTCAAAAATGGAAAAAAAAAAAAAGGTCCCATATGCATTCATCCTTTCAAAAAATTTTTTCTTATCTTACTTTTCCTGAAGATTCTTAACTTTTTGTTCCTTCAAATGAATACAAGTGGATTTTGTTATTATTTTGTTTAACTCAGTGAAGCATTCCCTTGGTAGTTCAATTTGTAGCATGCTAAGTCTATAAATTAATTTAGGCAGTATCAATATTTTTATCATATTGGTTAGGCCTATATATGAATTCTTGATTTTATTAAAAAGTTTTGGAATTATTTGTATTTAAGCCTTAAGTATGCACCTACATTGAATCTCATATATTTTATACCTTATATATTTATTTTAATTGGAATTTCCCTTTTTAGCATTTATTCACAGGTTTTGTTACTGTTGTATTGAAATGTTATTGATTTTTGTGGATTTATTTTATAGCCTACTTTATTGAAGTTATTATTTTAGTTTCTTTGCTGATTCTCTGAGATTTTCTAAAATAGATCATTTATTAATATTATTTAGTCTCCTCTTTATTGATGGTTGTCTTTAATTTCCTTCTCTTGTATTACTTCTCAGTGGATTTCTAGAATAATGTCACATAATGATGGGGAGCTTGCCTTGTTCTGGTAGATTTCAGTTGAAGTCCTCCCTCTGACAAGTAGAGGTTGGGTAATCGAGGTCAAGGTGTTGGTTGGAGACTACACCAATGAAATCCCAGGTCCTATTTTTTTTAAGTCTTTCTCAGGCTAAAGATCCCTAGTTCTTTTCAGCTATGCTTTCTGTGGAATTCCATACTAGGACTGTTCAGCATGTTGGTTGGCCTCCTTTGTTCTATAAGGCTTATCAGTACACTTACTATTATTATATGGCACGCAGAACTAAACACAGTACTGCAAATGTGTTTTAGCCTGGGCAGGATTTTGACCATTCTCATCCTGTACTCTGTGAAGTCTGATGTCATATGATCTTTGTAGTGGTCATGTAAAATATTTCATGTATGTTGAACTTGAAGCTCACTAAATCTCCAGATATTTTTTAGGTGAATTGTCTGGTCATTCTTTTTTTTTTTTGCCTGGTGGAGGTGAATTTCTGAACCTAAATGTAAATTTTTTGCATTTATCTATTACATTTCTAATTACTAATTTTAGCCCACTGGTTTGGCATTTTGGGATCTTTTTGAATCCTAGTTGAATCCTATATTGTTAGCTTTCCTTCCCAGATTTGTGTCATTTGTAAATTTGATTATTTTGATATAGATGATTGTGTGTGTGTGTGTGTGTGTGTGTGTGTGTGTGTGAGAGAGAGAGAGAGAGAGAGAGAGAGAGAGAGAGAGAGAGAGAGAGAGAGAGAGAGAGAGAGAGAGAGAGAGAAAGAGAGGCAGGCTATGGAATGCAAGTAATAGGCTTCTAGGACTCTATTTCATTCCTGTAATCTTTTTACCCCAAAATAAAATCATTTATTAAATTGAATATGGTGACTCTTCCTTGTCTATGTCCCCTTCTGAATTTCCTTCTCTCTGTAGTGTATTTAAAAATATTTTGTTTTTACTCTTTAGTTTATTTTCATCTCTATTGATAGACTATAATTTATTCAGCTATTCTCTAACACAGTAACTCCTGTGGCACCCTATTATTTCAAGGATCAAGTATAAAAACTCATCTATTTGTCATTTAAAGTCTTTCATAACCTAGTCGAAATCTATATTGCCCCCTTTATTTACACATATTCTTCTTCAAAATAATGTGATCCAGTCAAGCTAGCTTTCTTACTGTTTCCTATACACTTCATCTCAGGCACTACCATCTCCTGTTTATTTTTGTACTGAGTTTGGAATTGGAGGAAGAATCCTACTCACTTTCATCTCTTAGAATCCTTAATTTCCTTCAAGGAAGCTTTTACATGAATCCTTTTCTGTGTCTCTCCCCCTGGCTGGTGGTACCTTCTCTCCAGAGATGTACTTAGAAACAGCCTGAAGGAGTGGAGGGAATGTGTGGACAAATTACACTTTTAAGATTAATCTGCATTATTAACAAGTTATCCACCACTTTAAGTCTAGAAACAAAAACAAAAACAAATTGGGCCCAGATTTTTAGCATTTTACAAGGTAAATATATGTTCATACTTAAAATTTAATAATTGTCTCTCCTGAGCCAGTTTGACCTTGCTCTAGCACACAGGTGTACCCCTGTCCCTCAAGTCCTTTGCATCTATTTTGTATTTTTCTAGTTTTAATTTCCTCTAATGCTATATAGTAATCCTTGGTAGTTTGATTAGTATTGCCCTGAATTTGTAAGTTCATATAGGTAATGGTGTCATTTTTATTATGTTGGCCAGCCATTATATTTAGTGGCCAACCACTTTATTTAATATATTTTATTACCTAGTTCAACCATGAATACTTAATTATAACTCCAGTTATTTAAGATTTTATGTCTAAAAAGAATAGTTGAATAGTTTGTGCCTTACCTGTCTTTGACTTCGGTTCCTCCTCAACAGTGTTTATTTTACCTGTTCCAAATTGAGCATTGTTCTCCTTGATGGAAGCAAAATAACCAGAATTTGCTGTCACAATGTTCCTTTTTGTCAGTACAACCAAAAGTGGCTAGTTACATGTTTTTATTTCTTTATTTCTTTCAGATTCCATTAGTCAAGAGCCCAGGTTTGGAAAAAAGGTAACAGATTGGATGCAGGACATTTGCATGAAGACATCATCTAAGAAAAAACAACCAAAGGTTCTTCCTTTGCATTCCAAGATGGCAGATACTGGAAAATGTGATGTTAATTTAGAGAAACAGAAGGGCAACCCAGAGAAACAATCCAGACAAATAACAATCACTTCCAGAAAAACTTTTAGTAAGGGGAGGGTACCTAACAGAAGCTTTAGCTTGGGGTCAGTCTCTGTTCCACTGTGGAGAAGGAAAAATCTTAGAAAATATGAGACACTTGGAACAAGCTTTGGGGATATGAAGAAGAACCTTTGTAAACATAACAAATTTAGGAAACCTTTCATTTATCACTCAGATCTGATTAAATTTCATAGACTGCATGGTAGAGAAAAACTCTATGAACACAGTGAATGTAGAAAAGTCTTTGGGAGACAATCAAATCTTGTTAAAAAATTAGGCATTCCTACAAGACAGAAATATTACAAACGTAACAAATATTGGAAAGTCTTTAACCGGAGGGGAGAACTGATTTATCAGAGAATTCCTCCTGGAGTAAAATTCTTTGAGTGTAATATGTGTGGGGAAGCCTTTAAGGAAAAAGAAATGCTCAAAAAACATGAAAGAATTCATACTGGAAAGAAACATTTTGAATGTAATAAATGTAGGAAAAGCTTTAGTCGAAAAGAAAATCTAATTACCCATAAGAGAACTCATACTGAAGTGAAATCCTTTGAATGTAGTGTTTGTGGGAAAAGTTTTGGACGGAAGGTACACCTTGTTAGACATCAAAAAATTCATACTCGAGTGAAATCATTTGAATGTAAAGAATGTGGGAAAGTCTTTGGTGAAAGGGGACTCTTTAGTATCCACCAAAGAATGCATACTGGAGAGAAATCTTTCACATGTAGTGAATGTGGGAAGGTCTTCAGTGAATGTAAAGCTTTCAAAAGCCATCAGAAAATTCATAGTGGAGAGAAACCCTTTGAATGTGATGTATGTAGGAAAGCCTTCAGTCAGAAGGGACACCTTATTTCTCATCAGAGAACCCATACTACAGTGAGACCTTATGAATGTAATGTGTGTAGGAAATCTTTCAGTCAGAAGGGACACCTGGTTTCTCATCAGAAAACTCATAAATGTAGTGAATGTGGGAAAATGTTCAGTGATAGTAATGTACTCAAAGACCATCAGAGAACTCACAATGAAGAAAAACGCTTTGAATGTAATGAGTGTGGGAAAGTCTTTCCTACAAGGGAATACCTCAGTACACACCAGAAAACTCATACAGATGAGAAACCCTTTAAGTGTAGTGAATGTGGGAAAGGCTTCAGCCAGAGGGAAGATCTTACTAAACATCAGGCAACTCATTCTGGGGAGAAACCCTTTGAATGTAATGTTTGTAAAAAAGCCTTTAGGCAGAGATCACACCTAGTATCTCATCAGAGAACTCATACTGGAGAAAAACCCTTTGAATGTAATGAGTGTGGGAAAGCCTTTGGTGAGAAGCGAACCCTTAATAGACATCAGAAAATTCATTCTGGAGTGAAACCCTTTACATGTAATGAATGTAAGAAAACCTTCAGCCGAAGGACAGGCCTTATTGTCCATCAGAAAGTTCATGCTAGAGAGAAAGGTTTTGAATGCAATGAATGTGGACAAATCTTTAGTAAGAATGAGATGCTAGAAGCTCACCAGAAAATTCATGCTGAGAAGAAACCCTTTACATGTGATGAATGTGGGAAAGGTTTTGTGAGGAAGGCATACCTTATTAGACATCAGAGAACTCACACTGGAGAGAAACCCTTTAAGTGTAACGACTGTGGAAAAAGCTTTGGCCAGAAGGTACACTTCATTTATCATCAGAGAATTCATGCTAAAACAAAAAATTTGGAATGTAGTGAGTGTAAAAAACCCTTTGGTGACAAGGTACTACTTAGTAGACATGAGAAAACTCATTCTGGAGTGAAACCTTTTAAATGTAATGAATGTAAGAGATCCTTCAGCCAAAGGACAAGCCTTATTATCCATCAGAGATCTCATACTGGAGAGAAACTCTTTCCATGCAATGAATGTGGGAAATTTTTCACCCAAAAGACAGTCCTTATTACTCATCAGAAGATTCATACTGGAGAGAAACCCTTTACATGCAATGAATGTGGGAAAGGTTTCATTCAAAAGGTAGTCCTTATTAGCCATCAGAAAACTCATACTGAAGAAAAACCTTTGACTTGTAGTGAAAAAGAGGAAACCCCTAATAATAATAAAATACCCCAAAGCCAACAGAAAGTTCCTCCTGGAGAGAAGCGATTTTTTTGCAGTGAATGTGGTAAAGGCTTCTGCTGGAGAGCCAATCTTATTAGACACCGGAAAGTTCACACTGGAGAGAAACCCTTTGAATGTAATGAATGTGGGAAAGCCTTCACTGAGAGGAATTACCTTGTTGCCCATCAGAGAATTCATACTGGAGAGAAACCCTTTGAATGTAATGAATGTGGGAAAGCCTTCAGTCGAAGAACAAACCTTATTACCCATCAAAGAATTCATACTAATGAGAAACCTTTCCCATGTAATGAGTGTGGAAAAGCCTTCAGTAGGGGTAAAGCCCTCAAAAAGCACCAGAGAATTCATACTGGAGAGAAATTCTTTGAATGTAATGTATGTAAGAAGGGCTTCAATCATAGGGGACACCTGGTTTCTCATCAGAGAACTCATAAGAGAGGGAAACCTTTCTCATGTGATCAGTGTGGGAAAGTCTTCTGTCGAAGGACAGTCCTTGTTAGACATCTCAAAACTCATTCTGGAGAGAAACCATTCTCCTGTAGTGAATGTGGGAAAGCCTTTGGTGAAAGTGAAACCCTCAAAAGGCATTGGAGAGTTCATACTGGAGAGAAACCCTTTGAATGTAATGTATGTAAGAAAGCCTTTAGTCAGAAGGGACACCTGCTTTCCCATCAGAGAACTCATACTGCAGCGGAAATCTTTGAATGTAACGAACGTGAGAAAAGCTCCAATGAGAAGGATCGTCCTAATAGTCATCAGAGAACCCATATTAGGGGAAAACCTTTCAAATGTATTGAATGTGGGGAAACCTTCAGTGAGAGTAAAGACCTCAAAAACCATCAGAAAATTCATACTGGAGGGAAACCTTTTGAATGTAATGTATGTAAAGAAACCTTTATTCAGAAGGAACAACTGATTTCTCATCAAAAAACTCATGCTGCAGTGAAACTCTTTGAATGTAATGAATGTGGGAAAACTTTCAATGAGAAGGATCATCTTGATAGCCATCAGAGAACCCATACTGGAGGAAAACCTTTCACATGTATTGAGTGTGGTGAAGCCTTCAGTGAGAGTGAAGACCTCAAAAAACATCAGGAAGTTCATACTGGAGTGAAACCTTTTGAATGTAACATTTTCAAGGAAGCCTTTAGTCAGAAGGAACACCTGATTTCTCATCAAAAAACTCATGCTGTAGTGAAACTCTTTGAATGTAATGAATGTGGGAAAACTTTCAGTGAGAAGGATCATCTTACTACTCATAAGAGAACCCATACTGGGGAAAAACTTTTCACATGTACTGAATGTGGGGAAGCCTTCAGTGAGAGTGAGGCCCTCAAAAAACATCAGAGAACTCATACTGGAGAGAAACCTTTTGAATGTAGTGTATGTAAGAAAGCCTTTAGTCAGGAGGAACATCTGATTTCTCATCAAAATACTCATACTTCAGTGAAACTCTTAGAATGTAATGAATGTGAGAAAACCTTCAATGAGAAGGATCATCTTACTACTCATCAGAGAACCCATACTGGGGAAAAACCTTTCACATGTATTGAATGTGGGGAAACCTTCAATGAGAGTGAGGCCCTCAAAAAGCATCAGGAAGTTCATAATGGAGAGAAACCCTTTGAATGTAATGTATGTAAGAAAGCCTTTAGTCAGGAGGAACATCTGATTTCTCATCAAAAAACTCATACTTCAGTGAAACTCTTAGAATGTAATGAATGTGAGAAAACCTTCAATGAGAAAGATCGTCTTACTACTCATCAGAGAACCCATACTGGGGAAAATCCTTTCACATGTATTGAATGTGGGGAAACCTTCAGTGAGAGTGAGGCCCTCAAAAAGCATCAGGAAGTTCATAATGGAGAGAAACCCTTTGAATGTAATGTATGTAAGAAAGCCTTTAGTCAGGAGGAACATCTGATTTCTCATCAAAAAACTCATACTTCAGTGAAACTCTTAGAATGTAATGAATGTGAGAAAACCTTCAATGAGAAAGATCATCTTACTACTCATCAGAAAACCCATACTGGGGAAAAACCTTTCACATGTATTGAATGTGGGGAATCCTTCAGTGAGAGTGAGGCCCTCAAAAAGCATCAGGGAGTTCATAATGGAGAGAAACCCTTTGAATGTAATGTATGTAAGAAAGCCTTTAGTCAGGAGGAACACCTGATTTCTCATCAGAAAACTCATATTGCAGTGAATTTCTTTGAATGTATTGAATGTGAGAAAACCTTCAGTGAGAAGGATCATCTTATTGCTCATCAAAAAACCCATGCTGGGGTAAAGCCTTTCACATGTATTGAATGCGGGAAATCCTTCAAAGAGAATAAACACCTCAAAAAACATTGGAGAACTCATCATGGAGAGAAATCTTTCGTATGTGGTGAAGGTGAGAAAGCCTTCAGTGAGCATGAAGCCCTCAAAAAACATCAGAGAGACCATGCTGGAGAGAAACCCTTTGAATGTAATGTATGTAAGAAAGCTTTTAGTCAGAAGGAACACCTGATTTCTCATCAAAAAACTCATACTGCAGTGAAACTCTTTGAATGTAATGAAGGTGAGAAAACTCTCGATGGGAAGGATAGTGGAGAGCAACCTTTCACATGTAATGAATGTGGAAAAGCCTTCAATGAGTGTAAAGCCCTCAAAAAGCATCAGAGAATTCATACTGGAGAGAAATCCTTTGACTGTAATCAGTGTGGAAAAACGTTTGGTGAGGAGGAACACCTTATCACACACCAGAAAACCCATACTGGAGAGAAAGCCTTTGAGTGTAGTGAATGTGGGAAAAGCTTTAGCCAGAGGGAAAATCTTGTTAGACATCAATTAATTCACACTGGGGAGAAATCTTTTGAACGTAACAAATATAGGAAATCTTTTAGTCAGAGGATGCACTTCATTTATCATCAGGGAATTCATGCTGGAAAGAAACCCTTTGAATGTAGTGACTGTGGGAAAGCCTTTAGTGAGAAGCGAACCCTTAATAGACATCAGAAAACTCATACTGGAGTGAAACCCTTTAAGTGTAATGAATGTAAGAAAGCCTTCAGCCGAAAGGCAATCCTTATTATCCATCAGAGAACTCATACTGGAGCGAAACCTTTTATATGTAATGAATGTGGTAAAGCCTTCAGCCAAACAGGACATGTCATCCGACACCAGAGAACTCATACTGGAATGAAACCCTTTGAGTGCAATGAATGTGGGAAATCCTTCAGTGAGAAAGATCATCTTATTACCCATCAGAGAAGTCATACTGGAGAGAAACCCTTTGCATGTAGTGAATGTGGGAAAGCCTTCAGCCGAAGAACAATCCTTATTACCCATCAGAGAACACATACTGGAGTGAAACCCTTTGAATGTAAGGAATGTAGGAAAACTTTCAGCCAGCGGGGACACCTCATTTATCATCAGAGAATTCATACCGGAGAGAAGCCCTATGAATGTAATGAATGTGGAAAAGCCTTCAGCTGGAGGGCAAACCTGCTTACTCATCGTAGAACTCATACTGCAACGAAACCCTTTGCGTGTAAAGAATGTGGGAAAACCTTCATTGAGAGGCAAACCCTTTTTAGACATAAGAGAACTCATACTTCACCAAAATCCTGTTCAGAGTAATGAATGTGGGTAGGTTTTTGGTGAGAGGCAGACCATCACCATACAGAAGAGAAAGAACACAGAATTGATGTCCTTTAATTTGTCATTAATACAGCAAAGCCTTTAGTGAGAATAAAGTACTAAAAAGCCACCAAAGATTTCATACTGGAGAGAAAGGTGCTGTTCCTAGTAGAGTGACTGGGTCGTATTAGGACATAAGACAAAATGGTCTGGTTGAAAGCTGGCCATATTTACTAGTGCAGTTTGCACTCATTCATCAGTCAAGACTTTTATCTGCCTCTCCTGCTCCAGCTTATCTGCTGACCTCCAATTCACATTTCTAATTGCCTTTTGACAAGTCAAACTACTTGTCCAGTAGACATCTTAAACTAAACATCTCCAAGACACAACTCATCTTTCCCCCTAAACACTTCCCCCTCCTACCTTCCCTATTATCTATTCACCCATCTCTCAGGCTCACAACCTAGGAGTCATCTTGAACCCACTTTTTCACACACACCCCAAATCCCAATCTATTGAAAAGACCTGTTGATTTCACTTCAGTTTTCTTACACTTCAATCACCACCATGTGCTCTTTGATCCGATGACTCTGGTCTCCTGGTTGTACCATGAACAAGACACTCCCATCTCTTGGGCATTTTCTCCGACTGTCCCCCATGCTTGGAATGCTGTTTCCTCAATTCCAACTACTAACTTCTTTGGTTTCCTTTAAGTCCCAACACAGATCTTTTACAGGAAGCCTTTCCCAACTGCTCTTAATTCTAGTGCCTTCCCATTGTTATTTCTTATTTATCCTGTATCTACCTTGCCTTGTATATATTTTTATGTTATCTCTCCCATTAGGTCATAAGCTCCTTGAGAGCAGGGACCGTCTTTTGCCTTTTTTTTTCTTTGTATCCTTTGAGCTTAGTATGGTGCCTGGCACAAAGTTGGCAATAAATGTTTATCAGTTGACAAAGAAAAGCCATCAGAACTCCCAGGGAGTTCAAAAGATGGGTAGATCAATTATCCCTTGAACTGGGGTCATGGTTTCTGGAGGTTCTGCTCATAGGATGCTATTCTAGGTAGGGACAAAAGGGGCAGCATCAGGTCTGTGGCAAGATGGACAGCTGTGTGGTGATGGGATGTGTAGTACCTTCACATCCTGAGATACCACTAGATTGCTGTAGAATTCTATAAATCAGTGGAGCATATGTGACTGATTCAGGATTTGATTTATTAATTGAACATTTCCCCCAAACTACTGCAATGTTGTTTGTTTATTTAAGGGTAACTTTACCCATATTTTCTTTCATTTATTTTATATTCTACGTAACAACAAAATCAAAGATGAAAACAAGAACAAAATTCCTGTAAAATCAGTAAGTTTTATTTGCAGTTAAAACAAATGTGAATATTTTAACATGACCAGAAAAGGTCTTCTTTGCTGTCTTTGGCCCCATGGCTTCCTGCTGCTCCATTTTGAGAAAGAGCCTAGAGCCACCATCTTTCATCCTCTGAGCTTTGCCCCCAGATGTTGCTCTGCCCTTTTATGTGTTGTCTTATTAGAATGTAAGCTCCTTGAGGGCATGAATTGTCTTTTTTGCTTCTCTTTGTATCTCCAGTGCCTGATACATTGTAAGTGTGCTTAATGCCTGTTGACTCTGGAAGTCTTTATATTTACACAGGCAGGATATTGTTGTTCCTTAGATAATCATCCTCAGTGGCTATGTTGCTCTTACTCTATAGTCTTCACTTTGTATTACTTCAGAGAAATACTTTTCTTTGGAATTTACAAATGAGATGATAGTGGATAGAGTGCTGCGCCCGGAGTTAGCAATAGCTGAATTCAAATCTCACTGCAGATGTTTACTAGCTGTGTTACCCTGGGTAAGTCATTTAGCTTCAATTCCCTCAACTATAAAATGGGGATAATAATAGCACTGACTTCCCAGGGTTGTCGTGAGGATCAAATGAGATACATGTAAGTTGCATAGCACAGTGCCTGAGCGTAGTAGGGACTTTGTAAATGCTAGCTGTTATTATTATCATCATCATTATTGGATGTGTCATATCTTGGGGCACATCAGTATTACATTATTTTTATAAAAATGTGTTTACCTATTTCCCCGAGTCAAAGAATGTGAAGGGTTTTTTTGCTATTATGAATAATGCTTCTATGAGTATTTTTGTGCAAATAGATTCTGTATCCCTGTAACTGCTATTGTACCCTAATGCATGAGATCTATGTAAATGCTCCTGGGCATGGGACTGAATTTCCATGACTCCAAGAGAGATTCAGGTCTTTTTCTTTCTTGGAAAAGTCCCTGACATCAGCCTGATATACCAAATGCCATCATAGACTCTTTTGTGGCCATCTTCTTTGTCAATACTTTCTGCTCTTGGTGGATTCACTTGTACTTAGTACCTTTTTCACAGTTACTATCTACAGCTACCAGCCCTCCTTTTGCAGAGCTATATTATTCATTCATTTGTTTAATTCTATCACTTTTTGGACTGACTTATCAATTAAGAGTTTCTGTCAAACTATATTGTCATTCCAATTTTTTGTCGATGTTTTAAAAAAGTATTAATGTGATAGATACCAGTAGATAATGTGATAGATATCAATCATTTCCAGATACAAATGAACAGAAAGAGAGGGGCTTAGGGTGATCTGCGGTGATCAGACTGCAGGCACCTAGCCTGTCTCCTGATGCTAAGCCTTTCCAAAATGGCATCATGAAGATGGCCACCACCATCAAAAGTATGCACCCATCCTGCCTTCCCGCTTTGCTCAGGCCTCCTGACTATTCCCATTTTTTCTGATGGGATGGAGCATCATCAGGGTTTACTGTCCATCCCAGCCTTTCCTCCCAAGATCCTCCAAGCCTTACCATGTGCTGTGCCTCTGTGCCCTTTATTCCCCCAGCCCTGTCATCTGAACTACCTAAATAAAGGCCTTTTCCATGTAGGACTGTTGGCCTTGCCATCTCCCCGCTGCTGCACCCGTCTGCTCTCCCTCTGTGAGAGTGTGAGCTCTTGGAGAGCAGATCCCGTTGTGACTTTTGTGTTTGTATTCCTCATTGCTGGCCCAGTGCTTGGTGTGTAGTAGCTTAATTGTTGTAGACTTGTAACCCTAAACCTTTTTAAAAAACTAATTGTGAGCTTAAGAAACACCAGTTAAAAGCTGGCATTTCCATATCCATAAACAAGATTTCATATGAAACTGAATCTCAGTTATTTTGGCTTGTGTTTGTTTGTAGCTATATAATAAACCCAAATGTAACTTTCAAAACTGTCTTGCTTATGTGTGATTCTTGTCTTCTGGGTATCTTAAAATAATGCTTCAATATCCCTTTTTTCTGGCAACCCTATTCCCAGTCCTCTCCCACTACCCCCTCCAATCCAATTTATCAGAAACGAAACCTTGTAACAAATATGCCTAGTCAAGCAAAACAAATTCCTATATTGGCCATGTCCAGAAATGTACGTCTCATTGCAGCTTGAGTCCATGTACATCTCTATTAGGAAATATGTAGTATGCATCTTTAGCAGGTCTCTAGCATCAATTCTAGTTCTTAAAAGTTTTTGAAAGTTTCTTTTGTCATCAAAATGTATGTGTTACTATATATATTATTTATTCTTCTGGTTCTGCTAACTTCACACAGCTACAATTCTTATAAGTATTTTTGGGTTTCTCTGAAAGCAACCACAAAGTCATGATGTAGTAATCTGTTATATTCAGATACCAGAATTTATTCAGCTGTTCCCCAGCTGATCAAGTATATACGTAGGTTGTCATTCATTCTTAGCAAAATGACCATCAAGCACATCTTGTCCAAAGAACTCTGGGGCAAGCTGAAGAGACAGGGTCCAGCCCCTGAAGGGTGATGACAACACATATAACTCCCATATGAAGTACACTTGTCACCAAAGTATCATTGGCCAACATTCAAGTCTTCTTTACTGTAACCCTTTTTTTAAAGCAATTCTCATTCTAGCCCCCCACCCCTCAAACAATTCACAATAGCAGATCTCAATGAACTGGCCACACCTTTAATGACTAGGCATTTCAGGCATTGTTACTTAGTTTTTCACAGATGATTGATTACTCAGCCCAAACATATATGGAAAGTATTAATTCATTAAGGTAATACTTTAAAACAATCCTGGAAGGTGAGAGTTCACTCCTTATTTGCAAGAAGCACATACATAAAGGCCAGCTGTCAGTCCCCATCCTTTACTTATGTCATTATTTCCCCCTCTGGTTGGACTAGAAACACAGGTTATCAGTTATTGATTTTAACAGTAATATTATCAGCCAACCCCCCAACCCCAAATCCCCAGTAGGGCTGTCTGAACGACAAGACTTTGAGCTAAGATTAATTAGAAAATCTATTCAGATTAGATGCAGCATCTAATTAAAGTCCCAACACATCTGTCCCCAAGCATTAATTAACTTTTCTTTTATGGGAAATGTTTTACATAATGTGGGGCTTGGTTTACGCAATCCTTTTTCTGGGGCAGTTTCTGCCATTCAGGTATCTGTGCAAATATAGACCAAGGAATGTAAGTATCATGGCTTCTAGGTTTTGTTATGGAAATAAAAAGAAGAAAGCTTAGAATTGAATTACTTGGCCCCGTCTCTTGGCATCTTCTCCCATTTCAAAATGCCTACATCTCTTAATGTCCAGCACCCTCTCCCACCAAACGTGTTGGCCTCAATACATTTAAGCCTCAGGACAATCAAACATTGCTCCATCATGTCATTGTTCCTCTTTGAAAATGAAAGAAAAGTAACAACATTGAAGCTGCATACGTGTTTACATGTACTTGTTTGCCGCATTGGAATACAGTGGTTTAGGCCTTTCCCCCACTGCATGCTTGGCCTTGTTTGACCAAATTAGCTGTTATGCTTCTGGTCATAACTCCTTTGCCCCTAACTTCAGAGGGAGTCTGCCCTTTCGTTCACCACTTGGTGAGGCTAGTGATGGCTATACTTCCTGTAGCAAGTTCTCCTCCACTCTAGTGGCAGGTCTGTCAGCTAAAAGAGCTCATGTATTTATCAAGGGCAGCATAAAGCACTGGAGCCATGCTCAGGATACAAGCACAAAGACTTCAATAAACATGTATTAAGCACTTCCTATGTACCTGGCACTGGGCTTAGTGCTGGGAATACACAAAGAGACAAAAGGAGGGCCTGCCCTCAAGGAGCTTCAGGAATTCGGAATGGGGAAAGCAACATGTGAACAAATACAGACAAAGTGAGATCTATACAGGATAAACAGGAAATAATTAAGAGGAAAAGATCGTGGGAATTAAATGTTAGGGAGGGCTTCCCCAGGGAAGTCAGTTGTGGGAGTGGAGGGAAAGGGCATAGGAAAATGGCTTCCTATCCACAGTGCACCTGCATCCTCATAGGGGAGATAAGTCCATTTAAAGATGTATGCAAATTCATTGTTATTTATCTTTTGTTTTTGAAGCAAACCAGTGACATCATGGGGGTAATTCTTGACTTGCATGTGAGTTGGATTTAAGTGAGTCAGAGCTGCACAAAGTCCTCAGCCTCTCTCTTCCTGAGTCATCAAAGTCCAAATGTCAGGATGTCCGGTCATGGCCCAGGATGCAGTGGATGACTTTGTTGCCTTCAGTGTCCACAGGGGAAGTCTTCAAATGCTTGGGGTAGACATGACTCACTGACAGGTTTGGGACCTGTCACCCTCCATCTGGTTTAGCCATCTGCTGAAAAGCTTTTACCAGACTATGGCCCCTGTGTATGCTACCAGTTTTTGGAGCCAAGGTGGGTAGAGCTGGTTGGGTGAAGGTGGACACCAAAGGTGAATGAGCAGCTCCCACACCAGTGGTGCTAGGTCCTCCTGAACACCACACACCCCACAGCTTCACTGCAATATCAAATACAAATAAAGTTATCCCTTCCACGTTGCAACTTTCTCCATCACAGTCAATATATTACAGGTTGGCATAAGGAATTAAATGGGAATTTGGGGGAGTTTTATAGAAGTCACAGATGACACGCAAAGACCAGCAGATGACACAGAAAAAAGATTGAAAGTAAGAAATGCATTAAATATATGTATAATTTATAATATCAACATTTTATCTGTTAATACCAAAATAATTCATACTTCTTCTGGTATGGGGAAGGGGGGGGTCAAAAAATTTTACGTGGATTTTCCACATTCAGGGAATGTGGTGTGTGTGTATGTGTGTGCGTGTGTGTGTGTGTGCTGTGCCCCTTACCCCAGCAATGTGGAAGGGATAACTATATATGTAAAATAATTTAATATAAAGTAATTGAGGACAAAGGGCTCTGTAGTTGGGGGATCAAGAAAGGCTTGATTCCTAAATGATCTCTCCTTGAACTCTTTTGCAAGTCAGTTGTTTTTGGTATCAGATATCTTCCCTTTTTTTCAATATTTTGATATTGTTTTAATATTTATTATTGTTTCATAGAACACTGATTTATGTGATTGGGTAAGATTTACCACTTTCTCTCCCTATTCTTTTCCTTCACAATTTTGTTCTCTTTATTTCTAATATAAATTTATTTGTTTAACTTTTTACATTCATTTTCACAAAATTTTGGGTTTCAAATTTTCTCCCCATTTGTCCCCTTCCCCCACCCCAATACACCGAGCATTCTAATTTCCCCTATCACCAATCTGCCCTCTCTTCTATCCTCCCTCCCTTCTCTTGTCCCCATCTTCTCTTTGGTCCTGTAGGGCCCGATGACTTTCTATTCCCCATTAACTGTATTTCTTATGTCCTAGTAGCAACAACAATACTAAACAGTTGTTCCTAAAACTTTGAGTTCCAAATTCTCCTCATCCCTCCCTCCCCACCCATTCCCTTTGGGAAGGCAGGCAATTCAATATAGGCCATATCTGTGTAGTTTTGCAAATGATTTCCATAACAGTCGTGTTGTGTAAGACTAACTATATTTCCCTCCATCCTATCCTGCCCCCCATTGTTTCTATTCTGTCTTTTGATCCTGTCCCTCCTTGAGTGTTGACTTCAAATTGCTCCCTCCTCCCATTGCCCTCCCTTCCATCATCCCTCCCTCCCTGCTTATCTCCTTCTCCCTCACTTTCCTGTATTGTAAGATAGGTTTTCATACCAAAATGAGTGTGCATTTTATTCCTTCCTTTAGTCAAATGTGATGAGGGTAAACTTCATGTTTTTTTTTCTTCAGCTCTCCTCTTTTTCCCTCCACTAAAAAGTCTCCTGCTTGCCTCTTGAATGAGAGATAATTTACCCCATTCCATTTCACCCTCTCTCCTCCCACTACATTTCTCTCTCACCATTTACCTTAATTTCTTTTAAGGTATGGTCCCATCCTATTCAATTCACTCTGTGCTCTCTGTCTCTGTGTGTGCATGCATGTGTGTATGTGTGCACACATGTGTGTACATGTGTGTGCGTGTGTGTACGTGTGTGTGTAGTCCCACCAACTACCCAGATACTGAAAAGTTTTAAGAGTTACAAATATAGTCTTTCCATGTAGGAATGTAAACAGTTCACTTTTGGTAAGTCCCTTATGAGTTCTCTTTGCTGTTTGCTTTTTCATGCTTCTTCTCATTCTTGTGTTTGAAAGTCAAATTTTCTTTTCAGCTCTGGTCTTTTCATCAAGAATGCTTGAAAGTCTTCTGTTTCATTGAAAGACCATATTTTCCCCTGAAGTATTATACTCAGTTTAGCTGGGTAGGTGATTCTTGGTTTGAGTCCTAGTTCCTTTGACTTCTGGAATATCCTATTCCATGCCCTTCGATCCCTTAATGTAGAAGCTGCTAGATCTTGTGTTATCCTGATTGTATTTCCACAATACTGAAACTGTTTCTTTCTAGCTGCTTGCAATATTTTCTCCTTGACCTGGGAATTCTGGAATTTGGCCACAATGTTCCTAGGAGTTTCTCTTTTTGGATCTCTTTCAGGCGGTGATCGATGGATTCCTTCAATACTTATTTTGCCCTCTGGTTGTAGAATCTCAGGGCAGTTTTCCTTGATAATTTCATGAAAGATGATGTCTAGGCTCTTCTTTTGATCATGGCTTTCAGGTAGTCCCATAAAATTGTCCCTCTTGGATCTATTTTGCAGGTCAGTTGTTTTTCCAATGAGATATTTCACATTCTCTTCCATTTTTTCATTCTTTTGCTTTTGTTTGGTGATTTCTTGGTTTCTCAGAAAGTCATTAGACACCATCTGTTCCATTCTAATCTTGAGAGAACTATTTTCTTCAGTGAGCTTTTGAACCTCTTTTTCCATTTGGCTAATTCTGCTTTTGAAAGCATTCTTCTCCTTATTGGCTTTTTGAACCTCTTTTGTCAATTGAGTTAGCCTATTTTTCAAGGTGTTATTTTCTTCAGCATTTTTTTTGGTCTCCTTTAGCAAGGTATTGACCCGTTTTTCATGCTTTTCTTGCATCTCTCTCATTTCTCTTCCCAGTTTTTCCTCCACCTGTCTAATTTGCTTTTCAAAATCCTTTTTGAGCTCTTCCATGGCCTGAGCCCACCGGACATCCACCTCAGATGTCTGGGATAGAGAGGCCCCGACCTCCATGTCCTTCCCTGATGGCAAGCATTGTACTTCTTCATCAGAAATGAAGGGAGGAAGGAACATCTCTTCTCCAATAAAGTAGCTCTCTATGGTCTTATTTGTTTCCTTTTTCTGGGCATTTTCCCAGCCAGTTACTTGACTTCTGAGATTCCTCTCCACCCCCACCTAGATCTGCCCAGCTAGTGCTTGGGGTCTGAGATTCAAATGCTGCTTCCCAGCCTCAGGGCTTTCCGTGGCAGGCGTGGCTGCTATTCAATGTGAGCTTAAGTTCTGTTGCTCAGGTAGGGGCAGGGCCGCCTCCCAGGCTCAGTTTCCTCAGGGGGTTTATGGGGAGACCTTCAGTAATGGAGCGGAGCTCCTGCTTGCTTGAGGAGCCAGGGTCTGCTGCTGTCCCTGTCTCTGTGCCCGAGGGGGCCTGAGTTGTAGAGACACCCTGCTCCCCTCTCAGCCAGTCCAGAAGTCTCTCTCACGGACCTGTAGCGCCTGTGGGTGGAGGGACCTTCGTGGCCAGAGGTTCTGTCCCTGAAGCCTGCTCGGATCTGTTCCTCTCGGGGCTGCGCAGGCAGGGCTGGGCTCCGCTGTCCAGTGCGCAATGGACCTTTGGTGCCGGTTTTTCAGGGGTCTTTGGAACGGAAATCTCCTCCACTGTGTTGCTGCGTGGCTTACACTGCTCCAGAATTCGTGGGGAGTTCTTTCTACAGGAAATTTATGGGCTGTGGATTCAGAGCTAGCATATGTGAGTCTTTCTACTCCGCCATCTTGGCTCCTCCTTCCACGCTCACTAAATTTGATATGCTGTTCTCTTTATTTCTTTAAAAATCTGTTCATTCTTCTAGATTCAGAGTTCTTGTAGGAAATCCATTTTTTTCCTTTGAGTCTTTTCTTGCAGTTAGAGGTACTTTCTCCTTTGGGGGAGTGGGATTTCTAGATTTGTAATAATGTTCAATACTGTTGGATTTAAAAAAAATGTACCCATCTTTCCAGCTTTAATTCCTGAATTGAGGATCCCAGTGCACTTTTAGGTGGAGTGGTTTGCAATATTTTGTCTCACTCTGGGTTTCCTGGGTTCCTGTGATAAGCACCTGCCAAGTTAGATCACCTTACATCTCTGAAATTCAGACTTCCTCAGGCTATATCCTGTCCCCTAGTTGTTCTGAGAGACTACTCCGTGTGAGTGTTGGCCTTGTTGATGGGACTTCCTTTATTTCCTTTGGACTTCTGGCTGACTTTGTACACAAAGTCTAGGGTGGAAGAGGTTGCTGTTATTTTTTTATTGGATTTCTCTATCATTCTGATTGTTCAAATTTCAGGGTAGTAGGTACATGGGAACTGGACAGTCTTTCCCTTTTGGGCAGTCATCCTGACCAGAATTACTTCACCTCGTTTTACAGAGAAGGAAACTGAGACCCGAGGAGATCCATGAGTATGTACTTATGTGTGTCATTGCTTCTATTGGAATGTGTGTATATGGATATTTGTGTGTGCAAGAATGTGAGTAAATAAATGGATGGTATATGTAAGCAGACACATATAAAGGTGAGTGTGTGATAGTTCAGGTGTATGTCTGTTCTCAGCACCACACCTTAATGCATCTGTGTGACCTTCCTCTGACTTTTTTTCTCCACACATCTTCCAAGGAGAGCTGCTTCTACCCAGGAGCCAAATCCTACCCCCTCCCAGCTGTTTCTGCCCAGGATCTTCCCCCAGTACTCTGGGGACTTTCTCCAGACTGGGGCAACCTAGATCTGCCAGCTCCTGCCTGTTTTAAGGCAGACCTCCTAGGCCTTATGGAGTGCAGCCTCACTCCAAGGAGCTTGAAGCACAGGCCTTGAACAGTCTCATCATCTGCTTCTCTTAATGGGCCTCTCTCTATCCATTGATACTTGTCTCTGAATCATTCCTCAGTGGTTAATGTACTCCTAAGCCTTCATACTCTTCCCTTCCCAATGATTCTGAAATCCCTGCTGCTATCCCAGGACAAACCTCATCACCAAGTCCCTTATTCCCATCCTCCTCCACTCTACTCTTCCAATGTCCTGCTCCAGCTCTACCCACCCTTTACACTGCCTTCTGAGTGCTTGTTTCATTAGCAAACTTGTTTTCTTTTTTCACTCCCAACATCTTTTCTGTCCCACTGAGATCTTGTTCCCTGCTGAGGATGGTTCTTCTCTAGATGATCACCAGTGGTGGTAGAAGTCAAATAACATCTTGTTCCCCAGTGCTCCTTCCATGCTCTGCCTCCATCAGCTTCACTCATTGACCTCTTCTTCTTTGTGGTCCATTCAACATATCAAGTTCTGATAGCTAACGTCTATTGACCCCCAGGAAAGTGTCCTTTTTTCCTCAATGACTCTAGTACCTGACTTATAGTCTTTTTCTCTAGACCACTTCCTAGCTTGCTCCTCAGAGACTTAAGCATGCATAATGCTTCCTTTAGATCCTTAACTCCCCAGTTTCTCAATCTACTCAGTCCGCTTGTATTGTTCCATTCCATCTCAGTAGCACATACAGATAATCACAGCCAGAATCTGACCATCAACCACAAGTATTCCATTTCTATGTTTGTAACCTTTGAAATTAATATATTTTATACCACTTTTATCATTCTAGCATTGCTCTATGACCTTTTTACCTCACTGTGGCATCCAGTCTTTCCATCCCTTGCTTCTTTTCTAGGCCCCCTCCTTCCCCTTCCACATCTCACCTCAGTAAATCAGTTCAACCCTAGACTGTCCTCTGCACTCAAGTCGCCTTGTCCCATGTGTCCATCCCAAACCTTGGATCACTTCCACCATGTGCAGCCTTTACTCCTATTCATGGACTGCTAGATAGAACTGTCCTAAATCACAAAAACTGCTAGACTGAATCTACTACAAATTTATGTTTAATATTTTCACCTGGGCCTTCCCAGCAACATGGCAATCTTTTTGCACCTCCGTAATTAATCTGATACCCTGCTCACTACAGTGTTTATTCTGAACCTTCTTGTCCCTTCTTAAGCCTCTCCTCCCATGCTCTCAGCTGAGGACAACTTCATAGTTCACTGAAAAGAGTCCCTCTTCTTCCTTATCCCACACATTTCTCACATGTCTCTCACTGTCTCTTCCCTTAGTCTGTCTCATATAAAGAGCTGGCTCTTCCCTTTGCTCAGGCACATCTTTTAACAAGTATCCTCTATCTTATTTTCTCTAGAAGATTGCTTCCTCCAGCATTGCCACTCAGATATCTTTAACTTTTCCAATCTGTCATATGTTTTCTGCTCATTGCAAAGAAATCCATATTTCCCCCATCCTTAGAAAGTGCTCACTTGATCTGACCCTCCTCTATAGCAATTGTCCTGTATCTCTCCTCCCCTTTGTGGCTAAACTCCTTAAGAAAGCTGTCTATAATCTTTCTACTCTGAACTTCATGCCTCTATTTACCCTCCTCTTTCTTCCAAGCCCTCTACAATTTGGCTTTTAATTTCTTTATTCATTTTGAAACCTAGCTTCAAAGTTACCAGTAATCTCTTTTTAAGTTCAATTTTCCTTCATTTTCAGTTCCAAATTCTCTCCTCCATACTATTGAGAAGAGAAAACAAAAGGAAAAATATTATAAATCCCATACTAGGATCCCAGTCACAGTTGTGGGTCATAGTCCCAGGGTAAGGAGGAGTACTAGCATACCAGAGCTTGTAGCCACAGAGGAGCAGGGACCCTCAAACAACTTATATATTTTATCATGCAGGTCATTCAGCCATTGTTTTCTTGTGACTATTTGAACTCTACTGTAAAACTTAGAGAGTCCCAGGGCAGCAGGCCCCCTGTGTTGGCTCTCTTCTTTGGTGGACAACTTAGTAAACTTTCTAAAACTGTATTCAGGTTTGGGTTTGTTGTCAACCAACAATTTGGTGTACTAATGGGATCCCTGATGGTTAAAGCAAGAAGTCTGGAGGCTCTCTGTGGCTATGGATGCTGAGTAAGTCTCTGTGAGCTCAGGATCAAGGTGAATGGGTCCAACCTATATGTGATTAATTGGTATGGTAAGAATCTGGTGAGTATTCTGGGGTTAGCCCTGGTCAAAGTTTCTCCTGGACCCAAACTAAGTTGTTAAGAATGAGGACTCTGGTTGTCTAGAAAACTAGGGACCTGTACTTAGCCTTAACGCCTTAGTCCAGGGATTCGTACTATCCTGGAACAAATTAGTATCCCTCTTGGACAGAGCGCCCAGAGTTTTGGGGATGGAACTTCAATCTGGTGAAATTCAGCTAGTCCTTCAGCACATCTCTCTCTCTCTCTCTCTCTCTCTCTCTGTCTCCCTTTCTTTCCTCTCTCTCCCCTCTTCTCTCTCTCTCTTCTTTCTGTCTCTCTTTTTCTTTCCTCTCCCCCTCTCTCCTTTTCTCTTCATTCCTGTACTTCTCTCATCAACCCTCTTCTGACTACTAAAAGATGTCAGGTTAATGTAGGAAGCCAAAATTTGGTCAACACAGGCAGTAAACTTGGAAAGAATGGGGCTTCCACTTCAGATGTCCTCCTGTGTTCACAAAGTTGTATTTATCTTGGAAATTTTGAAGGGAAAACCCAACTGAGCTATAAAAACTGGTGTAAAAACTTGCTAAAAATGAGCTTAGAATAGTGGAAAAGATTAATGAAGTTTTATGTCTAAAACAGTTATCTATAGCATGTTAAAATTCTGATGCTAAACTCTCTTCACTAATAATTAAGGACTTATTTCCACCAACCTTTTTATCAGACTTTCAGTGGGAGGTAGAGTTTTAAAACAGGCAAGAAAAATCCAAGAGAAATCTAAGTAAACATCAAAGACTAATCACAGGGGACTATGTAAGCACAGACTGTTTACCTTTTATAGGAGGAAATGTAAAATAGATGTCTAAGATTGTTATTAGAAATTGGATAGTTTGAAAGAAAGATTGGAGTAGACTTGAGTATGATGTGATTCTAAAAAGTAACCATTTAGGGAAAGGTAAAAAGAGTAATTATTTTTATACAAATGAGATTTGAGAGGAAGAACTGACAGAGAAATTAGATGAGGGAGAGGAACTTGTAGTTGTGGAAACCCATCCTCACTGAGTATGGATTATAGAGGGAGCAATACACAGATAGCTCAAAGGTTATAAAAGTCTTCTAAACACAGAAAGAAATAAAAGACTAAGAGGAAAGGGAAGAGGAGGGAATAAGGGAGGATGTCAGAGTGGGGGGAGAGGATAAGGGAAGGATCTTTGATGGGGGGGATAGGTTAAGTAATAGGGAGGCAAGGTAGTAGGTAGAATTAAAGGGACAGGAAATAAGAGATACACACAAACATAAAATAAATATCAGGACTAGAAATTATTAGAGAAAAAAAGCAGGGGTAGTAATCATGATCTCGAAGAAAAAAATAAATTTAATCAAAAGAAAAGAAAGGGAAACTCCACTATATATCTAACACATTAATCAATATTGTTTTAGACTATTTAAAATAATCAGACAGGATGAGGTTGGAATATTGTTGTACTATAGAAAACGATGCTGGTGGACTTAGAAAAATATGGAAAGACCTATGAAGGAAGAGGTTATTCACCCTCAGAGAAACCCAGGACAAACAAATATAGTATGGTCTTACAGAGAGGCATATAAATGTATATGTCTATATAGGAATATGATTATAGCTTAAGTATATGTATGAAGTGTATATACATGTGTATGTGTTTGTATGTATATGTATGTGTTTGTATGTATATATGCATATATATGTGTGTGTCTCCATACTTAATTGTAGTCTTCTGGGGCGGGGGAGAGAGAAGGAGAGAAAAGTGCAGGGAACAAAAGAAAACTTACAAGGAAGCAAAGAAAGGATAGACAACTCGGAGCACAATGCATAGTATTTATTATATAGGCTTTCTTGAAATGGAAATTTATTGCGGTTTATTTCTGCTGTGCACATGGCAATGCCTTTTTCTTTTCTTATTTTGTATGTAAGTTTATAATATGTTTCTTTTTCTTTTGTATTGTGTACTTAAGTTTTAGTACTTAAATAATAGGCAAGAAAACTGCAAGACATCATCCCTGTCTTCTCAGATTTAGCCAGGTTAAGGTTGCAGAGATGAAGACAGACAAGATAGAAAGGAAATATTTTTTGGGTTTGAAGAATTTTATGGCATTATAAATAAATTTCATGGCATTAAAAATCGAGACTAAATTTGTAACTGAAATGTAATATCTTTATTGCAAATTTATAAGTTCGGGTTTGAATGTTTTTTGTAAATGCTAAAATATCTTAGTGGATTATTTTGGGAAGAGGTTTGTAACTCTAGGACCAAGATTATATGCCAAGAGCACTTAAGATCATTTTTCCCTCTTCACTTTAGGAAGCTGAGAGATTCACAGTTTTAATAAAAGGTAATTTCACTGTCTAGAGAATGCTAAGAAACCCTTAAAGCAAAGAAAAGAGAAAAAATGGATTTCAGTCTGCAGTCTTTAGG
Organism: Bettongia penicillata ogilbyi; assembly: GCA_023548195.1. Taxonomy (NCBI): domain Eukaryota; kingdom Metazoa; phylum Chordata; class Mammalia; order Diprotodontia; family Potoroidae; genus Bettongia; species Bettongia penicillata. The sequence goes on along the minus strand of JAJHZJ010000134.1, from coordinate 13,601,680 downwards.
CCTTCTCAAATGAAAATTTACTCTTAGAATTATTTACCTTGCCACTGTCTTTTCTTTTGAATGATTCAACATAACTTAATTGTTTGTGTAAAGTAGAAGCAAAACCATCTAAAAGAAACTGAAATAGACGATGCAACTCAAAATTTAAAAGTTTTGCAACTAATTAGTATACAGTATAAGAAATTTGTATAGGGGAGATTTGGTGGTGTGTTAGATGGAGATATGATTGTTCAAAAAACAATGAGATGACTAAAGAAAAGTGTTAAGGGAAAGTGAAGTGTTAAGTAAGAGTATGAAAAGAAAGTTATAGTTCTGAAGTTTGTGGATTTTAGTCAAAGTTTATTGGAAGAGAATATAGAGAGAGGTTAAGCAAGAGGAGATAAGAGAAGAATGGGCAGAAAGTTTTTAAAAAGTTGGAGTTCATTTGACTGACAGTGTGCATGAAACAGTTGGAAATAAAGGGTTTGGAAAGAGAAGTTTGAGAAGGTTTTGGTTTTCTTTTTTTAAATCTTACTGAGATAAGAACATGAGAAACTTTCTCTGCCCATAATTTGTAGACATTGGTTGAGAAAAGCTTTCTAGCAATTTAAGCTAGACAGTATTCTATCAAGTTATAAATGTTCAACAAATGGAAACTAAAGAATAAATTTGCAACAATTATTTGAGTATATCATACTAAAATTCTGTTCTTGAAGGATTATTAGAAGGGTATGTTCCAACCTTTAGAGTCTCAAGGGCCACAAAGAAGGAGATAAGAAATTGAGACTGCCATCATAAATCTTCGGAACTGAATTGTAAAAGCAATGGACTCTATAATTTGGGGTGCTGGCAGCTAATATCCATGGGAAAAATAGAGGTTTTGAGTTATGCCATTTGTGATTGTAAATTCAGATTTGATTTGGTTTTTGCTCTAAAAGTAAATTATGATATGATCTCATTCAAAGTGAGATGTATTCTCCTATTATAATAGGTAGATCAGACCTTACCACAAAATACATTTTATATTTGGTATTAAGGTGATATGCTCAGACATTACATGAATAAGAATCAAAAGTATAATTTCTTCAAAATTTCTGGCAAAAAATGATAAATTCATAATATTGTTATGCTATTGTTAGGTTTCTAATTTCTCGTATTGTGATTTTTTTTGAAAATTACTGTATGAAAAATGCTGTTAATTTGAAAAAATAATACCCAATATGTGATTATGATGGAATACTATTGTACTGTAAGAAATGATGAGCAGGACATTCTCAGAGAAACCTGGAAAGACTTACCTGAACTGATGCAAAATGAAATGTGCTGTGTACAAAGTAATAGTACAAAGTCAGTACAAAGTCAGCTGTGAATGACTTCGATATTCTCAGCAATACAATGATCCAAACAGCTCTGAAGGACTTATAATGAAAAATGCCATCCATCCTCAGAGAAAGAACAGGTGGTATCTGAATATAGATTGAAGTATATTTTTACTTTATTTTTCTTGAGGTTTTTTTTCTTGTCTGTTTTTTTTCACAACATGACTATTATGACTACACATGTATAACCTCTGTGGAATTGCTTGCCTTCTCAGTGGGGAGTGGGGCTGGGGAGGGAGGAAGAAAGACAATTTGGGACTCAAAGTTCTAAAAAGGAATGTTAAAAATTGTTCTTACATGTAATTGGGGAAAAATAAAATACTAAATAAAAGCTTTAAAAAAAAAAAACTGATGCCCAGAGGGTGACGAAATGATGTCATTAGAAAATTTAACTCCTCTTTTGATCAGAATGCTGTGAAATTATAAATTTAAGCTCTCACTAGAGACTATTTTCATCATGGTTAAAAAATTCTTGCAAGCATTTAATTGGGTACATTTTGCTTTAAAATTAATAACAATTATTTAGTGTTTGGGAAAAGTAGAAAGATTAGATCACTTTTGCTAAGAACTCGGATATATATATATGATGGGCTTTCAAATGTTTCTATTAAGAAAAAATGAGAAAAGAATAAGTGTAAATTTATATCCATGAAGTTTAAACTGGTTTTCTCCACATGAAGGAGTTACTGGAAAATCAAATTTAAGAGGTTGTGTTTGGCCTTACTAAATTGTATTAAGTTTTATCACTAGCAGGTTTTTGTGCCATTGCCTAAGGAACCTCTGCAAGTAACTTGAAACCAGGGACGTGGATCTATTAGGAAGAACATCCCTCAGAGCTGCTTTGTGAACTAGGCCTTTTCCAGAATTTCAAAGAGAAAATGTTTCCAAGGACCAGGTGGCTATAAAAGATAGTTAAGACCCAAAATGAAATATTTTCATTAAATGGACATTAGGAGTGGCTTACCAGGAACAAGACTTTATGTTAATTAATACTGATGATCATTACTTTATTACTCTTGCTTTAATGTTTCCTGGTACTCATGTTTGCTTGTAGAAGTATATGTCCAAATTCAGGGCATTTATTGTTTGAAGAACAATACCATTTCTCCTGCAACTTCTGGTTAAATGTATGTCTTCTATTAATTTTAACCTCATCTGACCAAAATGTGACTCATGGAATCATAATGTTATGGGAAAATTATTTTGCATTCCTCAGGTAGAAACCAAAGGGGAATTTGAGGTCCCCAAAGTGATTTAATTGTTGGCTCCCATAACTTTGTGATTCCCCTGACTCTGAGTTTTATCAGGTACCTTGGTGATAAGTAAATCTCCTTTCTTTTTAAAAAAATATAATTTATTTTTCATTCCTCAGCATTCACTTCCACAAGAATTTGAATTCAAAATTTTCTCCCCATCTCTCCCCAGCTCCCCATCCCAGGACAGCATGCACCCCATCCATCCCTTCCTTCAGTCTGTCCTCCCTTCTATTAATTTCCTTCTTTCATCCCCCTCCCCGCTATTTTCCTGTAGGGCAAAATAGGTTTCTATACCGCATTGCCTGTACATCTTATTTCCCAGCTTCATGCTAAAACAATTTTTTTAACATTCATTATTAAAGTTTTGAGTTCCATATTCTCTCCCTTCCTCCCTCCCCACTCACCCTCATTGAGAAAGCAAGCAATTCAATATACATCATACATGTGTAGCCATGCAAAACACTTCCATAGTAGTTATGTTGCAAAAGACTAACTATATTTCCCTCTGTCCTATCCTGCCCTTCATTTATTCCATTCTCTCCCTTGACCTGTCCTCCCACAAGTGTTTGCTTCTGATTATCCCTTTCCCCAATTTGTTGTCCTTCCTGTTATCTTCTCCCTCCTATCCCCTTCCCTCCTGCCTTCCTTCAGGGTAAAATAGATTTCCATATCCAATTGAGTGTATATTATTCCCTCCTTAAGCCAAATTCCCTGAGAGTTAGGCTCACTTATTTCCTTCCATCTCCTCCCTCTTCCCTTCCTTCGTAAAAGCTCTTTCTTGCCTCTTTTATGTGAGATGGTTTGCTACATTCTACAACTCCCTTCCTCTTTCTTCTAGTACATTCCATTCAACAGTAAATTTTATTTATTAGGTATTCTCCCTATATATTTAGCTCACTCTGTGCCCTCTGTCTATGAATATATATGTATAAAATATATATATACACACATACATATACATGGATATATATATATATACATAACACAACACACCCATGTACGTATATATACCTATACATATATACATACATATATGTGCCTACACATGTGTATATATACATATATACACACATCTGTATATATAAACACATAACACAATACAACTATGTACCTATACATACCTACACATATATAATATACACATACATACATATATATGCCTGTGTGTGTGTATTCCCTCTAACTACCCTAATACTGAAAAACGTCTCATGAATTACAAATATCATCATTTTCAAAATCCTTTTTGAGCCCTCCCATGGCCTGGGACCATGTCATATTTTTTTGGAGGTTTTGGATGTAGGAGACTTGACTTTGCTTGTGTTCCTTTGATTGTATGCTTTGCTTTTCCTCAACTGAAAGGGTGGAAGAAAATACTTTTTCACCATGAAAGTGACCTTCTATAGTCTTATTTTTTATCTTTTGGGGCATTTCCCAGCTGATTATTTGACTTTTGAATCCTTTGTCAAGTGGAGGGTATACTACCCTAGACTTCAGAGGTTTTGTTCAGCTATTTTCTAAGTTACCTCTAGGGACCTGTAAGTGTTCAATTCCTCCAACATGGCATAGTCAAAGGAGAGGTATTTACTCCTCTCCTGGCCTCTGCTCTGGTCTGTGAGCAACCAAAAGCACATTTTTCTGCCCTAGAACTATGAGGAAGATTCCCTTTTCACAATCACCACCAGCTCTACCACACCAGCACTTCTACTCACCCTAGGACTACCACTCAGGACTGAGACCCAGATAAATCACTTGATTCCCCCATGGTCCATAGGCCAAGAGCCCCAAAAGTTGGCACTGCTGCCACAGTGGCTGCCACAGCCATGGGGCTGGAGCTGAGGCCTGACCAGGCTCCCCTCTAACCCAGGTGAAAGAGTTTTTTCACTGACCTCTGAAACTGTCTTTGGGTGTTTGTGGGTTGAGAAATCTGCAAACTGCATCAGCTGCCCATGATTCAGCACGCTGAAGCTCTCTCCAGTCCTGTCTGTGCTGGCAGGCCCATGATGTGCTGTGTTCCACTCCAAGCCTGGTGTGATAGACTTTTCCTGTTGGCCTTCCTGTAGGTCTTAGGCTAGAAATCTGTTTCACTCTGTCATTTTGTGACTTCTGCTGCTCTAGAAGTTGTTTAGAGTCATTTTTACAAGTATTTTAAGGGCTTTGGGGGAGAGCTAGAGCAGGTCTAGTGCTTCTACTCTACTATCTTGGCTCCACTGTAAATCTCCCTTCTCAACCAGCCTATTGTGAACCCTTTAAATATAGTTTAATTTGCAACCTGACTTCATTTACCTACTCAGTCCAACTAGGTTTATTCTCTTAGGTGTATGAGATTATGATTCTGCTTAACTAAACTTGTTCAATTTTTATGACACCGAAGGAAACATGGGATCATTGGGTGGGGATGTATTTAATTTTTCCAATTACATATAAAACAATTTTAGCACTCTTTTTAAAAAACTTTTGAGTTCCAAACTATTTCCCTTCCTTCCTCTTCCTTGAGAAGGCAAGCAGTTTGATACAGGTTATATATATGCAGTTATGTAAAACATTTCCAGATTAGACATATTGTGAAAGAAAACACAAAAAAATCCAAGAAAAATTCAGTTTTTAAAAAAAATGTGCATTGGTCTACATTCAGACTTTAGTTCTTTCTCAAGGTAGATAGGATTTTCATCAGAATTCCTTCAGAATCATCTTGAACCATTGTATTGATAAGTCATTCACAGCTGATCATTGTACAATATTGCTATTACTGTGTATGATGCTTTCCTGGTTTTGCATCCTGGTTTCAGTTCATTTTGCATCAATTCATGTAAGTTTTTCCAGGTTTTTCTGAAAGTATCCTGCTCATCATTTCTTATAGAACAGTAGTATTCCATCACAATCATATACCACAACTTGTTTAGCCATTCCCCAATGGATGGATATCCTTTCAATTTCCAATTCTTTGCCACCATTGAAAGAGCTGATATAAATATTTTAACACATATAGTGTTTTTCCTTTTTCTTTGATACCTTTGGGACACAGACGTAGTGGTATCATTGGGTTAAAGGTATACACAGTTTTATAGCTCTTTGGGCATGGTGCTAAACTGCTCTCCAGAATAGTTGGATCAGTTCACAACTCCTTCAGTCGTGCTTCAGTGTCCCAATTTTCTCACATCCCCTCCATCATCTGTCATTTTCCTTTTCTGTTTGTTATATTAACCAATCTGATGGGTGTGGTGTGATACCTCAAAGTTGCTTTAATTTGCATTTCTCTAATGAAATTATTTAGAGTTTCATATGTCTATAGATAGCTTTGATTTCATCTGAAAACTGCCTGTTCATATCTTTTAACTATCATTTGCAGAATGACTTACATTCTTATAAATTTAACTGGGTTCTTTATGTATTTCAGAAATGAGGTCTTTATCAGAGAAACTTGCTGTAATTTTTTTCACATTATTACTATGTATTTCCCTCCATCCTATTTTCTCATTTGTCTTTCTTTCTCTTCTTTCACCTCATCCCTCCTATTTTGCTTCTGACCACTGCCTCCCTGAACCCACCCTCTCTTCTATCAGGCCCCCTCTCATTTCCCTCCCCTTCTACTTTCCTGTAGGGCAACATAGATTTCTATCTACTCCTTTTTTGAGTGAATTGAGTGTTACTCCATTTTTGAGGGAATTCTGATGAGACATTAAAGTCTTATCCACTCCCTCCATCTTTCCTTTTACTGTAAACACTCTTTTGTGCCTCTTTTATGTGAGATAACTTACCCCATTCTACCTTTTCCTTCTCCCTTCTCCCAATGCATCCCTCTTCTTGATCTTTATTTTTTTAGATACTCATCCTGTTATAATCATCCCTCTTTGTCACCCTCTAATTTTAAATTTTTAGACATCATCCTATTATAGTCAACTCATACCTGTGCCCTCTGTCTTTGTAAACTCCTTTTACATGCCCTAATAATGATAAAATTCTTAGCAGTTACAAGTAATCTCTTCCCATGTAGGAATTATTGAATATTTTGAAAATTCTCTGTTTCACTGAACATCCATTTCTTCCCCTGAAGGATTTTACTAAGTTTTGCTGGGTAGGTTCTCTCTTTTGGAGCAAAACTTAACAAGTTCAATTCCTTTTCCACATAATCTATCTTATGCTCAGAGATGGCTGGCTATAATGTTTTCCCCAAGTCTTCTCTAGGTTAAATAACTGCAAACCTATGACCAGATGTTTATTTGGCATGGACCTAAAACCCTTCACCACCTTGGACTGCTCTCTTCTGAAATGAATTCAGCATATCATTGTCCTTCTTAAAATGTGCTGCCCAGAACTAAAACAAATATTCTAACTGTGGTCTGAGCAGGACAAAGTATGGTAGGACTACTGCCTACTCATTCCTGGAAACAATGCCTTTCTTTTTATTACACTTTAGATTTCATTACATTTTTCAGTTGCCCAGGTGCTCTAGTACTCATAGTAAGCTTGCAATCTCTTCCCCCAAAACCCACATATTTTTCAAATTACTATGAATCCATGCTACCCAATCTTAGAATTTGGAAGATTTAAAAAAAAAAATCCAAATGCAAGGCTCAATATTTACTCCCAAAAAGAAAAACTCACCCTTTGAAGCTCCATAAAATGTTCTAGGCTATGGATCTTTTTGGAGCCTGACCCATCATCCAGGATGTTTATGGTCCCAGATCTGATGAATGTAGCATCTGTCTTTACCAGAATTCAAACAACTCAAGAACTTGGAGCACCTTTACTGTAGGGCTGGCAATATGATGTCAAATCATATCAAATCAAATCAAAAAGTTGATAACAACCTTTTGCAGCTATCCAAAGTATTCAGGATCTACCTAATTATACTGTTGTCAAGGCCACATCTCTGACTTTTCCACATTCCCTGATGTACCAGTTTAAAAATCCTGTCACAAAAAGAAATATGGTAGTTAACATTTACTTTTATGATTTGCAAAACACTTCACACGTATCTCATTATATACTCAAAATAACCCTGTTAGGTAAATGCTCTTATTATCCCCATTTTATAGATGAGGAAATGGGCTAAGAGAAAGTAACTTGCCTGAAGTGACAGAACTAGGACCTATTTGAGGTAGGTTTTTAATTGAGATTTTCCCAATTTCTTTCTGATTGAAGCCTTTCTCACATTCATTACATTCAAAACTTTTACTCCTATGTGAGTGCCTGATGTTGAAAGAGGTTTCCTTTTTGGCTGAAGCTTTTCCTACATTCACTACATACAAATTGTTTCTCTACCATATGAGTTCTCTGCTGGATAAGAAGGTAACCAAGGGTCTCCCACATTCATTACTTTTAAAGGGTCACTTCTAATATTAATCACTTTCTGTTTAATCAAGCTTCCCATGAAGGCTTTCCCATAACTATTACATTTATATTTTTCTCTCATTCTTAGCTGTCCAGTAAGTTTTGATCTTCTTCCAAAGACTTTTCCACATTCACTGGATTCATGTAGATTTTCTCCTCCCTGTATCCTATAAAATTTAGGTCTGAGTGGTAGGTAAAGGGCTTCCTGCATGTAGTAAAAGATCTTCTCTAAGGAGACTGTATTATATGTAAATAAGTTTGGAAAATCCCTAAAGTTTTTTTCCAAGTACTTTATGTTTATGGAAGCTTTCTCTTATAGCCCCTCTTCATAAGGCATGAAAACCAGGTCCCAAACTCAGATTTCTCCCAGAAATATTATGAAGAGTAAGAGTACTCTTATCAAAAGTTTTGCCTATGAGTGACTGTAACTTTTCTGTGCTGTCTCATTGGTCGCTCTTCTTCTTTACAAAATGAACATCACATTCCTTGGCTTCTCCCATCCTGGATTGCCTAAGTTGACATTCTGGCACTCTTTTCTTGGATGATACTTCTTGGCAATTGTGCTGTTTCAGACTTGAGTTCTTCATCTTGGTGTCTTGACTCCAGATATCTAAAAGAAGTTTAACAAAGAATGTCACCAGCCACTGTTGCTATGCTGAGAGAAAGATACACAGTTGAGAGCAAGTTCTAGTTTGTGTCTCTTCCATCAAAGAGAAAAGTGCTCTATTTGGACAATATAGCAACAAAAACAACAAAGTTAACATTTATATAACGCTTAAGCAATTTTTACAAAAATAATCTCATTTGATCCTTAAAACAATTCCACAAGGTAGATGCTGTTATTATCCCCACTTTATAGTTGAACAAACTGAGGCAAGCAGAGGTTAAGTTACTTGCCCAGGGTCACACAGGCAGTTAGTCACACAGTTAGGTAGCAGCTGGATCTCACCTTAGGTCTTCTTAACTCAAAACTGTTTAGGAGGCACTGAAGTCAAAGGCACAAAGAAAAAGTAATAAGAATCCTAGTTGCCCAGGATTAAATGAATTATATTCCAGAGTAATGAAAGTACTTATAAAAACATCATAAAAAACAATACTTAATGAAGAACAGTATGTTCTAGGGAATAGGATACTGGAATATCATAAAGTAAGGAGAGAATCTAGCCAAAAATTATGCAAATGGAAATAACCTGAAATCTATGCAAAAAAAATTGATGTATGTAGATGATGAACAATTGGATAAAATTTAGAATTAATGGGCTTCCTAAAAACTATGAAGAAAAAAGAACCTAACATATTTCCCCAAAAATAGTCCTTTTAAAAAAATTTCCAAAAGTATTGAAAATAAAGAAACAGAGTATATAATTATCAACTACTGGGGGAGCACCGAATTTCGATCACCCAGACATTGTTGCCCTTCTTTGATAATATAAAACCATGATTTTAAAAGAAGTCATGAATGTAATGGAACATTAGTGTGTTCTAAGAACATGTGATGAACGCCGAGAATAAGAAGTTATACAAACTGATGGAAACTGAAGTGCAACTACAAAAACAATAGACACAATAATTACAATAATGTTAATGGAAAATCAAAATTACTGAAACTGAATGCTTTGAAATAACAATGACCAAGCTTGGTACCAAAGAGGAGATACCAGTACATAAATCCTCCTACTTCTTTGCTGAGATGGAGGACTATGGCTGTGTAAAACTGCATATGTCAGACCTTCCTTGTATGTATGTTGGTTTTCCTGAATTACTCTTTCCCCCTACTTTTTCATTTTTTAAAATAAGAATTAATTCTCTGACAAGAAGAACAGGAGAGAAAAACTGGGAAAAGAAGATGATGCAAATATGAAAGTAACATCAGTAACAACTTACTTTAAAAGAGAAATGACTACATGGAATTCAGAGAAACATTGAGATTTACATGAATTGATAAAAAGCAAAATAATCTTTTTTATTAAAAGCAAAAAAGAATAAAAGAGTAGTATACTAAATAGTAACAAAATTAGTGAAAAGAATTCTAAAAGGAAGGTAAAGATCCTAGGAGAACAGATCATGAAATATAGCTACCACCTAAAGTGGCAAAAAGGTGGATAACTATGAATATTGAAATTTATCTATATTATCAGAAGCAGGAACCATGGTTGATTTTTACTTAATTCTTACTTTTTGTCATAAAAGTTAGTAGTGGGGTATTTTCCCCCTTCAGAAATGTATGTGATTTTATTAAAGATAAAATTGTGGGAAATAAGGAAGTTCTGTTTCCACAGTTTTGGTCAATCAGGCTTGTGACCTAGGACGATCAGGTAAAGATCAGAAACTAGCGTGCAGGTTCAATAAGCTGTTTGAGGGAAAGCCTATCAGAGAAGAGAACATAAAGTCACATGATCAGGGGACAGTTGTGTGACAGATCCAAACTTTGAAATACTATAAGAAGCTTCCATTATTCTGAATGTGTTGTAGTCTTCTGGTGGTCATACTGAAAACAACTACCCATTCATTCAAGGGAATGAATGTAGAAGGCTCTCCCTCCTCCGAGCTCCATTTTAATAAATTTTCCTTCATTTTTTTTGTGCATCAAGTGCCTTTCTAACGATTTGGTGCCCAACGTGGGCCTCAACTCCCTGACTTGAGGGAGTGAGGAAACACAGGGAGAGCACTCCTGTGAAAAAAAAAATTTTTTTACAATCCCGGAAAGTTAAATCTACTCTAGTTCATGTGCTTGACATCAGACCATGGGCAGGGAGTTCAGAGGAACTGAGGAGCAAAATTTGCCAGCAGACAGCAAAGATCAGGTCACCCCAGGAACTTGCACTCTGGGTCAGTCTTTTGCTGATGAAGTGAAGTTCAGGCATGGCAAACTCTTTCTTGGTCATATCCCTACCCATGAATATCCTTGTTGGACCTAAACTAAGGAAAGAACTTGGACAGAATCCCCAGAATTTGAACAATGGTAAGAAGGAGACACCCCAGGGATATTGGGAGCATGCTTCCAGGTCTAAAAGACTGTGGTGATTGCTGGGGTCCAGGAGTGTTAATCCCAACAGAGCCTGGCATTTTCCTAAGCTACCTGGTGTCAGGATAGACAAATGACCTCTAGGTTCTTGTTTGTCCCAGAAGCTGAAGTGAGTTTATTAGGGAGGAATTTAATCCTTAAGATTGGCTAGGACTTGAATTCAGATGAATTCAAATTTGAAATTGATATTGCTTTGGTAAATGTCTTATCTGTGTGTGTTTGTGAAGTGCTTTGTTAGATTGTAAATGCAGCCAGCCAGCAAGGCTTCCCCATTATCTTTCCTTTCTCTCTCTCCCACCTCGCCCCCTACATAGCAGTTTCAGAGTGGGTGGGAAAGAGAGAGGAAAAAAAATCTTTCTTTCTGCAATTTAAACTCTGGCCAAGTTTTTGAATGCAGGCCATTCACTACTCCATCTAGGAAAGTCTCTTTTGTATTAACAAGTAAAAAAAAGAAGGAATGAGCCTCAGACAGTCTTCAGTGAGGGGTTGGATTTTGATTTGACAAGATCTGAAAGCTAAAAATCTGTATTTAGGTTTTGTCAATGTATCTGATACCAGAAAGTGTGTTTAAAATTGCAAATTCACTTTGGAATGTCAGTGATTTCTTTGGAAGGTATTGATTCTTTCCAGATTCTAAAGGATAAAGACAAGGAGGGTGAATATTTAGACAGTCAATTACTTAATCTTTTGAAACTATGAAGGCTTCTGCCTGGGGAGACTGGCAATTCCCTGTCAGTGTCCTTAGGTCCCTGCCTGGATTAAAGGCCTCGTTTTAGAATATTGGCATATTTTAAGCTAACCTGAGGAGAACAGGTGTAATTTCAAACTCTTGGTAAAAATTTATATGCTTTTCCTAATATATAGCCTAAAATTCCCAAGGGAGAAAGGTTTGGGTGGAACAGCAGAGTGTTCATGTACTCTTTATCAGGGGAGGTTATCCCCTTCCCCCAATCTGACTTAAAAGTTGGAATGAGACTGGGAGAGCCCTTGTCTGGTGAGCCTGAGACAGGGGAAGGGAGCTGGAAGATGGCCTTTCAGCTCCTTAAGAAAGTAGAGTAAAAAAGGGAAAAGGTTATTCAGAGATGACAATGGCCAGCCACGTATTCCTTCAAGGAGATTTTCCTTTTAAGTAGCAAGAGCATTTGACTTAAGGAAAAAGGAGGGCTAAAATGTTTATCATTAGTGATTATACATCCAGATTTGATATGATTTAAGTTAAAATCTGCCCTGAAGAAATAAAGAGTGGCATCTCAGAATGCTCTTCTTATCAGGATTAAGCAGTGAAAAAGATATTGCTATTTGGCATTTATGACTGTAAAGTGCTTGACACAAGGATGGGCATATGGTAGAGGCAACATTAGTCTAATGTAATTGTTACAACTTTTAAATTTGGATTTTGTTATATATAGATTGAGGTTTTAAAAAGATGATAGAAATTTTATAATCTGAAATTTATATTTGGTTAGAAATAAGCAGCAAAAATACTGATGTTTGCTGTATCATGGTAGATTTTTCATTTAAAATCTTGGCTGAAAGATTTAATTTCTGAAGTATCTCATTCTTCCAGTGTAAGTATAATTAGGGAAGAATGAACAAGCTTGTAAAACATCAGCCTGTAAGGTTAGCCATTAACATCTTTGCTTTGTTTAAGCTGGAATGGGATTCCAGTACAGAGAATTAAAAAACAATAACTTATGAGCTATGTGATCTTATAGTTAACTTGATTTAATAGTTAATAGTTCAATCAAATTTGGGATGATGCTATCTGAAAGGATACCAAGCCAACATTTATTTGCTATTTAAGACTTCATGGGACTACAATTTACCATTATTTTAAGCTCTGATTACAGGAATAAGTTGTCTGAATGATCAGAAACCCAACTGACACAGACTACAGGCTGAGATATTTGGGAAGAGTTTTGAAGACCTCACTTTCAGCACCTAGTGACCACATGATTGCCTGTCAGATACTGACTCATTCCTGGAATCGAGCAGAGCTAAGAAAGTCTTTCCTTCTGTTAAGATATATGACATTGTCTGTCTTTTTCTTTTATAGAAAATGTCTATAATCAAAAAGTTATATTAAAAGATCATCAGTTCTTCCATCTTTTTTGGATGAGGAAAACAATGCACACCATTAGAGGCCTCAGATCATGGAAGAGCTCAAAAAAATTTTGAAAATCAAGTAAGAGAGGTGGAGGAACAATTGGGAAGAGAAATGACAGTGATACAAGAAAATCATGAAAAGTGAGGCAACAGCTTGCTAAAGGAGACCCTAAAAATGCTGAAGAAAATAACATCTTTAACAATAGAACAACTCAAATGGCAAAACAGGTCCAAAAAGTCAATGAGAAGAAGAATGCTTTAAAAAGCAGAATTAGTCAAAGTGCAAAAGGAAGCTCAAAAGCTCACTGAAGAAAATAGTTCTTTAAACATTAGTACCTTTTGACATAGCAATATCACTATTAGAGCTATATCCCAAGGAGATAAAAAAGTAAAAGGATTAATATGTGCAGAAAAAAAAAAGATCATCAGGGGACAGAGTGTGCCCATGTGGTGGGAAGGAGATGCTAGGTGATGTGGAAATGCATTCACCTGAATGGATAATGACTTGTTTTAAGTATATAATGAGATTGTTGAAAAGGTAATTAATCTAAATGTTGTTATATTAGGAATTGCATTATTAAATTAATGATGAATTGGTTAAAAAGCTGTTATGAATTCTGTATATGAGTTTCTTTGTTGTAGAATTCTTATGGAGAAAATGAGAATCCTTGAAAATATACATATTTTTTTATATGGATATGATTTTCAAGCCTGTTCCATATAAGGATGTATTAAGTATGTTTAAAAAATTTATTTCTGCTATTCAGAAGGAAGTTTTAACTAAAATTGTTTTTGCTATAAATCAAGCACTTACAAAACTTTGTGAAAGGAAGCTTGGTAAATGTGCAAAGGACTTGGTTTTAGATCTTTTGTAATTTTTGTCAGTTAGGTTCAAGAGGGTTTTGTGATAAATTGTAAACTTTTTTTAGGAGAAGAAAATATTTATTTTATGAAGAAATGTTTTGTAAAATCTTTTGTATGATTTTTTGGAATGCCTATAAAATTTATGTTTGTAAGCTAATTTGCTATATAAGGGTTTTATTATGGGGGTTGGAAGATAAGGGACAAGATAAGGGAGACCTAAAGTTTTATGGCTCCAGGAAGCTCTGTGAAGTAGTTAAAGCAGTCTCATGGTTGTCTCCTCATTCACTTTCAAAGTCCAGTTATTATAGATTATTGGTAGGGGAACATCAGAAGTTAAGTCTAAAGGTAAGCTATTAGGCTTATAATTTTAAGTCAACAACAGTAAGTTAGGGTCCTTTAGTTCTTAGTAATAGTATGGAGACAATCAGGTCAAGGGCTAGTGAAGTTCACATACATAGTTAACATTATTTTTATCTCAGTCAGATAATGTTAAAAGAAAAATGGTTTGTGATCTATCTTGTAAATGCTTTAAAAGAAGCATCACATGACCAGAAGTTGGAATTGTTTTATGACATGATATGTACTATGTTAAAAATGATTTCTTATTGTATTTATGTATGTACTGGATTCCTTAGTGAAATCTCATCCTCTTGATGGGGGAAATGAATAGTAAATTAATGTAAAATGTAAAAGCTGAGTTCTAATGTGAATTTCTTAAACATAACAAGTGGCCAAAGTTTCCATTTTGATTTTGTAAGAGTGACAAGAATATAAAGCTTAGGAATGGTAATCTAAAACTGGAACTTTCTGGAAGACAGCAATTGAAGCTCAGACTTCATTAAAAAGGTCAGTTTTGTAAGAGAGTGGACATCTGGATCTCTACAAGAAGATAAAAGGAAGAAGATGCTGAGATGCTGTGCTGAAGATGACTTGAACGAGCATCCAGACCAGAAAATAACTTCAGATGATGTTCCTCCCCAGACTGCTGTATGAGATGGAACTTCTAAAAGGACAATTCATTGATCTACCTTTGTATTTTGAATGTCTGTATCTGTAGTTATAACAGGGACTCTTCCCCCTTGTAACTTGTCAGTGTCAGTCAACTTTGCTCCCTTACCATATTCATATAAAAGGGAGATAGAGGAAGGGAAAAATTCATAGGGGGAAGAAAGTGAAGAGGTATTGATTGGATTTAGGTGTGGAAAGAGAATTTTTAACAGAGAAAAAGGGGAGAGTTTGTGGGAAACAAGAAAGTTCTGTTTCCACAGTTTTGGCCAATCAGGGTTGTGACTTAGGATGGCAAAGATTAAAAAAGGTAAAGATCAGAAACTAGTGCACAGCTTCGATGACCTGCTTGAGGGAAAGCCTATCAGAATGGAGAATATAAAGTCACGGTGGTGCGAGAGATCAAGAGTTTGGAATACTATAAGAAATCTCCATTATTCTGAATGTGTTGTAGTCTTCTGGTGGCCATACTGGAAACAACTACCCATTCATTCAAGGGAGTGAATGTAGAATTTTTCTTGATACCTTTTTGTATGTGAAGTGCATCTAACAAAATCAATCAAATAACATTAATTTGACTTGCATAAGATTATCTGCAGCTCCATAGCTGGAGCTATGAAATGATAATCTTTTTGAAAAGCAAGAAAGGAATAGGCAATAAAAGCTACAAAACTGTTCATAGTCTTAAATCTAGTAATGTTGCTGCTAAAATATACTCTATTCATATGTTTATAAATTATATATATTTATATATATATGATAGTGTAAAAATACTTTTTTAAAGAGAAATGGTTATTAATAACTAATCATGGGGGGGATCTAAGCTTTTCCCTGTCCTATTTTCTTGTTTGATGCCTAGAATTTGAAGGACATTACTGACCAAAAACTAACCTACCAAGACCATCATCTTACCTAGGAGTGACTTCTTGCCCATTGTGTTCTATTCAGGTTTGGGTGGGAAAAAATTCTTTGATTAGCTTGCCTAAGGCTGGGGGTAATTTAGAAGTAAATGACATAATCCAAGTTACATTCCTCAAGCCCTTCATCAGAATAGGTCTACCTTCCATTGTAATTTTCATTATTTCATTAATCATTAATCAGAGTTGATTGCCACTCTTAGAATATTTACTCTTCCAAGGGTATATAAACTGTGAGTTCACAGCCATGATTGGTCGCTGGCATTTGAGAGTGTCACTAACCCTTTTATTAATAAAATGCTAGCATTATTAATAAAATGATTACTCACAAACTATGTCTCTTGAACTTTTTAAGCATCTTTCTACATTCTACCTGTCTCAGTGGACTTATTTATAATGGAAAATGTCCTGCCTAATGCTGTGGGCTGCCTGGTTGCTTAACTAGTCTAGGTGTTCAGTGATCAGCCAGATGAACATACAAGAGAAGAGACCTCCAGAGTGAAGCAGATGTTCAGACTTTATTCAGGATAAAAGCTACATAGCATGCAGGGCAAGCTCTCCCAGAGAGAGAGACCCCCCTCTCAGGTTTTCCTGTACCTACTTAAACTCTCCAAGCCACATGGTTCACTCGTGGACAGTGCATGCTCCCAGCCCATCAGCCAATTAACAAAGGCATGCTCAGACCACTGACAGTCTCATGGGTGGGATGCTCTCCGAAGCACGTTCCCACTGAGAAGAGGTGGAAAACAAGATAAACCTGTCTCACTCCCTCAATTCCCAGCTGTTATCTAGGGCACCTCGTGAGAGCTCAGTGGTTTCAAGAGACCCTCCCCTTTACCTGACCCCAAACTGTTCCCATGAGACTGAGCCTATGACCTCCACATCTCCCCTTTTTTGTTTCCTGTGGAGCGCATATGGCCTTAGAGAAAGTAGCAGTTGGCGGCCAAGTGGGTTAGGGAGTCCTTTAACATATGGATTGTCATTTTAAGCAACAATGGAATAATTGAGCATAAAACAGTTGTAATAAGAGGAAGAGTGATCACTAATCCTAAAGCGTATTTTCCCCAGGCGTTATTTTCATGGCGGAAGAAGTCTGCAATATTTTGTGCCACCTGAGAAGCCTCAAGGTGATTATGCGTCTCAGCGGTGGCTTGTGCCATCTGGTTAATCAGATTCTGTAACTCATCTGTCTCTAAGGTCAGATTTTTCCCCTCAGTGATCCCATGTAATTGATTCTTAATTTGTTCCCAAGTAGGGTGTATAGTTTGGTTATATACCAGGGGCATAACACAAATCCAGGAGAATCAATAATCACATTTTACTGCCAGCCTCTGATTAATGGCATCAGCCTGGTCTCCTAATGCCTTGATCACCAAACCCATGGCTCTGATATTTCTATATACTTCATCATCTATCCTTTTTTGTATCTGGAAGCCCACAGTAACATTTCTAGCTAGTTCCTCTATGAAGGCAGATTGCTGTTGCTGCTGCTGCACAGCAGTGATGACTTCTCTGAGGCTCACGGAAGATATACCCTCACCATCTGTGAGGGTGAGCACTCTGAAGACCACACAGCTAATGCATCTCTTAACTCTCTCCATGAGCTGTTTGAGAACTGTGTCGGCCCAGCTGGCCTGCCAAGGTGCTGTGACATTAACTATTAGGTTAGTCATATGTGTTTGTTTTACCAAGAAGATAGTGGCATTCTGGTTTGTTTTAGGGCCTATGCATTCGCTAATGTTGCAATTTGTACAGGTAATATTGTACAGCTCTCCCGTTGAGGTGATGGTAACATTCACTCTCCAAAGGAAGACATATAGGGAGCCAGTGAGGCAAGCTCTAACCTTGACCTCATAGTAGTTTTTAAAGTCTTCGTTATACACCTCACCCCAGTATGGTTCTCCCCATATTCCTTGAGCTGAGGGTGTAATGACCCAATTGGATTTCAGTGCAGTGAAAATAGCCTGGAGAGGGCTAACCTTCTCATTGTGGTGAACTCATACCGGAAAGGTCAGGGTCTCATTCTGATTGAATTCTCTATGCCATGATTGAAACATATAGTTATTTATGGTGAAACATTCTCTATGGGAGGTGGCACAATGCAGGCAGAGTGGTAGAGGGCCCCAGGTGTAATTCAGATGTGGGCAGGGTGGAAATGGGGGCTTGTGGGTCTTCACCGTGCAGTTCAGACTAGTGGTGTTCGGCACCAGTAAGGACAAGGTCTCAGTGGAAGGTATATGTCTCAAATGGTAGGTGTGTGAAAATCTCTTTTCTTAGCACAACACAAGTGTCCATAGTCACTTTAGTTATACAAATGGGCCGCACAGCCAAGCCTGTGAAGTTCATGCAAAAGTTTGTCATTCCCACGTGTCTTAGATCTGTGATGTCAAGATCCTCCTTCAGCCACAGGGAGGAGTTGCCTTGACGGACAATGGGTGGCAACGTGTCAGTCCACTCAACAAGGACCAGCCATGGTGGATTTGGCAGGAGCACCCAGTACTGTATTGGCATGGTGGTGGTCAGAATCGGTGCTGTTCCCCCTCTCAGTAGCAAGGTCAGGGCCATCAGCAGTAGACTCAAGCGGTGCATGGTCCTTTTCCGGGGCCTCTGGACCCATCGCTTCTGGCGTCTTCATCGTCTCCCATGGTGGCTCCCACTTGTGGATCCTTCTGACAGGAATCCACACATCCCCTTTTTCTGTGGAAACACAAACATCACCCCATATTAATACCTTGTATGGACCTTGCCATCTCCCTGAGGCCATGTCCTTTATCATGGTCCATGTATCCTTATTTCCAGCCTGGGTATCACTTCCTTTCCAGGGTTGCCACGGGATAGGCACAAAATGTCTCATGACTGGAGTAGTGTGCAAGTTTTTTGAAAGATGCAAGAAGTTGTATGTATATAGAGCTGTGCTGAGCCTGTGTCAGGCAGCCTCTTCCCCTTTTTTGTTTTGTGAGGATCACCTTTATGGTGGAGTTGGACCTTTCCACTATGGACTGGCCTTATGGATTGTAGGGTATTCCTGTAACATGTCGAATCCCTAAATTGTAGAGGAAGCATGTAAAAGTTTGAGAGGTGTAAGTGGGACCGTTATCTGTTTTTATTTCTAAGGGTAGGCCAGAAATAGAAAAACAGTGCCAGATGTGTTGGATAACCTTAGTGATAGATTCTCCGGACTGTAAGATTGCCATAAGGAATCCGGACCATGTGTCAATTGTCACATGTATACACTGGCCCTGAACATGGGTGACATCCATTTGCCAAATTTCACTGGGCGCCATACCATGAGGATTGATGCCATGGTCTGGAGGCAGGTGGAAGGGGATGCATTGAAGACAACTCTTGACAATATTCCTGGCCTGTTCTTGAGTTATCCCATACAATTTACAAAGGGCTTCTGTGGCTAAATGGCTATCATGAGCCTTCTGGGCCCTTTCCTGTGGTTCCATAGTGTGTCTCACCAGGTATAGTGAATTGTCTGCTATCCGATTTCCTTCAAAAATATTTGGTATGTGGCACCATTGTATGTGAGCACACATGTAAAACATAGAAGGGATGTACCCGATTACTAATTGTGGTTAAGAGCCGCTCATATTGTGAAAAGATGTTGGACCGATAATCTACGATAGAATCCTCAATCTGTGAAATCAATAAGGATGCATATTGACTGTCAGTAATGATGTTGATGGGTGTGCTATTATATATCTGGAGAGCTTGGACTATGGCTTCCAACTCATTCTGTTGTGTAGAGGTGTAGGGTGTGTTAACTGTGTACACTTCTTGGGTGGCTGAATTATAAATGGATGCCTTCTGATGTTTTGTGCCATCTGTAAAGATGTTAGGCCCCTCTACTGGGTTGGGGGAGTAACTTTTAGTTGGTGTTGGCGCCCACTGTAGCAACTGTTTGAATAGGAAGGTCGTTTGGTTTCACCTGGGCCCACTGGAGTATAGTGGCCCGGGAAACGTGGTTCTGAGCTAGCTCTTCTACATCTTTGGAGGTGAGTGTAGGATAGAGAACTGGTTGTTTTCAGAATATATGGATAGCTCTTTTCACTGCCTCTAGTGCCAGCCGTCCTAGAAATTCCCATTTATCCAGAAAACTGCTTCCTGTTTTACTTAGATATACCCACTCCAGGGGTATTTCTTTCTGATGTATGACGGCATAGGGAGGTGTAGTGGAGATAATGGATACCTCCACATCCTTTTCTGGGTCCCACCGGACTGTGGTGGACTCCAAAAATTGTTTCTTTATTGCCTCCAAGGCCTTGGCTGCTTCGGGAGTCAAGGTTCGAGGGGAATTCAAAGTGGAGTGTCCCATCAGTAGTGAATAAAGAGGTTTCATGAGAGGTAGGGGTATGGGCACCTTTGATCTTATCCATTGAATAGCACCTACCAGTTTCTGAGCATCATTGAGTGTTTGGATCTTTATATCCCATTTTGGGGGTTCCAGCTGAATGATGGTGCCCTGTGTTTGATATCCCAGATATCTGTAACTGGGTCCTCTCTGTATTTTTTCAGGTGCAATGACCAATCCTAGTCCATGAAGGTTCCTTTCTACTGTTTGGAAACACTTTTCTAGTTCCTTGAGCTGGGCTGCAGTTATAAGGATGTCATCCATGTAATGGATGATCTTACACTGGTACTGCTGTCTGAGGCTTTCCAGTGCTTGACTAACATACCATTGGCAGATGGTGGGGCTGCAGCTCATGCCTTGTGGTAGTACCTTCCATTGATACCTCCTTGTGGGGCCTTCATTATTGGGGTGAGGCACTGTAAAAGCGAATCTGGGATAATCTATTTTGTTTAAAGGGATGGAGAAAAAGCAGTGCTGAATGTCAATGATTATAAGTGACCAGCCATCTGGGATGGCATTAGGAGAAGGGAGACCTGGCTGCAAGACTCCCATGGGCATGAGAGACTGATTTACCTTCCTTAGGTCCATGAGGAACCTGAACTTCCCTGATTTCTTTTTTATGACAAATATGGAAGCATTCCAGAGTGACTGTGATGGTTCTATGTGCCCCTTTTCTAATTGTTCCTTAACCAATGTTTGTAGTGCCTGGAGTTTTTCTGGAGTCAGGGGCCATTGCTCCACTCAAATCAGGGTATCTGATTTCCAACGCAAGGGTGGAGACTCCAGTGCAACAGTAATGACCCTTACGAAAAATTTGATAGCCTTATCCCCAGGCAACTCATGATGTCCCTTCCCCAAATGTTAAAACTCAGTCCTGGAATCACCAATGGCCATACTGTTCCTTGGCAATCCTCTGCCTCCCAATTTACTGGGTGCATTGTCTCCAAGGTATTTTGGGACCCTCTTATTCCCCACACTGGTCTCTTGCTTTCTCTGAGCTTCCAGTGTTGGGGTACAGAGCTGCCACTGAGGCAGGTCCTATCAGCCCCAGTATCAAGGAGGCTGGGATTCATGGGAATCCCATCTAGCCATATTGTACAGTCTGGTCTATTCTGTCCTATTTCTCTTAGTAGGTGGATTTGGGCTGAGTGCTTTAAGAGTAGGGATATAGCCATGGGGAGCTGATTATCTATGTAAGTTGGCTTGGCTACCATATTAGAGCATGGAAGGGTGGTGGTGCTGGCGGGATAGACTCCAGTATACATAACTGCGAGTGTGTATGAAGTGTTCTACAATATCAGGGATTCCTCCTGTACAGGGTCTCTCAAGGGGATCATGGTAAACTGGTGAGCTGCAAGCTGATATTTATCTAGGCTGTAAAGGCGTTGAGTTCCTTCCTCTGGCCCCATAATCTCCTGTATTCTCTCTCCAAGAGGTCCTCCTGAGCCTCAGCCAAAGGGTACATTTTCGGGGCCCTCAAGGGGCCCCTTACCCCGTTTCCTGACTTCCTACATTGTTTGGCTAGGTGACCTGGCTTTCCACATGAGAAGCAGGGGCCCTGATCTTTCCCTGCTCCTTCCTTTTGCCTACAGTCCCTATTAAAGTGTCCCGGTTTTCTGCAGCGAAAATATTTTTTCTCCAGAGTGATGTTACTTAAGGCTGTGGCCAGACACTCCCCTTGGACTTGCGCCATGTATACTTGGCTCCCTACCCTTTCACATCTCTGTATCATCTGTTCAACAGATGCATTTTTCAGCAGTCCCAGCATTGCCTTTCTACAATCATGATTACAATTTTGCCTTAACAATGTCTTTAGCACTATCTCTGTCCCTTGACTCTCCTTCCCCATATCTCGGCCCACTGCCTCCTGCAATCTAGCCACAAAGTTAGTAAATGGCTCAGTGTTTCCCTGCATAACCTTGGTCATGGGAAGCTCCCTCTCCTTCTTAGAGGCTATGGTCTTCCAGATGGCAACAGTCATTCCTGCAATCAGGACATAGTCTGTGCCAGAATACTGTAATTGATCACCTGTAGCCTCATACTACCCTGTTCCTGTCATTTGGTGAAAAGCCTGGGAGGCCTGAGCCCCCAGCCCACTGATGGTATCCTTCGCCTTTGGAGAAAATTCCGACACCCAAATCACATTCTGCCCAGGAGTAAGGCAGGCTCTGGCCAAGCTCTTCTAATCATTAGGGGTCAAGATGAACTGGCCACTTAGAGTCTCAAGAATGGCTATGACAAAGGGTGAATTAGGGTCGTGCTTGGCACATGCCTCTTTGTGAGTCGCCACTCTCTACCACTCTATGGATATGTGGCTCCTCCAAACCCCACCGGGGGCACTGGGGTCGGTTACTTCTTCTACAGGGAATGTCCCTACATCTTCTCCATCCTCTATGGGCTTTTGTACTCCTTTTTCTAGACTGGACCGTGGCCCTAGGCTGTCTGACGGATAGAGTGTCTGATATGATGGGGCGGAGGGAAGACACGGTGCATGCTCCCCTGCATCATTTTTCCCGTCTGTCAGATGGTGCGTTGGACCTATTTTTGCCCTGCACTTAACTTCCCTTTTTTCTTGCTCTCCAGGGTCCACTTCCCTTTCTGCCATGTTACTTTTGTTTCCTTCCCAATCCCATTTCCATCTCTCTGGGCCTTTCAGCATGCCTTTTGTCAATCCAAATATCAGGAAATCTAGGTCCTCCAACTCCCCAGGACATTGCTGTTCATAAGCGGTCATTTGTTCCCCAACCACCCCCATCTTTCCCCTGACCCTCCGGTGTGCTTGAGTCATGTTAAGGACTTCCATATCTTACTACAAAACTTTCGGAGGTCGGTCAGATGTACCGTGACGCCCGCCTTCTTGCACTCCTTGTAGAGTGTCCTAGCCCGTACCTCCTGCTCCTCTGGCTTTATTACTGGCAACTGATTCCCCATCCTGCCCCGAAGCTCACTCTTCTCCCCTTCCAAAACAAAAGTTCAGGTACCCTCTCTCTTCAGCCCTTTCTGGGTTTCCCGCCACTCAAGATCTCTAGCACGGTCCCTGTTTGGTCCCTGTTTGCCAACTGTCCAGTCTAACACCATGGGCTGCCGGGTCGCTTACCTAGACCAGGTCTTTGGTGATCAGCTGGATGAAGAGACTGCCAGAGTGAAGCAGAGGTTCAGGCTTTATTCAGGATAAAAACTACATATCAGCATGCAGGGCAGGCTCTCCCAGAGAGAGCCCCTCCCTCAGGCTATCCTGTCCCTACTTAAACTCTCCAAGCCACATGGTTCACTTGTGGACAGTGCATGCTCCCAGCCTATCAGCCAATTAACAAAGGCATGCTCAAACCACTGACCAGTCTCAAAGGTGGGATGCTCTCCCCAGCACGTTCCCACTGAGAAGAGGTGGAAAACAAGATAAACCCGTCTCACTCCCTCAATTCCTGGCTGTTATCTGAGGGGGCTCGTGAGAGCTCAGTGGCTTCAAGAGACCCTCACCTTTACCTGACCCCAGACTGTTCCCGTGAGACTGAGCCTATGCCTCCACAGGAAAACACCTAGAAATAATCATGTTTCAAAAGCTGAGAATGACTGTTGAGGTTTACCAGTGCATGGGACTCCAAAATACCAACACACCAGTTCTTGCCTCAATGAATTCGACTCAAGCCTTCTTTTAGCTGAAAAAAAAAAAAAACAAGCTTATTTAAGATCTGCCATATTGGTTAGACTCTTAAGGAATCTGAACATTTGTAGCAATATCCTTGTATTGATAAGCTGGCCAGATATAATCTGAGCTACAATATATTACTATATATAATATATAATATCTCAGATATAATCTGAGCTAGATTGAATCTGAGCTAGATTGAACATGAGCATTTCCATGGATGCAAGAGGGATCTTATATACAGAAAGACTGTGGGAGGGATCTAGGGTTGGCCAAGTAGTCTGGGGTAACTAG
The DNA here is from genome assembly GCA_023548195.1 of Bettongia penicillata ogilbyi. Taxonomy (NCBI): domain Eukaryota; kingdom Metazoa; phylum Chordata; class Mammalia; order Diprotodontia; family Potoroidae; genus Bettongia; species Bettongia penicillata. Next base: position 13,577,521 of record JAJHZJ010000134.1, on the reverse strand, counting down.
AGAAGGGGTTTAGAGAAGGTCTTGATGGCAACAGACAAAGGCTAGCTTAAGGGTAACAGATTTGGGCATAAAAGTCAAATCAAGTGGGAGGATTCAAGGAGAGTTCAATGGGGTTCACAGAGCCTATACCCCATCATGGCTACATAAATTGCTCTATAACTGAATTACGTGTAATTAGGTAGTAAAAAATTACAAATAAGACTGTGGGCCTTTAGGAGAAATCACTGTCCAAACTTGCAAAGGTGGGGCCATCAACTGAATCTGAGAAGATATGTAGCTTCCATGCTTTTCACTCACTCACCTGGACAAAAGATTCTGGGGCCTCCTCCCTTTGGCTGCCATGATGCTGCTAATTTCTCTAACTGGGAGAGTGTATCTAGATTGGAAACCAGAAGCCCAATACACAGAGATAGAAATGGAAAAGATCTAGGAACAAAAAGCAAAGAATTCATTTCTATCTTAGGTTGGTGAAAAAGCACTAGAGGGTGCCCAAAGCATACCATTTAGTATTCCAAGGAGGATGAGTCACTGATGTAATTTAGGCCCAAGAAAGACAATTTTTGCTTTTGACCCATTCCATAAATGAAACCTTTTCATCCATATTCCATTTGAACTTTGCATATCTCAGCCAATCAATAGGCAATGATTAAGCACCCCTACTGTATGCCAGGTACTGTGGTAGGCAGCTGGGTACAAAGAAAAATGGGGAATAATCATTGGGCACAAGGAGTTATTTTCTATAGAAAATATATCTGAGCATTTAAGTAGATAAAAATGGAGAAAATCAATCAAAATAATTTGGGGGAGGAGGCACTGGCAGCTCTGGGCACCAGAAAGGCTTCATGGTACAGAAGGAACCAGGAGATGAATAAAGGCTTGGAGAGAGGAGGGGACACATATCCCTGTCATTTAAAAAACACAAAAACTGAAACTTGAGCTGGAGAATAAGAAAAGAAGCAGGAACCCCTGTGAAGAAACTAAAAGTTTGCTGAGTGCAAAATGGGAGATTGGACTCCAGGTTCTAGAAACAACAAGGAGCTGCTGATGCTTTCTGAGCATGGTAGTGCAGAGGCCACATCTGTCATCTGTGATCTTCCTTGGGACTCCTATTTTTTTTTTTTCTTCACACTCATCACCCTTTCATTAAGCCTTGACTCTGTACAAAGAACTACGCTGGAGGAAATGCAAAGTTTAATTCAGACATTGTGTCCTTTTACATCATCCAATCTAGAAAGAATATAATCCTTGCAAATAAGAGCTTCAGGAAAGGTTCCTGAGGAAGAGGGAAAGGAAAAGCCATCTTCTACAGGAACCTAAAGAATGACAGTGCAAAACAAGGACCTTGTTTTGAGAATTTATTATGGTTCGGATTCGCTCCTGTAAATGACACTTGGACACAGCAGTTAAAAATGAAAGTAAAATTTAATTATGTACAATTATATAATACTGAGAAAATGGATAATAATAATATGGGAATAGCTAAACTATTAAAATAACGAGTAGCACTTTGAGATTTAAACAAAAAAAATCATACCAATGATAATTAGTATCAGAAGTGAACAACATCTGTATCAGGGGAAAAAGTAAAAATCATCACCCTGCCAGAGTAAAAAGGAAATATTAGTTAGACAAACAGAAAAAGGATTCTGAACAACATCTGTATCAGGGGAAAAAATACAAATCATCACCCTGCCAGAGTAAAAAGGAAAATACGAAGGTTAGAAGAATGTGGGAGAAGGCAGGGCTCCAACTGCCAGGTCATCATCCCACAAACTGCATAGGCTGCTTACAAAGACACCAAATACCACAAATAACAAGAAGTATACACAATATAAGAAGAATAATAGAAATAGGTAAAGAAAACATCACCGATTCGGGGGAGCACCAACTCTAACAGTCACGGCTGGGGAATCCCGGTTCACAGCCTTTGAATCCCGAACGGGAAGGTCCCAGGCAGATCGTCATCTCCATGGGTGAGATTCCAAAGAGCCTCTGAGACTTGCTAGCTAATATAGGTCTTTAAACAAAGAAGGCACTCAGCCAACTAGTCTTAGAATAGGATTCTGCATACGTGACTTAAAATGGGAAATAAGTCAATTAATCAACTATTTGAGTGGAGTGTTATGGCTAGGTGCAAGAAACAGACTGCTCTTTGATGTTTTGACAAGATTATGCAGGAGGGGAGTAGCCAGATCCCCTTGCATAAACAATTCCAGGAGGGGCTAGTTCCTAGAATCACTATAGGTCTGTTAGCTTGAGCCAAGTCATAAAGTTCACAGAGTGGCTAAATTCTCAGGGGTCTGCATTTCAGTTCCTAGTCCTCATATCAATTAGAGTGAACTTATTTTATATAAAGAATTTCAATTCTTTATTCAGACCTTTATCCTGGGGACAGAGATATTTTGTCTAATGGCCAACAAAGGCACAATAAGTCCATTCCCACTTCCTTATGGGCCAGCTCTCAGGTTCCCTTTAATCCTTCTCTTCTTGAACTGCAATATCTCCAGTTCTTTCAATGGATCCTTATATGACATGACTCCCACATCCCTCACTATCATTCATGGTTTCCCCTGGACTCTTTGTTTCCATGGCCTTTCTAAAACATGGGGTTCGAAAGCAAGCATCAAACTAGAACTGCAGGTCCAGAAAAAGGTGCCCACCTATTTCTTCTTTATCTTTGTGATAAAAGTGATGTCTTGACTTGCTTGTGAATTGGATTTAGGTGAGGCAGAGCTGTGAAAAGTCATTAGCCTCACTGTGTTTTCCAGAGTCATAAAACTCCGGTGACAGGACCAAAGTCAAGATGACTGGTGATGGCTCAGGATGTAGTGAATGATAATGGCATCTTTGATGTCTGACCAAGCTCTAAGTGCTCCTCTGCACCTGCTTTGGCTGCCCTCTTGGCCATTGGAACAAATTGTTCTCATCTGCCCATTCGACTGGGGGAGGTCTTCACATACTTGGGGTGGACATCCCCCTAATACACCAATGTGTTTGAGGTCTTAACCTGGTTAAGCCCATGACCTGAGATGGTTTTACCAGAGTGTATCCCTGGGCATGCTATATAGCTTCTTGGAGTCACAGGTAAGAGTAGGATGACAGGTGGACGGTAAAGTTGTGTGAGCAGCCCTCCAGAAGTGCTAGTCATTGAAAAAAAATAACTTTATAGTTAGAAGGGACCTCTGAGGTCACGTAGTTCAATATCTAGGAAAATATTCAGATGTTTTAACTTCTCCCACTGGCACTATGGGAATCTTAAAAAAAAAACCACAACTCTCCTTAGTAAATGATATATATTCAGACTAAAATTTGCCAAGTTGTATGATGGACATGTTTTTGCTAAAATGGTTTATGAACTTTCTATCACTGATAAGAAAAACTGGAACTTTCTGGAAGACAGTAATGGAAGCTCAGGCCCCTAGGTGGGGCTTCGGTGAGCTGAGTCCACTGAAGACAGAAAGAAATCACTCCAAATCACTTAGAAATGATGTTGTATGAAATTATTCACAAGAAATAGAGTAAACCTAAGACTCACTTGAAACCTGGCTGTGAGGAATGCAGAAGACATTCTCTCTTCATTCTCTGTCTTGGAGGAAGACAGGATCTTGAGAATGCTAAGCTGGATATGAATAAAGAAGGGATGGGGGAGACCAACCCGGCTTTCTCATCCCTCCGCAAAGTTCTCATGAACATCCTAGACACACTCTTACTCCCCAACCCTTCTGTATAGTCAGTGCCACACTCTAGACCAACATGAAATGTCTCTCTCTACTCCTCCTCCTGATCACTGATGAATGTAAATGGGAAATTCATTCTACCTTCATCTAGTCTCCTACTCTGATTGCCAGCTTTATCGCACAACACTGGCACAGCAAACTTGATCAATGCTGATTGATATACACACACAGCATTGAATGACATCAGCTCAAAGGATCAGGAACTTGGGCTCGGTAATGGTGGCATGGGAGAACCATGGAAAGGAGCTAAGCCTTGGGGCTGATGCTGGAACCACTTGTCCTGGCCCACTGCCAGCAACAGCTTCCCCTCCATGTGCATCTTCTCCAGGGTCCCAGTCTAGGCAGTTTCCCTCCAGCCCCAGGGTCATGTTCTCCCTGACAGCCCCAGCAACATGCTCTTGGGATCCTGACCTATGCACATTCAAGGCCTCTTTGGCCAGTTGGGATAGTCAGAAAGGGCTCCAGCCCGGTGTCCCTGGGTCTGGGGTGTCCACAGTCTTCTTCTTCACCTGTGGGGGCTCCCAAGCAAGACCATCTTAACTTGGACTCTTGACCCTGGGGCTCAGATATCGGTCCCCAACTGGACCCTGGACTTCTTGTGCTGCGCTGGGGGCTCTGAGGACTCTTCTGGGGGCTACTGCGGTCAGAGAAAGGGTGGAGGTGGCAGAAGGTCCTGCAATCGCAATCTCCACTTGTAACTCTGGCCCTTCAGGGCCAGCCCCAGACTCTGAGGGGTGTGTGTGTAAGGAGAGGGATGCGGGATGGGGGTGCGGAATGGGGGTGCTGGTGCGGGATGGGGGTGCGGGATGGGGGTGCTGGTGCAGGATGCGTGCACTTCCCATCTTTGCACTCAGAGAGGCACACCCCTCTCCCCAGCACACCCCTCTCCCCAGCACACCCACACACAGAACACCCACTGGAGGCCACGCCCATTCATACACTCACACCCCGCCCTTACACATCCTCCTTACACACCAGCCTCTGCACGTGTAAGATGACCACACACACACACACACACACACACACTCACTGCAGCGTACACAATCACAATGACACCTGCACACTCCACACTTCCTCTCTCTCCGTCCCCCTCCCTCCATCTGTCGCCAAAACAAGGCTGGGAGGCTTCGCACGTGCGCGCTGTCCCGCCCTTCCTCCCTTGCGCATGCGCACTCTCTCACCTTTAGCAAGGGGCGCGCAGGGGTAAAACGCCAATTCTGAGCATGCGCAGTCTTTCTGCGGTCCTGGCGCTGGGGCGGGAGCTAGGAGCGGGGGAAGAGGACCTGGGATTGCGCCTGCGCACACTTTCTCAGCGCGAGCCCAGGGCTGGTCATCGGGGTTCACCACATGAGGGCGAACGTGTACTCGAGATCCGGAAAGGCCATTCCCGCCATGCAGCGCGCCAGCCGGAGTTAAAGGGACCGGGGCCTTTTGGGAAATGGAGTCCGGGCCTAAGAAGGCGCGGGCTGGGTCGCTTCGCGCATGCGCCTTACAACATCCCCGCCCTGCAGTGTATGGGACCTAGTGGGCGGCTAAAGTATATGACTGATGCTGGACTATTCGACCGGGGCGGAGCGCTGGTGGGTTCTGCCAAAGCGTGTCCACATCCGCAGCACTGCCTGGTGCACCCGGAACTGATTAAATGGGGAGGGAAAAGCCGTCCAGGAGAGCGCCCCACCCTCCCCAGCGCAGATAGCCTTCCACGTCCCTGGTGCAAGGAAGGGGTGTGGGAAAGGTGGGAAGGGCCCGGGTTAGGGAGGGTAGAGCATCGGCCCCCCATTTACAGTGATGTCATTCTGACCCCTCCCCATTCACAGTGATGTCATTCTGACCCCGTCCCCATTCACAGTGATGTCATTCTGACCCCGTCCCCATTCACAGTGATGTCATTCTGACCCCGTCCCCATTCACAGTGATGTCATTCTGACCCCCTCCCCATTCACAGTGATGTCATTCTGACCCCCTCCCCATTCACAGTGATGTCATTCTGACCCCCTCCCCATTCACAGTGATGTCATTCTGACCCCCTCCCCATTCACAGTGATGTCATTCTGACCCCCTCCCCATTTAGTGATGTCATTCTGACCCCGTCCCCATTCACAGTGATGTCATTCTGACCCCCTCCCCATTTAGTGATGTCTTTATGACCCCTCCCCATTTAGTGATGTCATTCTGACCCCCTCCCCATTTAGTGATGTCAGTATGACTACTGTTCGTCTGAGTCTTCCTACAGGTCTATCTTCCTGTTCCCATTTCCACCACCGCAGGAACTTCAGGGCCACGGCTCCTTGAGGCATTCTGCCACCCATCTGTGGGAGAACCAGCTCCTGATGGGGAGCTTGTGTCTTACCCTCGGGATGTTTCAGCAGGGGTGAATTCTCTGGTGCTGAAGGAAGGTTTGCCTCATGCCACAGTCATTACATGAAGATGTTTCTCTTGGGGGTGATTTCTCTGATAGTAAGGTTTCATTTGGATGGTTTCCCACATTCACTACATGCAAAGGGTTTCACTCCAGCATGAGTTCTCTGATGTGGCACCAGTGCATTGTTGGTGGAGTTGTAAACTGAGAGCAACTGATGGGGTCTGAATACAGAACAAAGTATACTATTTTTCTCTTTCTTTTTCTCCCTCTCTTCTTTCCTTTCTCCCTTCCCTCCCTCCCTCCTTCCCTCCCTTCCTTCCTTCCTTCCTTCCTTCCTTCCTTCCTTCCTTCCTTCCTTCCTTCCTTCCTTCCTTCCTTCCTTCCTTCCTTCCTTCCTTCCTCTCTCTTCCTTCCTTTCATTTAATTGCACAAAATGACTAATGAAAATATTTTTTATATGATTGGATATGTATAACCTATATCAGATTACTTATCATGTCAGGCAAGTGAGAAGGGAGGGAGGCAGGGATAAAATTTGAAATTCAAATTTAAAAAAATGTAAAAATGATTTTTACATGTAATTTGGGGAAAATATATTATTTGAAATCCAAGAAAGTATGAATGTTAATCTTTTTAACATTTTGAAAAAGTAATGTTAGTGGGGCTGTGAATAAATTAGCATGATATCATAAAATTTTTAGTGCTATGAAATAGTTCCATATTTTGGGAAAGAAATATAGCAATCCACAGTGAGTTACAAAACTGTTCGTGCCCTGGGACTGAGGGCTGCCACTACTAAGCTATATCCATAGATATTGTTGAGAGGGGTAAACCTATCTTTACCACAAGTCATTAACAAGATAATGCTTCCACACAAGCTTCAGTCAGTGGTCAGTCAACAGTCAGTAAGTATTTATTAAGCTCCTACAATACTCCAGACCATGTGTTAAGTGTTGGGGATACAAAGAAAGGCAAAAAAAATTCTTTTCTTGCTCTGAAGGAGCTCATAGTTTGAGGAGGAAAACAGCATGCAAATAACAATGGATGAACAAGTTATGAACAGGATAAACTGGACAAAATCGGTGGAAGGAGGAGATTAGCACTGAGGGAAAGATTTAAGTAGATAATGAAAGGAAGTGAAGATGCTGACTGTAGGTTGTCTTCTATGGGCTTTATCCATACAAAGGAGCACAGTAGCTAGAAGGGTTTAGACGAATAAAGTGAAGGTTTTTGTGGGGTTGCAGGAAACATGGGTATGTTTTATAAGCACCAGGGAAATAATCTATAGACAAGGAGAGGTTAAGAATAAATTGAGGGGGAAGGGATGATAGAGATGACAATCTGATGGAGAGCAAGGGACAAGAGAAGATGGGATCACTTGCCTTGGTAAGGGAGAGGACCACTTCTTCCTGAGAAGGGGTGAAGGCAGAGATAGTGGCAGGAGGTATCTGAGCAAGGTGAAATGAGCAACAGGAGACATGAACTTTTGGTGAATGATCTCAGTTTTTTCTGTAAAATATGAGACAAGGTTCTCTCTGAGAGGGTGAGAGTGAAGATCTATGAGAGGTGTGAGGAAAGTCGGAAAGGTTTGGAAAGGTCACTGTGGAGAAAGGGATAATGAACCATTTAGGGAGATATAAAAAGATAGTACAGAAAAATGATTTATTATATTGTTTGGTTAAAATTATCATATTGTTTAAATTCAACCTTACGTGTTTAAAAGTTGCTTGTGCTCAGAATATCACTTGGCCCCATCAACTCTCCAGAAATACTGGGGATGGTTACAAGGTATTTTGTAGGTCCTGGATCCACCGAAAGTATTCTTGTTTTGGGTTACCACACTCAAACAGAAGAATTCCCCCGTGTTTTGGTCTCATTACCCTCTTGGCAAAATTACTTACTTGTGTATGTGTGGTTCCTCTACAGGCACCCTTGTCTAAGTCCTATAGAATGTAAACCTTCCAAAGCCTAGATGAGAGGGAGCCACACTTTCTTTCTGCCTTGCTCTCACATATCAAATGACCTAATATGTTTCTTTCTAAAACTATTTCAGATTTTGGGGTCTGTTCTCATGAATAATAGTCTTGCTGAACTGAGAAGCCAGTTGAGATCATGTAACAAAAAGCCTGCCCCATCGTCATGGCTTTGTGATTTTCCCCAGCTTTGTTCAGAAGCAGAGGATAGGAATGAAGGGAGCAGGTGGTGGGGGTAATCCAAAACCAAGGCTTGGCAGGGCAAATTCCTTCACAGTATCCCAAAGGGGGCAAAGGATTTAAGGGAACTGTGTAGTGTTGAACTCGTTCACCAAGGGATGCAGAAGGGGAGGAGAGGGGCCGGTGTAGGAATGACGGTCAGGGTGTTGGAGGTCACAGTGAAGATAATGAACAGGACTTGAGGTTACAAGGCAGAGGGAGAAATGGAATGACAACATATCACGCAGCTAAACTCATGCAGAGTTCAGGACCATTTGTAGGTGACAGTAAGATCAAATGAAATGCCCCTTCTGTGTACCGATGAGGTAGAGGAGTAGGTCATGGGAAACGAGGAAGTCGAAGAACTGCGGATCCTAATGTTTGAGGGAACATCAATATGTATGTTGAAGCCCCTAGTATAAGGGTAGGAGTTGAGGAGGAAAGAAATATGGCGAGCCAGACACTGAACTCATTGAGAAAGGAAGCGGGGAGTGTTCTGGAGGTGGGTAGCTGACAGTCACTAGAATTGTAATGGGGTGGTAGATGTGGATTGAGAAAACTTCAAAAGTGAGAGGTTACCCAGTAATGGTGATAGAGGGACAATTTAGAGGGGGCAATGGGGCAAGGAATATTTTAATTCCTCCACCTCAGAGTCAGAGAAATGAGTGAAAGTGCAGCCGGTGCTGGAAAGCATGACCGGGAGTCAGGAGTGGATCTGGTATCAGGGACCGCCAGAAGATGGAAGGAGTGGGAAAGGAAAAAACTTTAGATGAAAGCCAGTTTGTTAATTATGGAGCAGGCATTCCATTAAGCACAATGGAAGGGTGTATAGTGTTAAGAGTGGGACATTGAGTGTGTGTGGAAGTTGAGGGAAATGATGATAAGGGAATGGGCAGCAGGGGGATGGAAAATGGGCTTTGAACTATGGAGGTTTTCAGAATCACTGGGATAAGGAGGCTATACTGAGGAGTTCGTTAACCATTATGTGATGACTTCAATTATTAATATTCCTCATGTTTGGCCTCAACGTGGAACCCACTCAGGATGTTAGGCAGCTGAGGCAGGGGAACAAGTGAGACAGAATGGCATCCCTCCCCCTCCCCTGAAGGCAGGAAGGGGCTAGGTGAGGAGAGCAGCGTGCTGCAGTAGAATGACCTGGTGTGTCTCGTCCTCTCTGGCAGGCCAGCAGGAATAATATTCACCTGAGTAATATTTACCCAACCGGTCACTTATAGTAATGATGCTTTTATAACTTAAAGATAACGATTTCCTTTAAAATAAAGGATATATATATATTATATATATATATATATATATATATATATACTAACATAAAAAGGGATACTATCATAGATGCTAATATATTAAAGCAATAGATGGTGAAATACATCACAATACACATTTAACCCTGGATCACACTCCCACCAATGCACTCAATAGCTATGGTGAAGCATGAACATACAAAGAAAACCGGCAAGGAAACTGAGCAGGGGCATTCATGTGCTCACAGTAAGTCACAGTTCTAGAGTACAGGTTCAGAGTTATTGATCCCACACAAAACTCCTGATCCTTACCACTCTTCAGCTGGGGACATTCTCTGTTCTCGTCTGTTCTAGCGGAGAATTTATAATTCTTTCAATAACCACCACCCTTGGTGTGAAAAGCAGTTTCTCTTTAAGCTAGAGATGCACAAAGTGTATCAGACTGGCTCTCTCTACAACATGTAGACCACTGGACCCACCAGCTATTTGCTGACCAGATGCTGAATTGTCCCATCAAAATCAAGCCCCTGGTTGCCAGGTGACTAGGATCCCAAAGCAGATGCCTTTGCTTGCCAAGCACACCTCTATCCACTTCTAGGGAGTGCTCAAGAGCAACAGCTCTCATTATAGCGCTTGGCCCATGAAGTTAATTTTCTCTCCACTAATCAGGAATCACTCAACTGAAGCCTTCAATTAAGAGAATTCCTTCTTACTCAGCTCTCAGGGCATATTTCTCAGGCCCCCTGCTGCATCTTTAATTTTCCTCCTCCAGTACCAAGGCAGCCTATTCTATAACCTAATTTCCTCTGCCTTTCAATGGCTTAATTAAGAGTTTTCTGTCTCTTGCCTGAATCTCAGTGACTCATCTTTTACTTATAGTTACAACTCCCCAAATTTCCCTCATCAAATGAACAGTCCTTTTGTCATCAACAAGATCACCAAGAAAGAGAGTGTAAGAGAGAAAAAGAGAAGAGAACCCGGAGCAGGTCTGTTAGAGATACCTACAGGCAGAAGGTGTGACAAAAATAAAGATAAAAGTCATCGTGGTTTAAAAAAAAAGAGGGAGGGGGAGAAAATCTATGACCTATGGAAATGATTGTAGAAAAGTGAAAACCAATAAATAATTTTTTTTTTATAAAAAGAAAAAAAAGACTTCAGTAAACTTATTTTCAAAAAAATCATCCCCTATGACAAAACTGGATTTGTACCGGGGAGGCCAGGATGGTTGCCCACTGCTGTCCAGTCTATGATGGCAACCAGAATTCAATCTGACCCAAACCATTGTGTCCAGAGCTGCTAACGCTCTTGGAGTGGTCGGCCCTCCTGGGTCCTCACCCTTTGTGACTTCTGGGCAGTCTCTGACACTGCTCATCCCGAATTCTTGGTTTTTGTGACATTCTTCCGACTCTTCTCCTTCCTATCCCTTTGCTGGACTTTCATCTAACCATTCTGGCTAACCTTGGGAGTCCTGGCAGCCCTGTGCTGGTCCCTCTTTTTCCTCTCTTCTATTTCTCTTGGTGATCTCATCAGAGTTCATGGTTTAGAATTCCCTCTCTGTGCAGTTGAACTTCAGACCTGCTAGTCTAGCCCCAAGAGGTGACTCCTCCCTGGCCTCTAGGCTCACTAAAGACATCTTCAGTCTTCAGTTGGATGGCCTGTACATGCCCTAAATTCATCATGTCCAAAGCTGATTCCTTTTTCTCCTGCAAACCCCTCCCTCTTCTGAACATCTTTATTACTATTGAGGGTGGGGCCATCTCCAGTCCTCATGATGTGGCCACTGCACCCAGATGGCTCAGGAGTAGAAAGGGAGGCTGGTGACTTTCTCACTTCCACCCAATTTATTTGCATATTTTGGCATCACCTCCCTGATGTCACTCACAGTCCTCTTCCAGAACAAACAACTGTTGGGGTCCCACCATCCAACTAGGCCTCTAGGCTTGCAACCTAGGTGTCACTCTTGACTCTTTCTTCCCTTTCCCCACAACTAATCATCAAGTCCTGCTGTTTCCTCTCTCCTCTGTCCCTGCCTTAGTGCAGGCCCCTCCCTCCACACCTCACACCTGGACCACTGAAATCACCTCTTGGTGGGCCTCCCTTCCTCTACTCTCTCTCCACTCAGCTGCCAAACTGATTTTCCTTCAAGGCAGGTTTAACATATCCCTTCCTCTCCCCTAGTCAGTAAAATCCAGCGGCTCCCTATCATCTCCAGGATCAAATATCAAACCCCCTGTTTGACTCTTCAAATTCTTCCTAAGTCCACCCCTCCCCACCTTTCCAATCTCCTTACACCACCCACCTCCTTGGTGCTTCTGCCACTCATCGAGCCCGGCTTTCTTGCTGCCCTTCCACCTCCCCACCCTCTCCTCCATGCCTTCAATGCTCTCTCTCCTCATTTCTCTCTCCTGGCATCTCTTAAGTCTCTGCTGAAGTCTGACCTTCTGCAAGAAGCCTTTCTTAGTCTTCATCCCAGTGAAACTGCTCCAAGTCTACCCTGGCTTGTATACTTAATTGTCAGCATTTTGTCTTCCCCTTTCATGAGACTGGGGTCCTTGAGGCCAAGGTCCATTTCTCATCTTCCTTTCAACCTATAACACTTCATACAGCATCATGACCAGAGTAAACTCATGGAAGTGGAAAGAGCAGCAGCTGCAACAACCACAAAAGGTACATAATTATAATTACCCTATTTTATAGGAATGAGAATGAGAATGTGAGAAAGAGTGGTGACAGATCACTTGGTGCTGAACACGGCATATATTATCAGACTGCCTTCCATCAAGCTGCTCTTTCCCCTTCTTTATTTGTTACAAGGGTTGGCTCTCATTTGGGAAAGGGGAAGGGACATATTTGAAAATGAAAGTGATGTAAAAACAAAATATCTTAATAAAATCACATTTTTAAAAATCAGAAGGATATGGTACATTGAACTTATTTTGAAATAGTTACTAACAGTTACTGGTAGAAGAGGGAATACTATAGACATGGTTCATTACCTAGGCTTTTGCAAAACATATGAGAAAGTTTCATGCCATTTATTTATTTTTGCTTCTAAATGGAATTCTATTTTTATTTGATTTTATTTTCCAAATTTCCTCCCTCCCCATCCACTACCCGTTGGGAAAACAATAAAAATAAAACCCATTACAAATCTATTTAGTCAAAACAAATTTCTGCTTTTCCCATGTTCCCAAAAAGAAAGAGAAGAAAACACATTTTGGTCTGTTCTTCGGTCTGCAGAAGTCCCAGATAAGAGTATCTATCACTTCTCTCTCTGGCTGGGGCCGTACAGCATTTTTCATCTGAAATTGTGGTGGGTCAATAGTACTGATCGGGGTTACTAAGTCTTTCAAAGTGGGTTCATTACCATGTTACCATTAAGATGTAAACTCTTCTCAAGGTTGCTCACTGCACTCTGAGTCAGTTCATACAAGTTTTCCCAGGTCTTCTGCAACCATCTCTTTCCAGATGGCTAGGTTAGTTCACAGCTCCACCAAGAGGGTTGTTATTGCACCTGTTTTCCCACATGCCCTCCAGAATTTATTGTTTTCCGTTTTTGTCATGCTAGCTGATCTGACAGGGGTGAGCTGTTACCTCAAAATTGTTTTGCTTTTCTCTAATTACTAGTGATTTAGATCAGTAGTGTCAAACTCAAATAAAAATAAGGACAATTAAACCATATATGCGGATCCTCATAGGCCACATATTGACTTAGAAAACATCACATTAACATTATCTATTTTATTTAAAAAATTTTAATTTTGTTAAATATTTCCCAGTTATATTTTATTCTGCTTCTCCTATGTCCAAAAGGCTTTAAAAACTGTAGACCCTTTGACCCAGCAATACCACTGCTAGATCTATATTCCAAAGACATCCAAAAAAAGGGAAAAGGACCTATTTGTACAAAAATATTTGTAGCAGCTCTTTTTGTGGTGGCCAAGAATTGGAAATCAAAGGATGCCCTTCAACTGGGAAATGGCTAAACAAGCTGTAGTATTTGATTACAGTGGAATACTTGTATTATAAGAAATGATAAAGTAGTATGATAAAAAAAAAAACAAACCTGGAAAGACTTATATGAACTGATGCATAGTGAAGAGAAGAGAACCAGGAGAACACTGTAAATAGTACAAAGCGATATTGTTCAATGAATTGTTCAGTGAATGACTCGGCCGTTCTCAGCAATGAAATGATCCAAGACAATACCAAAGAATTAAGGATTCTTTCTTTCCTTTCGTTCTTCCTTCCTTCCTTCCTTTCTTTTTCTTTTATTTCAGTCTTGTACAAAATGACTAATATGAAAATGTTTTCCATAATTGCACATGTATAACCTATATCTGATTGCTTACTGTCTTAGGAAGGGGGAGGGATAGAATTTGGAACAGTTTAAATTCAATTTGGAACTCAAGGCTTTAAACAAAAATGTTAAGAAACAGAAAAAATATCTGGTTCATGATGCATCCAGGAGTGTTGTAGGGGATCCCATGTTTGATATGTCTGATTTAGAACATTTTTTCATACGGCTATGGATAGTTTGGATTTCTTCCTTTGAAAACTGCCTATTCATATCCTTTACTCATTTGTCAGCTGGAAAATGACTCTTTTTCTTGTAAATCATGCCAGTCCTTTGGAGAAGATACAGATGTGGGCTTGAGCAGCATATATTTAGGTGGATCTAAATCCTAAATAGTTTATCCCAAATAGTCATTATTAATGATTTCATATCAGAAATCTTGTGCCAGGGTCCTGCACTTTTATTAAAAAATAATTTTGTACTTATTTTTTTTATTATTCCTAATTGGAAAACAACATCCCATGCTGCTTTAACATGGATTACATGCTTATCAAAATTTCAAAATATCAAATAGGAATCTTACTGTAATCTCTCAAATGGAAATTGAATTTGTTCTAAAGGAATTATTTTTAAAATGAGTAAAGATGAATTCATTGACTTATATTTAAAATTTTATTTATTTTTAACATTCTTTACTTTTAAAATTTTGAGTTCCAAACTTTCTCCTTCCTTTCCACCACCTCCCCTACCCACTGAGAAAGCAAGCAATATAATATCAATTACATGTATGTGGAATCATAGGAAAGATTTCCATATTAGCCATGTTTTTGAAAAAAGCAAGAAAAATAGAGAAAACTATACTTCAATTTAGAGTTCATTAGTTTTCCCTCTGGAGGTGGATAGCATTTTTCATTATGAAGTGTTGATAAGAGTAGCTAAGTCTTTCACATTTGGTCATCATTATAACTTTGCTGTTACTATGCACAATGATCTCCTGTTTCTCATTTTCACTTTGCATCAGTTCATATGGGTCTCTCCATATTTTTCTGAAACTCTCCCTTGTCATTTCCCACAGCATCATAATATTCCATCCCAATCACGTGACCACTTGTTCACCTCAATTTCCAACTCTTAGTTACCACAAAAAGAGCTGCTGAAAATATTTTTGTACACATAGGTCCCATGCCCTTTGATATCTTTGGGATACAGACCTGCTAGTATTATTGCTGGGTTAAAGAATATGTATGCAGTTTAAGAACTTTTTGGGTAAATTCCAACTTGTTTGTCAGAATGGTTGGATTAGTTTACTACTCTACCCTCATCCCCTCCAGCATTTGTCATTTCTGATAGGTGCAAAGTGGTACCTCAGAGTTGTTGGAATTTGTTTTTCTCTAAACAATAGTGATTTAAAGTATTTTTTTCACAACTGTAGATAGCTTTGATTTTTTTCTTCTGAAAGATATTCTTTGACCATTTATCCATTAGGGAATGGCTCTCATTCTTGTAAATTTGACTCAGTTCTATACTCAGTACCTATTTGAGTAGATCAGAGAAACCTGATGTAAATTTTTTTTAATACTATTTCATTATCTATGGCATCTTTTAGCAAAATGTATTTTCCCTATCTCTTTTAATTAGGTCTATTTTTGCTTTTGCTTTAAGCTCTATCAAATATTCTTTGGGGGAGTTTGGTACAGCCCTGAGCAAGTGAATTAACTTAGGTATTACTGACACTTTTATTAAATTGGCTCAACTGACCCATGAGCAATTAGTATTTCTCCAATTATTTATATTTGTCTGTATCCCTCCACAAGACCCACCCCCTTCTCTGAGTTCTCCCTGAGACTGAGGCCTTCATTTTGTGAAGGGGCCCAGACCAGCCAGCTTTTACTTTCCTGTGCTGGGAACCTTTACCTTCCCTCAGTCCCTTTTCAATCTCTTCTTGGATGTTGTCTTAGCCCATGAGAATGTAAGCTCCTTCTGGGTAGGGACCATCTTTCTTTTTGCTTAGAGTGTTTGGAACATAGCAAATGCTTAATAAATATTTTTCCTTCCTTTTTTTGTGCAGTGTTTTACAATTAGATTCACAGAGTCCTCGGCTGTCTCCTGTATCTGAAACATTCTTCCTTCTCTTTCTAACTCTCCGCTTCTTTCCAGTTTAGTCCCACCTTATGCGAGAACCCTTTCTCAGGCCTCCATAAACTTAGCACCTTCCCTCTGAGATTACCCCCCAATTCTCCTGTACATATCTGGTTTTTATGTAGTTGTTTGCATGTTGTTTTCCCACGTTAGACTGTGAGCTCCTTGAGGGCAAGGGACTCTGTGTGCGTATGTATTTCTTTGTATCCTCAGAGCACAGCACAGTGTCTGGAACACAGTAGGTCCATAATAAATGGTAGTTGACCGACTGAATCTTGGAGGATGCATTTCCACTTATGTTGTAGCTTCTATTGTTATTTTGAACCAGATTTCTTTTTCTAGCTTTTCTTGATGGGTTTTGTTGGTTATTTATAGGGATTTATAGAAATGCTTATTATTTATTTTATATATCCTTTAACCTTGACTGAATTATTTCAATTAATTATTGAGCTGACTACCCAGGGTTCTTTAAGTACACCATTATATCCTCAACAAAGAGTGAGGATTTTGTTTTCTCTTTACCGTTGCTTATTCCCTCAATTTCTTTTTCTTCTTCTTTTCAGTTTGGCTAGAATTTGTAGTGCTATGTTAAATAGTCGTGGTGATAATGGACATTCTTGTTCTACTTCGGATCTTTGTGGAAAAGCCTGCTATTTTTCTCCATTACATAAACTGTACTCTTGGATTTAGATACTTAATATTAAGGAAAGGTCCATTTAATTAAGGAAAGGTCCACTTATTAATGTGATTTTTAGAGTTAAACATAAAAATGAGTGTTGAATTTTGTTAAAGCCTTTCCTGCATCTATTTATATAATTGTGGGTTTTATTAATTATATTAACATGGCATGTTATATTTATAGTCTTCCTTATGTCTGGCATAAATGCAGACTAGTCTTAATGTAAAATCTTTCTAGTAAAGGTTGTAGCAACCTTGCTAACATCTTATTTAATATCTTTGCACCAATCTTTGTTAGGAATATTGGCTTATATTTTGCTTTCTCTGCCTTGTTTCTCCTTGATTTAGGTATCAAAACCCTATTTGCATCTTAGCAATTTAGAAGGATTCTTTTTCTTCCTATTACAGTTGATGCAGTTTGGAATTGATTTTTCCTTGAATATCTGATGGAATTCACTCAAGAATACATCTGATCTTGAAGTTTTTTCTTTGGGATTTCATTTATGGCTCAATTTCTATTTCTGATATTGATACTTAGTCCATTTCTTCTTTTGTAATATGGGTATTTTATATTTTCCTAGGGAGTCGTCTCTTATAAGTTATCAGCTTTTTAGCATATAATTGGGTAAAATAGTTTCTGATAATTTCCTTTTATGCTTCAATTGTTTCAAGTTCTCCTTTTCTCATTTTCTGTCTTTTTTAATAGGAGTGTAGGAAACAAAGGAAAGGGTTCTGTTTCCACAGGGCAGAAACTTGCAGCTTTGAGTGGCAATAGTTAATCAGAGTTGTAACCTAGTATGGCCAGGTAAAAAAGGTCAGAAACTTCTAAGAGAGAGCAGGGGTTAAGCGTCCACAAAGGTTGATAGTCCGTAAAGTTACTGACTAAAACCCACGTGGCCCTGATCAATCGGAAAATGGTTAGGGGCTTTTGGAAAAACCCAAGAAGATAGAACTGGTCCAGCTTAAACCAGCTGGGGTCACTGGCAGGGCAACCTAAAAATCCAACTGCGCTTGCTTAATGACACACAGTGGTTGTGTCAAAAGAGTGTTATCGGAAAGAGATCCTCTGATGGGATCTGTCCTGCACTAACATTATAAAATTGCCCTTGCTTCTTCTGTATCTCCCTCTCTTCCTCCCTCCCCTTTTTTGAAGAGGGGTGGAGTCCACTTTGACCAAAGTATTCAATTCCTCTGAACTCTACTAAATTTGCTTCTTTTCAGTGTCAAGCATGTTTCTAACAGGAGGAAAGTGAGAGGTGGATCTTTGCTAATTGAAAAAAATAAAAAAACAAAAGTTTTTAAAAAGGCATAGCTAGGCTAAATTCTTGAGTGCTCATGGATCTCTTCTAAGAGGCTCTCAGTGTGCTTGATGGAACCAGAGCAATGATTTGGAAACAACACCCTCCCCCCTTTTAAAGACTACTCCATACAAATAATGAGAGGATCATTCAACTAAGTTGTATCCACTCATCCATTGTGCTATGGTTTATGATAGAAAAGCATTGGACTTGGCAGACCAAAATGCCATGTTCCTTGTTTTTACAGCAAGCTGTTTCCCATCACCAAGTCAGGGTCTTTCAGGATTCCTTGGAAGACAATGTCTCCGAAGAAAGAACCTTCTTTGGTCACAGTCATGATCATAGTTCCTTGTCCTAGTGATGAGGTCAGGGAACCATAATGTTGAGGTTTGGGATGCTTGGGACCCCAAAATTCCAACACTGCTGGTCCTGACCAAATGAATTCAATCCAAGCCTTCTTGCAATCAAAGAAAAACAAAGTTTATTAAAGATTCACCATATTGGGCTGACTGTTAAGAAGCCTAACCATCTGTGACACTTGTATTTGCAAGTGGGCCAGATTGAATTAACCTACATTGAGTCTGAGGGCCTTCACAGAGGCAAAATGGAACTTATATGTAGAAAGACTGTAGGAGGGATCTGGAAGTGGTCTAATATTCTGGGGTGATGAGAGGAGGGGTTGAGGGAGGGTTTTGAGGAGAAATCCAAAGAGAATTTTAATGGAACTGGGGTGACTGATCAAGGGTGGGAAACTGGAGGCAATTGGGAGATAACAAAGGAGGGCTGGCTAAGCAGGTAGGGCAATCCAGAGGTAACAGACAATGAGGGCCAGGCTAGGTTAAGGGTAACAGATTTGGAAATGAAAAGCCAAATTAAGTGGGAAGATTCAAGGAGGTTCCCCGAGTCTGTACCCCATCAGTAGGACTTCACTCCAATCCTATGTGCCTTGCCAGAATGATGGATTACAGCCCAGAAACCCTGATGAAATGTCTCAGGGCAGATGAATTCCTTTTCCTAGGGTTATCCTCCAGGACTGTCTTCACCTTCTAGTAGCCTGGGGCCCTGAGGCTCAAAAGCAAGATCATTTTAACTGGGTCCTCCACTGTGTGTTTCAGGTCCTATTCCCAGTGGGGTCCTGTACTGCCACATCTTCAGGTTGGGCTCCTGAGCTGTTTTGTGTCATAGGAAGGATGAAGGTATCACGAGGGACTGAGTACACAAAGTAGCTCAGAGCTTTCTGGTTCTCATAGGCTCTGGACATTGAGAGAAATGATCATTTCTCTCTTATATTAATAACCAATTAATATGTAGGGTGTGTAGGGAGAATCCAGGTTTTCTATTTCCTCAAAGTCCAGTCTCTCAAGAAGACTTCTGAGTTGTAAAAAAATGTACCCCACTTAGACTATCTTGTCTAAGTGAAATCCTTACTCTCCACATCTAGAAAACCTTAAAAAGAGAATCTAATCTAGGTGAATTCCAGCTGTGGGTAGGTGGGTGGGGAGTAGATTCCCTTTAGACTGTCTAAGGCTGGGAGTGGTCTAGGTAGAGATTTGTAAGACAGACCAAATCAAAGTCACGATCCCCCCTTATTAGGTCCACCTCTCATTATAATATTCATTCTCTTATTGTTAACCAGAGTTGATTTCTACCTGTCAAGAACACCCACTTTTCCAAGTGTTGAGAGGTCTCCATTATGGGTCTCTAGTTTACAAGAAAAAGCCAAATGCCCATTTTATTATCTGCTAATCACAATGAATAAAATTATTAATTACCCAGAAAGGATGTCTCTTGAACTTTTCATTTGTCACAATATGTAGGCTGTTGTGTTGCAATGTTTCATTCATTCAAGAGACACTGACTGCCCCATATAAGAGTGCCAAGGTGAACAGTCATGGGAAGGATGGCCATGTGCTGATGGATTCCAGTGATGGATCCACTGGGTTGTGGAGGTAGCACTGTTGTGGCTCCTTTTCCTCCCCAAAATGTCCACACTTTTGTCCTTAAACATGCACACTCAAAGGCATCCCCACTCCAAGTCTACTGAGTGTTTCTGTGCCACCAGTTATCATAAGTAATGGTTAATTGGTCTCCTTGGACAGAACTACTAACAATTATGGTGAGAATCAAGAGGAACCTTTGAAGTGAAAGATGGATGCAGCTGCAGGGGCAGATTAGTACCTATCTGGGACACACCCCAAGAACCACGAATGGTAGAGACAGGGATCCTAAGCCAACAGTTAGAGGACCTAAAAATACACCTTTGCAAAGCATAGAGGGATTCTTACTTGAGCAGTTAGGGGGAAAGAACAGACGACTCTGGAGGGGAAAGTGGGTCTCTCCCTAGAGAAATAGAAAATGAAGTAAGAAAATGTGAGGATTGAAATGGAAAGAAGGATGAGAGCAAGGTAAAGACACAAGGCCATTGGCCAGGGGGCTTTTTATAAAAATGTCAAAACTATTAGAACATAAACTTAAGAACACTCCCTCAAAGACACTGAGAATTTTCCACTTCAGAAATTAGAAGGGAAAATGTTGGCTCAATTTCCCTGAAATGAGTGATTTCTACCCTATGGAAACAGAAAATAAGACTAAAAACAGTGAATCAATGATCAGGGAGATGTTAGGTCATGTAGCCTTCCAAAGTGGCACTAAAAACATTAAATTAAATAAAACACCTTTTGGTCTGAAAAATTAGGGGACTGTGTTTTGTTTGTATATCATTTTCTGTAATGTAGAGTGAATGCTATCAGTGCTGTTGGTATTCCGTGGCCTGGTAAAGTCAGCTCACCTTTACTTGTGGTCTTATGAGTCAAAAGAAAAAAGAAAAGAAAGAGAAATTTTCTGCTTAAAGTTTAAAAGCTCCTAATTCTCGTCAAGTTGGGAACTGGGAATGGAGAGAGGAAGACAGAGGGAAGGAGGGAAATGGAAGGATGAGAGGGATGAAGGGAGAGTCAGAGATAAAGAGGAGGGAGAGTTGAGGAGAGAGAAAAGAGATGTTTTTCACCTTTTGTAGAAATGTATGGCACTGCAACCTAATTAAAAACTAAATTGGTGACCGAAGTGCAATTTGTTTGCGGTGTATTTCTAAATTATGGATGGATTATTTTTATATGTACTGAAATATCTGACTGGGACTCTGGGGGTCCAGCCCCTAGGATTGTTCAAAGTAGAACCTTTACGGAATTTGCAAATAAATAGCATGTAGATACTCCAACCCTCTTTCCCTTCCTTGCAGAATGAAAGATTTATTTAGTGCTGGGGAAGAAGGTGATTTCACAGACTAGAGAACCCTTACTCCTTAAACAGAATTGAAGCTGGTTTAAAAGGAGAGAAAACAAAACCCTCAAAACATGCAAGCCATTTTTTTTTTCAACCTGAAGTTCCAAAGTATTATCTGGTGTTTAAGAATGGCTTAGTGGAACTGTTAACTTTTCTTTACAGCATGGAAAAAAATAGGTGTGTTTAAATTAAATTAAACAAACTATTCAGAAAATGACAAAATTCCATTTTAGGAGAGGGTTTATCTGACTACTGTGGTCTGTGACTAGCAATAAAATTGTTCCCCAGGTAAATTAGAAGGAAAGTCATTTAAAAAAGGAATTTCTGCAGTTGCCAAATTAGAAGTAATGTATTTTGGCACAATGAGAAACTGTCTGTAAGTCTTGACATTCTCTGACCACAGCAAAGTAAAACTTTGTAAAGAATATTGAGATACCTGAGAAAAGTGTGCTAACTGCCAAAGGAGAGATTCAATGGGTGATGTAGGAATTAGCTCTGAAAAATGGTTTGGGGCATGATCTGGAACAGAGAAGTGCAGAATTGAGAAAGCAGCAATATTGGAAAGAAGGCAGGATATTGAGTTCAAATGTAAAGAGAAGGAAAATTTTGTGATTTGCAAGATCTGCTCTAGGTAGATCAGTTAGAAATGAGAGAATTAAAAGAAATTATAATTTATGCTGACACTTGTAGACTCAAAATTCAATTAAGAGAAAAATATATAAACGCCGTTAAAAGTAGAAAAGAATTTAAATGTAAGTCTAAAAGACTTAGAAGTAGAGATTTTTCACCCAAAAGGGACAACACAAAGACCTCCTTTTTTCCAGACCAGGACATAGAGAACTAAAATCCTCACCTCTACATCTCATCCCCCTAATCAGTAACGTGTAGCTTCCTCGCTCCCCCAGGCTCAAAAAGAAAATGTTCTTTGGCTGTTGGAGCCCTCCATCACCTGCCCCTCCTCCGTTCCCCGTCTTCTTAGGCCCGGCCCCCCTGCATGTCCTCTGAGGTCCAGGGACCCAGCCGTCCAGCTGTTCCTCAAACCATCCACTCAGGCTCCCCACCTGTCCCATTGGACGCTGCTCTTCTGCTTCAGCTTTCTCCCTGTCCCTGCCCATAATCTGTTCAGCTGCCAAAATGAGCGGAGTCACGGCTTCTCCACTAGCTCACAGAACCCAGGACCAAAACCAAAGGATGAACCATGTTTCACTCTTCTGGACCCCACCCTATCTGCCTTCTCACACTTGGCTTCCCATCCTTAGTCCAGCTTCACCCAGCTAAGAAGCCTCTGAGACCAGATTTGAAGTCAGGTCTTCCCTGACCCCAGGCCTGGCACTCCATTCACTGCACATACAACACACACACACATACGTAGCCAGCTGCCCCAAACACACGAGGCATTTCTAGAATTATCTCCAATGTATCCCATTTATGGCTTGTTTGTACACAGCCATTTTCATGTTGTTTCTCCATTAGTCTGTGAGATCTTTGAGATCAAAGACTGTTTTTCAGCTTTTGTTGTATCCCAGTGCCAGGTAAACAGCAGGTAATTAATAAATGTTGATGTGTTAACTTGTAACCTGGTGCAGGAGGGAGGAGGCAGTGGTAGTTGGAGAGACCAGGAAAGGACTGATGTGGAGGATGGTACTTATGCTGAACCCTGAAGGGAATCCAAGATTTCTAGGGGTAGAGAGAATACACACAGGGTTGGGGGACAGCAGAGGCCTGCAGATATTAGGGATACATCACAGGGGTCTGTCTTGGTCCCAGGACAGCTTAGAACATGGAGGCCACATGGAGAGAAGTTTCCCTCTCTCTGCCTCCCAGGGTCATTGTCTTCCTTTAAAATGTGGCTTGAGCCTCCTTGGCCCCTCTGGTCAGTTGGGTGAAGCCCAGGGACCCCTTTTGTAGGGTCACCACAGAAACCAATTATACAAAGATACAGTGATTGAGATACTCAACACAAGTTCACAGGTCCCAAGTCTATGTTTCTTGAGGGAAGGGACAGTGTGTTGGAATATGCCTTCTTGGCTCACGGTGAGGAGTAGGGTGGCCAAAATGTTTCTGGCCAATTGATTCTGCAGTATGGCTCACCCTGGCAAGGAGGAGGGACCAAGCCCTAACCTATCGCATATGAGAAGCTTCATCCACCCCCCTTTTAATCATTTCCCATTCATTCTGCCCAAAACTCATCTGTACATGTTTGCTTATCATCTCCCCCTTTGACTCCTGCTCCTTGAAAGCAGTGATGGTCTTGTGTTTTTCTCTCTACAGCACTTTGCCCAGTGCCTGGCACACAACAGATGCTCAGTGTTTACTGACTGATGGAAGGAATGTAGTTTAGGGAAAGGCAGGAGGGTAGATATTGCTATTTTCTGACAAGATATCCGAGAATTATTTCCACCCATGCTGTCATCTGGCGACTCTTGAAAACTCCTCATCCTCTATGGGTCTCAGTGTCTTTCCTCTGTTCTGTTTCATTCCCCTCCTTCCTATCCAATCATTCCTCAGTCCCTTCTGCCACATCAGGTTCCCCAACTACAGGTCTTCTCCAAGGTTCTGCCCAAAACTTTCTCTTCTCTCTCCACCTTGTCTCACCTCAGTAGTTCCCAAGTCACAAAATCCAGCTCCCGCCCCTCCCTAAAATTCACCGTGGAATCCCTAGTGGACTTTCCACACTGGCTGTTCTGGAGCCACTGACAATCCAACCTGTCTACAACTGAACTCTTCATCCACTTTCCCCCTAAACCTTTCCCTTTCTGTCTTAAGTGCCAACATCTGTCCAGTCCCCTGGCTTGTCATCTTGGCGTTAACCTAGCCGCTTCGCCCTCCCCTGGTCCATATGGCCGGAGAGCCATATGCTCTCACAAGATTTTTGGCACCAATCCCCTTCTCTCTAGCCCCTTGACAAGACCAATTCAGGCCCTGGCTCCATCCGTTGGCACACTGCACAGGTCTGACCATGGGATCTCCTACTTAATGAATGCCAGTGGCTTATTACTGTCTCTAGGAGAAAATATACATTGGTTGTGTTTTTAAATCCCTGCACAACCTAGCCAAAACAATCTTTGGGGCTCACTGGACTTTATTCTCTCTCTCAAACCTTGTGATCCAGCCAAACTGCATGACATCCCCCTTCCTTTCTACGTGCCTTTTTCCTGACTGCTCCCTGTGCCTGGAATGCCCTCCTGCTCCCTCTCTTCCATTAAAGTGCAGCTGAGGCACCATCTTCTGCATGAAGGCTTTCTTGGCCCCCCAATTGCTGGTACCCACCTTCCCAAACTATCTTGTATTTAACCATTTGGTATAATCTATGCTTATTAATGTTCTATGTATACTGCACATGTTTTTGTATGTCTCCCTAATGAGCATGTAACCTCAAGTGAGCAGGGGCTGACTGGGTGAACTTAGGCAGCCCCACTGACGGTGTAGACATGTCCGCTGTCAGTCAGAGAGGAAGGAGGTCAGGAAGGGGGGGTGGCTAGAGAAGCTTCGGGAACAGGTACAGGGGCTCAGAGCAGCCCAGTCGAGTGGCCAAGTGCAAGGACCAATCCTAAGGAGCCATGGATCGGTACAACAGATGATGCCTGGGCAAGGAAATCATGAGGTCAGGTCCACTGAGGGGAAGTGAGCCTTATACTTCAAGGAGTTAGTCTGGCTTCTCTGAAATGTCCCTCAGGAACCTCTTGGTTAAATGAGAGGCTATGGATAGTTAATAACAGACACAAGACCCAACTGCTGCCCCTTTCGTCTCTTTTCTGAGGTCATAGGCCACATCTCTGGAGTGAACCAATGTTGCCATTAGAACTCTGGGTAACGGCCCCCCTGTCCCAGGGGTGTCTCCCACACAAGCCATGAGGACTCCAGAAGAACTGGTTGGAACCATGAGGACCAGAGCTGGACCACCATCTGCTGTTAGAGCTGCTAGAGAGCACCAGACCTTGGGGAGTGAGCTTGTACCTTTGGATTCCTGGATTTCACTGACACATCAAATGTTCTTTTTTGTAATCAAGTGCTTCAACAGTGATGGAGTGAAACAGGGGCTTTTCTACCCCTGAACAAAGTCTTGACTTAATAATGGAGGTCAAAGTATGGCTTTTGGAATGAGGTAAACTAGAAAAACATCTTTTACATGTCAAATAGCGGGTAAGAGGGTGGATAACAGTATTGCTGCTGCCACACCTGCTGCCATGGGTTGAGGGCAGGGCAGCCTTCCCTCTCAGGATACACTGCTCAGCGGATGAGGAGTTTCCCTGGTCCTGCCCTCCCTAAAGCCAAATGCTGAGAGAAACCTTCAGGGACTTCAGAAGAATAACTGACTAGCCTGCTGGATATCCCAAGTCTGTCTGTGTAGGCAGACAGAGAATATGAGCCAGGAATGGAAGATTAAAAAGTGATAGCTGGCATGGGACATATACAAAGCTGGACGTGATTCCTCAGGGTGAAACTGAGTTGGGCCCCACCCAAGGTGGAGCCAAGGGTCTAAGAGCAGACAACCACCTGGTGCCTGGCTTGTGTTCTCCCACTGACACAGATGAACCCAAATCACTGTGGCTCCAATCATACAGCAATCAACAGCCCCCAGGAGGTGAGACCAAGCACACACCACTGTTCACCTATTTGCTCTCTCAGGAAGGTCTGGATGGCTCCCTGAAGCAGCGGCCCCTCTCTCCAGGCTTCCTCTTTCTTCGGCAAGTGCTCTGACTCACGTAAAATCACCCTGCTCATGTCAAATGTCAGAACAAACACCAGAACTCAAGACTGTTGAGGGTCTCAAGTCCATAGGCCTTTTGGCCCTGGCCCATCCTCTTGATGGGGGTCCAGAGTGTCCAGCCATAACTCGACCTGGAGGGAAAGGATTCTTGATTCCTTAAAAGATAGATTTTTTGGGAGGGTTCCCTTTTCGTTGAGATCATAAGCTTTTCCTATTTACTAACGCTAGGTTTTCATTCTTAACAGATCCCTTTGCCTCTACTGCACACAATGAAAATGCAAATCAGAAAGGAATAAAAAGAATTAAAGCAGCAAATATATAAATGACAAATTTGTTCCAAAATATACTTACATTAAATAGCATCAACATTCCATGAGGAGATGTAGACAAACGATCCTCTGCCCTCTGACATGCACCGTGCAGAAGTCCACAGGCAGGCCCTGACCATCCTCGAGGGACAGCGTTGGCTCTGGGCTGGGCAGAGAACCGACCCTCAGTGTGGCCGTTACAAAGTCTAGGCAAGTGCTAGCTCGCTACTCATCTCTTTAAATTTCTCAAGAATCATCAATAGGCTATACAGTACGGGTTCAGAAAGGTAAACATTTTAAAGCAAACAACTTTTTTAAACCAAATACACACAAGTTCTTGCTGTATTTATGTTGAGTTCTCCATGTAAAATGGACAGTTAGGAAGGTTCCCTTCTTCGGTACAACACGGTCACGGGACGTGTACAAGCCAGTGGGGCAGATGGGGAGTTGGAAAGGGTAGGGAAGGAGGATGCTGAATATTGATTTTTTTCTTTCTTTCTTTAAAGTGATAGATACAACTTGGAGGTGCAAAACCACGGTCCTGACATCCTTCATCATCTGGCGTAACGCTTAATGTAATCTTCAACTTTATTCCGGAAGTCTTCCTGTGGAGGAAGAGGGGGATGGGAGAAGAGAGGAGAGAGGGATTAACAATGCACCAGCACTCTGAAGAAGAACTCTAGTCAAGTAAGACTCTTACTCCAAGCTCTTGGGTGGTATAGTTAGGGAGACATTTGGAGTGACTTTCTCTTGGTGTCACAGAGAAGGTGAAAACCATCAAAGAATGCCATCATTCACCTGTGCCATTGAACCAATCTGTACAAGAGCATCCTACAGTAGGAGCTGTGAGCAGAGCAACACCCCTTCTGTCACCCAAAGTAAACAGCTGGGCCACTGATGACTACAGCTGCTATCATCAGGACAAGGATGGAGTCATTTGCCACCTCTGCACCTCCATTCCTCTGGCTACTATGTGGACATGATTTTATTTATGTCCCTGTTCTGGAAAGAGTCTAGAGGGGTTTGGGATTCCTGTGCAAGAGAACTTGTCATGCTAGATTGATGCTTTGGTGGGAGTGAGGTCAGGACAGGAGGCAGGGGTGTGAGGCTGTGGCCTGGTAGCCTTCAGGGAACAAATGACAAAGCCCGAATGAGCCAAAGTTACATGACCATGCTCCCAGGCAAAGGGGCACAGTCTTGGGTGGTGCTGAGCATTCCTCCTCTGAAGTCCTAGGTGTTGGGATGAGCTGAGAGGGGCTGATTTGTGGCTGCAGACTTTCAGGACGGAGGACAAAGGTGTTGAGAAGTCACACCCAGGCCAGTGATCACTGGTCAGCAGAAGTCAGGGCTGGGGGTAGCTGCCAGTGGCTGCCGGGGCCAAGCCTCAGCACTTTGTCATTCTGAGTTTCCTGGGCTGCCTAGAATGTCGTATCACAATGAACAACAACCTCAAAGGGTCAGACCAATGGGAGTCACTGCCTGGTACCTCTCTGAACTGCTACATTTGTACATTTCCTTGCTGCCTGACCTCTCACCCCTTCAGCTCTGACCCCAATGCTAGTGATGCCTGACAGCTCTGGGTATGTACAAGGCCAGGAGCTCATGTCCCGTGGAGACATGTACATCCGACATGGCCCATGTCTCAAGGCCACTTTCTCCCACCACTCTTGGTTGTATCAATACCTTTTTTTGCCCATGACCTCCCTGCCCCAGCACCAAGCATAGGTCAAGGCACAGAGGCCTGGGCAGTGACCCAGGGTGTTGGAAGAATGGAGGTCCAGTCCTAGCTCCTGAGTGACCACAGGCATGTCACTGACCTCCACTGAGCCTGAGTCCCTCTCTGTAAAATGGGGATAATAATCCCTTGCAGGGTGGTTATAAGGAAACCACTTGGTACATCTTTAAGCGCTCTACAAACGGGATCCACTGTAACAGGAGCCCAGTGCGTTTGCTGACTGGCTGGTGATGCTGTGACTCCCCCGTGTGCTCTGATGCTACTGTCCCTGACCCACCTTTCCAAGGACTTGCCCTTGGCTGTTTTCTACAAGGAATGATCACTGTGTTCTAAATACAACTGGTTTTTGCACAGTCACACTAAGGATTCCTTCAAACACTCCAGGGTGCAGACTTTCTGTTATTTACTGACAAAGTATTGACAAATCCATTTCCAAGTACCAACGTTACCCCATAGGGATATTCCATTCAGTGTTCAATGAGCTGACCCATGCTGGCCATGCCTGTGCCATGACAGATCCCCAGCACAACGTGGGAGCGAGGGGACAAGGCCTGCCCTTGGACTCTGGCTCCCTGGCCTCAGTGGAGGCTTAGCCACATCTGGAAAACTAAAATGACAGTGACACTTGATGAAGGCAAAGGTCCTAGAAGCCCCTGGTGCCTGTATAATGCAAGATCTCATTTCTGCCCAACCTTGAGGTCATCTCTGCTCTGTGTTCTCCTTTGTCCCTCTGTAGCACACAACTGGTTCTGAAAATACTACCTCCCCATTTTTCATGTTCCATCCTCTCTTCTCACTCTGCTCTTAGCAGCTCTCACCAGATTTTGGGAAGAGCCTCCTGGATGGTCTCCTTCCTTTCAATCTCTTTAGATTCCATATGGCTACCAGAATGATCTTTCTAAGACACAGATAGGACCATGTCACCACCTTTCTCAAAAGCATTCAGGGGCTCCAACAGCCTCTAAGAGAAAACAGAAACTCCTTCATGATTCAAGGTTCATTCTGTCCACTCTTAGACCCTTCTGCCAGCACACTCCCACCTTTCTGACTCTATGCTTCCCTTCTTCCCTCCCCATACCCACTCCTCATTTTGGCCTTTCTTCGATGAGGCTCAGCCCACAGAACTAGGATTCCTTGAGGAAAACGTAGGCCTGACTTCTTGTGGTTTCCCGGGGCCTTTTTCTAGTTTCTCACTGGTTCTAAACTTCTACCTGAACCACACTTTTCTATGTATATGTCACTGTTTGGATGTTTATATCCCAGCAGCTAGCAGAGTTTTGCAGATGGTGGATGCCCCCAAAAGTTGAAAACAGGTGAAACTTCTAGACTGAACACACCTTCATGCAATGAAATAAATCACTTAAAAGATCTAAGTTTTCTTCCTCTTTCCTCTGTTTTGGGCACTGGCCAACATTAGGCATGGGGTCAGAGTGAGAAGATTGAATTAAAATGACTTACAGTTTGTTATCTCATATTTAAATGACAGGATTAGTAATAGCCTATGGTTTTATGACTCTTGTCCCTTGCCATAGATTCAAATTCTAGACAGTGCTGGGTGAGGAAAGTTCTCTGTGTATCTCAGAGGGCTATAAGAGTTGTTTGTGTGTGTTTTTTTTTCATGGGCTCAGGGACTGGATCTGGAATTTCACTAGTCCAAACCAAGCTCTCAGGGGAGTAAACTCCTTTTACCAATGTAGGTTGGGTCTTTCTCTGAAATTTGTCCCTTCTCTGAAACTTAAAGTCTTAAAGAGCTGCCTGGAACCTTCAGAGATGAAGTTACTTACCCAGGATCACATTGCTAGTATGTGTCAGAGGCCGGATTTGAATCTACAGCTTTCTGGCTTTCAGGAGGATCATCATTCCATGCTACTATATTATACTGGGCATTAAATACTGTGTGAGCAAAACAACAATTTCCTACCTTCTCATCAGAAAGGTCATTGTCCATTCTTCTGTCAAAATGGCCTTCAGTCCTACATCACTTCAGCTCATTGCAAACTGGCCATCCCAGAGACATCCCAAACTCAACTTATTCCTTCCTTCTCTCCTTCCAAGTGAGGTGATCTCTATCCATGGCAACCCCCTTCTTCCAGTCTCCCAGGGCTGTAATCTTGGTGCTACCCTCACTCCTCACTCTCCCTTCACCTCCAATGTCTAATTTGTTGCCAAATCCTGACATTTCTGCCTCTGCAATAGCTCTTGCATCCATCTTAGCTCAGGTGCTTATCACCTCTCTCTTCAACCACTGCCTCCGCCTCCTCTTCCTTAGTTGCCCTGCCTCAAGGCTTTCCCCACTCCAGTCGGTTTCCTTGAAGTGGAGCTCTGAGCACACTGGGCTTCCCTACTTGGTCAGTTCGGGTGTTACCTCCACAATCAGCATTCTCTGTCCAGCTGTTAAAGCCATTCACACCCTGGCCTGACACTATCCCCGTCCAGCCAAGTCCTACACTCTGCAGTGCGGACCCCGGCCCACCTGTGGTTCGCTGCTCCATCTTCTATCTCTATCCTCTTGCACTGATGACCCTAGGTCCAGAAGGCATTTAAAAAATGTACCATATTTTTTACTTATTTTGTTAAACATTTCCAGATTACATTTCCATTCACTTTTCTTTTTAATTTATGGAGTAAAACAATCATTTCCATAACGTAGTATAATTTTAAAAATGACTACACATGAAACTGCAAATCTGTTATGTACAACTTTCTAATCTTTTTAAATATATAATAAAGTTATGTAAATTTCTTTCCCCCAATACACCTTCTACCCATTTTTGCCTCAGAGAATAACTTTCTTCCTTCAAGGCCCAGTTGAAGATTCATCTTCTACAAGAAGTCTTTTCTGATCCCCTCAACTGCTGGAGCCTTCCTTCTCCAACTCTCTTGTGTTACACACTTTGTACTAATTTTCTAATTTTACTCCACATGGACTTCCTTGTTGCCTCCCTTGTTAAAATGTAAGCACCTTGCAAGGATTACTTCAGTTATTAAATTTGCATCCTCAAACCCTAGCACACAGTGGGCACCTCATTACTCCTTATCCATTAAACTGACAGTTCTGACAATCATTTCCCACACTACTGAATACACTCCATCTTCTCACGGTGTGGACCTTCACTTAATCGCATCAGAATTCCTCCATGCATACCGAAGGTCGCCCCAGATGGTCATATTCTATTTCCAAGGCAGGTTTCGGGAGTCTCGCTATAAATGAAGCAGCTGCTCATTCTGTCATTTGAGGCAAACCACTTCAGTGAATGCCAACATGAGAAACATTTTTAATGACAGCTCATTTTAATAAAGCATGAGAGCCTGAAGAGAAAACAGAAAGCACATAGTGCTTTTTTATGCTGTCGCTGACTGAACGAACATTCTAAAAAACTACTTCCTTTAGGACAGAAAAAGATGGGATTTCTTTTGGCTGATTCTTTTTTTATCCTCTAGAGAAAAAACTACCCCAAACAGCAGCATACATACCAAAGAAAGAAAATGAATAGTGTTAAGAGTCTCCAGTTTGGGGAACAAGGGAAGTCCCAGTTAGTCATTAGCAATCTCGGAGTAGGGCCCAAATTCATATGCAGATTTTGTTTACTCAAGATGAAAAAGGTTAGTAACAGAAAGCCATCCCTTCTTTTCAGGTTCTGTGGCAGGAAACAGGCTCCCAAAGGCCAAAGGAATTCAAATGAAAGACAGTCAAAGACTGTCTTCATAAAGACTCGTGTTCTCAGTGGAACAGTGAAGGCTGCAAGCCAACATCATAGGGAGGGCATGGACTAGGCTTTCAGTTTTCCAGCTTCAGGGTCATTTTCATTTGCACTGCCTACTTACTTACTCCTAAGAGAACCCTGCTGCATGGGAGGGCGGTCCTTATAATACACGCTTTCTATAAGGGAAAAGGGCTCTTGAAGAATACCACACTGAATGACCCTCGGGAGTTCCGTCACTCACAATTAACTCAGTAGGGTGGCGACCCTGGAGAAGAGGCAGGGGACGGAGAGGCTTCCGGCTGGCAGGAAGGAGGATGCTGAGCCAGGGAGTCTCCAGATCTCAGCCAAGGCCAGATAGAGGTGGGAGGTGATGGAGCAGAAGGGAAGAAAGAGCTGCCTCAAGAGGCCCTCGATGACTTACTGCAAGAACAGGAAGGATTTTTATGGGGAGATGCTTGGTTTGGGCTGGACCAGGCCAACAGGCCCAAAGAAGCCAACGACTCAGTGGAAGGAACATGGAAGGAGCAGCTTTGAACTCCACAGGTCCTGCTTCAAGAGGTGGCAGGTTCCCTAGCAAAGGATCTTCCAGCAGAGGCTAGATGGTGGACGTGGGATTCTGGTCCAGGTCAGGGGGAATGCCATAACCCCAGTGTTCTTGTCAAACTGAGGGATTCAGTGACTTTTCTTGATCCAATTTAGCTTGGCAGTAACTACTTAATTTGTCACTAGATAATTAGGTCAAAATTAGCTTTTATAATGAGGAAGATAAATACAATTTGTTGTAGTTTCTAGATTCAAAAAAATCTAATTAAGAAAACATGACTAGCAACTAAATTAGGATGTATCATCTATTTCCCTTCCAAATGGAAAACTCATCTATTTCCAACCTGAAGCACAAGAACAAATCAGACCATAATTACTGATCTGTAAAAACAATCTTCTCCATGTTAATATCTTTGTGAATCATTTCTGATCTATGCATTAAGTCCCCGACCATCCACCATACGGAGATTTTCACTAAATGCCAGGCAGGACACAAGATTACATGGAGTGAAACTGCATGAAATCCAAACAGAAAAGCTCAGGGGGAAAGGTCAATTCAACGGCATTTTTGCTATAATCTTTTGTTTTCACATAACCTAAATTTCCCTCTCTATCTCTTCCCATTATTCTCTTCCCAGGGAGCCATCCCATATGATTAAGAATTTTTTTTAAGTTAAAATCTATTTTGATTAAAAGAAAACAAAGTCCTCGGACAGGGTGAATAATAACTGCTTTAGATTATGCAGCATTTGGAATCAAGTCGAATTTGCAGAGAATTCATCTATTAGAACAAATCTTTTTGTGGTTAGTAGCTTGTGGCAGGCATCATGCGCTCAAAAAGCATGGGATGAGCTAGCTGTGGAGGAGGCAAGTTTATTGAGGTGGGTCATTTGCTTCCTGGATGACTGTTCTCCTTCCCGGCGTTCCAGACAGTCTTCCCTCGGTAAAGTCCCTTGGAGACACTCTCTCAGTCTGGGTGGCCAGAGGAATCAAGGGGCAATGCCTACTGTGACAGCTCAGGAGCGCCCTCTGGTGCGCTTCCTACCAACAACCAGCCAGGAGACTAAATCAGCTTTTAAGCTAAGGGTCTAGTTAAGAGGGGAGAGTGAGACTAGCTGGTACAAAAACACACTCTCCTGCATGTCCACGCAGAGTCCCTGGGCAGAGTGGGGTCAGACTTAGAATACAATGGCAGTCATATGCACATACATAGACTAGTTGTACTTCAGAAGCTCATTCTCTCTTTGCATGGTCCTCAGGTGGCTCTGCAGGGGGGCCCCAGGGTCTGGTCTCTTCTTGAGTCCATCACTGGCTTTATTCTTGGCTGAGTTCTGGAAATGCCTTCCTTGTTTGGGCGACTATCTCTATCTGTGCTGTTCTCTGGCACGTTCCAGCTGGATTGATTGTCTCCTCTGGCTCTACTGTTGGCAGTCGGAGAGGGAGAAGAGAAAGCCTTCCCTTCCCTTGTTGCCCTAGGCCCCTCCGTGAACAAGCAGTCTGTCTAATCCTTTCAGCCTGTCACTAGATGTTTCCTGTGGGGTGTCAGTTGCCTTCATCCAAAGGCTGGGGCTTTTTGATCCTCTCAAACTGACTAAAGAAGTGATCACCCATTGTCGTGGGGCTATGGCAGAATTCTTTTATACTTTGTGATTGCATGGCTATATTCAGCTGAGTGTGGGGAGAGAAAGGTCAGCTGGGAGGCTCAGTGAGTAGAGCACCAGGCCAAAGTTAGGGAGATTTGAGTTCACATCCCAATTCTGACACTTACCAGCTGTGTGACCCTGGGCAAGTCTCCCCATCTGTAAAATGTGGACACACTGGAGAAGGATTGACCAACCACTCCAGAATCTTTGCCAAGAAAATCCCAAATAGGGGCACAAAGAGTCAGACACAACTGAATGACAGCAGCAACAGTGGGAAAAGAAACTCCCTCCCTTATATTGTTTTACATTCTGGGCTTTCTCATGATATCAACTGAAGCTGTCAACTAATTTTTGCTTAGGTAATAATAATGACAAAGACAAATATTATAACATGTAGCTACTGCTTTAAGTTTGCAAAATACTTTCTTCAAAATAACCCTGTGAAGCAGGTACTAAGTGCATTACTGATCCTCTTTTCAGCTGAAGAAACTGAGGCCCAGAGAGGTGAGGTCAAACTGGGGCCCTGGTACCTCTTATGGAGTTTTATAAACCGTGTGGTTGCTACCTGACATAAGTTAATACAGGAATGCCTTGTGCTTTTGTACAGGTGAGATGATAACTGCCGTTACTCAGTTTTAGAGAGTGCCCTGTTTAGGGTGGGTAAGGAGAGAAGGTGGAAAAAGGTGGTGGCCTGTGCTTGTTACCATCACCCCCCACAAGGGAGTGAAGAGAAGAAGACTTGGCCCCTCAGCTCGCAGGCTGCCACTGTTTCTGCCTGTTTGCTGATAACTGCTTTCTCTTTCGCTCATCTTATTTCTACCCTGACCAGGCTCTCTCAAAGGCCATGAGGAGTCGACCCCAACAAGCTGGAGAGGGCCCCAGAGCTCTGACTGCCTGTCTGCTGTTAGAGGAGCAGCTAATCCAGGCCAGGAAGATTCATCCAAAGTTCATTTTTCTTCACCCTGAAGACCATCTACTAAGTCAGAGAGAGGCTGGAAGCATTACCAGTGAAAAATGTATCCCCACTAATGAAGTCACCAATCCTCCTAGCATTTAAGGGGTAAATTTAATATATGGAACACGTAGACCAAACAATTCGGTTAATCAACAAGTTTAATATGGGCCAAGCGCTCACCTCCTGGAGCCCAGACTGAGCCAAGGACTGGCATTACACAACTGCGCTTTGACGTTCACGTATTAATCATTTCATTAAAGCTCTACCACAACCCTGTGGGGTAAGAACTCTTAAGCACTGCCCCTATTTTACAACGAGGAAGTGGAGGCTCGAGAGAAGTGAAATGCTCTGCCATGGTCACATGCCTAGCAAAGTCTCTCACTATACTCACCTTTGTTTTGGACTGGTCTTTTGGGAATGGTCGGTCCCAGTGAATCACGAATGAATGAATGAAAAATGTATTTATGAACTACCACCCATGTGTGAAACACTGGGCTACGCTCTGGGGATTCTGACAGAAAAGTGAAACTGCTTCTGCTCTGAGGAAACTCACATTCTCACATGAAGGGGACACACGGCGTTAGGGCAGATGGCAAGGCCCAGCACTCTGGACGGCTGGGCTGGAGTGAACAAGGGAGATGAAGCTGATGTACAAACCCATATTCTTCAGGCATTCTGACTGAATCAATGAGAAAGCATTTAAGGGCTTACTATTTGCCAGACACTGTTCCAGGCCCGTGGGAGGCATTCCCTGGCCTCAAAGAACTTTATACGAGTATCAGTGCCAACACACGGGGAGTGGTGGAGAGGTTGTTTGGCCTGTTTTGGGGAGTCACAGGGATGGACGCTGAGTAGAACAACAGGGCAGCTGACTGACATTTCAGGAGCAATGGCAGTATATAACTGATTCCATTCCTCCTTCAGAACAGGAGGAAAGGAGGAGACACACAGAAGCAGCAGCCAAAGACTGGTCCCAGGGCATTCTGGGCCAGGCCTGAGCTCTTCCTGGTTGTGCCCTGGGAGTTGTCTGGAAGGCAGTGAAGAAAGGATAGCCTGGTGAAGATGAAGGGTCTCAGGGGAAGGGCAGACATTCCAGACAGCGAAGGAGCCACGTACAAGGAAACAAACATATGAAGCCTGGAGAGGTCCCTGTCCACCAGGTCTGTTAGTGAGGAAATGCTTTCAGGGAGAATAAGGGGAAGGATGGTTAGGGTATGGGAAGGGAGGCCCTGGCAGAGGAACATGGAGGTCAGAAATTACAAGAGTCCAGCAGACACGTGTGGGGGATCTAGACCAGTGTCTGATCAGGAGTGTGACAGGGCAAAGGAGACAAGAGATTGCTGACTTAGGCCACTTGGGACAAAAAGAAGGTTTTAAGCTTGTGTGACTGGGAAGATGGCAGTGCTATCTACGAAAATGGATGAGGAAAGTGGGTTTTTTTGAGGAAGAAGATAATGTTTTATTAAAGAAGGAATGAAAAGATTCTTTCATTTATTTCATTCTCCTTTTTGTCCTTCAAGTCAACCCATCTTAACAGCTTATCTGATATTTTTTAAGACAGAAACTCTTGAAAAACATCTGAAATCACACACAAAAGATAATTTCAAGCTTCAGTTCCTAGCCTTTGTCAATCACCCTGCAAGTTCGGAGATATTGTAAAAGCAGAGACAAGGCCTGCATTTGAGAGAACATCCGCCTTCACTCCCCCAAACCCCCACAGATCCTTGTGACTAGAGGGCTATTTATAACTGTAACTTATTTTCCTGCAAAGATTTCTGCAGTGAGATGTACATCTCAAGAAATGTGGAAGAACACCTTGGCAAAGAAGATCTTAAAATTAAAAACAAATCTTAATTGCTGAGAATTTATGTTCCATTGTGACTACAGACTTCCTGTCTTCTGAGACAAGGATTTTGTGGTAGTTTGGCCTCATTTAAACAGAGATTTCATTTTCTAAGCTATTACCTTTGGCCAATCAATCAATCACCTCACTCTTGAAAGAAGCCTTCAAGTAGCTGTCATTAACTCCATCCTCCAGAGGGTGAGGGCTTGTTCTACAAAGTTAATGTTGTTTTGGGCTGCACAAGGGCCAAAAAGCCCAGACTGAGGCAGGGGACTGTCTGACCAAACCTGGATGACCATCTCGGGAGAGAAGCTGACAAGCTAGTGTTCATTCAGAGGAGGGAGGACAAATTGACGGCCAGATCACTCCGGTTTCACTTGAACATGAAGAGAAAATTGCTCTTGGGGCAAATAGCTGATGATTCAGGTAGCCCAAGAACTGTGGTATGGAAAGCCGGCTTGACTGGCTTGGTGCTGCCTCCCAAGGCTGAGCTGGGAGGTGGGACTCTGCAGAAGGACTTCCAGAAGGGGCTGGAGGCCCACTTATCAGCCATGCTAGAGAAAGGACATGTGTTCAGGTGACGGGTGAGCTACACACTGAGGTTCCCTCTTGCAAGTGGAGGTTCGAAGGATTTCATACCTTCTTGAAAAACCATATCCAAAGAATTCTCACTGAGAGGAAGCTGAAGGAGACCTCCCTCTCATGCCATTCCCAGGCCTCTGTCCTCAGGCCAATGTTTTTAATGGAAGACTGGATGAAGCCAGAAGGCATGCTCATCCAGGTAGTGGATGGCTCAAAACAAGCAGGACAAAACTGAACAGCGAGAAATGTTTAGGCTAAAATAATCAAAGGCTCAACTGGAGGATATGGGAGACCTCTTCTCCTTGGCCTCACGGAAGCACTGCCTTGGAGCCCTTCCCTGATTCTCCCAAATGCTGATGTATGCTCTCCTTATACTTGCTTATATAAACTTCAATGAGCCCTTGTCTCTCCCTTTAGAATGTAAACTCTAATGGAGGAGGGACTGACTCACTCTTTGCATCTGCCAGGACTTAGGGGCACTTGAAATGTGTGCCAGATGACTGGAACCAAGTTAAAACAGTTCTGAAGTTCTACCTCATACCCATCAGGTTGGCAAGATGCCAAAGCGCAAAATGACTGTTGCTGGGAGGGCTGTGGGAGACTGGGTTCTAACGGCACACCTTGGGCAGGTTAGCCATCCAATCCTCCATTCTGGAAACATTTTGGAACCATCATCAGAAAGTCACTAAATTACACATTTCCTCTGACTCAGCAACACTTAGAGTAAGCGGTTACTCCATGAAGGGCAGAAAGGATCCTTATGGACAAGAATATTTCTAATTATAATTGTTGCTGTTTCAAAGAACTGAAACAAATGAGGTACACCCACATGTTGTTGGACTGTGAGCTTGTGAGGATCCTCTTTCTGCCATTCTCTGTATCCCCACTACTTAGGGTCAGTGCCTGGCACACAGTAAGTATTTAATAAATGCTTTTCGATTTGACCTGAGTAGCTAACCTAACTGTAATCTTGAATTTAGAGTACCTTTACTGTACTGTAAGGAATGAGTCACATAACAGATTCAGAGAAAGACAAAGTCTTGTATAAACTGATGCAGACACAGAAACAGGAAAACGAGTGACCAAAATGATAATGGTGGGGAGGGGAGGAGGAATTTCGACTTGAGTAGTGACCAAAGGCTGAGAATGAAACCCACCTTCTATCCCTGTGAAGAACAGGAGAGGGGCCAGATGTACAGAACCAGACCTACTCTCATACACAACCAAAGTGTAGATTATTTTTCCTAACTACACATATATTTGTCACAAGAGAGGGCTTCTACTCACTAGAGAATGGTGGAGTGGGTAGTAGTAGACATGGAAAAAAGTTATGACATTTTATTAATTGAAACTAAATTGACTGTAAATTGTTACTGAACAAGTCTGAGTTGTTGCCTTGATGTTTAGTATTATGGTTTCAAGAGAATAAGAACAAAGAAATGTAAAAACGTTAACAAACAAGCAGAGGCAGATTATCAGGGTTTGAAGGACCCAGGATTTCATCAGGATGGCTGCTTCCTCTCAGGTGGCAGTGTTTTAGGAGACTGCCTTGTGTTGCTGTGGTCAAAACAATTCCCTACAAAGTAGCCACTCTTACAGGGATGAGCCTCTCAGACCAATGCTCAACAAATGAGTGCTCTGGATAACCCAGGGACCCTAGCGATGGAGCTTTGCAAGGTCTTGACTGCTCAGCTACCTCTGAGAAGTGCATGGACGGACACAGAACCACTTAAAACAGGCTCCATACCCAAATATAATTAATTCTCATGAGACATAGTATGATGGAGGAGCTGCACCATTACTGTGAGTAGGGGCAAGTCCTTTTCTCTTCTCTGGACCTCAGTTTCCACATCTGTAAAATAAGGGGACAGATAGGCTAGATGATCTCTAAAGATTCCACAGCCACTTAGCTTACTATTCTGTACTCAGGAGAAGACCTAACATTCTAAAAACAAAAACAGATTTGCTTGCCAACAGTCTATGAAGTGAAAAACAATCCAGTTTGCCAAAGCACTGACTCACCTTGTCGCGAAGATGATGTTCTGCAGCTTCAATATTCAAAGGATCATCAAAATTCAAAAGGTCCTTAAAAGCAAGAGAAATGGTGAGTTTGTGAATGTCGCTTTCCAATTCTCTGGGTGTTGATTCAGAGGGAGAAAGGGAAGAAAAGGCCCCAGTGAAC
Source organism: Bettongia penicillata ogilbyi (assembly GCA_023548195.1). NCBI lineage: Eukaryota > Metazoa > Chordata > Mammalia > Diprotodontia > Potoroidae > Bettongia > Bettongia penicillata. Next base: position 13,538,071 of record JAJHZJ010000134.1, on the reverse strand, counting down.
CAGAACATCATCACACATGCTATGCTAACCTAGAACTCACTGTTCAATATGAAAATGGGGGGGGGGGGGGTCACAAGAATCATGTGAATCTCTCCGATGGCAGGGACTAGAGTGTAGTAGAAAAGCAATGTCCTAATATCAAAAGACTTGGGTTCAAATTCTGAATCAAAAAGGGGGTATACAGCTCCCAGGGATGTTCATGAGGGAACCAATCACTCTGTAAACTTTATGTAAAGCTTTACTTCTAATGTTGGCATGCCCTATTCTGGGGCCACTTTTGGTATTGGGGTAAGTAGAAACAAATTTGTTCTCAAAATAAGCCTCTTTACTGGTATGTGACTAAGAGCAGGGCTAAGGAAAATGAAATTCCTTAATTATAAAACTTGTTTAACAAAGTCCTGTTTGACTCAGTTTCTTGACTTCCCTTTTTTGACACTTAAGTGTCCTGCATTTTTCATATCTGTGAAAATGCAGACTTTACAACAGTACTAGAGACTTGGTGCAATGCCAAAACAAAAAAACCCAAAGTTTGCTTAGGGAGCTTTGGGGCAGCCAGGGCTGGACCTAGGTGGGACATGTAGAATAAAGCAGCTGATTAATTAGATTAGTTCTTGTCTTTTAAATTCTTCAAGGACAAACAAATGCTGAACAGAAGGGGTTCTCCTCAAAACATCGAAGAGGTCCATTTATTTATTCCAATGTATTCTTGCGAAACCATATGATAAATGACTTCCCAAAGGGATACGTGGACTCAAGGGCTGTATTCCTAATCAAAGACGAGGCATCAAAGGACTTCTCAAAGACAACCTCTAAACCTCCATAGTCACCACTAAGAAAGAAGTCACAAAAACCTAGGCAGAAAAGTACAGCCCCAGAGGCGAGAGCTGCTGCTCTTTACTCACACCCTTGTTAGACCCTCAACAATCACTCTGTGACTTGCCTGTTACAACTCATTAAAGCCAGGAAGTGGCAGAGGGGGCATTTTAATGTGGGTCCTCCTGCCTCTCAGCCAAAGTTTTCTTCACTCCTGTGGTTATTTAGATACCCTGATTCCACAAGTGGACTCAGGGGCTGTGAACACACTTCTTGAAAAATGCATAAACGAAAACAAATAATAAAAACAAAAAACAATCTTAATATTTGGTATTTATACAGCAAAGTGTTTTCCACATGTTATCTAATTTGATCCTCACAATAACCCCATGAATTAAGCTACTTATAAACATATTAGATGATTTCATTAACAATGATGTTGGTTTCTTAAAATTGAGAAAGGCCTTTGGAAGGTCCAGGTCATTTACAATGGTGTGAGAACTACTTAAGATAAAGAAAATAATTCCACTGATTGACATATAATAAACCTTACAACTTCACAGAGTTTTAATCTTAACGTTTTTTTAAATTAGGCCATATGTTTTCTTTTGTTGTAATCATTTTGCTTTGCATAATCTGCTACTGGGTTCACAAGGATTTGACACATATTCTTTATCATGAAACTACATTCTTACCACATTGAATATTAAACATACTTTTGCTGACCAGTCCATTTTCCTAAGTCTAGCCTTGACTATAACTCAACAGTTTTTTCTTTTTTTGGTGGGGTGAGTGGGGCACCATATCCTCAACCCCGTCTCCTTACCACCTCCTCATTCCAAGTGAAAATACAACAAATTTGTGCTATCAAACAATGCCAATTTCCACACTGGCCTCATCTAACAACATATGCCTCCTTCTGCACCTTGGGTCCATGAGTGCTCTGTGAGGTAAAGAAGCTGGTCACTGAATGCTCACAGTGACTGTGTATTTCAAAGTTATTTTTCTCCACAACATTGTTATCATATAAATTGTTCTCCCAGCCCTGTTCCCTTCACCCAGCATCAGTGCAGTCTTCCTAGTTTTCTCTGAAACTGACCTTTTAATAGTTTGATGCAATTAAAACAATCTTAATTGTAAATGTGAATAATAAATAATAATGAGAGATAAACTTTCTCACAAAATGTAAAAAGATAGCAGAATGGATCAGAAATCAGAATCAATGTTAACACAAAGATCCTCAAAGAGCTCAGAAAAGGGACTGAACAAAATCACTCACAATTCAGCTAAATTAGAGAAGGAAGGAACAAAGGTCACAATCCTAGCCCAGGTGACAGCAGAAACAGACTTAGCTAAAAGAGATAAACAATGTACTACAAACAATGAATTAATATTGATATTGAAAATATGTACTTTGAATGATAAAACATCTAAATATTTAAGGAAAGTTAAATGAGTCACAGGGAGAAATAGCAAAATATAACAGCGGAGTACCTCAATGCAGCCCTTTAAGCCCCAGATAAATCTAACCAAAAGGTAAACAAGAAGTTAAACATCTGAATATAATTTTAGAAAAGTTAGATAAATTTCCAGTGATTAATGAATGGGAACAGAAAAAAGTATACATATTTCCAGCTGTGAATTACACTTTTGCAAAAATTGACCATGTATTGGGATATTAAAAATTTCACAAATTTAGAAACGCAGAAATATTTTACAGAAATATATTACATTTAGCTTTCATGGACCACAATACAATAAAAGTTACATTCAATAAATGTTTGCTGAAGAAACAATGAAAATTTCATTGGAGACTAAATAACAATTCTAAAAAATGGTTAGGTCCAAAAACAAATCACAGAAACCATAATTTCATTAAAGATAATGGCAACGATAAAAAAATCCAAAATTTCTGGATACAGTCAAAATAGCTTGTATGGAAAAAGTTAATACTTTCATCAATAAAAAAGAGAAAGAATGGATCAATAAATTGGACATGCAACTAAAAAAATGAGAAAACGAACAAATGGAAAACAAAACAAAAAATATATAAAACTCAATAAACTATTAGCTAATTTGATAAAAGAGAAAACAAAATTACCAGCACTGCAAATTTAAAAAGTTAATTCACAACAAATGAAGAAATAAAGGAAATTATTAGATACTATTTTGCCCAGTTATGTGCTCAAGAAACTGACAATTCAAATAAAATAGATGACAATTTACAAAAATATAAAATGCCCAGCTCAACGGAACAAAAAATATCAGAGTTAAATAATCCAAATCAGAAAAATAAACTGAATAAAGAGTGGGGCAGGGGGTGGGGGTCGGGGGAAGAGGGATGGACTTGGGATCAGATAGACTTATAAACAAAATTTATCAACTATTCAAAGTATAATTAATTACAATATCATATAAAACATGTGGGAAAAATAGGAAAAGGAGTCCTACCAAGTTTCTTCTATGTTACAAATATGGTCTTGATGCCTAAACCATACACCATAAACCATTGTTCAGTCTTCCCCAGTTGAAAGGGGGAAGTTCCCAGTGTTCTGACACTATCCACAGCTTCTTTTCTTCTTTCTGGGATCCCTTTGGAGCAAAAGGTTCCCCTGGAGAATGGAGACAGCACACCGCATGGCAGGGTACGACGTAAACGTAAGCCATTATTACTAGGTTTTACCAGGTTTTCAGGTGAGTTTCCAAGCCATTCCATCTCTGGAATGGATTTCTCAACTTTTCATGACACATGGCATGGTGCAAAGAAATTCAATCACATTCTACCCCAATTTGAGAATTTTTGTAATTTCAGAACAAGTCTGTTTTTCAGTATATCATCAACATATGTATAAGAGTTCCTTATTTTCTTAAATGGAGGACAAAGCTTCTAGGCTCACTAGAAACAAAAAAACCTCCAAAATACTTTTAGGCAGTTGCTTTACAGTCTGATGAAGAGGCTCGGATCTTACAGGCTTGACGCAGGCTGCTTCTGATAGTGGCTTTTATAGCTTTCTCAGTGCTCCAGTCTGGGTGTGCTCACAGCCACGACAAGCACTTCTTCGTGGACGCTGGCTTTTTCTGGTCTTTTTGGTATTCTCCAAACCCACGAAGCCTCTCTCCATCGGCTGACGAATCAGTGACAAACCCTTCTGAGCCATTTCCCTCTGGAATTTCGGCTTCTCTCCTGAGGATTAACGAGGTTATTTTGCAGCTATCGTCTGCTAGCTCTTGGTGTTTCTTGCTCTTGACCACCCTTTCCTTCTTGTAGGGCTGACTCTGTTTCACTGCAGATCTGAAGGATCTTTGAAATACTTGGCTTTTTTCACAGGAACGGCAGCAGTGATATCTCTCAGAGGGAGAACCCTTTGTTCTTCAAATTTCCTCAGAGCAGAATCTATTTTTTAAAAGCACAACAAAAGGAGGGCACTAAACATGTGTATGGCACAAAATCCAGTTAAGGTCCAAAGTTCTGAATTGGCCTTGTGGAGGTGGAAGCACAAATGCATGAACAGAAAATGAAACCACATCAAACCCATGGAGTCCAAGGAATCAGCACAATTAAGTCACCTACGGAAGTGTCAGTGTCACAGCCCTCCCTCCAGAATCGCTCCCCTCAGTGCAGGTGCTGTCTCCTCTGAGGCTACATTTCATCTCTTCTGTATTAACTTGTATATTCTCATGTAAGGGCAAGTTGTCTTCTTGCTACAATGTGAACTCAGAGAGCAGCCTCTCTGTATGGCAGGGCTTAGCCCACTTCTTGGCACACCGGACCTAAGACATGCTTGCTGGCTGAACCTTAGTCTCTGCTTTGGCCACCTGGGTTCTGGGAGGGGAGCCCAGAATCAAGGCTTGCCTCACTTACTCACAATTTCCAATCTCTGCCATCTCCATTCCTCTCCTCTCTCCTATCTGTCTCCCCTTTCTGGGCATCCCCCCTACTTGGAATACACACTGGGAAGGGGCACTCTTGTTTGCTAGTATTTGTGTCCCCAAGGCTCTGTACAGTACATGGCACTCAGTAAGCACTTAGTAACTCCTTTGGTCAGTCTAAACATTTATTCAGCACCTACTGTGTGCTGAGCACTGTGCTAAACACTAGGGATTCCTTGTTCTCAGCTACGTACAAAACTATAGTCAGGAGAAATAGGAAATACTGAATAGAGAAGCCATTGGAATGAAGGGGGATAAGGAAAGGCTTCCTGTAGCTGGGATTCTGACAGGTTCTTGAAGAAAGTCAGGGAAGTAGAGACAGAGATGAAGATTCACAACAAAAAGGATGGCTTCTCTGGCTGAAGGAATTCTAAAAACCAAAGTCCACATCATTCCTTCCTCTTCTCCACTTTCTTCTTCCTCATGTAACTCCTCAGGGTCAGATCACAGCAGGCCACCAGGAAGTCCTAGTTTCTGAGCCCTGGGGCAGCTTCAATTTGCTGACACAGGCAAAGTCATAGGAAATAATCAATTCCTAGATCACTGAGAAGGCCACTGAAGAGGGAACTTTGCAAGTCACTTGGGATTGCTAAGAGAGTCCTCTGGGTAGGTTTCACTCTGTATGTTGCAGAACCTGCCTAATGCAGATAAAATAAGGGCAGAATGAAGTCAGAAAACTTCAAATGACCACAGGAGGGAGAATTCCTTTGTAGTCTGAAAACTGAGGAATGAGCCATGGTGGAAGCGTGAACCCAAGTCCAGAGGTGACTATGCTGAAAGCAGTGAAGATGCTGAATGTAAGGGCAGGCACAAGTGCCCAGGTGGCTGTGACCGGAGACAAGGAGCTGGACAGACAGGCTGACAGACAGCATCTCTTAACATGTTTAGCCACTGCAACTTTCCTGTGCCGATGAAGTCACAAGTACCTGGCAAACTAACATTTGCTTGATGTAATGTCTACAATTAGTAGGCAGGAGAATCAACAAAAATTGACATTGAGTTATTATACTTACGGTAAATAACGAGTTTAATCCCCACACAACATCCTGAAATAAAAAAAAAAACAACATTAGGTTTCCATGAAAGCTTGGCGACACCGGCTCATGATGAAGATACATGTCACTTTATAACAAAATGGTCTTTGATGCTTCCTTACTCATAACATGCAAGTTAAATAAACCTCACTTGGGACAAAAGAGGCTCTGGGCTGGTCATGATGAGAGTGAATGCTGAGATACAAGAAGTCCAGCTGTGAGTTGGCTCTGGGGACCATTCGGTTGGATATCTGGGGCCATGGGACAAACTGTCCTCCTACCCCACCCTCCCCTGACTCTGACTCTGGTTCTCTCCCAGGTAAATCCTAAAAGCCTCAGTGGCCATGGTAACTGACTATTGCTCTGTGCCCCTTCTGGGGGCAGGGACCATGATTCACAGATTCTGCCTTTTGTTGAAAATTAAATTTCTTTTGGATCATTAACAACCTGTCTTCTCTCTCTCATCCTTTCTTGATGTATCCTACATGTGCCTCCTTGGAAAGGTTTGAGGCAGCTGGGTGCAGGGGCTGAGAGTCTTGGGTGGAGACAGAGGGCCTCCATCCCAGCACTTGTTCCTCTTCCTCTTGGGGTCCCAGGCCTTTCCACAGTGGAAGGAGGGGGTTGGTCTGGATGAGCCATCAAGAAGGACCCCTACTTAGTTGCAGCCTCTTGCACCCTCTTGTCTTTCTCTGCAGCCCTCTGCCTGCTGACTGCTCCTTCCACCACTTCCTTTCTCTTCTGGAGATGTTCTCCAGCATCCTGCAGGCAGCACCCATAATGCCCCCTGGTCTTCCAGAAGTGGACAGGCTGGTGTTTATCGATTATTGTAGATTTATTTCTTTATTTACACTTCTTATTGCAGATGATCAGTAACAATATTCTCTTTGCCCAAGCTCCTGCCACTTTTCTGGAGAACCCCAACATTCTGAGGGCTTTGGGGCTCACAGCGGTGCCTGTAACAGGGCAGACAGACTCCCAGTCTGGGGTCTTGGCAGTAACTGATTCATAATGAAGTGCTTGGTTTTTTTTTTTAAACAAACATAATTTACTTTCAAACATGAAATTACACAAATAGAGTTTGTATAAACACAAGTCCACATGTCCTAACAGAGACATTAGGAAGGCTGCCTGGTCACCATGGAGACAACCCAGCTGTTACCTCTGGCCAAGGGCAGCCCCCTATGTCAGAGAGCATCACATCTCCCCAGTGGGAGGCTTCAGCAGCAGCAGCAGCAGCGCTCTCCTCCCTGCTCCCTCTGCCCAGCTCCTGCTCTAGTCTGGCTGATACCCAGCACAGGTGGACCTTGTCCATTCTTCTGTCCACTCGAGAGCTTGGTGAGATCTTTCTGCATCCCATCCTCCATGCCCTCACTCTGCACCTATATGCCAGGGGAGCCGGGCCCAGACCTGTGCTAACTATTTGGACACTAGTGTGCCCTCCCCAGAATGGATATTAATATTTACTGGGTGGGCAATGCTGGTATTTCTATCCTTTCTTTGCCTGTCTACAAAGCAATCCCCAGGGGAAAGGCCTAAGCATGACCCCTCAGCCTGAGGATCAGAGTGGGCTATGAACAGGAAGGGCTGATGAAAGGGAGTCACCATGGCTGGGTTCTAGGGAGACAAGGGCTTTATCCAAGTTGTTGGTACAACATTGAAAAGGCTAGGCAGGGTCCAAGGCACAGCCCTACAACAGACCTTAGATACAGCCTTACAGGTTATACGCCATTCTTCATATAACTTTTCAATAAGGTAAGGCACCAAAGTTAGCCACATGAATCCACCCCAGATCTCTACAACTTTCCCAAAAGGATGTTATGAGAGACTTTTTGTGAAATGTCTTGCCTATTTCTGGTCAAGATGCCCACCCAAATGGAAGCTAACCACCTGTGTCCTTCACTTATTTAAGCAAAAAAGGAAAAAAGAACCCTAAAAATTGCACCAGACTAAATGACCAAGAATTCCAAAGAGAAACTGTGGTGGGTGACTTTTTTATATCCCCAAACTGACCATATAGAAAATCAGCCAGAAGCCCCTAGGCAAAAGGAAAGAAAACCTCCAACCAGACCAGGGCAGGCAAACCAGATGGCAGTCTCCCAATGTGTCCAGAGATGAGTCAGAGACATGAGAAGGCTGCAAGGCTGTGGAAGCATCAGGAGAAAAGACTCCTCTGAGAATGTTTCAGTGTGGCTGGAAACTGTAGTGGGGACGATGGAAGCCCCAGGGAGTGGTAGCAACCAGGGAGAGGAGGAAGCTCTCAGACCTAGGATCCCTCACCCCTCCAAGCACCTGGGTTAACCTACTACGAGCACAACCTCACTGTCAGAGTCCCAAGGTCCCTAGCACTGTCCTGAAAACACAGTAGACTGAACCTCAAAGATCTGGGGTGGGGAGTTGGGGGAATAACCCTGGTTGAGGGTTATCTCAGGAATCCAAGTGATTCAGAACCAGACCAAGGGAATTACTAACCCACTCATAAGCAAAAGAAGTGAGGCCTAGCTCTGGAACAAAGCTTTAATTTGGGAACTAAAGTTGGAGAGATGATCAAGTAGAATACACAGACCAATATGAAAATAAAGAATTATAAAGAATCCAAAGATACTCCCAAATCCAAATTAGGAGGAGAGAATAACTTCCTAACAACTATAAACAGGAACTTAAAGGAAAAACCAGATTTCCCATAAAGACTACATGAATGCCCTGAAGAAATTATGCCACCTAGAAGAGAAAGCGGTCAACCTTCCCCAAGTAAGCAGACTCTCTAAAAGGCAGAGTAGATCGAGACAGAAAGAAACAGTATTGAAAAAAGAGAAAAAATGTTAGGTGTCTGTTAACAGACACAACTTGGTAAAGCGGTCAAGTGAGAATCACTGGTCTCCCTGAAAACCTCTGTGCAAAGTCAGCCCCTGGTGCAGTGAGGGACCTCATAACCCTTAGACTCTGGTACACCGCGGCCTAACCTGCATGAGTTGGTGCACGTGTACACACTAAAACCATGTCCTCATTGTACTCTACAAGTACCAATCAAAATACTTCTGCCCTTCTGTTGGAAGCTGTTTTCTTCCTGCTGCCTATAAAAGTGTGGGCAGGTTGAATTTGGGGAGGGCAGTCGTCTAACGGCCCAGCCAACTTGGTATGCCGATAAACTTCTGTCTTATTTCCTGAGTATGCCTTACTGATCAGGATGAGGTCCTAATTAAAATTGTTTAACACCATGATCACAAATTTTTAAAAGTCTGAACACTGTACTACACTTCAAGAAGTCAAAAATGAAAGCTAAGGTCTCTTAAAACCAAAGGGCAAAGTGAAATTGGAAAGAATCTATCATGTCCCTCTCCAAAGTAAACCCCTGAACGAAAATTCCTAAGAGCTTCACAGCCCAAATCCAAAGCTTCTAAGTCAAAGAAAAATATTACAAGAAGCCATAAAAAAAGTTTAGGTATGATGCCCTCACAGTTGGGGTAATTCAATACTTGGTAGCTCCTACTAAAAACAAGAGATCTTGAAATATAGTATTATTAAAGGCAAAAGAAATGAGCTCACAGCCAAGAATGGCCAACCCCACCAAGCTGGGTTTCATCTCTTGGAGGAAAGATGGCAGGGACTGACTGTCCTTTGCCTCTTTTTGTATCCCCAGAGCTTTGCACAGTGCTTAATAAATGTTGATAAATTGATTTCAGGGAATCCTGGGAAGTGTGAACTGATGCCAAGTGAAGTGAGCAGAACCAGAACAATTTATACAAGGATGGCAACACTGTAACAAAAAAATGATTCCTAAAGACTTGTGAACTCTGCTCAAAGCTATGACCAACCATGTCTCCAGAGGATTGATGATGAAGTATTTTTACTACGGATGGATGGAAACAAGGGGCAGAAGGACACAGCTGCAGGGTAGAACTGATTTGCCTGACTATACTTATTTATGCCAATAGTTTTCCTTATCGTCTGTTTTAAATTGAAGATGGAAAGGGAAGGTAAGCAAGAGTGGGTGATGCTCCCCCAAAGGCAGAATTCTTTGCATTAAAAAATGCAAAGAAGAGAAGGGAAACAAGTTCATTAGGAAGCAGACACACAGGGCAATTTTGAGTTGTGTACTTAATTATAGGCTTTAAAAAAAAGAAAGGGTATGAAATGGAAAATGGAGTTCCAATTTCCTATGCAATGCTGCTGTGTATGTGGAGATCATCCCTTTTGAGGTTTAAGCTCCAAATAAAGAAACGGTCTTCTGAAACTGCTGAGCTTTCTGCTATGAGATGGTTCCTCAGCTAGGCCTGGCTAATCTAGAATTAAAAGGTGACTAGAAATGAAAACCTAATTACTCTCTGAATTTCAGGGAGGATATGATGGCTCATTTTCTTAATATGATGAGCAGAAAGAATTTATCATCCAAATTACATATTTAACTCTTTCCTATCACATGCCCTCCCTCATTTCTCCAAAAAGTCATCCTTTTAATAAGGTGTTTTTACATTCCAGGGAGTTAGAAACTACCTTTCAGGAAGCAGCTAATGTCTTCCCCACCCCCCGCCCTTGTGAGCGATGCATGGCTCAATTTGAGACAGAGGATCTGGACAGCGGGTGTTAGGCCTCTATAAGCAAACCACCTACAGTACTGAGACCAACATCTTCACGCACAAAATGCCCAAACTACGGAGGCTCGGTCCTATCACAGTACATTTTCCTGAGGACATTCAAGTTTTCCTTCTGTTTGTTTAGTTGTTTCAGCCATATCTGACTCTTCTTGGCCCCATTTGGGGCTGTTCTGACAAAGACACCGGTGTGGTCTGTTATCTCCTTCTCCAGCTCATTTTACAGTGAGGAAACTGAGGCAAACAGGGTTAGATAACTTGCCCGGGACCACCCAGCGAGTAATTTGAACTCAAGTCTTTCTGCCTCCAAGTCTGGCACTCTGCAATATGGCCCCACCTAGCGGCCCACTAGATCTATTACTAGATGTACACAGCCCACAGTACAGTTCAAAAACTCAAGATAGAAGCTCCCCATGAAACATTCAATTGTGTACACAAAAGTCAGTTAAAAAAAAACTATTTAATTTTAAACTCCTCCATGAATTTAACTATTTCTGAATAAACAGCTTGATACAGTTCTCTGGGAATACTTTTAAAATTATTTAAGAAGGGAGTGGGAAGGGAGGGGGGAAGAGGAGGAAGGAGGGGAAAAAATCTAAGATATATGAAAGTGATTGTAGAACACTGAAAAATAAATAAAATTATTATTAAAAAATAATAAAATGATTTAAGAAACAAAACGAAGTATTTGTCACTCAGGGACAGAGGAAGATTATATGTTTTTTGTTTCTTGCAATTATTCTGCATTGGCTGAGATACTGCTTTTGATAAAGTCAAGAAATAACTTTTCCCCAGAATCCATTATATTTATCAAGAGTATTAAAGGAGCCATATGCATTAGTTCATGCTTTGTAAAACAGGATGAACTGGAAAAGGAAATCTTATGTTAAGACAAGGGTGATTTTTTAGCAATTCCCATCTATGCTTTGGGCAAGCTGCTGAACCTGGCTCCATGATGTGGGGAGCTGCAGAAGTATTTCTACAGCTGAGATATGGGGAGCAATCTAAAGATTCTGGGGCTTATCAACTGCCATAAAAAACGGCCAAGGCTGTTTGGGGGCCTACACTCACAGAATCTCAGAACCCAGCCTGGCCTGTACCTAAGCAAGACAAAGGACTGACCAACAAGATGCAAGTGTGCCCAGGCTATGGCCAGATCAAGTTGGGCAACAGGGAGCTCATGCAATCTGTCCATTCTCCATTTTCATCGCCACACACCTACTCATTCACCACCACTTAGAGAGAACGCCAGAAGGTAACATGCATCTGTCCTTGCCCACATCTGCTGTGGCCCCTGTTCCCACCACAAAAATGGGTCTCTCCAAGGTCACCAATAATCTTTCTAGTCAACAAAGTGACCTTTTCACAGTTCTCCTTCTTCTTGACCAACCCAACATGTGTATTGGCTTACAAGAGTTGACTGTTTAATTCTCAGTGCGAGTATTTACAATTCAGAAATTTGCAAACATTACAAATTGGAGCTTGATTTCTTATTTTGTTGGTTGTCCAGACTTAAGAAAGTAATAGAGATAATGCCAGTGATGCAGGTTAAACTTAGATGTTATCTCCCATCCTTCTAACACCATGAGCTGGTTGTTAAACATTTACCAGCACACTACCACTCTCCTGTCTCCTTCATTGTCCTTTCTTCTTGCTAAGCAAGTCATTCCCTGGAATTGTTTTGCTAGCATCCTGTTTATTTTACCTTTGTAGCATTTTTTTGCTCCCTCTCCCCCTTTCTCCCTGCCACCATCCTGGACTCCCAACAGCCCTACTGTAATGCCCATTTCACTGGCCTTCCTTCCCAAATATTGTTTCAGGGGCTTCCCTGAAAGATCAGACTGAAACTTCAGCCTGGGACTTGTGGCTGTCATTTGGCCACAACTGGGCTTTCTGGCACTGGCCCCTGCCAGTCCCTCAATTTCACTCTGTTCCAGTCAGCTGGGACAATCCCAAGTCCCCCAGTGTGCCCTGGACTTTCCCACCTTTGACTGCACTGTTTGGTCTGCCTGCTTTGGCCTTTCCTTTCAACTGCTCTTTGTTCAAACCCCTACCTACCTACTTCCTCCAAGGGTCCGGCTTCACCGCCACATCCTCCATTCCCCCAGAGAACTCAGCCCTGTCTGTCCAGAGAAGTTCATGTTCACTGGTCTGATTTTTATGCTACCTGGCACTGGAGGCGGTAGGGGTACCTGCTATCTCTGTGACATTTAAGCTGCCTGGAGGCCAGGTTTTGAGCTGCCTGATCTTTGCAACCCACACAAACATCACAGGATCTTAAAACAGGCTTGCAGAATGAGCTTTCTAAACATAAGAAGCTATGAGAAAAGAATGATAGAAGTGTTATTTTTCAGTGCCCTTTAGATTTCTAAGGTGGCAGAATACACCAAAGGTTTTATTTGAATAAATGACAGTATTTTTTTAACTCTGTCAGATGAGTTTGCACAAAGAATATACTTAGCTGGGGGGGACTGCTCAGAGAAACACAGCAGTAACTTGTGAAAGATGGCATTTCTTTCTCATGTGGATATTTATTTTACTTATCAATAGGGGAAGAAAAAAAGATATTTGTGGCGGAGCCAAGATGGCAGAGTAGAAGGACTCACATTTACGAGCTCCGAAACCAAAAGCCCATAGAATTAATGTAAAAAGAGTCCCCCATAACTTCTGGGTCAATACAAGGTGTGCAGAAGCAGAGTGGAAGAGATTTCCGTTCCAGGGAGCCCTGGAGACCCGTCCCCAGGGTCCGGCACACGCCGGAAAGTGGACCCCACCCCCAGCGCTGCCCTGGCCGCGGCCCCAGAGAAGCTGATCCGAGCAGGCTTCAGAGACGGAAGCTCTGGCAGCCGGGAAAGTCCCTCCGCCCACAGAAGCTACAGGTCAGTGAGAAAGAAGGCCGGGCTGGGAGGAGAGGGGAAGCAGGGCGTCTTCGTGACTCGGGCCCCCTCGGGGAGGAAGCGGCGGCGCCAGAGACGGGGGGCAGGAAGCAGCGGAGGCAGAGGGGTGGGCGGCGGCTGAGGTGGCAGCGGCCCAGGACTCAGGAATCCCCCAGCAGCAGGCAGGATCTTCATTATGGAAGGTTTCTGCATAAAACCTGACGGAGCTGAGCCTGGGAGACAGCCCTGCCCCCCACCCCGCTCTATTACTGAAGGCTTCTGCTCAAAGCCCCCAAGGGAACTGAGATTGGGAGGCAGGGGCCCCCCACCCCGCCCCCAAACCGCTCCATTCCTGAAAGTCTCTGCATAAAGCCCTGAGGGATCAGAGGTCTGGGAGGCGGCCCTGCCCCCACCCCAGCACCTGAACTAAAGCTCACTGATTGACAGCCTGCAGGAGGAAAGCCCATTTAAATCTCAGAGGCCAAGCACTAGCTGGACGGATCCAGGCGGGGGTGGAAAGGAATCTCAGAAGTCAAGTAACTGGCTGGGAAAAATGCCTAGAAAAGGGAAGAAAAATAAGGACTATAGAGAGTTTTTTCCAACAAATGCAAATGATCCTGACCTTTCGGATCTGATGACGAGGAAGTATCCTTGCCATCAGGGAAGGACGTGGAGGGCGGGGCCTCAGTACCCCAGACACCCCAGGGGGGTGGCGGGGTGGGCTCAGGCCCTGAAGAGCTCAAAAAGGATTTTGAAAAGCAAGTTAGACAGGTGGAGGAAAAAACTGGGAAGAGAAATGACACAGATGCAAGAAAAGTATGAAAATCGGGTCAATACCTTGGTAAAGGAGATCCAAAAAAAATGCTGAGGAAATTAACACCTTGAAAAATAGGCTCACTCAATTGGCAAAGGAGGTTCAAAAAGCCAATGGAGGAGAAGAATGCTTTCAAAAGCAGAATGAGCCAAATGGAAAAAGAGGCTCAAAAGCTCACTGAATTTAATAGTTTCTCTCAAAATTAGAATGGAACAGATGGAGTCTAATGACTTTACGAGAAACCAAGATATCACCAAACAAAGCCAAAAGAATGAAAAAATGGAAGAGAATGTGAAATATCTCATGGGAAAAACAACTGACCTGGAAAAATAGATCCAGGAGAGGACAATTTAAAAATTATGGGACTACCTGAAAGTCATGATCAAAAAAAGAGCCTAGACATCATCTTCCATGAAATTATCAAGGAAAACTGCCCTGACATTCTAGAACCAGAGGGCAAAATAAGTATTGAAAGAATCCATCGATCACCACCTGAAAGAGATCCAAAAAGAGAAAACTCCAAGGAACATTGTGGCCAAATTCCAGAACTCCCAGCTCAAGGAAAAAATCTTGCAAGCAGCTAGAAAGAAACAATTCCAGTACTGTGGAAATACAATCAGGATAACCCAAGATCTAGCAGCTTCTACATTAAAGGGATCGAAGGGCGTGGAATAGGATATTTCCAGAAGGCAAAGGAACTAGGACTCAAACCAAGAATCACCTACCCAGCTAAACTGAGTATAATACTTCAAGGGAAAAATATGGTCTTTCAATGAAACAGAGGACTTTCAATCATTCTTAATGAAAAGACCAGAGCTGAAAAGAAAATTTGATTTTCAAACACAAGAATGAGAAGAAGCATGAAAAAGGAAACAGCAAAGAGAAGTCTTAAGGGACTTACCAGAAGTGAACTGTTTATATTCATACAGGGAAAGACAATATTTCTAACTCTTAAAACTTTTCAGTATCTGGGTAGTTGGTGGGACCACACATACACATGTACACGCATGAACACACATACACACATGCACACACATACAGAGATAGAGAGCACAGATTGAACTGAATAGGATGGGGACCATACCTTAAAAGAAACTAAGGTAAATGGTGAGAGAGAAATGTAGGGGGAGGAAAGAGAGGGAAAGGGAAGGGGGGTAACTATATGTCATTTAAGAGGCAGGCAGGAGTTTTTTCTTAGTGGAGGGAAAAAAGAGGACAGCTGAGAAAAAAAAAACAAAAAACAAGAAGTTTACCCTCATCACATTTGACTAAACGAAGGAGTGAAATGCACACTCATTTTGGTATGAAAAACCTATCTTACAGTATAAGAAAGTGGGGGAGAAGGAGATATTGCAAGGGAGGGGATGATGGGGGGGAAGGGCAAAGGGAGGGGGGAGCAATTTGAAGTCAACACTTGGGGAGGGACAGGATCAAGAGACAGAAGAGAAACAATGAGGGGGCAGGTTAGGAGGGATGGTAATCCAGTTAGTCTTACACAACATGACTATCAGGGAAGTCATTTGCAAAACTACACAGATAGGGCCTAAATTGAATTGCCTGCAGTCCCAAAGGGAATGGGTGGGGAGGGAGGGATGGGGAGAATTTGGAACTCAAAGTTTTAGGAACAACTGTTTAATATTGTTGTTGTAACTAGGAAAGAAGACATACGGTTAATGAGGAATAGAAAGTCATCTGGCCCTACAGGAGAAAAGAGAAGATGGAGACAAGAGAAGGGGAGGGATGACAGAAGAGAGGGGGCAGATTGGAGATAGGGAAAATTAGATTGCTTGGGGGTATTGGGGTGGGGAGAGGGGATAAAAGGGGAGAAAACTGGGGAACCCAAAAAATTTGTGAAAATGAATGTAAAAAATTAAATAAATAAATAGGATTAAAAAAAAAGATATTTGTGTGAGGAACTTCAAGCAAGGTATGATATATGAGTGTAATGGCGTATTATTGTGCTATAAGAAATGATGAACAGGAAGACTTCAGAGAGGCCTGGAAAGGCTTATATGAACTGATGCTGAGTGAAAGGAGCAGAACCAGGAGATCATTGTACACAGTAAACAACCACAGTGTGTGAGGAATTGTTCTGGTAGACTTAGCCCTTCACAGCAATGAAAGGACCTAAAAAAATTCCCAATGGACTCTTGAAGCAAAACGCCTTTCACGTCCAGAGCAAAAAACTATGGAATTGGATCACAGAATGAAGCAGACTATTTTCTCTTGTGTTCTCTTGTGTTCTGTTTTTTTCTCATGGTTTCTCCGATTCATTTTAATTCTTCCATGCAACATGACTAAGGTGAAAATGCCATATAAGATTGCATGCCATCTTGGGGAGGGAGAAGAAAATCTGAGATTTATGAAAGTGACTGTAGAAAGCTGAAAACAAACATTAATAAAAAAAAAGTACTTTGAGAAGAAAAAGACAGTTCTGAGAAGATGATTTAGAGCTGGGGAAGCTGCAAGGAAAGAACAGTTCAGTGATAATGGGAAAAACTGCATGATATGTTGTATATGAGAGAAACGTAAATGTGGAGTTTCTGTTGGCTAAATGTCACCACCCATGAGGAGGCCCCTGAATTGTTTTGAGACAGATGGCTCTACAGTGGATGCTGGAGGAACTGATCTGATGAGAAGCGCAATGCTGCCGCTTCCAAGAGCTGATCAGAAACTCCAGGGGCTTGTCAGCCTTGCTCGTTGGCACCATCTACAGCCCGGGAAAAAGGAAACCCCTCTCAGTCCACAGCACAGACCTGAATAGCTAAGCTTTATCCATACTAAGCTGGAGGCAAAGGTTTTTTCACTGAAAGAATGCAATGCTGCCTTCGCACCTGCGACTTAATGGACTACAGTCGTAGATAAAGCACTGTGTTTGCAGCCAGATAACCTGGGTCTGGAGCCCAGCTCCACTTCATGGCTTCTCTGGTCTTCAGTTTCCTCCACAGAACGTAGGACTTGGACTAGAGCACATCCAGCTTTTATTTTTAAGAAACCGATGAACTGTGCACAGTGTGCACTTGAGTTTCAGCATCAAAATGAAAGGACTAAAGAACACAGAAGGCTCAATTAGCACATAACTAATGAAGCGACAGATCAAAGCTGGCTTGCTGCTGAACAGATTCATTTTGGGGCAGTTTTTCCTAGAGATTTTTTCTTCAACTTGCTTTTTTATTCTGTTACTTCTGCAATAACTAGAGATGAATTTGTATTTTACATAACTAAATAAGAGGAAAACCCCAGAAAACAGCACTGGCAGAGACCTCAAAGAGGTCACTTGTTTGCTAGGTTCATGAGTGCTCCTTTTTTTAAAGGAATTCTGAACAAGCGGGTTCCAAACGTGTGGGTTTCCTGCGGTCTACAATCCTACTGCAACAATAACTTTGAAACTCAAAAATGGCAACTCCGCGATTGGAACCCGATGTACTTGTCCTAAGCAGCCAAAGCTGGACCAGGCAGGATATTTTTCTTTATATTGTAGACATGCTGACATTACTCACAATGAGTATGTACAAGTGCAGCAATTTCCTGGGAAAACTCTTAAGATGAAACAATTAGAACAGAAGAAAGGTCTTCTACTCAGCATATACATCGATCCTGCACACTGATCCACAGAAATGGAGAAGCCTTTTTATTTTTTGGTCCTAGAACCAAGTAGTGATAAAGCCCTATAATAATAATGACAACAGCTAGCACCTACATGGGTGTCTACTATGTGCAGGCACAGTAAGGGATACTTTCCCAATGTTACCTCATTTGATCCTTAAAACAACACTGGGAGGTAGGTGCTGTTATTATCTCTATTTGACAGGTGAGGAAAACTGGGCCAAAAACAGGTAAAGTGACTAATGTCTGAGCTCCAGGCATTGTACCAACTTCTAATCCACTGCACCATCCAGTTGCCTTAGCCTAGAATCACATGTCACCCGTTGCCACATGTTCATGGAACATGGACATGTAATCAACACATCAGGATATCAAAATGTTTTCTCACTAAAACTATCTGATTAAGAGAGAATAAACATATACTAAACTCTCCAGGGATGAAGCTGGGTAAACCTGCCACTGAAACCAGTTGGATTCACTCAGAGGCAATATGATAGAGTGGACAGTGTTAGGTTTGGAGTCAGGAAAACCTGGGTTCGAATCCTGCCTCTACTGCTGTATGACCTTGGGAGAGTGACTTAATCTCTATGGGTCACAAGTAACTTCCTAGGAACTATCTCCTGAAGCCCAGATGGGCTATGATCTAGGAGTTCCCTCATCTACCATGAATCCTTCATCTATCCCTTTTCAGAAGTCATTTATGGAGGGGCCTGTGTTCTATAATTTCTCAGCTGCTTTCAAGGGGAGTGCCTGTGCTAACTGGGGAGGAAGCAGAGCCAGGAGAGTGCACACACACACACACACACACACACACACACACACCACACACACACCCCTGGAGATGCACAGACCCCACTGACACATGATTTCTCCTGTGCCTGTTCAGTCAATCCCGCCATGATCTACAGTACAGGGACAGGCACCAAGGCCTTGGCTTCCTGAGTGCTTTTCTCACACAACAGGATTCCAATAAAAGCTGAGTGATTCAGCCCCTTCAAGTTTCCAGTCTTTTTTATCAACTAGAGACCAATTCAATAGATAGCTATTAAACACCTACTAAGTACAAGGCAAAAAAGAGCCTGGAGTAGTTGATGTAGGACTGGGCTAGGCTGTCAAAGTCTACCCAATACAAACCAACCTTATACCATCCCCTCAATGCCTCTCAGGGATTCATCTAGCTGGGTGCAGGGAGTTTTATTCTTGATAAATAAAAAAAGGTGCTGTGCTAGGTTCTTGGAAAAGCACAAGGCAAGGTATGATGCCTGACCCCCAGGAGGTGAGAGTCTGGTAGGGGAGGGCTGGACAGGAACGCAGTATAAAAATAGCATCCAGAAGTTCATAGGATGGGTCCAGAGGAGGAAAGACAGCCTCTCAGGTAGGGAATCAGGGAAGGCCAGGACCAGCAGCATCCAGCGAAAAGCTGCTGTCAATGAAAAGTCATCAGCCCCTACCCTGCAAGGGGAGAGACAAGATGCATGAAGGCATGGCCAGCAGCACTCATGAGGGATCAGAGAGAGAGAGCAGCACAGGATTTCCCTGAGGGGTAAAGGCTGGGCAGTCTGTTGCTAGTTGTGCCTTGCCTTGAAGACAGGGCCACTTGACTCTCTAGACCTCCTTCTCCAGTGGAATGGACTCTCAGGCTCCTCCTAGCTCTAGGACTACAGCTAGGCAGCTAGGAGGAGACCCTGGAGTGAACTGAGGCAGACAGGCATGCAAGGAGAGGGAAGGCTGTGGGCAGCCATACACATGTGGGGTATCTGACTTGGGGCTGCACCTTCATACCTTTAATGTTCTTGTGGGAGCCCATCCGGTGCCGTCGATTGAATGTTCTCTCAGTAAGCTGAAAGAGACAGGAAAACACACACTGCTTATTCGGGGTCTGGAGCTGTCTTATCGACAAATGGACAAGGCTATCAAGAGTGAATTTACACAACTCCCACTTCAACATCGAAAGATTTGTGTGTGGTTTTCCTGGTGTGGATACTCTCCTCCCAAGACACATCTTGCAACTCTTCTACAAACAACCTGGTGAGTGGCCCTTCTCAGCAGGAGGCTCCAGGGAGCCAACATCTGGAGAAAGGAAGAGGTAGAAAACATGTTTTCCCATGGAGAGTTAATCTCATAAACTTGCAGGAAACATTACTATGGCTGACATCAAGAACATCTGTATCTTAACTATTTGGCACATTCCTAGGTTTTTAAAAAATGGGAAAATTTTCATAAACCTATGAAGTTCCATTTCACAACATGCTTTTTTAAAGAAATTTTTCTGCTGGGGAAAGGCTCTGGGCCTGCTTTCTCTGTCCTGCTGGCTGTCCTGGTGCCACTGTCCCCTACAAGCCACAATCCTTAGAAAGAATTCATGATTGTGTCTTCTTTCCTTGCCCTCTTCTCAGTTTTTTTTGAGGTTTTTTCTTCTCTCCTCTCCTGCTCAGGAGCCTGACACATACCAGAAGCTGCTGTCTTCACTGTATGTCCACAAAGGGGCTCAGGCTGATGTCCTCTGCTATAAGCTCCGGGCACAGAAGAGGATTCATCCCAGTAGGGTGCTCAGAATGGCATTTTATGACAAGTTGTGACAATTTCTCCTTCCAGGCACCAACTATGTCAGTCATCTACAGAAAGTGGTTTGGTTTTTATTTTAGTCAGAACAACTGCTGATGAATCTACCCTTTCTTTCTTAGGAGACTGCTGGGAAGTGGCTTTTTTCTGAGAATCTGTGATAATATTTTAGGTGATCACAACATCATGAGAAGTATTCTAAATCTAACATAAATGGATGTGGCTGGTTTGCTTGGACCTTTTCAGGACTAACTGGACAGGAGATTTCTTGAGGCCACCAGGTGGCAGCATCTTTTTTTGAAACAAGGAAAATGGAAAGGACTAGGCTTTGAGGATAACATTGAACTCTAACTGCCATATCTCTGGTCAGGACACCTTCTGGATAAATGGGCTCCTGAAATGTCTCCAGCCACAAGTGGACTTGGAATCTGGATCTCTGGCATTTCTCCTTCTAACCTACCTTCTCTGATGCTATTTGTTAGCTCTAACAGGGGGCAAATGGAAAAAGCAGGACAAATGTGTCTGGAGAGACAAACCCAGGATCTTGTTACTGTGTGTCAGGGTCAAGAAATCTTCAGTTATGTTTGCAGCAACAGAGGTGATGCCTGGGCAGCCCCACAGGGATGTTGGGAACAGTCCGATACTTTGTCTGCTGGTACCCCCTCCACCTCCTGTTATTTCTGTCAAATGGGCTGGGTTTCTAGGCTTGTACCTTGTTCTGCAGCCACCTACATCAGTGTTGGGAAAGTGTGATCTTTTTACAACTTGATAAGGAGAATGGCCAAGAGAATCTCCAGAAAGGAGGTGAGAAGCAGAGTAATGGCTGGGACACTCTATATCGCTCAGGGAAGAAGAGGGTGGCTCAGGACAGGCAGCAAGGGACCCTGCCCAGCAACCCACAGACAGCCACCACGAAACAAAGCAGGGCACAGGATCAGGGCTAGACGTGCCCCTGGAGGTCAGCCAGTACGGCCCCTCCTCTGATAGACACACACCTCACAGCCTCTCCTGTGTGCTCCCTCCTGCGCCCTGACCTCATGTAGCACACACCTTTATGGTGTACATTTACACACACGCACACACACGCATGCACGCACACACGCTTTTCCTCTCTAGTAGGACATAAGCCCCTCATGAGGTGGGTTGTTTTATCCTCTGTATCTGTACCCACTGAGCAGGGCCTGGTACACTGTACATGTTTAGCAAATGCTCATCCATAGACTCCAAAACAAAGGAGAACCTTTATGCTGTAAAGCAGAGCAGATATGGCTATTCCCACTTTACAATGACAAAACTGAGGCTCAGGGAGGTCTGCTAATAAACAGGACCAGAACCATCTTCTGATGAGTCAGACGCTGATTCTTCTAGGCTGGGCCGCCCCTGCCTGTTGACTGAACTGTAGCATGACATCTGCAGATAATGTCGAACTCAGACCAAATGTAAGAGTCTCTCCATGCTCCAAAAACCTGTGAGTTTCATGTTGGTGTGAAGTAACAAAGCCCTCCCCTCTCTCCCCCACCACACACCCTCCCCATCCCAGGTATTCCCTGCCCTATCTGTTTCATCCATCTGCCTTAGTGCTATCTGACACTTTGCAGGGATCATGGCAGTAGCCCACAGCTCTTAGGGGACATTGTGATTGACATCCCTTCTTTTCTGCTCCCCACATATAAATGGTCAGCTCTTCATAGAGTGTTAGCGATCTATTACAGCCACAAGATGTGGCAGGGAGAGGAGGCTGGTTCCCAGGCATCAGGGGTAGGTGTGGGTGGGCACAGCACCAAATGTGAAGGCAGAGGGCCTGGGCTGGAGCCTCTCCCTCTGGCCTCAGCTTTGTCACTATAAAACTGAAGGGGTGGAAGAGGGAACATCTTGGGCCATGTGTACCTTGAGATCCTGTGACCCCATAAAAGGATCCAAAGACTTCACTCACCACTGTGGCTATAGACCAAGGCTGACATGCCCATTTGGAGTTTTACTGGTGCAAGATAAAAGATACAGAAGACTTCTGTCTGCTCCCTTTGTCTTTGCCCTTACAAATTATTCCACAGAGCCAATTGCTCATAGATTTTAGTCATCCTTGTAATTTTTGATAATAAGGTTTTTTTTTTGCTTGAAAAGGTTTTCAAAGGGAGACAATCTCCTGGAGGACATGTGTTTTTGGACTTCTCATACAGCACTTAAGGCAAAAGCAGGAGTTTTCATTATAGAAGAAGCCTGGTTGAATCCAAGGGTTGTAAAACGTTAATGGAAACATGGGTCACTAATCTGCATGTAAGGATCCTCAGTGGGAGAATAATGGCTTAATTTTAAAATGTAACATTATCAAGGTTTTGCTGCATCTTTACTTATTTTATTAATTTACATTTTAACCTGGCTTGGGCTGCACTTGGGAGCATTGTCTCCGGTAAGCCATGTGGAGCTCGGGAGGAAGCGGCGGCGCCAGAGACGGGGGCAGGAAGCAGCGGAGGCAGAGGTGTGGGCGGCGGCTGAGGTGGCAGCGGCCCAGGACTCAGGAATCCCCCAGCAGCAGGCAGGATCTTCATTATGGAAGGTTTCTGCATAAAACCTGACGGAGCTGAGCCTGGGAGACAGCCCTGCCCCCACCCCGCTCTATTACTGAAGGCTTCTGCTCAAAGCCCCCAAGGGAACTGAGATTGGGAGGCAGGGCCCCCCACCCCGCCCCCAACCGCTCCATTCCTGAAAGTCTCTGCATAAAGCCCTGAGGGATCAGAGTCTGGGAGGCGGCCCTGCCCCCACCCCAGCACCTGAACTAAAGCTCACTGATTGACAGCCTGCAGGAGGAAAGCCCATTTAAATCTCAGAGGCCAAGCACTAGCTGGACGGATCCAGGCGGGGGTGGAAAGGAATCTCAGAAGTCAAGTAACTGGCTGGGAAAATGCCTAGAAAAGGGAAGAAAAATAAGACTATAGAGAGTTTTTTCCAACAAATGCAAATGATCCTGACCTTCGGATCTGATGACGAGGAAGTATCCTTGCCATCAGGGAAGGACGTGGAGGGCGGGGCCTCAGTACCCCAGACACCCCAGGGGGGTGGCGGGTGGGCTCAGGCCCTGAAGAGCTCAAAAAGGATTTTGAAAAGCAAGTTAGACAGGTGGAGGAAAAACTGGGAAGAGAAATGACACAGATGCAAGAAAAGTATGAAAATCGGGTCAATACCTTGGTAAAGGAGATCCAAAAAAATGCTGAGGAAATTAACACCTTGAAAAATAGGCTCACTCAATTGGCAAAGGAGGTTCAAAAAGCCAATGAGGAGAAGAATGCTTTCAAAAGCAGAATGAGCCAAATGGAAAAAGAGGCTCAAAAGCTCACTGAATTTAATAGTTCTCTCAAAATTAGAATGGAACAGATGGAGTCTAATGACTTTACGAGAAACCAAGATATCACCAAACAAAGCCAAAAGAATGAAAAAATGGAAGAGAATGTGAAATATCTCATGGGAAAAACAACTGACCTGGAAAATAGATCCAGGAGAGACAATTTAAAAATTATGGGACTACCTGAAAGTCATGATCAAAAAAAGAGCCTAGACATCATCTTCCATGAAATTATCAAGGAAAACTGCCCTGACATTCTAGAACCAGAGGGCAAAATAAGTATTGAAAGAATCCATCGATCACCACCTGAAAGAGATCCAAAAAGAGAAACTCCAAGGAACATTGTGGCCAAATTCCAGAACTCCCAGCTCAAGGAAAAAATCTTGCAAGCAGCTAGAAAGAAACAATTCCAGTACTGTGGAAATACAATCAGGATAACCCAAGATCTAGCAGCTTCTACATTAAGGGATCGAAGGGCGTGGAATAGGATATTCCAGAAGGCAAAGGAACTAGGACTCAAACCAAGAATCACCTACCCAGCTAAACTGAGTATAATACTTCAGAAGGGAAGAAATATGGTCTTTCAATGAAACAGAGGACTTTCAATCATTCTTAATGAAAAGACCAGAGCTGAAAAGAAAATTTGATTTTCAAACACAAGAATGAGAAGAAGCATGAAAAAGGAAACAGCAAAGAGAAGTCTTAAGGGACTTACCAGAAGTGAACTGTTTATATTCATACAGGGAAAGACAATATTTCTAACTCTTAAAACTTTTCAGTATCTGGGTAGTTGGTGGGACCACACATACACATGTACACGCATGAACACACATACACACATGCACACACATACAGAGATAGAGAGCACAGATTGAACTGAATAGGATGGGACCATACCTTAAAAGAAACTAAGGTAAATGGTGAGAGAGAAATGTAGGGGGAGGAAAGAGAGGGAAAGGGAAGGGGGTAACTATATGTCATTTAAGAGGCAGGCAGGAGTTTTTCTTAGTGGAGGGAAAAAGAGGACAGCTGAGAAAAAAAAACAAAAACAAGAAGTTTACCCTCATCACATTTGACTAAACGAAGGAGTGAAATGCACACTCATTTTGGTATGAAAACCTATCTTACAGTATAAGAAAGTGGGGGAGAAGGAGATATTGCAAGGGAGGGGATGATGGGGGGAAGGGCAAAGGGAGGGGGAGCAATTTGAAGTCAACACTTGGGGAGGGACAGGATCAAGAGACAGAAGAGAAACAATGAGGGGCAGGTTAGGAGGGATGGTAATCCAGTTAGTCTTACACAACATGACTATCAGGGAAGTCATTTGCAAAACTACACAGATAGGGCCTAAATTGAATTGCCTGCAGTCCCAAAGGGAATGGGTGGGGAGGGAGGGATGGGGAGAATTTGGAACTCAAAGTTTTAGGAACAACTGTTTAATATTGTTGTTGTAACTAGGAAAGAAGACATACGGTTAATGAGGAATAGAAAGTCATCTGGCCCTACAGGAGAAAAGAGAAGATGGAGACAAGAGAAGGGAGGGATGACAGAAGAGAGGGCAGAATGGAGATAGGGAAAATTAGATTGCTTGGGGTATTGGGGTGGGGAGAGGGGATAAAAGGGGAGAAAACTGGGAACCCAAAAATTTGTGAAAATGAATGTAAAAAATTAAATAAATAAATAGGATTAAAAAAAAGATATTTGTGTGAGGAACTTCAAGCAAGGTATGATATATGAGTGTAATGGCGTATTATTGTGCTATAAGAAATGATGAACAGGAAGACTTCAGAGAGGCCTGGAAAGGCTTATATGAACTGATGCTGAGTGAAAGGAGCAGAACCAGGAGATCATTGTACACAGTAACAACCACAGTGTGTGAGGAATTGTTCTGGTAGACTTAGCCCTTCACAGCAATGAAAGGACCTAAAAAATTCCCAATGGACTCTTGAAGCAAAACGCCTTTCACGTCCAGAGCAAAAACTATGGAATTGGATCACAGAATGAAGCAGACTATTTTCTCTTGTGTTCTCTTGTGTTCTGTTTTTTCTCATGGTTTCTCCGATTCATTTTAATTCTTCCATGCAACATGACTAAGGTGAAAATGCCATATAAGATTGCATGCCATCTTGGGGAGGGAGAAGAAAATCTGAGATTTATGAAAGTGACTGTAGAAAGCTGAAAACAAACATTAATAAAAAAAAGTACTTTGAGAAGAAAAAGACAGTTCTGAGAAGATGATTTAGAGCTGGGGAAGCTGCAAGGAAAGAACAGTTCAGTGATAATGGGAAAACTGCATGATATGTTGTATATGAGAGAAACGTAAATGTGGAGTTTCTGTTGGCTAAATGTCACCACCCATGAGGAGGCCCTGAATTGTTTTGAGACAGATGGCTCTACAGTGGATGCTGGAGAACTGATCTGATGAGAAGCGCAATGCTGCCGCTTCCAAGAGCTGATCAGAACTCCAGGGGCTTGTCAGCCTTGCTCGTTGGCACCATCTACAGCCCGGGAAAAAGGAAACCCCTCTCAGTCCACAGCACAGACCTGAATAGCTAAGCTTTATCCATACTAAGCTGGAGGCAAAGGTTTTTCACTGAAAGAATGCAATGCTGCCTTCGCACCTGCGACTTAATGGACTACAGTCGTAGATAAAGCACTGTGTTTGCAGCCAGATAACCTGGGTCTGGAGCCCAGCTCCACTTCATGGCTTCTCTGGTCTTCAGTTTCCTCCACAGAACGTAGGACTTGGACTAGAGCACATCCAGCTTTATTTTTAAGAACCGATGAACTGTGCACAGTGTGCACTTGAGTTTCAGCATCAAAATGAAAGGACTAAAGAACACAGAAGGCTCAATTAGCACATAACTAATGAAGCGACAGATCAAAGCTGGCTTGCTGCTGAACAGATTCATTTGGGGCAGTTTTCCTAGAGATTTTTCTTCAACTTGCTTTTTATTCTGTTACTTCTGCAATAACTAGAGATGAATTTGTATTTTACATAACTAAATAAGAGGAAAACCCCAGAAAACAGCACTGGCAGAGACCTCAAAGAGGTCACTTGTTTGCTAGGTTCATGAGTGCTCCTTTTTTAAAGGAATTCTGAACAAGCGGGTTCCAAACGTGTGGTTTCCTGCGGTCTACAATCCTACTGCAACAATAACTTTGAAACTCAAAAATGGCAACTCCGCGATTGGAACCCGATGTACTTGTCCTAAGCAGCCAAAGCTGGACCAGGCAGGATATTTTTCTTTATATTGTAGACATGCTGACATTACTCACAATGAGTATGTACAAGTGCAGCAATTTCCTGGGAAAACTCTTAAGATGAAACAATTAGAACAGAAGAAAGGTCTTCTACTCAGCATATACATCGATCCTGCACACTGATCCACAGAAATGGAGAAGCCTTTTATTTTTGGTCCTAGAACCAAGTAGTGATAAAGCCCTATAATAATAATGACAACAGCTAGCACCTACATGGTGTCTACTATGTGCAGGCACAGTAAGGGATACTTTCCCAATGTTACCTCATTTGATCCTTAAAACAACACTGGGAGGTAGGTGCTGTTATTATCTCTATTTGACAGGTGAGGAAACTGGGCCAAAAACAGGTAAAGTGACTAATGTCTGAGCTCCAGGCATTGTACCAACTTCTATCCACTGCACCATCCAGTTGCCTTAGCCTAGAATCACATGTCACCCGTGCCACATGTTCATGGAACATGGACATGTAATCAACACATCAGGATATCAAAATGTTTCTCACTAAAACTATCTGATTAAGAGAGAATAAACATATACTAAACTCTCCAGGGATGAAGCTGGGTAAACCTGCCACTGAAACCAGTTGGATTCACTCAGAGGCAATATGATAGAGTGGACAGTGTTAGGTTTGGAGTCAGGAAAACCTGGGTTCGAATCCTGCCTCTACTGCTGTATGACCTTGGGAGAGTGACTTAATCTCTATGGGTCACAAGTAACTTCCTAGGAACTATCTCCTGAAGCCCAGATGGGCTATGATCTAGGAGTTCCCTCATCTACCATGAATCCTTCATCTATCCCTTTCAGAAGTCATTTATGGAGGGGCCTGTGTTCTATAATTTCTCAGCTGCTTTCAAGGGGAGTGCCTGTGCTAACTGGGGAGGAAGCAGAGCCAGGAGAGTGCCACACACACACACACACACACACACACACACACACACACACACACCCCTGGAGATGCACAGACCCCACTGACACATGATTTCTCCTGTGCCTGTTCAGTCAATCCCGCCATGATCTACAGTACAGGGACAGGCACCAAGGCCTTGGCTTCCTGAGTGCTTTTCTCACACAACAGGATTCCAATAAAAGCTGAGTGATTCAGCCCCTTCAAGTTTCCAGTCTTTTTATCAACTAGAGACCAATTCAATAGATAGCTATTAAACACCTACTAAGTACAAGGCAAAAAAGAGCCTGGAGTAGTTGATGTAGGACTGGGCTAGGCTGTCAAAGTCTACCCAATACAAACCAACCTTATACCATCCCTCAATGCCTCTCAGGGATTCATCTAGCTGGGTGCAGGGAGTTTATTCTTGATAAATAAAAAAAGGTGCTGTGCTAGGTTCTTGGAAAAGCACAAGGCAAGGTATGATGCCTGACCCCCAGGAGGTGAGAGTCTGGTAGGGGAGGCTGGACAGGAACGCAGTATAAAATAGCATCCAGAAGTTCATAGGATGGGTCCAGAGGAGGAAGACAGCCTCTCAGGTAGGGAATCAGGGAAGGCCAGGACCAGCAGCATCCAGCGAAAAGCTGCTGTCAATGAAAAGTCATCAGCCCCTACCCTGCAAGGGGAGAGACAAGATGCATGAAGGCATGGCCAGCAGCACTCATGAGGGATCAGAGAGAGAGAGCAGCACAGGATTTCCCTGAGGGGTAAAGGCTGGGCAGTCTGTTGCTAGTTGTGCCTTGCCTTGAAGACAGGCCACTTGACTCTCTAGACCTCCTTCTCCAGTGGAATGGACTCTCAGGCTCCTCCTAGCTCTAGGACTACAGCTTAGGCAGCTAGGAGGAGACCCTGGAGTGAACTGAGGCAGACAGCATGCAAGGAGAGGGAAGGCTGTGGGCAGCCATACACATGTGGGGTATCTGACTTGGGGCTGCACCTTCATACCTTTAATGTTCTTGTGGGAGCCCATCCGGTGCCGTCGATTGAATGTTCTCTCAGTAAGCTGAAAGAGACAGGAAAACACACACTGCTTATTCGGGGTCTGGAGCTGTCTTATCGACAAATGGACAAGGCTATCAAGAGTGAATTTACACAACTCCCACTTCAACATCGAAAGATTTGTGTGTGGTTTTCCTGGTGTGGATACTCTCCTCCCAAGACACATCTTGCAACTCTTCTACAAACAACCTGGTGAGTGGCCCTTCTCAGCAGGAGGCTCCAGGAGCCAACATCTGGAGAAAGGAAGAGGTAGAAACATGTTTTCCCATGGAGAGTAATCTCATAAACTTGCAGGAAACATTACTATGGCTGACATCAAGAACATCTGTATCTTAACTATTTGGCACATTCCTAGGTTTTAAAAATGGGAAAATTTTCATAAACCTATGAAGTTCCATTTCACAACATGCTTTTTTAAAGAAATTTTTCTGCTGGGGAAAGGCTCTGGGCCTGCTTTCTCTGTCCTGCTGGCTGTCCTGGTGCCACTGTCCCTACAAGCCACAATCCTTAGAAAGAATTCATGATTGTGTCTTCTTTCCTTGCCCTCTTCTCAGTTTTTTTGAGGTTTTTCTTCTCTCCTCTCCTGCTCAGGAGCCTGACACATACCAGAAGCTGCTGTCTTCACTGTATGTCCACAAAGGGGCACACAAAAGTCAGTTAAAAAAAAACTATTTAATTTTAAACTCCTCCATGAATTTAACTATTTCTGAATAAACAGCTTGATACAGTTCTCTGGGAATACTTTTAAAATTATTTAAGAAGGGAGTGGGAAGGGAGGGGGGAAGAGGAGGAAGGAGGGGAAAAATCTAAGATATATGAAAGTGATTGTAGAACACTGAAAATAAATAAAATTATTATTAAAAAATAATAAAATGATTTAAGAAACAAAACGAAGTATTTGTCACTCAGGGACAGAGGAAGATTATATGTTTTTGTTTCTTGCAATTATTCTGCATTGGCTGAGATACTGCTTTTGATAAAGTCAAGAAATAACTTTTCCCCAGAATCCATTATATTTATCAAGAGTATTAAAGGAGCCATATGCATTAGTTCATGCTTTGTAAAACAGGATGAACTGGAAAAGGAAATCTTATGTTAAGACAAGGGTGATTTTTTAGCAATTCCATCTATGCTTTGGGCAAGCTGCTGAACCTGGCTCCATGATGTGGGGAGCTGCAGAAGTATTTCTACAGCTGAGATATGGGGAGCAATCTAAAGATTCTGGGGCTTATCAACTGCCATAAAAAACGGCCAAGGCTGTTTGGGGGCCTACACTCACAGAATCTCAGAACCCAGCCTGGCCTGTACCTAAGCAAGACAAAGGACTGACCAACAAGATGCAAGTGTGCCCAGGCTATGGCCAGATCAAGTTGGGCAACAGGGAGCTCATGCAATCTGTCCATTCTCCATTTCATCGCCACACACCTACTCATTCACCACCACTTAGAGAGAACGCCAGAAGGTAACATGCATCTGTCCTTGCCCACATCTGCTGTGGCCCCTGTTCCCACCACAAAAATGGGTCTCTCCAAGGTCACCAATAATCTTCTAGTCAACAAAGTGACCTTTTCACAGTTCTCCTTCTTCTTGACCAACCCAACATGTGTATTGGCTTACAAGAGTTGACTGTTTAATTCTCAGTGCGAGTATTTACAGTTCAGAAATTTGCAAACATTACAAATTGGAGCTTGATTTCTTATTTTGTTGGTTGTCCAGACTTAAGAAAGTAATAGAGATAATGCCAGTGATGCAGGTTAAACTTAGATGTTATCTCCCATCCTTCTAACACCATGAGCTGGTTGTTAAACATTTACCAGCACACTACCACTCTCCTGTCTCCTTCATTGTCCTTTCTTCTTGCTAAGCAAGTCATTCCCTGGAATTGTTTTGCTAGCATCCTGTTTATTTTACCTTTGTAGCATTTTTTGCTCCCTCTCCCCCTTTCTCCCTGCCACCATCCTGGACTCCCAACAGCCCTACTGTAATGCCCATTTCACTGGCCTTCCTTCCCAAATATGTTTCAGGGGCTTCCCTGAAAGATCAGACTGAAACTTCAGCCTGGGACTTGTGGCTGTCATTTGGCCACAACTGGGCTTTCTGGCACTGGCCCCTGCCAGTCCCTCAATTTCACTCTGTGTTCCAGTCAGCTGGACAATCCCAAGTCCCCCAGTGTGCCCTGGACTTTCCCACCTTTGACTGCACTGTTTGGTCTGCCTGCTTTGGCCTTTCCTTTCAACTGCTCTTTGTTCAAACCCTACCTACCTACTTCCTCCAAGGTCCGGCTCACCGCCACATCCTCCATTCCCCCAGAGAACTCAGCCCTGTCTGTCCAGAGAAGTTCATGTTCACTGGTCTGATTTTTATGCTACCTGGCACTGGAGGCGGTAGGGGTACCTGCTATCTCTGTGACATTAAGCTGCCTGGAGGCCAGGTTTTGAGCTGCCTGATCTTTGCAACCCACACAAACATCACAGGATCTTAAAACAGGCTTGCAGAATGAGCTTTCTAAACATAAGAAGCTATGAGAAAAGAATGATAGAAGTGTTATTTTCAGTGCCCTTTAGATTTCTAAGGTGGCAGAATACACCAAAGGTTTTATTTGAATAAATGACAGTATTTTTTAACTCTGTCAGATGAGTTTGCACAAAGAATATACTTAGCTGGGGGACTGCTCAGAGAAACACAGCAGTAACTTGTGAAAGATGGCATTTCTTTCTCATGTGGATATTTATTTTACTTATCAATAGGGGAAGAAAAAAGATATTTGTGGCGGAGCCAAGATGGCAGAGTAGAAGGACTCACATTTACGAGCTCCGAAACCAAAAGCCCATAGAATTAATGTAAAAAGAGTCCCCCATAACTTCTGGGTCAATACAAGGTGTGCAGAAGCAGAGTGGAAGAGATTTCCGTTCCAGGGAGCCCTGGAGACCCGTCCCCAGGGTCCGGCACACGCCGGAAAGTGGACCCCACCCCCAGCGCTGCCCTGGCCGCGGCCCCAGAGAAGCTGATCCGAGCAGGCTTCAGAGACGGAAGCTCTGGCAGCCGGGAAAGTCCCTCCGCCCACAGAAGCTACAGGTCAGTGAGAAAGAAGGCCGGGCTGGAGGAGAGGGGAAGCAGGGCGTCTTCGTGACTCGGGCCCCCTCGGGAGGAAGCGGCGGCGCCAGAGACGGGGGCAGGAAGCAGCGGAGGCAGAGGTGTGGGCGGCGGCTGAGGTGGCAGCGGCCCAGGACTCAGGAATCCCCCAGCAGCAGGCAGGATCTTCATTATGGAAGGTTTCTGCATAAAACCTGACGGAGCTGAGCCTGGGAGACAGCCCTGCCCCCACCCCGCTCTATTACTGAAGGCTTCTGCTCAAAGCCCCCAAGGGAACTGAGATTGGGAGGCAGGGCCCCCCACCCCGCCCCCAACCGCTCCATTCCTGAAAGTCTCTGCATAAAGCCCTGAGGGATCAGAGTCTGGGAGGCGGCCCTGCCCCCACCCCAGCACCTGAACTAAAGCTCACTGATTGACAGCCTGCAGGAGGAAAGCCCATTTAAATCTCAGAGGCCAAGCACTAGCTGGACGGATCCAGGCGGGGGTGGAAAGGAATCTCAGAAGTCAAGTAACTGGCTGGGAAAATGCCTAGAAAAGGGAAGAAAAATAAGACTATAGAGAGTTTTTTCCAACAAATGCAAATGATCCTGACCTTCGGATCTGATGACGAGGAAGTATCCTTGCCATCAGGGAAGGACGTGGAGGGCGGGGCCTCAGTACCCCAGACACCCCAGGGGGGTGGCGGGTGGGCTCAGGCCCTGAAGAGCTCAAAAAGGATTTTGAAAAGCAAGTTAGACAGGTGGAGGAAAAACTGGGAAGAGAAATGACACAGATGCAAGAAAAGTATGAAAATCGGGTCAATACCTTGGTAAAGGAGATCCAAAAAAATGCTGAGGAAATTAACACCTTGAAAAATAGGCTCACTCAATTGGCAAAGGAGGTTCAAAAAGCCAATGAGGAGAAGAATGCTTTCAAAAGCAGAATGAGCCAAATGGAAAAAGAGGCTCAAAAGCTCACTGAATTTAATAGTTCTCTCAAAATTAGAATGGAACAGATGGAGTCTAATGACTTTACGAGAAACCAAGATATCACCAAACAAAGCCAAAAGAATGAAAAAATGGAAGAGAATGTGAAATATCTCATGGGAAAAACAACTGACCTGGAAAATAGATCCAGGAGAGACAATTTAAAAATTATGGGACTACCTGAAAGTCATGATCAAAAAAAGAGCCTAGACATCATCTTCCATGAAATTATCAAGGAAAACTGCCCTGACATTCTAGAACCAGAGGGCAAAATAAGTATTGAAAGAATCCATCGATCACCACCTGAAAGAGATCCAAAAAGAGAAACTCCAAGGAACATTGTGGCCAAATTCCAGAACTCCCAGCTCAAGGAAAAAATCTTGCAAGCAGCTAGAAAGAAACAATTCCAGTACTGTGGAAATACAATCAGGATAACCCAAGATCTAGCAGCTTCTACATTAAGGGATCGAAGGGCGTGGAATAGGATATTCCAGAAGGCAAAGGAACTAGGACTCAAACCAAGAATCACCTACCCAGCTAAACTGAGTATAATACTTCAAGGGAAAATATGGTCTTTCAATGAAACAGAGGACTTTCAATCATTCTTAATGAAAAGACCAGAGCTGAAAAGAAAATTTGATTTTCAAACACAAGAATGAGAAGAAGCATGAAAAAGGAAACAGCAAAGAGAAGTCTTAAGGGACTTACCAGAAGTGAACTGTTTATATTCATACAGGGAAAGACAATATTTCTAACTCTTAAAACTTTTCAGTATCTGGGTAGTTGGTGGGACCACACATACACATGTACACGCATGAACACACATACACACATGCACACACATACAGAGATAGAGAGCACAGATTGAACTGAATAGGATGGGACCATACCTTAAAAGAAACTAAGGTAAATGGTGAGAGAGAAATGTAGGGGGAGGAAAGAGAGGGAAAGGGAAGGGGGTAACTATATGTCATTTAAGAGGCAGGCAGGAGTTTTTCTTAGTGGAGGGAAAAAGAGGACAGCTGAGAAAAAAAAACAAAAACAAGAAGTTTACCCTCATCACATTTGACTAAACGAAGGAGTGAAATGCACACTCATTTTGGTATGAAAACCTATCTTACAGTATAAGAAAGTGGGGGAGAAGGAGATATTGCAAGGGAGGGGATGATGGGGGGAAGGGCAAAGGGAGGGGGAGCAATTTGAAGTCAACACTTGGGGAGGGACAGGATCAAGAGACAGAAGAGAAACAATGAGGGGCAGGTTAGGAGGGATGGTAATCCAGTTAGTCTTACACAACATGACTATCAGGGAAGTCATTTGCAAAACTACACAGATAGGGCCTAAATTGAATTGCCTGCAGTCCCAAAGGGAATGGGTGGGGAGGGAGGGATGGGGAGAATTTGGAACTCAAAGTTTTAGGAACAACTGTTTAATATTGTTGTTGTAACTAGGAAAGAAGACATACGGTTAATGAGGAATAGAAAGTCATCTGGCCCTACAGGAGAAAAGAGAAGATGGAGACAAGAGAAGGGAGGGATGACAGAAGAGAGGGCAGATTGGAGATAGGGAAAATTAGATTGCTTGGGGTATTGGGGTGGGGAGAGGGGATAAAAGGGGAGAAAACTGGGAACCCAAAAATTTGTGAAAATGAATGTAAAAAAATTAAATAAATAAATAGGATTAAAAAAAAAGATATTTGTGTGAGGAACTTCAAGCAAGGTATGATATATGAGTGTAATGGCGTATTATTGTGCTATAAGAAATGATGAACAGGAAGACTTCAGAGAGGCCTGGAAAGGCTTATATGAACTGATGCTGAGTGAAAGGAGCAGAACCAGGAGATCATTGTACACAGTAACAACCACAGTGTGTGAGGAATTGTTCTGGTAGACTTAGCCCTTCACAGCAATGAAAGGACCTAAAAAATTCCCAATGGACTCTTGAAGCAAAACGCCTTTCACGTCCAGAGCAAAAACTATGGAATTGGATCACAGAATGAAGCAGACTATTTTCTCTTGTGTTCTCTTGTGTTCTGTTTTTTCTCATGGTTTCTCCGATTCATTTTAATTCTTCCATGCAACATGACTAAGGTGAAAATGCCATATAAGATTGCATGCCATCTTGGGGAGGGAGAAGAAAATCTGAGATTTATGAAAGTGACTGTAGAAAGCTGAAAACAAACATTAATAAAAAAAAGTACTTTGAGAAGAAAAAGACAGTTCTGAGAAGATGATTTAGAGCTGGGGAAGCTGCAAGGAAAGAACAGTTCAGTGATAATGGGAAAACTGCATGATATGTTGTATATGAGAGAAACGTAAATGTGGAGTTTCTGTTGGCTAAATGTCACCACCCATGAGGAGGCCCTGAATTGTTTTGAGACAGATGGCTCTACAGTGGATGCTGGAGAACTGATCTGATGAGAAGCGCAATGCTGCCGCTTCCAAGAGCTGATCAGAACTCCAGGGGCTTGTCAGCCTTGCTCGTTGGCACCATCTACAGCCCGGGAAAAAGGAAACCCCTCTCAGTCCACAGCACAGACCTGAATAGCTAAGCTTTATCCATACTAAGCTGGAGGCAAAGGTTTTTCACTGAAAGAATGCAATGCTGCCTTCGCACCTGCGACTTAATGGACTACAGTCGTAGATAAAGCACTGTGTTTGCAGCCAGATAACCTGGGTCTGGAGCCCAGCTCCACTTCATGGCTTCTCTGGTCTTCAGTTTCCTCCACAGAACGTAGGACTTGGACTAGAGCACATCCAGCTTTATTTTTAAGAACCGATGAACTGTGCACAGTGTGCACTTGAGTTTCAGCATCAAAATGAAAGGACTAAAGAACACAGAAGGCTCAATTAGCACATAACTAATGAAGCGACAGATCAAAGCTGGCTTGCTGCTGAACAGATTCATTTGGGGCAGTTTTCCTAGAGATTTTTCTTCAACTTGCTTTTTATTCTGTTACTTCTGCAATAACTAGAGATGAATTTGTATTTTACATAACTAAATAAGAGGAAAAACCCCAGAAAACAGCACTGGCAGAGACCTCAAAGAGGTCACTTGTTTGCTAGGTTCATGAGTGCTCCTTTTTTAAAGGAATTCTGAACAAGCGGGTTCCAAACGTGTGGTTTCCTGCGGTCTACAATCCTACTGCAACAATAACTTTGAAACTCAAAAATGGCAACTCCGCGATTGGAACCCGATGTACTTGTCCTAAGCAGCCAAAGCTGGACCAGGCAGGATATTTTTCTTTATATTGTAGACATGCTGACATTACTCACAATGAGTATGTACAAGTGCAGCAATTTCCTGGGAAAACTCTTAAGATGAAACAATTAGAACAGAAGAAAGGTCTTCTACTCAGCATATACATCGATCCTGCACACTGATCTACAGAAATGGAGAAGCCTTTTATTTTTGGTCCTATAATAATAATGACAACAGCTAGCACCTACATGGTGTCCACTATGTGCAGGCACAGTAAGGGATACTTTCCCAATGTTACCTCATTTGATCCTTAAAACAACACTGGGAGGTAGGTGCTGTTATTATCTCTATTTGACAGGTGAGGAAACTGGGGCAAAAATAGGTAAAGTGACTAATGTCTGAGCTCCAGGCATTGTACCAACTTCTATCCACTGCACCATCCAGTTGCCTTAGCCTAGAATCACGTCACCCGTGCCACATGTTCATGGAACATGGACATGTAATCAACACATCAGGATATCAAAATGTTTCTCACTAAAACTATCTGATTAAGAGAGAATAAACATATACTAAACTCTCCAGGGATGAAGCTGGGTAAACCTGCCACTGAAACCAGTTGGATTCACTCAGAGGCAATATGATAGAGTGGACAGTGTTAGGTTTGGAGTCAGGAAAACCTGGGTTCGAATCCTGCCTCTACTGCTGTTTGACCTTGGGAGAGTGACTTAATCTCTATGGGTCACAAGTAACTTCCTAGGAACTATCTCCTGAAGCCCAGATGGGCTATGATCTAGGAGTTCCCTCATCTACCATGAATCCTTCATCTATCCCTTTCAGAAGTCATTTATGGAGGGGCCTGTGTTCTATAATTTCTCAGCTGCTTTCAAGGGGAGTGCCTGTGCTAACTGGGGAGGAAGCAGAGCCAGGAGAGTGCACACACACACACACACACACACACACACACACACACCCACACCCCCCTGGAGATGCACAGACCCCACTGACACATGATTTCTCCTGTGCCTGTTCAGTCAATCCCGCCATGATCTACAGTACAGGGACAGGCACCAAGGCCTTGGCTTCCTGAGTGCTTTTCTCACACAACAGGATTCCAATAAAAGCTGAGTGATTCAGCCCCTTCAAGTTTCCAGTCTTTTTATCAACTAGAGACCAATTCAATAGATAGCTATTAAACACCTACTAAGTACAAGGCAAAAAAGAGCCTGGAGTAGTTGATGTAGGACTGGGCTAGGCTGTCAAAGTCTACCCAATACAAACCAACCTTATACCATCCCTCAATGCCTCTCAGGGATTCATCTAGCTGGGTGCAGGGAGTTTATTCTTGATAAATAAAAAAAGGTGCTGTGCTAGGTTCTTGGAAAAGCACAAGGCAAGGTATGATGCCTGACCCCCAGGAGATGAGAGTCTGGTAGGGGAGGCTGGACAGGAACGCAGTATAAAATAGCATCCAGAAGTTCATAGGATGGGTCCAGAGGAGGAAGAGAGCCTCTCAGGTAGGGAATCAGGGAAGGCCAGGACCAGCAGCATCCAGCGAAAAGCTGCTGTCAATGAAAAGTCATCAGCCCCTACCCTGCAAGGGGAGAGACAAGATGCATGAAGGCATGGCCAGCAGCACTCATGAGGGATCAGAGAGAGAGAGCAGCACAGGATTTCCCTGAGGGGTAAAGGCTGGGCAGTCTGTTGCTAGTTGTGCCTTGCCTTGAAGACAGGCCACTTGACTCTCTAGACCTCCTTCTCCAGTGGAATGGACTCTCAGGCTCCTCCTAGCTCTAGGACTACAGCTAGGCAGCTAGGAGGAGACCCTGGAGTGAACTGAGGCAGACAGCATGCAAGGAGAGGGAAGGCTGTGGGCAGCCATACACATGTAGGGTATCTGACTTGGGGCTGCACCTTCATACCTTTAACGTTCTTGTGGGAGCCCATCCGGTGCCATCGATTGAATGTTCTCTCAGTAAGCTGAAAGAGACAGGAAAACACACACTGCTTATTCGGGGTCTGGAGCTGTCTTATCGACAAATGGACAAGGCTATCAAGAGTGAATTTACACAACTCCCACTTCAACATCGAAAGATTTGTGTGTGGTTTTCCTGGTGTGGATACTCTCCTCCCAAGACACATCTTGCAACTCTTCTACAAACAACCTGGTGAGTGGCCCTTCTCAGCAGGAGGCTCCAGGAGCCAACATCTGGAGAAAGGAAGAGGTAGAAACATGTTTTCCCATGGAGAGTAATCTCATAAACTTGCAGGAAACATTACTATGGCTGACATCAAGAACATCTGTATCTTAACTATTTGGCACATTCCTAGGTTTTAAAAATGGGAAAATTTTCATAAACCTATGAAGTTCCATTTCACAACATGCTTTTTTAAAGAAATTTTTCTGCTGGGGAAAGGCTCTGGGCCTGCTTTCTCTGTCCTGCTGGCTGTCCTGGTGCCACTGTCCCTACAAGCCACAATCCTTAGAAAGAATTCATGATTGTGTCTTCTTTCCTTGCCCTCTTCTCAGTTTTCTTGAGGTTTTTCTTCTCTCCTCTCCTGCTCAGGAGCCTGACACATACCAGAAGCTGCTGTCTTCACTGTGTGTCCACAAAGGGGCTCAGGCTGATGTCCTCTGCTATAAGCTCCGGGCACAGGATTCATCCCAGTAGGGTGCTCAGAATGGCATTTTATGACAAGTTGTGACAATTCTCCTTCCAGGCACCAACTATGTCAGTCATCTACAGAAAGTGGTTTGGTTTTTATTTTAGTCAGAATAACTGCTGATGAATCTACCCTTTCTTTCTTAGGAGACTGCTGGGAAGTGGCTTTTTTCTGAGAATCTGTGATAATATTTTAGGTGATCACAACATCATGAGAAGTATTCTAAATCTAACATAAATGGATGTGGCTGGTTTGCTTGGACTTTTCAGACTAACTGGACAGGAGATTTCTTGAGGCCAGCAGGTGGCAGCATCTTTTTTGAAACAAGGAAAATGGAAAGGACTAGGCTTTGAGGATAACATTGAACTCTAACTGCCATATCTCTGGTCAGGACACCTTCTGGATAAATGGGCTCCTGAAATGTCTCCAGCCACAAGTGGACTTGGAATCTGGATCTCTGGCATTTCTCCTTCTAACCTACCTTCTCTGATGCTATTTGTTAGCTCTAACAGGGGGCAAATGGAAAAGCAGGACAAATGTGTCTGGAGAGACAAACCCAGGATCTTGTTACTGTGTGTCAGGGTCAAGAAATCTTCAGTTATGTTTGCAGCAACAGAGGTGATGCCTGGGCAGCCCCACAGGGATATTGGGAACAGTCCGATACTTTGTCTGCTGGTACCCCCTCCACCTCCCGTTATTTCTGTCAAATGGGCTGGGTTTCTAGGCTTGTACCTTGTTCTGCAGCCACCTACATCAGTGTTGGGAAAGTGTGATCTTTTTACAACTTGATAAGGAGAATGGCCAAGAGAATCTCCAGAAAGGAGGTGAGAAGCAGAGTAATGGCTGGGACACTCTATATCGCTCAGGGAAGAAGAGGGTGGCTCAGGACAGGCAGCAAGGACCTGCCCAGCAACCCACAGACAGCCACCACGAAACAAAGCAGGGCACAGGATCAGGGCTAGACGTGCCCCTGGAGGTCAGCCAGTACGGCCCCTCCTCTGATAGACACACACCTCACAGCCTCTCCTGTGTGCTCCCTCCTGCGCCCTGACCTCATGTAGCACACACCTTTATGGTGTACATTTACACACA
Source organism: Bettongia penicillata ogilbyi (assembly GCA_023548195.1). Lineage (NCBI taxonomy): Eukaryota > Metazoa > Chordata > Mammalia > Diprotodontia > Potoroidae > Bettongia > Bettongia penicillata. The sequence goes on along the minus strand of JAJHZJ010000134.1, from coordinate 13,498,292 downwards.
CGCACACACACGCACGCACGCACGCTTTTCCTCTCTAGTAGGACATAAGCCCCTCATGAGGTGGGTTGTTTTATCCTCTGTATCTGTACCCACTGAGCAGGGCCTGGTATACTGTACATGTTTAGCAAATGCTCATCCATAGACTCCAAAACAAAGGAGAACCTTTATGCTGTAAAGCAGAGCAGATATGGCTATTCCCACTTTACAATGACAAAACTGAGGTTCAGGGAGGTCTGCTAATAAACAGGACCAGAACCATCTTCTGATGAGTCAGACGCTGATTCTTCTAGGCTGGGCCGCCCCTGCCTGTTGACTGAACTGTAGCATGACATCTGCAGATAATGTCGAACTCAGACCAAATGTAAGAGTCTCTCCATGCTCCAAAAACCTGTGAGTTTCATGTTGGTGTGAAGTAACAAAGCCCTCCCCTCTCTCCCCCACCACACACCTCCCCATCCCAGGTATTCCCTGCCCTATCTGTTCATCCATCTGCCTTAGTGCTATCTGACACTTTGCAGGGATCATGGCAGTAGCCCACAGCTCTTAGGGGACATTGTGATTGACATCCCTTCTTTTCTGCTCCCACATATAAATGGTCAGCTCTTCATAGAGTGTTAGCGATCCATTACAGCCACAAGATGTGGCAGGGAGAGGAGGCTGGTTCCCAGGCATCAGGGGTAGGTGTGGGTGGGCACAGCACCGAATGTGAAGGCAGAGGGCCTGGGCTGGAGCCTCTCCCTCTGGCCTCAGCTTTGTCACTATAAAACTGAAGGGGTGGAAGAGGGAACATCTTGGGCCATGTGTACCTTGAGATCCTGTGACCCCATAAAGGATCCAAAGACTTCACTCACCACTGTGGCTATAGACCAAGGCTGACATGCCCATTTGGAGTTTTACTGGTGCAAGATAAAAGATACAGAAGACTTCTGTCTGCTCCCTTTGTCTTTGCCCTTACAAATTATTCCACAGAGCCAATTACTCATAGATTTTAGTCATCCTTGTAATTTTTGATAATAAGGTTTTTTTTGCTTGAAAAGGTTTTCAAAGGGAGACAATCTCCTGGAGGACATGTGTTTTTGGACTTCTCATACAGCACTTAAGGCAAAAGCAGGAGTTTTCATTATAGAAGAAGCCTGGTTGAATCCAAGGGTTGTAAAACGTTAATGGAAACATGGGTCACTAATCTGCATGTAAGGATCCTCAGTGGGAGAATAATGGCTTAATTTTAAAATGTAACATTATCAAGGTTTTGCTGCATCTTTACTTATTTTATTAATTACATTTTAACCTGGCTTGGGCTGCACTTGGGAGCATTGTCTCCGGTAAGCCATGTGGAGCATAGAGGGGAGCTAGAACTTGGCATCGGAAAGTCCTGAATGCCAGTGCCATCTGTGATATCTATTAGCCTAGGTGGCACGGTGGACAGAACACTGGGTCTGGAGTTGGGAAGACTTGAGTTCAAATCCAGCCTTACACACTTACTAGCTGGGTGACCCTCAGCAAGTCCCTTATAACCTTGTTTGCCTCAGTTTCCTCACCTATAAAATGAACTGGAAAAGAAAATGGCAAACCACGCCAGTGTCTTTGCCAACAAAACCCCAAGTGGGGTCACTTAGTAACTAAACAACAACCTTGGCAAGGTTTTAACCTATAGCATCTCTTACAGACCTAAATCCATTACCCTTTGAGTTCATGTCACTGTCTGGTAGACAGCCTGTGAAATTATAAATGTAAACTGCAATAAAATCATTGGCTCAAAGGAGTCATCCTCTCTTTTTGCACTCCTGTCATTCAGAAAACTTCAGGGGATGGATTCAGGTCACAGATCTCTGCCCTCCATGTGCCACCCCAAGGGTGGGTGTTTACAGAGGGAGGGTGTGAAATATGCCCTTCAGTTTATCTCCCTTCCAGTTCTCCCAGTCATCTGAGGCACAAAGAGGAATTTCATGGAACAGATGCCTTGACAGCCCAGGCAAACTGAGGCAGAACTACCCTGACTAATGCCATTTCACAACTATGTCTCTAAGATCTGGCAAAATGGTAAGGACAGATTTGGGTCAGAACACCTGGCTGAAATTCCTCTTACTACAGGCCTAAGCTGGACAGGGCACGTCAGCTCCCTGAGTCTCAGACTCTTTAACGGTAAAATGGAGGTTGGACTCAGTGCCTTCCCTTCTGAAGCTGAGATCCCTTCGCCCAAGAGAACAATATGGAGCTATTGCGCAGGTCCAGGTGAGAGGGGCTGACAGCGGGCCCTGGTGGTGGCTGTATGAGTGGACACCAGGGGGCAGACATGAGAAGGCATTCTGAGACCCAGATGATCAAATATGGTCAATGACACAATATGGAGATGGAAGAAGGCAGGAAAACAGCTTCTAGGTACTTTAACCTGATAGCGCCACTTCTGAATTCTATTTGCAGGCACCAAGTCACAACGTTGAACCCCTACATGTCTCTCTTTGAGGTCCTCAAGTACAATGTCCTGACACGCAGATCTAGCTCCCTCTCCCTCCCCATTTACACAGAAATTGCGTGTGTCCTTCGTTGCCGAAGAAGACCATGCCAACAGAGAAATGATGACATGACTTGCACTTGACTTTGTTTTGAGTGAGGGAGGGCTGTGCAGATCACCATCCTTACTTCTCCTCCAGAGTCATCTGAATCCAGATATTCATCAGGATGACTGGAGATGACCCAGGATGAAGCAATTGGGGTTAAGTGACTTGCCCAAGGTCACACAGCTAGTGAGTGTCAAGTGTCTGAGGTGAGATTTGAACTCAGGTCGTCCTGACTCCTGCATTGGTGCTCTATCCACTACACTATCTAGCTTCCCACTACACAGAAATTACACATTTACAGAAGGGCAGAAAAGTGAGAAGACTGTACATGGCTCCCATACTGGAATCTGGTTATGTCAAGGGATGGGACAAGGAGTTGGAGAAGAAAGGTTCGAGTCAAAAAAAAAAAAAAAAAAAAGGCAATTGTAAATAGCTCTGATTACAACTGGCCATCAAGATTTTTATTATTTGGATAAAACCAAATATTTGCTCTCACAATGAGCCCAATGATGCCCTGACACCACTTCTGTGCCATAACCCTCTGCCCTTCTGATCAATCCAGCAAGTTGAGGGCAGGCAGACCTCAGGGGCCTCTTCTTAACTGAGTGTTCCTTACACCTCTGAGTCATTGGGAAACTGGCTGAGCCTTTAAGAACTGCTTTTAGAACAAAATGGAAGAAATACCTGGATTATTGCAAAGATTGGATGAAAACTGTGCCTGAATTCTTTAGCTCTTTCTAAACCATAAAGGAGAAGGGTCTGCATTATAATGACTTCCTTTTCCACATTCTTTCAATGATGGCTCAATTTCTGACAGAAAAGGCATTTCAACTTCTAGCCCAGCAGAGCCCAGAATTCATTTCATCCCTGGAAAGAAAAGAAGCAATATGGCTGTCCCTGATTTGTCAAATAACAGGGAAATAAATTGTGCCTCATCATCTCATCCGATACCCTCTCTGGGAGCTGAATAGAAAGGAGGTAATTTCTGCTGGGTATCAGAGTCCGATGTCAACTGTTCAGGTGTCACCTGACATTCAACTAGATGTCAAGTATACAAGAGTCTTAAAGAAATTGGGTCACAAAGACTGGGTTCTAGTGCCCTGTTGCTTCTCTTTGGGACAATTCTGGAAGTGGGCTATTTAAAATAAATATATTTTCATTCACCCTTTAGTGGAACAGCCCCTGGGATAGAGGACAAAGAGCTAGCAGTGCTATGACTAGCTGGTTTTTGTGGAAAGCTCAGGCTGGCCCTTGTTCTACAGGTCATACAGAAATGGCATCCACTGCTGGATTAACAGATGTCACCCCCAAGAAGGTTGGTCAGTCTCATCACTGGAGACTAAAGATGATGCTCTTGCAACATACTAGGCTGGGAGTGGAAAGGACAGATATAACTTAGAATACACCTAACTAAAATTAAATCACAGAATCAGAGCTGGGAAAAACCTTGGAAGGCTCCTACTCTCTCTAAAACGTGTGAATGTTGGCTGAGTGTAAGTCTTGATTCTCTGAAGAATCTGCCCAAACTAGGAGACCTGACTGTAAAGAGTATTACATCAATCAATCAACAGTGCTCCCATTCCCTTTAAGGTCTTTGGGACAAATGAGAATTTCATTTAAAAGGTAAAGGGAAAACAATTCTTATTTCTAATACTTTCAAAGGTCTGTGAATTAACTTTTCAGTGAAGGCAGTCTACTCACACAAACAAACCACAGCCCCTTTAGACAAGACAGTAAATTCTCTCCTTTTTCTCGTACCATGCCACCCCTGGCCTCACTTTCCCATGGATTCTCCACAGAGGATCTCCCAAACACACATACGTCCATCCACGTTTTCTTCCATTAATGCACCACTCAGCTGACCCATCCACTTCTCCTCATTCTTCCCACCTCCTCTGTCCCACCCCGTTCTTGACAATGACTTCATGCTATACCACGGACTGGGTGGAACCTGGGGAGCACTGCTCTTTGGGTTATTTATAACTCTTCCAAAGTTGTGGGTAGCATTCCAGGATTTGATATCACACACATGTAACGTCAGCACGCAAACACAAGGGTTAATGAGATGAGTTTTTACAGGAAATGGCACTTTGAAATCTTTGAAAGGATGGTACAAGTTCTCAAATGCTGTGCAGGCCAATATTTTCCTTCTATACAATGATATTATTTTTAGAATTAAGAACGATAAAATCTCAGCTATGAAAATTACAATATTCAAGCTCTCAGTTTGAAATGAGAACTTCTCCATTCAAGAATTATATGACTTTTTCAGGGAAGGCAGATTTCTTTCTTTTCTTTTGAAAGAATAAAAATAATTTTATTCTCTCTATTTCAATGTCTTACTGACGGTTTCAATTTTTTCTCACATCATTATCACTTCCTAATACTCCCATGCAACTATCCCTCATAAAAAAAAAAAAAAATAGTTGTGTAAACCCCTCCCCACCCTCTGACTCCCAATACACTGATCATCAGATAATGGCACATACAGCTATGAGGCTTTTCACACCTTTAGTCCATCATCTCTCTACCAAGAGGAGAGAAGCACAGTAATCTGAAGTCTTCTAGTATTGTTTCCACACTGAGAGCTTCAAGTACATCACACTGCAGAAATCCATTCTCATCCATCTTAATCTCAGACTCTGGTGTAAAATAATCATCCTGTGAGGTGACGCTGCATTTAGAAGCTGTTTCTAGAGTTTTTTGGTCAGGGTTGTCTTCCCACCATTTGTCACACTTTGAAGCTTTCTTTCATGTTTGTGGGTTGAGGGATCTGAGAACCGCTGCTGCTGCTGAGGATTCCACCCCTGAGGCCTGTTCCATTCCTGTTCCTGCTGATGCTGAGCGGCCAGGGCTGGGCTGGGCTCCGTGGGCTGCGCTCCATGCTATCACAAAGGTGTGACAGACCTTTCCTGTAGGCCTTCCAGGTTACCTTGGGTTGGAAATCTCTTTCACTCTGTCATTTTGTGGCTTCTGCTGCTCTAGAATTTGTTTAGTCATTTTTACGGTATTTTATGGGCTGTGGGAGAAGAGCTAGAGTATGTACATCTTTCTACTCCACCATCTTGGCTCCACCTCTGAAAGTAGATTTTAAAATAGGAAAAGGACTGTTTTCAGACATGAATTATTAACTGTGCTGTCCCTGGAACATGAGTGAAAATCTCAGTAACTGCTAATCTGTCCTTGTAGATGCTCAAAGGCAAAGGCCAAAGTCTCAAATGGATTTTGTCATTTTGTGGATGATCCTGCCTAGCAGAAAGAGTTCCAAAAACCTGCATGGAATTCAGGCATTTTCCTCATAACTGAAAGAAACCAACCAAACAACCAGAGAAGGTAGATTCTGGGGCAGATTCTGAGCCAGCGTTTCCCTGCTTCCGGGGAGCTCAAATGTTCCAAAAATTCTCTTCAGCTTTCAACAACTGAAGGAATGTGCCTGATTATTATTTCATTAGAGGCTGAGGTCAAAAAAGATTTCTGATCTATTCTTTTAATTGAGCGGCTACCATATTAACCCAGGCAGAGAATCCCAGCAGCAATCATCAAGATCCAGGTGGGAGTTCAGGGGCAGCAACAGGGACTCAGGACCAGGCTCAGAGGAGAGAAGGGGATTTGAATGAGAGATGTTGTGAAAGTAGAAATGACAGAAGTGGATGACTGATTTTGAGCATGGATGGCAGAGAAGAGGATGGCGGTGCCCTGGAAAGTAAATGGGGAGGGGGGTGTCAGGAGGAGGGAAGGATTAGGGAAAAGATAATGAGTCAAGTTTTAGACATGCTGACTTTAAGATTTCTAGAAGTTATCCAGTTCAAGAAGGTTACTGGGCAGGTGGACTTACAAGATGGGAGGTCAGGAGAGAGGTTAGGGCTGGACAAGCAGATCAGTCAAGCAGACCTTCTGCACAAAGATGGTAAGTGAAGTCATAGGATCTGCTAAGATCATCAAATGAAATGGTAAAGAAGAAGGCTACAGACAGAGCATAGGAACCTCCATGGTTACTGGGTGTGAGGTGGGTGAAGCTCATCAAAAGAGACAGAGAAGGCAGGAGGAGAGGCGAGAGAGCACTAACACAACAGTGCAGAGAGAAAAGAGTTTCGAGAAAAGGAGGAGGATCAATGTGTTGGTGGCTACAGAGGGGTCAAGGATGAGGACTGAGGACTGAGAAAAGGCCACTGGCTTTGGCAGCTACAGGTCAACTCTAGCAAGAACCAGAGAAGCAGGCAGCAAGTCCATGCCTGAAGATCTCCGATGAGAGGAACCCACCACCACCAGAGGCAGCAGGGAAACACATCTTAAGAAAGAAATATTGAAAGATGCTCCCAGCTTCCTTATGGATGTTCCTCCTTTTAGAGATGAGGAAACTGGGGCTCACAGAGATGAATGACTTGACCAAGCTCACAGAGGTCACACATGTTGAAGATGCTGATATGTTCTCGTCCCATACTAGGTAGTGCAGTGGACACAGCACCAGTCTTCAAGTCTGAAAAACCTGAGTTCAAATCTCTCCCTGTACATTTACCAGCTGTATGACCCTGGTCATTTCACTGCTCTATTCCTCAGTTTCCCTATCTATAAAATGGAATAATAATAGCCCCTGTCTCACAGACCTGATATGGGGATCAACTCTGCCAGCCTTAAAGAGCTATAGAAATGCTATTATTATCATTACTATGGCCTAGTGATCTTGGTGTTTCTAAGATGTTTACCTCTGATCTCAGAAAAACAACTTATACATTTGGGCAGAGCCAAGATGGCAGAGCAGAAGGATGGACCTACTCTAGCTCTCCCTCTATAGCCCATAAAATACCTGTAAAAAATTACTCTAAACAAATTCTAGAGCAGCAAAAGGCACAAAACAACAGAATGAAAGAGATTTCTAGCCCAAGACAGCCTGGAAGGCTGACAAGAAAGATGTATTGCACTGGGCTCAGAGCAGAGCACAGACCAACCTTGGCCATGCAGCACAGACAGGATTGGGGCAGGTTTCAGGGCATGGAAACATGGGTAGCAGTTGCAGTTCCCAGATTTTTCAACCCAGAAATGCCAAAGACAGCTTCAAAGGTCAGTAAGAAAGCTCTTTCACCTGGGTGAGAGGGGAGCACAGTCTGACCCTACTCCTGGCCCCAGGGAGGCAGCAGTCACTTTTGGAGCCCTCAGCCTAAAGACCCTGTGGGAACTGAGCAGCCAATCTGGGTTACAGTTCTAAGTGGTGGTCCAGGGGTGAGGAAAAGCACTGGCATGGTGGAGCTGGTAGTGACTGTGCAGAGGGAATCCTACTTGCAGGTCCAGGGAAGAAAAGAGTGCATGTGGGTGCTCACAGACCAGAGCGCAGGCCAGGAGAGGATCCCTCTCCCTTGACTGGGCCACCTTGGAGGAAATGAGAATTTACAGGTCCTTGGAGTATACCCTCCACTTGACAAAGGACTTAAAAGTCAAATAACAGGCTGGGAAAATGCCCCAAAAAGGGGAAAAAAATAAGACTACAGAAGGTTACTTTCTTGGTGAACAGGTATTTTCTTCCATCTTTTTGGATAAGGAAGAACAAAGCATAACATCAGAGGAAGATATAAAAGTCAAGGCTTCTACATCCAAAGCCTCCAAAAAAATAGGCAATGGTCTCAGGCCATGGGAAGAGCTCAAAAAGGATTTTGAAAATCAGTTAAAAGAGGTGAAGGAAAAACTGGGAAGAGAAATGAGAGCAATGCAAGATAATCATGAAAAGCAAGTCAACAGCTTGCTGAAGGAGATCCAAAAACATGCTGAAGAAAATAATAGCTTTAAAAACAGACTAACCCAAATGGCAAAAGAGGTCCAAAAAGCTCATTGAAGAAAACAGTTCTCTAAAAATTAGAATGGAACAGATGAAAGCTAATGACTTTGTAAGAAACCAAGAAATTATAAAACAAAACCAAAAGAATAAAAAAATAGAAGACAATGTGAAATATCTCATTGGAAAAACAACTGACATGGAAAATACATCCAGGAGAGATAAAATAAAAATTATTGGTCTACTTGAAAACCATGATCAAAAAAAGAGCCTAGACATCATCTTCCAAGAAATTATCAAGGAAAACTGCCTTGATATTTTATAACCAGAGGGTAAAATAGAAATGGAAGGAATTCACTGATCACCTCCTGAAAGAGATCCCAAAAAGAAAAGAATATTATAGCCAAATTTCAGAGTTCTCAGGTCAAGGAGAAAATCTTACAAGCAGCCAGAAGGAAATAATCCAAGTATTGTGGAAATACAATCAGAATAACACAGGATTTAGAAGCTCTACACTAAGGGATTAAAGGGTTTGGAACATGATATTCCAGAGGTCAAAGGAGATTGGATTAAAACCAAGAAGCACCTATCCAGAAAAACTGAGCATAATACTTCAGGGAAAAAATGGCATTTCAATGAAATAGATGACTTTCAAGCACTCTTGTTGAAAAGACCAGAGCTGAACAGAAAATTTGAAAATTTTTTGAAATTTGAAAATAAAAAATAGAAAAAAATATTCAAATACAAGAATCAAGAGAAACATGAAAAGATATTATTTGTAATTCATGAGACCTTTTTTCAGTATTAGGGTAGTTAGAGGGAATATATATATATATATATACATATATATATATATATATATGTGTGTGTGTGTGTGTGTGTAGGTATGTGTATATTATATATGTGTAGGTATGTATATGTACATGGGTGCACGTGTGTATATTACAGACATATGCACATATGTGCACATTACACATATATATGTATATACATACACATAGAGGACATAGGGTGAGCTGAATATGAAAGAATACCTAAAAAAATAAAATTTACTGTTGAATGGAATGTACTAGGAGTAAGAGAAAAGGAGAGGTAGAATGTCGCAAATCATCTCACATAAAAGAGGGAAGAAAGAGCTTTGACAAAGGAGGGGAAGAGGGAGGAGATGAAAGGAAATAAGTGAGACTTACTTTCATGGGATTTGGCTTAAGGAGGAATAACACACACTCAATTGGACATGGAAATCTATTTCACCCTGAAGGAAGGCAAGGGGGAGGGGGACAGGAGAGGGAAGATAATAGAAGGGACAGCACACTGGGGAAAGGGACAATCAGAAGCAAACACCATTGTGGGAGGACAGGTCAGGAGAGAGAATGGAATAAATGAAGGGCAACATAGGACAGAGGGAAATGTGGTTAGTCTTTTACAACATAACTATTACGGAAGTGTTTTGCATTGTTACACATGTATGACCTATACTGAATTGCTTGTTTTCTCAATGAGAGTGGGTCGGGAGGGAGGGAGAGAATATGGAATTCAAAGCTTTAAGAATGAATGCTGAAAATTGTTTTAGCATGCAATTGGAAATTAAGATATACAGGCAATGGGATATAGAAATTTATTGTGCCCTACAGGAAAATAGAGGAAAAGGGGGATGGAAGAAGGGTAGGTAATAGAATGGAGGACAGACTGCAGGAAGGGGTGGATGGGATGCATGGTGTCCTGGGGTGGGGTGTGGGGAGAGATGGGGAGAAAATTTTGAATTTAAGTTCTTGTGAAAGTGAATGTTTAGAACTGAAAAACAAATAAATTTATATACGTATGTATGTATGTGTGTGTATATATATATGTATATGTATATATATGTATATAGAAAGTATACCAACCCAGAAAAAAAGAACAACAAACAATTTATACATTCTAAAGCTTTTTTTTTCTAATCGGAACACAGTGTTATGGATGTCATGTGTGGAGGAAAAGGCTTTCTCTCTCTTTATTACAAACACCAATACACTAACATCCTGGCATAAGGATCTGGGCAGATTAGAATACAATCCAGTAAGAACTTTTAAGTCCAACAAGAATAAAAGAAATGGCTTTCAATGCACAAATACTTATTAAGTATCTTCTGAGGTAGGCACTGTTCTAGGCACTAAGGTAGAAATACAAGGGTAAACTGGTCCCTGCTCTCCAGAAGCTTCCACGCTATGGTATGAACTTAATCACTTAACATGAGATGGTAGAAAGAAAAGAAGTTAAACTAACACTGCATCAAACCCTGGCTAGGTGGAATCCTCAATCAGGATTTAAGTTTTTGTACAGAAGAAACTGAACACTTCAGGACATGAAAGCAATGGAGTGTGAAGGACCCCACACAAACCCAACAACTTCCACCACCTTTCTTGAGACTGAGCTGCAATGCCCTGATCTACATAGGCTCCACCCACCTGATTCTGGAATGAGTTTCAGGTACAAAAGGATCCAGGGTTAGCAAAGAAGGGTGTGGCCAGGCTTCTGTGTTTCTTCACTGAGGGACTCCATGACCCCCAAGGTCCCCTCCAGCTCAGAATGATAAACTTATCATCCCCCACACAGTAAATGAGATTAAATCCAAAATGAACTTCTGGCTAAAGAGAATATTCCAGTGCCCAACAGTCCAGCAAACTGAGATACTAGTCAAGTCATATGTGAAAAACTAATTCTCTTGTTTTGTAGGTTTTTAAATGTCGGGAGAAAATAAGCCTCTAGTTGATCAACCAGTCAACAAACACTTCTGAAGTGCTCCCAATGTGCCAGACACTGTGCTAAGTGCAGAGGTATAAGGAAAAGGCACACCCAGTCTCTACCACCAAAGAACTGACAATCCAAGGAAGAGGAAGGGGAATCAAAATGTACAGGTACACAGAAGCTTCACAGAGAGAGATAAAATAAGCTTACCAAGGAAGGCATCGAGAGTTAGGATGATCAGGAAAGGCTTCCTGCACAAGGTGTTCTGTGAGCTGAGTCTTAAAGGAAGCCAGGACAGTAAGAGGGCTGAGGTGAGAAGGGAGACACGCAGGAGGCAGAGACAATACAAAGGCACAGAAGTAGGCAATGGAGCTGTGTGTGTGCAAGGAATGGCATGAAGGCCAACAGATTCCACGGAGGGGAGCAAAGTATCAGAAGATCAGACAGGGAGGAAAGGGCAAGGTCTTGAAGAACTTTAAATGTCAAACTGAAGGATTTCTATTTGATGCTAGAGACGAGAGAAACTGGGAGTTTACTGAATAGGGGATGGAGAAGTCACACTGGTCACAATGACTCAGGAAAATCACTCTGGCATTTGAGTGAAGAAGCATGGCTTGGAATGAGGGAAAGATGAGAAGCAGGAAGACCAATGGGAAGGCTACTGTAATAGTTTAGGCAAAATGTGATGAAAGCCTGGGCTGTACAAAATGTGATGGCGGCTGTGCAAGTGGAGAGAAAGGAGAGATGTTGGGAAGGAAGAAACAACATTTGGCAAATGCATAGATGTGAGGTGAGGAACAGAAGAATGATCCATCATCAGGAGGTAACTACCCAACAATTCAAACTGTCATACAATCTTCCTGGGACCAAAAATCTGCCTCCCAGTACATAAATAACAAGTATCTACAATAAAAAGTAGAGTTTTTCACCAAAGTCATGTACAGGATCTGGGCTTATGTTGACAACAAAGAGAACAAAGTTTAGGAATAGAAAACTAGGGAAGGTCTGTGTTTACTACCCTGCTTTAGACACACAAGAAGCATGAGGGTACTTGGTGTGTAGGAAGAAGACCCAGAAGATCCAAGGAAGGGAAGGAAGGACACACAAACTTGGTATATTTTGCCACTTGACAAATTCCCCCGACACATGCTACTGGATTCTCTTCCATGCTGCCTGCCAGCCCCATGCTGCCAAGGTCACTTCCACTGATATTTACGGCACCTTCAAAGTCATATGCCATTGCTCTAGCAGATGACCACAGGTCATAGGAAATTTGTTGTTGCTGTTGAGTGGTTTTAGTCGTGTCCAACTCTTTGTGACCACATTTTGGGGTTTCTTGGCAGAGATCTTGGAGGGGTATGTCACTTCGTTCTCTAGGTCATTTTATAGATGAGGAAACTGAGGCAAATAAGGCTAAGTGACCTGCCCAGGGTCACAGCATCAATGTGGTGCGATATTACCTTCTAAACTGAGTCTTAATAGTTTAGACACTATTAAGTGTCTAAGGCCAGATTTGAAGTCATGAAGAAAAGTATTTCAGATTCCAACCCTCATGCTCTATCCACCTAGCCATGAAGCTGCCCATAGGCCACAAACTTCATAATAAAAAACTCCAATTACAAATTCCTCAAAAATATAAAGAGGGAACCTGGGTACTGCACTGCGTTGCTCTCTTGTTCACTTGCTCCTGGTGGCTCTCCATGAGCTTCAAGAGTAAGTCAAATCCCTTCCCTGTTGGCCACATCACTTAGGCTGGGAAACAAGAACACAGAGAAGACTGTCATCCAGGGGCCAGGGCCTGGGGTTTTCGCCCTGTGGGAGGAAAGGACTTGAGCAGCCCCTCATCATTTTCCTGGTGACTCCAGGCAGCAAAGCAGCACTGGCTAATGTATGTATTGGGGATGTTATCTTGGCCATGGATGGAGAAAATACCAGAAACATGACTCACTTGGAAGCCCAGAATAAAATCAAGAGCTACATAGATGATATAACCCTCACAGCTGGCAGGAGTGAACATAAAATCTGGTCTCCCCTTGTGACAGAGGAAGGGAAATGCCATTCATACAAAATGAATTTAGCTTCTGAACCCTAAGAAGTATTGCACACAGGAAGAGCCCACAACTGGAGCGCCATGTCTTTTGCAGCCAGCCCAGCATCCAGGGCTTCCCCTCGCATCATCACTGCCCAATCTCTACTCTTCAGAAAACATCTCCAAGTTCAATAATGCCTTGGAGTTGAAGACAATCGCCAATGTAGAGCAAAATAATAGAATCTTAGAACACAGCCAACCTTCAGGTAACATTGGCATAGCTAAAGATTGAGAGGTTAGGTACTCAAGACACAGAAATCAATGAATATAGCAGTTTCTGGGATAAGAACTCACTGTATAACAAAAATTGCTGGGAAAACTGGATAACAGTGTGGCTGAAAGCATAGACCAAAGCCTGACATTGTACACAAGAATAAAGTCCAAATGGATACATGATCTAGGTATAAAGATTGATATTATAAACAAATTAGGGGAGCAAGGAATAGTGTATTTGTCAGATTTATGGAGAAAGGTGATATTTATGACCAAACAAGACATAGAGAACATTATGAAATGCAAAATGGATAATTGTGATTACATTAAACTGAAAAGGTTTTGTACAAACCTAATGCAACCAAGATTAGGAGGGAAGCAGAAACTGGGAAAGAATTTTTGCAAGTAGTGTCTATAATAAAGGTCTCATTTCTAAAACATATAGAGAACTGAGTCAAATGTACAAGAATACAAGTCATTCCCCAATTGATAAATGGTCAAAGGATATGAACAGTTTTCAGAGGAAGAAATTAAAGTTATCTATAGTCATATGAAAAAATGCTCTAAATCACTATTGTTTAGAGAGATACAAATCAAAACAACTCTGAGGTACCACATCACACCTATCAGATTGGCTATCATGACAAAACAGGAAGATGATAAATGTTGGAGAAGATGTGGGAGAGTTGGAACACTAATTCATTATTGGTGGAGCTGATCCAACCATTCTGGAGAGCAATTTGGAATTATGCCCTAAGGGCTACAAAAATGTACATACCTTTTGATCTAGCAATATTGCTTCTGGGATTCTATCCCAAAGAGATCACAGAAATGGGAAAGGGTCCCACATGTACAAAGATATTTATAGCAGCTCTTTTTGGTGGCTAAAAACTAGAAACCAAGAGGATGCCCTTCAACTGGGGAATGGCTGAACAAGTTGTAGTATATGAATGTAATGGAATACTATTGTGCTATGAGAAATGATGAACAGGAAGACTTCAGAGAAGCCTGGAAAGACTTATATGAACTGATGTTTGAGTGAATGGAGCAGAACCAGAATAACTTTGTACACAGCAACAACCACAGTGTGCGAAGAATTTCTTCTTCACTGAAATGCATGGACTTAAAAAAATTTCCAATGGACTTGAGGCAAAACACCTTCCATATCCAGAGAAAGAACTACAGAATTGGATCTCAGCTAGAAACAGACCATTTTCTTTTGTATTATGTTTTGTTTTATTTTATTTTATGGTTTCTCCCATTCATTTTAATTCTTCTATGCAACATGTATTTAATAGGAAAGTATATGTAGAACCTATATAAGATTGTAAGTCATTTTAGGGAGGGACTGGGGAGGGAAGGGGGAGTGAGGAGGAGAGAGGGGTAAAAAAATCTAAGATATATGGAAGTGATTATCAAACACCAAAAACAAATAAAATAATTTAATTTTAAAAAACAGAGGACCTTCCTTCCTTCTTCCCTCCCTTCCCTCCTCAGAGGATACAGTACAAGGAAAGTAGTGAAACTTACCTCAGACAGATTTCTCCCATCTCCGTGATGTTAGGGTGCCAGATTCTAGTCAAACATTTTACTTTGGGAGGCTGTAAAACGAAGAGAGGTTACAATGGCATTTTCAAGCAGACAAAAGTCATTGTGACAATATAATACTGGCTATATTATTATTGGCAATTTTCAACAATGTTCTTTTTGGCTCAACAGGCCAAGCCCTTCACCTTATGCAAAGTACAACTGTCTTCAAACACAGAATCTACAGTTGCTATTTTTACTAAGAAAAGTTCCTGTAACTTAGGAGCTACATGATTATTTGAATCTAAAAGCAACTTTTAACTAAGTCCTTCAATGAAAGGCCACTAATTGGGCCTCAGTTTCCCCAGCTGTAAAATACTGGAGTTTGATTAGATGAAGATGAAGTTCCTATCCAATATCCCAGGACTCTAGAACTCTGAACTCTATTCATTATAGCTGGAAATAAGTGTCTGGGATGGTGGAAGCCTGGCTAGACAACAGTTCTTGTAGTAGGCTTTGAGAGCAGCACATGTCAACAACAGTGACTTGGAAGACTCCAAAACTAAGAGAATATCAGTGAAGAGACACAATATCCTCACCAGAAGACAGAGACCAGTTCTGGACCTTACAGTTATAAATTATTTGGACAACCTGGACAGGGGAGAGTTGGACTCCAGGCTCCATGACAAGGATCTCAAGAAACTGAGGCTATTTATCCTGGAGGAAGAGTTTGGGGGTGAAGGACAGGAAGGGTGAGGGGTAATCACAGTCTTCAAAGATTTGAGGAGGGGTATGACTTCCTACTTTTCTTGTCCCCAGGGGGCACAATTGGCTGGCAAGGTAGATCTCAAGGTCTCTTTTCAATGGCAGAAGCTAAGGTTCTATGGGACTGTGGCAACACTTTAGGGTGAATGAGTTTTGGTTAAATCCAATCAACAAAGGTCAAAGAGATCAGACCCCTGATTGCTGGGCATAACAGGATCACAGAATTGGAGCAGGAAGGGCCAAGAGGGTCATCTAGTTTGCCTTTCTTATGTGAAAGATTAGGAATCAAGGCCCAGAGGCATTAAATGATTTACCAAAGGTAACAAAAGAATTAGGCGCAGAGCTAGGTCTGAACCAGGCTCCTCTGACTCCAAACCTGGGGCTCTTGCCATTGGATCACACAAACCCAGTGAAAGAGGAGAGAGGATAGAATACTAGAGGTTGCTGGCACCTGAAAGAGAGATGAGGACTGCTCTCCTAGAGGAGAAAAGGGTAAATAAAGATCAAAGAAGACAGATTTCAGTTTGCCAAGGGCTGCCACAAGGAGAAGCTAGGGCCAGTGATATTTTTCTCATCTACAAACAGGGATGATCCCATCTCATGATTTATGAAGTCTGCTTTTTCAGTAGGACTAGCTTCCTAAAAAGGGAATTGGTTCCCCAGAGATTAACTGGATGCAGAATATCTCCCTGTATTTAAGGAGGAAGAGAAGCTGAAGAGCATACTTAGAATTAAGTTCTACTAAAAAAAAAAAAGCGAAATAGAATTTAAGAAGTTTTGGTATTTAGACCGTATTTGGATTAAGTTAGTAGAAAATGTATTTGAGTAGAATCCCTCCTTCCCTGCTAAAATGAGATCTCAATGAATCACTCTGGATCTACTTTTTACAAGTCAGCATTAAATAATTTAAGAATATTATATAAAATCAAGGGACATTGTATTTATTATTTATTTTCTCAGTATTTATTATTTCAGGCACTAGGAATGAAAAGTCACTGCCCCCAGTGAGCTTACTATGTGTGTGTGTGTGTGTGTGTGTGTGTGTGTGTGTGTGTGTGTGTGTGTGTGTGTGTGTGTGTGTGTGTGCGTGTGTGTGTGTACTTCCATACAAAAAAATGGTACCAAGTATATAAAAACTAAATAAAAGGTCATTTGGGGGATGGGATGAGACTAGCAGCAGAAGTGAATATGGTACAGCCCACCCCACATCAAAGCAATTTGATTCATCTTTTCCTGGAATGATTTTCAAGGTTATATCATATAAGGATTCAAAAGAGGAGGAAAAAAAGAGATGCTTCTGTATATTTCTTACATCAGTGGAACCATTTACAAAAAGAAATGAGTTTTTCAAGTAAGAATGAAAAAAGATAACCTTATGGACAGATAACATTGGAATCTCCAATGAAGCATTTCACTGAAAGTCTAAAAAATTAAGAGTTTATCAGTCTGAATTTTAATGTCTAGAATAGCTTTGCTGAAGTCAGGCCTACTTAGAAATTTTTTTCTTTTTAAACCATGGGAAGCTTTCAGTAGAGAGAAGGAAATACTGAAGCAGGATGATGAGCAGAATAGTCGGTTTGCACCTAACAGATGTAGGCAAGAGTGAGATGGCTCGGCACGGCCCACCTCCACTCCTGGGTACAAGTTTGATAAGGGGAAATCTGGTTATTAACCCCAGACTTTTACCTAAGTATAAGCAAGCAGCTCAGGCTGGAGGAGTTTTAATGCTGTTTTTCTTTGTTCTTTTAAGGAGGCTTTAGAATTTGCTTCACAGCTGAGAGTGCCAACAAAAAGGCCTACTTAAGGGAGTCCAGGTCTAGCCCCATTTAGAAATTCTGCTCTCTCTCTCTCAATCAGCCAAAGCAGCAGTCATGCCAGTAAATATAACAGCTTACATTTAAACACCTTTTTAAGGTTTGCAACACAATGTCCTCACACAACTTTGTGTACTGCAAATAGGTTTATCCCCATTCTACAAATGAAGAAACGGAGGCTCCCAGAGCTGAAGTGATTGGACTGCAATCACACCACCTAGCACAATAGAAAGGCCGCCAATGTGCTGCAAGAAGATTGAGGGCCAAACCCACCCGGGTCACCACCTGTAGGGTTCCAAGCTAAGTCACTTCTTTTCCTGAGCTCCATTTCCTTGTCTGTAAATGAAAGGGCCGAACTAGCTGGCTATGGAGATCCCTCTCCCTTCTAGAATGCATCACAGAGTGGGTCTGATTCCTAAGAATCAGGATGGCCTAAGGCAAAGTGCTGGATAAGTAGACAGAAGAATTCTAGGTTTGACCCTGCCTCCCATTATGACCTTAAGCAAGAACTCACTCTGGGCCTTAGTTAAACACTTCTTGTACCTACTTCACAGTGTTCTTTTTATTTGATAAAGATACCTGTGATCCATTCCTGACATGTAAAAGCTGGAGGTCAAAGAAAGCCAAGAGCCAAGTCTATGATAAGCACCACTCATCTTGTTTCCTTCTAAGTCCTATACAATTAAGTCGGTGGAACCAAAGTAATGTTTGAAAGACTTTTCCTCCCCACGTGACTCCATTCTGATGAGTTTTTTAATTCAGGCCTTGATCCCATCCTCTCCCGGCCACTGCCTCCCCAGAAGCAGTGACTCAAATATTCAGTCTCTCAGGGTCAACTGGTTCCTTCCTTGTTAACTACAAATTCCCCCCAAGTCTCCCTCTGCTCAAGGATCCAAGCAGCCCCTCAAGTCAGCATGCTATATGTCTATTCAAATATCAATCAAGTCTTAAGTCTCATGAACATTTTTATCTTTACAATGCTGTTGTAACTTATGCTGGTGTCCTGATTCTGATCATTTCACTTTGCATTAGTTCAGTCAAGTCTTTTCAGGTTTCACTGCATTTTTATGCCATAATTTTCAGCTACTCCTCCAACGAACAGATGCATCCTTAGTTTCTGCCACCACAAAAAGAATAACTGTAAATATTTTTGTCACTACATATCCTTTTCCTTTATCTCTGATCTCTTTGGATCCAGGCCTAGAAATGGTGTAAGTGGTTCAAAGAGAAGGCAAAGTTTAGTAATTTGGGAGCACAGTTCTAATACATTTTTCAGAAGGCCTGGCCCACTTCACAGTTACACTGCGGTCCCCACGGGTGCTGGTTTTCTCACATCTGTCATTTTTATTGATCTTACAGGTGTGAAGTCAGACTGAGGAGCTGCTTTGATTTGCATTTATTTGGAGCATTTTTTCATACAGTTGTTAAGTTGGATTTCTTGCCTGCACTAGGAATCTAATAATATTCTTGTTGAAGTGAATTCAGTCAGTAAGAATTTCCATTCTGTGCAAACAGGTAATTTGGACGCAGTTAGGTGGCACAGTGGATAGAGGTCTGGGCCTGGCTTTAGATACTTACTAGTTATGTGACTGGGCAAATCTAATCTCTGCTTCAGTTTCCTCAAATGTAAAATGGGGAAAATAACAGCACCTTTTCTCCCGGGGCCATTGTGAGAATCAAGTGAGATAACATTTTAAAAGCACTTAGCATAGTGCCTGGCACACAACAGGCACTTAATACATGCTCTTTTCCTTGAGGTGGCTTTTTCCAGCTCTTCTGAGATATCAAATTGGATCACTATAACTACAGAATTTAGTTTTCTTTGTTATTATTTTATATTCTTTTAAAGAAGACTTTTAAGTAAATATGTTAACTTAGGTGTGGTAGAATAAAAATATATACTTCACTGTGAGATGGATTTCCTCTATAGCCAAATTCTTTGAACAATACATTTAAAGAAATTCAAAAGTCATGTAGATGTGATAGCTGACATTTCTGGAGAATTTTACTGTTTACTAAGTATCCACTGTCCCTTTGGCTCTTCCAGTCACATCCCTGAAATAAATGCTACAGTTTTTGCTCACCCATTTTGCAGATGAAGAGACTGAGGCTAAGAGTTAGACTGAATCCCTCCTGGGCCGGAGGGAGATGAGTCTTCCATAAAGCCAGGGCCACCCTGCCTTAGGAGACAGTGGTTTGAACTGAAATCTTGGGGTCTATAAGGCCCTCCTGTTAACAGAAAGTTTTGTTTTGCAAAAAGTTGAATAATTGATAAAAAGGTGAGAACTCAAGAGCAAAACAGACCCTCACTGACTAGAGACAACCTGGCACAGCCCTGGCACACAGGTGGAGCACTTTACTAAGTGTCAGCTTCATTGGAGGTGTGTCAAAAGGCACTGTGCTGGGCTCTGACAATAAATAAGAGCTAACATTGTTACATTAGGTGCCAGACCTGTGGGAAGAGCTTCAAAAATGATCTTCACAACACTAGTAGGAGGTGGGAGCCATCACCATCATTCCCATTTTAGAGATGAGGAAACGGAGGCAAATGGGGGTGATCAACTTGCCCAGAGTTAAACAGTAAGTGTATGTGGCTGCACTTGAACTCAGGTCCTCCCGAGTCCAGGCCCAGCGCTCTATCCTCTGCCCCTTTGCGTTGTACCTCGGCCAGGCCCCAAGCACTGGAGGGGGACACAAAATTCAATACATGCCCAGTTTACACGCTAACAGGGAAGGCAACAAGGATCTAGCTCTATGTGCCTATATGTATGTGTAACATAAATATGTGTGTGTGGATATATGGATATCCACACAGCCCCAAGTACAATGAAGAGAGTAACTACAAATAAATCTAGAGGTGTTAAATACAATGTAGCGTCAGAGCAGTTGTGGGGATTCTAGGAAAGGCCTCTCAAAATCCAGAAGGATAACAGAGACGAGAGAGGGCATGCTGGATGGTGGTCAGCCAGGACAGAAGATGGAATGTGGCAGAGGAGGAGCAGAGAGAAGACCAGTCTGGGTAGAGCTCAGAGGAAGGGAGGGGAATTTACCCATGGAGGCTGGAAAGACATGCTGGGGCCAAGATGAGAAGGAAAACCAAAGGCAAACAGAGGAGCTCCTGCTTGATCCCACAGGCAACAAGAGGCCACGGAAATCTAGTTAAGGAGCGGAGTGGTCAGATCTTCACTTGAGGGTGATCAGGATGGACTGGAGGGGCAGAGAGAGGGACTGCAGGCAGAGAGAGACGTGGGCAGCAGTTACAGTAACCAAAGCCAAAATTCTCTTTAGCTTTAAATGTGGGATCCTTCTGTTTGGAGGAAATGCCTGGGGTGAGGTGGGGAAAAGGTGGGAGAAGGCAGGAGGCAGTTAGAAGTTCTATAGTTTTTTGTCTCCTGCTCCACAAGGAAAGGAAACAACCTGAGAATGAGAAGAACAAGAAATGAACAATAACAGGGGAGGAAAGGCAAGAAGCTTTTATTAAGTGCTTACTGTATGCCAGGCCATATGCTAAGCACTAGAGATACAGAAAGATACAGACCCTGCTCTCCAGGACTCACCATCTAAGGTACTAGGGAGACCACGTACAAACATATACACACAAGAGACAATACAGGAGGTAAAGGAAATCCTGAGGGAAGGCTCTAGAATTAAGAGGCTGGCTCTTAGGGCAGCCAGGAGGCAGGGCTGGCGAGGGAGTGTCCATCCCAGAGGGGTTTTCATGGAGATAATTTAAATTCAAGGTAAGATTCAGCTTGACAATTACTTAAAAAGGGACAATAGTAGACTTCTGGGTTTTTTAACGTTTTGCCTAAAATAATGACCTGCCTTTTGTCAAATTTAGCACTTAATTCTGACAATTACAGTGACAGTTCCATAGCAAAATAGAAAACCCAATCTGTTCACCAGTTCTAAGCTCCTCTGGCAGTCAGAGCTAATTATAGGAGCAATCTAATCTAAGGCCCTCTATACCACTGAGATTCAGTGCCTCAGGTCAAAGAGAAGGGAGTAAGGAGCAGAGCTGACAGAACTCAGCATTCCAACTCTACTGCACTCCTGCTTCAGGGAGACCATCTTCCCTGGTCACACATGAGTAAGTGGCAGAGCCAGCAATGAACACGAGAGCCTCTGACTGGGCTGCTTCCCACCCCCAGCCAACAACCAGCCACCTCTCCTACCTGAAACACACCTGCACCACTTAGGCCTCTTGGGGGAGACTGTGCGCTCCAGGCACATTGCTGCCCCTTGTTGCTGCACCCCTTATTTGCAGACATGGGATCTACAGGCCAAGGGACCAAATATTTACTCCCCACCATCTCCTAACATGCACTTAGTGGCATATAACATAAGGGGAAAAGACAGCTGACAAAATAGATGGAACACAGCTGAGTTCAAAAAGTCAACTCCCAAGTATGGGATGGGAAGGAGGCAGGAGAGGAGGGTGGGGATGGAGGGAAGAGAGCAAGAAGCCACAATGTCCAGTCACCGCAATCTCAGGATGACAGTCAGCATTCTAATTTCCTGCCCTCCTGGGGCAACACTAAGCATCCCCAGAGGATCATTTCCAACAACTGCTAAAGAACATTTTAAAATTTACATTTTAATTTAAATTTACATTTTAAAAGGTGAGTCACCTGTCAGACCAATTGTACATGTTATTATAAATCTGACAAACTGTTAAACATCCAAAGAAAACAACTACCCTTATTTAAATGAAATCAGTCTTTTATATTCTACTCATCAGTCAAATGTGGTATGTTAAATACCCCCAAATACATAAATCATCCTATATCAATGAGCAAAAGCCTCTTGCTGCTTAATATGACTTCCTTGCCTATATTTGATATACTGCCCTGATCACCAGACAGACAATCCAAAGTTTTTTTTGTTTGGAAGGGAGGTTGAGTGGGTGGGTGGGGGACTCTAGGTTAGTAGAGAGAACAGTTTGACTCTTCACTTCATTAAACTCTTTCCATTTTAATATAAGAACAGTATAGCTGAGGCAGGGAATGGACAGCTGCGGGAGGCACAGCCCTGGAGTCAGGAAGTTCTAGGTCTAAGACCTGCTGACTCACACAAGCCTGTGATCACAGGCTGGTCTTCAATCTCCATCCCTGGAAACTCTCTAAGACCACAGAGTTTCAGGGAAAGGACTGAAAAAAGTTTGTTTACGCCATCAGTTAGCTGGAACCACAAATGGCCACTGGCCTGCATCTGAATAGTTATCTTTGCATTACTGAGGTCATTGTGCATATGGTTCTTTTCCTTCTGCATCAGTTCATGTGAATCTTCCTATGTTTCTCTGAATTCTTCCCAGTTATTATTCCTTGTGATGAAGTATATACCATGACATTCGTACAGCATACTTTGCTCAGTTACTACCCAGTGGATGGGTCCAGTAACTTGTTTGTAGCTTTTTGCTATCACAAAATAGCAGTGCTGTAACTGTTGTCTCTTTTTCTGTCTCCAGCACTTGGCCTGGGACAAGGCAAGTACTTAATAAAAGCTTACTGACTGGCTGACCACCCACCAATGCCCTCCTTTGGGTGTAAATTCCCTAGTGTGACAAATCAAAACACACATTGCATGACCCACTGGGAGAATCAGATTAAAATGTCACGGGGAGATGGCTGGTTGGTTGGTTGGTTGTTGTCCTGCATCTTCAAAGAGGACCAAAATGACATCACCATGATAAACTGACGTTTCAGTGTGTCCAACTGTGGCTGATCAGACCAACACGACTTCAGGATGCTCTACCACAGGTTGGGCACAGATAGTCTGTGTGAATATTTGGGGTGGATATCCCAAATTTGTGCATCCTACATTTACAATGTGCTGTCTCAATTCTGATTTGCTCATAGAGCACAGCACCCTTTCTGATGTGGGCACTCCATGCTGAGTGGTCCTAAGCCAGTGTCTCCCATGTTGCACAGTCAAAAATTCAAAGTTCTTGAGGGAGACCTTGAAAGTATTCTTGGGAGGCGGAGCCAAGATGGCGGAGTAGAAGGACGCACGTTTACGAGCTCCAAAACCAAAGCCCATAGAATTAATGTAAAAAGAGACCCCCATAACTTCTGGGTCAATACAAGGTGTGCAGAAACGGAGTGGAAGAGATTTCCGTTCCAGGGAGCCCTGGAGACCCATCCCCAGGGTCCGTCGCACCCCGGAAAGTGGACCCCACCCCCAGCACAGCCCTGGCCGCGGCCCCAGAGAAGCTGATCCGAGCAGGCTTCAGAGACGGAAGCTCTGGCAGCCAGGAAAGTCCCTCCGCCCACAGAAGCTACAGGTCAGTGAGAGAGAAGGCCGGGCTGGAGGAGGGGAGCGGAGCGTCTCTGTGACTCGGGCCCCCTCGGGAGGAAGCGGCGGAGGCAGAGGTGTGGGCGGCGGCTGAGGCGGCAGCGGCCCGGGACTCAGGAATCCCCCAGCAGCAGGCAGGATCTTCATTACGGAAGGTTCCTGCATAAAACCTGAGGGAGCTGAGCCTGAGAGACGGTCCTGCCCCCACCCCGCTCTATTACTGAAGGCTTCTACATAAAGCCCCTGAGGGAACTGAGCCGGGGAGGCGGCCCTGCCCCCACCCCAGCACCTGAACTAAAGCTCACTGATTGACAGCCGGCAGGAGGAAAGCCCATTTAAATCTCAGAGGCCAAGCACTAGCTGGGCGGATCCAGGCGGGGGTGGAAAGGAATCTCAGAAGTCAAGTAACTGGCTGGGAAAATGCCTAGAAAAGGGAAGAAAAATAAGACTATAGAGAGTTTTTTCCAACAAATGCAAATGATCCCGACCTTCGGATCTGATGACGAGGACGTATCCTTGCCATCAGGGAAGGATGTGGAGGGCGGGGCCTCAGTACCCCAGATACCCCAGGGGGGTGGTGGGTGGGCTCAGCCCCTGAAGAGCTCAAAAAGGATTTTGAAAAGCAAGTTAGACAGGTGGAGGAAAAACTGGGAAGAGAAATGACACAGATGCAAGAAAAGTATGAAAAACGGGTCAATACCTTGGTAAAGGAGATCCAAAAAAATGCTGAGGAAATTAACACCTTGAAAAATAGGCTCACTCAATTGGCAAAGGAGGTTCAAAAAGCCAATGAGGAGAAGAATGCTTTCAAAAGCAGAATGAGCCAAATGCAAAAAGAGGCCCAAAAGCTCACTGAATTTAATAGTTCTCTCAAAATTAGAATGGAACAGATGGAGTCGAATGACTTTACGAGAAACCAAGAAATCACCAAACAAAAACCAAAAGAATGAAAAAATGGAAGAGAATGTGAAATATCTCATGGGAAAAACAACTGACCTGGAAAATAGATCCAGGAGAGACAATTTAAAAATTATGGGACTACCTGAAAGTCATGATCAAAAAAAGAGCCTAGACATCATCTTCCATGAAATTATCAAGGAAAACTGCCCTGACATTCTAGAACCAGAGGGCAAAATAAGTATTGAAAGAATCCATCGATCACCAACTGAAAGAGATACAAAAAGAGAAACTCCTAGGAACATTGTGGCCAAATTCCAGAATTCCCAGGTCAAGGAGAAAATCTTGCAAGCAGCTAGAAAGAAACAATTCCAGTATTGTGGAAATACAATCAGGATAACCCAAGATCTAGCAGCTTCTACATTAAGGGATCAAAGGGCATGGAATAGGATATTCCAGAAGTCCAAGGAACTAGGACTCAAACCAAGAATCACCTACCCAGCAAAACTGAGTATAATACTTCAGGGGAAAATATGGTCTTTCAATGAAATTGAGGACTCTCAAGCATTCTTGATAAAAAGACCAGAGCTGAAAAGAAAATTTGACTTTCAAACACAAGAATGAGAAGAAGCATGAAAAAGCAAACAGCAAAGAGAAGTCATAAGGGACTTACCAAAGGTGAACTGTTTACATTCCTACATGGAAAGACAGTATTTGTAACTCTTAAAATGTTTCAGTATCTGGGTAGTTGGTGGGACCACACACAGACGTACACACACACACGTACACGCGCGCACGCACACACACTTACACACATGCACGCACACACAGAAACAGAGAGCACAGAGTGAATTGAATAGGATGGGACCATACCTTAAAAGAAATTAAGGTAAATGGTGAGAGAGAAATGTAGTGGGAGGAAAGAGGGTGAAATGGAATGGGGTAATTATATGTCATTTAAGAGGCAAGTAGGAGACTTTTTAGTGGAGGGAAAAAGAGGAGAGCTGAGAAAAAAACATGAAGTTTACCCTCATCACATTTGACTAAAGGAAGGAATAAAATGCACACTCATTTTGGTATGAAAACCTATCTTACAATACAGGAAAGTGGGGGAGAAGGAGATAAGCAGGGTGGGGGGGATGATGGAAGGGAGGGCAATGGGAGGAGGGAGCAATTTGAAGTCAACACTCTTGGGGAGGGACAGGATCAAAGACAGAATAGAAACAATGGGGGGCAGAACAGGATGGAGGGAAATACAGTTAGTCTTATACAACACGACTGTTATCAAAGTCATTTGCAAAACTACACAGATAGGGCCTATATTGAATTGCCTGCCTTCCCAAAGGGAATGGGTGGGGAGGGGGAGGGAGCATTTGGAATTCAAAGTTTTAGGAACAACTATTGAATATTGTTGTTGCTACTAGGAAATAAGAAATACAGGTAATGGAGAATAGAAAGTCATCTGGCCCTACAGGACCAAAGAGAAGATGGGGACAAGAGAAGGGAGGGATGATAGAAGAGAGGGCAGATTGGTGATAGGGAAAATTAGAATGCTTGGTGTATTGGGGTAGGGGGAGGGGATAAATAGGGAGAAAATTTGGAACCCAAAATTTTGTGAAAATGAATGTAAAAAGTTAAATAAATAAATTTTTTAAAAAAAAGAAAGCTAAAAAAAAAAAAAAAAAGAATTCCTACTCATGAGCTCTGCTCTCTCAGATTCCTAACTGAGCTCATCTGTCCTAGAATGTGAAGGAGCAGCTCCAGAATAAACTGAAATCACTGATCTCTTTAATAAGTAAGCCTAAGCAGCACATGGCTCCAGGAGAGGATCCTTCAAACCAAAAGCAATTTATTCCTGGAACATCAAGTACTCCAAGTGACCCCATGAAGGGCATACCTCAGTCACTCTCACCTCATTCTCGTTCTTGATGCTATCTTCCTGATGAATGCAATCATTTACAAATTACCTGAACACCTCTGACCACCAAAGAGCAATGGTGTGGGGTCACTGCACCCCAATCCTAGGGGCTACAAGTTGCCAGACCAAGTTTGTAAGTGGTGGGCCCATTTCATTATCAATAACCATCATTGCCAAGAGTATATCTTTGCAGTTTAAAGAGTGCAATCAATACATAATCTTTTCCCCTCTTTTTGGTATATGCGAACTCCAAGAACAATGGGAAGAGGTTTTAGGGTTAAGGTAAGCTTTTGTTTCTACTGACTGGCCTGAAGCACAGTCAAAGTCACCCGTGTGGGCTCCATTCCCTTGTAGTTGTGATGTTTTTATGATCTGTCCCTTCAAATCAAAGGGAGGAGGGAACTCCTGGTGGGGCAAGGCCCTCTACCAACACACATCTTCGGCTTCTCTACAACTTGTGTTGTGACCCTGAGAAAGGAAGTATATAGCCCAGATCCCAGAGTGGCCCAGAGGCAGATGTCCACAGCAATCCTTCTTCCCTCTACATCACATAACTCAGCTTTTAGGCTTTGGCCCCTGGATGATGACATCTCCATGGCAACTTCACTCAAGGTTTTATCCAACCTTCATGGTCAACATACTTCTGGCCGTACTTTTGATCCAACTTGAATGGTCAACATACCTCTGGCCCTACTTCTGATTTCTAATGGAGCATGCCACACACGTGGCATCTGTTTCATGCCCAATTTCAACTTCAATTGACTTTAGTTGGTCAGGGACAAGTCCTTATGTTCCTCACTGACACTCTGTAACATTTAGTCTGGAAGCTTATGGTGAGAAGGTATGTGTACTTGGTGCAATGGAAATGGGGATGGATGGGCAGTGAGCCCAGTGAGGGGCTAGGCAGCAGGGACAGCTCCAACCCAAATACTAAGAAACTGATCTTAACTCAATGGCTAGAAAGGAAAAGTAGAAAATAGTGTCTTAGGAAACTGAGGTGAAATAAGGGGAAAAGAAAGGACAGCTCTTTTTTTATTTGGCCTCACTTTCCCATAGAACAAATCTGGTTAAAACTACCAGAAGGGCCACATCTTTACCAACTCAGTAAGTGCCTTCCTGCTTGCCTGGCTAAGTATAGCCTCCAGCACAGGATCGCCTGACCTCTCGAATACAAATTCCCAACAGATCAATCATGGCACCCCAGTCACATGCTGTGACACATGATGTACTGGAGTTTCGTTTTCATTGTTCACTTGTGTCCGACTCTTTGTGACCCCATGGATCATGCCAGCATGCCAGGTCCTCCACTATCTCCCATAATCTGTCCAAGCTCATTCACACTATTTCCACGATACACTCTATCCATCTCATCTTCTCTTTTTGCCTCCAATCTTTGTATTGTACTGGTATGAAATGCTCCTAAGAACAGAATCTGATGGGATTCCCTCTTCCTCCTTGTCAGGAGCATCTGGAACCCTGGCAGGAGCTGAAAGGCCTTTTTAATATGCAGGGGCTCAAGGGAGGCAGGATTTCTAGGGAGGAGGGGGCTGTCCAGAGGCAGAGGTGAAAGAAAGCATTCAAAAGCAGGCCTCTACTTCTCCTTGTATTGGCCGTATGCCAGAAGTAGTCACCTTCCGATCAGGAGTCCCTGAAGCCCACTCTCACTAGGAGATGTTAGGTGAGGCACAGAGTAAGAGATGGGGGATCTCTAATCAAAATTTTGATGCAAGTCAGCAGTAGAAATTTTGCCTAAAGTTCATCTTGGCATCTGGTTTTGATCCCTATACTTTGGGTCTCTCTGGGTCTTCTGCTTCCTTTCTATTACATACACTTCCATACACCAAGGTACCCTTTAGCTATCAAAAATTTCATCACAGTCTATCTTCCCACATGGATACAGCTCATAGCCAACAGCACGAAAAGGTCACCTTTTATAGCATCCCTACAGGTGTACATTTCCATAATGTGGAATGATGACTACTCAAATTTTTTAAACTAAAAATTCTCTTTTGATAGAGAAAACTTCACACAGAACCTTTGATCTGGCTTGGTTCACAATTCTCATTCACTCGGGAACTGTGGAACAGAAGAAATTATAATTGGGCATACCAGGCTATAAAAAGACTTCTGCCAGAAATATTACCAATAAACACAGTTGGGAGAGTCTATGATCTATCCCTGCTTCCATTTGCTTAAGGGGTTTTAAAGATATCATTGCCTTGACTTCAATCCTAACGTCCTCAAATACTAAAGACACAGCAAACTTCAGAGGCATCAGCAAGTCAGGGAAAAGAGCTTTGCTTCCCACTGCTATGTCAAAGGAAAGTGTTCATAAGGAGCTTGGAATGCAATCTGTATCAGCTCACAATGCTGAGGTGGGAAGGAGAGAAAAGAAGGGGCGAAAGGAAGAGTAGGGAGTGATGGACTACAGAAAGGCTTGGGGCTAATCTCTCTCACTTTTTACCCTGAACTGAAATGGTGAGATTTCACAAGAATACAAAACAAAAAGTCCCAAGAGAAATATACTGTATGATGTCAGCTATGAAGAGACAAACCTCTACCTTAACAGGTTTGACTTCAATAAAGAAAAAGAAAAGGACGATAATTTCTCCACTTTGGGATTAGATCGAATGACCCAATGGCACCAGGACATCATGTAGAGCCAGCTGATGTCCTCGTGACTGAGAACACAGAAATAAGATCAAAGGGCACAATGACTGTTCGGATGAGCAAGGACGAGGAAGCCCCAGTGCAGAAGAGCAGAAGGAACACTGCATGTGGAGTCAGAAGCCTTCAGCCCAAACACTAGCTCTTCTGCTTACATTCTACATAACCTGGGTCAAGTCCCTTGGGTGGCACTCCAGACCAGAGGACCTGTAGATGTGACTTTCTGCAGCCTCAGTTTCCTATTCTATAGTATGAGGGGACCAGTTTCAGCTTCCTCCCAATTCAGTGTCTCTGCCTCTAATGCTCAGAATAAGATCTCCCCTCAAAAGGCAGTTTCATGATCAAATACAGCTTTAAGCAACTTTTCTTTGTCAGGAATGAGTCCTTATTTTCCTCATTGACCCCTTCTAACGTTTGGTCTGGAAGCCTGCCATAGAGAGGGCATGTGTACCCTGCCCAGTTGGAAGTGGAGGTGGGCAGTGGGCCCAGGGCGGGCTGGGCAGTGGGGAAAGCTCCAGCCCGCATACTGAGACATTTATCTCAACTTAATGGCTAGAAAAAAGTAGAAAATGTTGTCTTAGGGAACTGAAATGAAATAAAGGGAAAAGAAAGGATATGATGTCATGGGATCCTGCAAAAGAAAAGAAGAGAGACTTCACTGGAAGGACAAGAGGCCCAGACTACTGAAGGCCAAGGTCTTTACATTTCAGGTGACTAGGAGAGTTTGGCAGAAGGCCACTGACTTGCAATACAGAGATGGAAAGAGATTATTTGGGGATTTCATCTTTTGTTACAATTTTCCGGAATTGTTAATTTTTTAGGTTTTTGCTATACTGGAGATTTTTGCTTAATGATCAAATGCATATAAATAATCTCTATAATTAACACCCATCCCCATATCCCTCTCCTCTGTTCAAGCAGGATGTCCTCCTTTGGAAAGCCTTTCACTGGGAGGAGGGAAAGGCTAGGTGACACATGACTTCTGACCCCACTTCAGGTCTAATTTATCCATAATCATCAGAGCATGACTAAGTAGGTCCTGTGCAAAGAAACCATCACTGTAGGCTGTATTCAGAGATGAGCAAGCTGTCAGGAGCAATTCAAAACTGCACAATCACATTTAAATGGTCACAGAAATAAACCAGGGACTGGCCACACCAGAGACTCAGCCCTGGGGCCTCTTCCTCCCTCATCCACCATCCAGCAATGTCATGTCATAATATCATTGGGAATGAGAAAAACAAAGTAGTAGGGGGTAGTAGCCAGGGTCTCAAATATACAAAAATCCAAGAAAACAAGCAAGCAGATCAAGATGCCAACTACTCACCACCATGTTGTAAGCATCAGGGACTTCTATCTCAAACTGAAATTTTCCACCCTGGTAGTGACCCTCATCTATCAGAAAACACACACAAAGAAAAGAAAAAGAAACCTTTAAAAATGAAACAAAAAACAAATACCACATTAGGATAAGGAGAAGAAAATGAATAATGTTTGAAATGAAACGTTTTGAAAGAACTACACTAGAAAGTTAGGCATTAGAAAAAGGACAAGAGTTATAACCTAATTTTATTTGAACAAATCTGGCTAAAATTATTTCCTCACTGACTTTCAATGACAAATTAAGAACATAAGCACTCAGAAAACACTCAAAAGATTGAGTTGTATGACTGTGGTCAAGATGGGAGCACCAGGGTGTGTTTCCTCATCTTCAACATGGGCACTGATTTGGCTCAGGCACGCATCCTTTGTGAAGCCTTCCCTGACAGCTCCCCCCAGCTCCAAGTGCTTGAACACTCTGCTTGGTTGTCTCTGCCCTTTCCTGGAGCCCTCCTTTGCCCCTGTCTCACCCTAGCCCCCATTTCATTTGTGTTTGTCATACTGCTGCTCGTAGAGTGTAAACTCTTGAGGACAGGCAATGCGATTCTTTCTCTTTTTATCTAGGGGCTTTTTATCCAGGGGCTTAATGCTGGCTGATGGATCAACAAACAGACACCATCTATGGACCCTTCCTCCAGTTCTAACAGTTATGATTCTCTCACATGAGAAATGATAACTTCTTCTTGCTCCAAATTTAAGTTAACCCCTTTTCAGCTTTTCCCCTATTCCCCACATCTGAGAATCCTATCTCTACACCTGGAGTGGCACCTTCTGCTGGGAACATTTGTAACAGTTTCAGCGCTGGGTTGTTACTACACCCTTTAACAATGGCTGACACCGTCTTGGACGTGATATTCAAAACTGAAATTATTTTTCACTTCAAGACTAGTTAGAGCAAACAGATTGATTGCTAATCACATGAATTCTGTAATTTGAAAATATATATGTCACCTTTAGACCAAATGAAGGGTTCTCCCCCATCCCAATATATTTATAATCTTGGAAAGTAGCAGAGATTTTATCTTTTGTTTTCATTCAAATCAAATGAAGACCAAAAGTGACTTGCTCTTTTCTTCAGTTTGAACACATCAATTGCCATCCAATTCCCTTTCCATGATGTGTTTCTGCTTAGACACCTTCTACCCTGGGCTCTCTGGTGGCCCTAATGCCCAAACTACAGCAGGAGGGGGCCAAGGAGACTTTCAAAGAGACACGTTCAAAGGCATGTAAGAAATAAACAAGATTTGCACACTGGTTTTCACGGGAACATTGTGCTGGATAAAATGTGACCTTTTTGACTCGATCCTCTTGGCTGACCCCTGGGGAAGGCCAAGGCTGTTGGCCTCTGTATGTGACTCTTGTTGTCTTCTTTCTGCCTCCCTGATTTTTCCCTCCTTTTCTACTGAGTATGAGCACATGTCCCTCGCTCACAAAGCCCCCTTTCTTATGACCTTTCAGACAC
Source organism: Bettongia penicillata ogilbyi (assembly GCA_023548195.1). NCBI lineage: Eukaryota > Metazoa > Chordata > Mammalia > Diprotodontia > Potoroidae > Bettongia > Bettongia penicillata. The sequence goes on along the minus strand of JAJHZJ010000134.1, from coordinate 13,466,217 downwards.
ATAATTTAAACTCCTGTTTCTCCACAAGCTAAGGGTGGCTCCCAAGTCGCAGTCAGAACACCTGAAATGGTCTCTATCTTTTGAATTCAAAAGTGATAATCCACGGTACTTACCCCACCCAGGTGAGTACCATATTGGTGGTGCCATGTTCACTACGTAAACTTTGAAGGCATAGGAAGCCGCCTCCCTGCCTGCCTTCTCCTCTCACATACAAGGTAATCAATTCTGATTTTGCAAACAAACATTTTTCCTTTCTTTTGCTCAACATTTCTCTGGCTTAACAATGTTGCTTTGAAACTTGGAAAGGGCAAAAACCTTTGTGAGCAATACTCTTCCAGGACATGTGGTGAGTCTGTTATTCCTTAAATCATACAAGTTACTCTCTCCCAAATCTGAAACCTGCTTTTCACTTTACTCATGCACACAGGTCCACAAAGTCACCAGGTCTAATGACAGACAATCGAGTGAGAAATCAGTGTCTGAGATTCCAGAAATAGAGACCACTCGAAAGCCCACTGGGCTAAAGAATGGAAGACCTTCGTTTTAGACCAAGCTTTACCACTACATCTTGACATGACTTTAGGAAGTCTGGGTCGAACATTTTTCACCTGACAATCTGAACCATGGAGACCAGTCTATTCCCACTCATGTGGGCCAGCTCTTTAATACCCCAAAGAGCCCCACCCATTATGGGGCCATCTTTCCTGCTTCCTGGTGAAAAAGGGGCATCCACAAACAATAATGACAAAAAAGAGGAAGAGTGGCATCATTTTGTAACTCCTTATGTCCAAACACCAGGTCGGTTGTTGTAAACATTCTTTGCTTGAATGGTAACTCCCTCACAATGTCATCTCAAAGTACCATCAAAAAGCAAAATTAGACAAGCAGACCCCAGATAAGTCTTTGTTGGGAACCTCTCTGAATGCACAGTGACTCAGAATACTAAGAATGCTGAGGTTCTGAAGCTGGGACAAAGGCTTCCAGCAGCCAGACCATCAAGATCAAGGGAGGGAGGCAGGACTTTGAGAGGTGTGAGGAAAGCTAGCCCGTTGTGTCCTGTCTTCCAGTTGGTTCCCTGTTCCAAATCAGAGGCTTTCTTAATATGGGATCCATGAACTTGTCTGGTTGGTTTCCTTCATATTTCTCTGTATTTTATTTCATGTATTTGAACATTTTATCCTGAAAAGGGGTGCATAGGCTTCAGCAGACTATCAAAGGGGTCCATGATACAAAAAAAGGTTAAGAATTGCTACTCTAAGATGACCTCAGGCAATCATGAGAATATAAGCCCAACAGAGTTAAGGGACAGATTGCAAGGGACAAGATACATTAAAGCAGCTCACAATAGTCTTATGAAGTACACAGTATTTTTATTACAATGCAACCTAGGGATCATACTCCATTCTTCTCTTTCACCCCCTCCCCCACCTCCAATTCATGGTCAAGTCCTGCTGTTTCTTCCCTCCTAACATCTTTCCAATATTCCCCTTTTCTCCTCGGACTGCTGCCACCACCCTGGTATAGGCCCTGGCCTAGGGGTCTGACAGCCTCAAGTCTCTCTCCACTCCAATCCATCCTCCCCTCAGCTATCAAATCAGTTGTAAAGCACAGGTTTGACAATATCACATCCCACCTTAAAATGAACAAAAAACAAACTTAAACTTTGGTGGCTTTCTACTGCCTCTAGGGTCAGATACAATATCCTGTTTGGCATTTGAAAAGCCCTTTGTGACCCACTCCATCTTACCTTCCTACTTCTTACACCATACTCCTCTCCAAGAACTCTGTGATCCAGAGGCACTTTGGGCATTCTCATTGGCTGGTTGGTCCCATCCCTGGACCCTTCTCCCTCCTCATTACCACCTGGCTTCCATCAAGTCTCTGCTAAAATCTCATTTTTGTAAGGAGGACTGGCTGGTCCTTTTCAATCCTGCCTCCTTCCTTCTGAGCTAACCTCAGTCCAGCCTATGGATGTTCTATGCAGGTAAGTTCACAGCTTACCCCCAGCAGACCATGAGCTAGCTCTCTGAGAACAATAACAGTTTGTCTTTTGCCTTTCTTTGTAGCTCTGATGCTTAGCACAGCACCCGGCACATAGTAGGCGCTCACAAGTGTTAACTAACTGAGTTTTGCCCAGTGTAATACACCCAACTCCCCAGGCTAGAGTACTACTTATTTCAGCTGCTTCACTGAACAGGTGCCATGTGGTCAGGATCTGGGCTGGGGGAAGAAGAGAAGACTGACATCCAGCATTTGGAGAAAGTGTCACAGAGCGGGGGGCTCAAGCCCAACAAAACGTGGTGGCCATGCTAAGAATTTATCCACACTATAAGAGTCCTGGGGCAGGCAGATCTAGTACAGGGATCTGCTTTTTCTTTGTATCCCCTGAACTTAGCCAGTGGCTGGCACATATTAAGAACTTAGTACCAGTTGACTTGGGACAATTAGGAAAATGAGAGAGTCCAGAGAGAAGGCTGCTGTGACAATCTTATGAAATGGTGAGGCTCTAGACCCAAGGGGATGAATGGGAAGAGAAGATGAGGCACTCCAAGATGAAAGAATGCAGACGCAAATGACCATCTCCCCCGTGACTCCTGGGTAATCACGACTCTGTTCCCAACATGGACACCCAGTCCTAGGGGTCACTTCTTACTACCCAGCAGTCTGCCTCATGCTCCACATAGCTGACCCCACTCCCTAGTTCTCCGGCCATCCTCTAAAGCTTCTTGAGGATACGGACTATCATTTTCCATCATTGAACCTCAGCAGTTTGGTACACAAAACAGGAACATTCTAGAGCCCACCCAATCATACTGTGCCTTAAGGGGCTTGGTATTAAAATGTAGCCTCACAAACATGCTTAACAGTAGCAATGGCCACAAAAACAGATAAAGGAAAATCTATCTGATGAATTAAGAGATCTATGCTGTTACCTTTTAACATATTCCCACCAGAGAAATTAGGTAACTTCAGGCACAAATAGGATGTCCCTTATTTGCCACATCAGTGGGGTGGGTTCCTCATTCTTACTCCAATTCTCTCTTGAAATCCCAGTCTGAGGGGCAGAGCCAAGATGGTGGAGTAGAAAGATGCACATACTACAGTTCTTCCCCCACAGCCCATAAAATACCTGTAAAAAATGACTCTCAACAAATTCTAGAGCAGCAGAAGCCACAGAATGACAGAGTAAAAGAGATCTTCAGCCAAAGATAACCTCAATGGCCAACAGGAAAGGTCTATCCCATGGGACGTGGAGTGGAGTTCAGCCCTGGCTGCACAGCACCGGGAAGAACAGGACTGGAATGGCTTCTGGGACAGAAACCCCAGCAGGGAGGGTCTCAGATCCCTCAACCCACAAGCACCAAAAAAAGCTTCAAAGGTCAGTGAGAGGGCTTTCCCAGCTGCGTGAGAGGGAAGCAGCATCGTTTCCCCCCCCCCAACCCCTCCCCTTACATAGGTCCCAGGTGGCAGCAGTGGTAGCAGCAGAGGCAGCATCCATCTGTGAAGCACTCTGCCTAAATCCCTTGGGGGAACTGAGCAGATGATCTGAAGCTCAGCCCTGAGCACTATCCTGGGTGAAGAGGGGTACTAGGACCCTCCTCTTGAAACAGGATTCAGAAATCAAGTAACTGACTGGGAAAATGCCCAAAAAAGGAAAAAAAAAAAGACCACAGAAAGTTACTTTCTTGGTGAACAGGTATTTCCTTCCATCCTTTCATATGAGGAAGAACAATGCACACTGTCAGAGGAAGTCGAAGCTTCTGCATCCAGTACCTCCAAAATGAATATGCAACAGGCTCAAGCCATGGAAGAGCTTGAAAAGCGAGTCAACAGCTTGCTAAAGGACACCAAGAAAAAATGCTGAAGAAAATAACACCTTTAAAAATAGGGTAACTCAAATGGAAAAAGAGGTCCAAAAAGCCAATGAGAAGAAGGCTTTAAAAAGTAGAAGCAGCCAAATGGAAAAGGAGGTTCAAAAGTTCACTGAAGAAAACAAGTTCTTTAAAAATGAGAGTGGAGGGAAGCCAATGACTATATGATAAACCAAGAAATTACAAAACAAAACCCAAAAAATGAAAAAATAGAAGATAATGTGAAATATCTCATTGGAAAAACAACTGACCTGGAAAATAGATCAGGAGAGACAATTTTAAAATCATGAGACTACCTGAAAGCCATGATCAAAAAAGAGCCTAGACATTATCTTTCATGAAATTATCAAGGAACACTGCCCTGATATTCTAGAACCAGAGGGCAAAATAAAGTTGAAAGAAGCCACTGATCCCTCCTCAAAGAGACTCAAAAAGAGAAATTCCTAGGAATATTGTGGCCAAATTTCAGAGTTCCCAAGTCAAGGAGAAAATATTGCAAGCAGTTAGAAAGAAGCAATTTGAGTATTGTGGAAATACAATCAGGATAACACAGGATCTGGCAGCTTCTACATTAAGGGATCAAAGGGCTTGGAATAGGATATTCCAGAAGTCAAAGGAACTGGGATTAAAACCAAGAATCACCTACCCAGCAAAACTGAGTATAATACTTCAAGGGAAAAATTGGTCATTCAATGATATAGAGAACTTTCAAGCATTCTTGATGAAAAGATCAGAACTGAAAAGAAAATTTGACTTTCAAACACAAGAATCAAGAGAAGCATGAAAAGGTAAACAGGAAAGAGAAATCATAAAGGATTTTCTAAAGCTGAACTATTTATATTCCTACATGGAAAGATAATATTTGTAACTCTTGAGACTTTTCTCAGTATTTGGATAGGTGGAAGGATTATATACATACACACACACACACACACACACACACACACACAGAGCACAGGTTGAGTTGAATCAGAAGGAATACCTATAAAAAAATAAAATTAAAAGGTGTGAGGGGAATATATTGGGAGGAGAAAGGGAGAAATGGAATGGGGCAAATTATCTCTCATAGAAGAGGCAAGAAAAAGCTTTTTCAATGGAAGGGGAAAGGGAGGAGGTGAGAGGGAAAAAGTGAAGCCTCTTCATATTTGGTTTAAGGAGGGAATAATATGCTCACTCAATTTGGTATGAAAATCTATCTTACACTACAGGAAAGTAGAGGAGAAGGGGACAAGTGGGGAGAGGGGGGTGACAAAAGGGAGGGCAAATGGGAGAAGGGAGTAAATAGAAGTAAACACTTTTGGGGAGGGACAAGGTCAAATGAGAGAACAGAATAAATGGAGGACAGGGTAGTATGGAGGGAAATATAATTAGTCTTTCACAACATGACTATTATGGAAGTCTTTTGCAAAACTAGACATATATAGCCTCTATTGAACTGCTTGCCTTCTCAGTGGGGATGGGTGGGGAGGGAGGAAGGGAGAGAAGTTGGAATTCAAAGTATTAGAAACGAATGTTGAGAATTGTTATTGCATATAACTGGAAAATTACAAATACAGGTAATGGGGTATAGAAATCTATCTTGCCTTACAAGAAAAGGAAAAGATGGGGATAAGGGAACAGTGGGGTATGATAGAAGGGAGGGCACATTGAGAGAAGGGGTAATCAGAATGCAAGGTGTTATGGGGTGGGGGGAGGGGAGAGATGGGGAGAAAAATTGGAACTCAAAATTTGTGGAAATGAAAGTCATAATCTAAAAATTAAAAAATTTTTTAAAAAAATCCCAGTCTGAGAACAATCAGCTATACAAGAGAAGACTGAAAGAATATTCAAATTTTCTCCTTATAACAGGCATATTTTTGCTTTTAATATACACAAAACTCTTTGGGGAGAAAGTAAGATTTAACATCTAGGGCTCATTATTAAATTCACCAAATTTCCTAAAATAGCCCAGGTAGTTATTTCATTGAAAATGAAAAGCCTCAAATAAGGAAACATGTTTAATATGACTGTATGTGTATAGTCTATATTGGGATTGCATGACATCTTGGGGAAGGGAGAAGGAGAAAAATTTTGGAACTCAAAATCTTATGAAAAAGAATGTTGGAAATTAAAAAAAATTAAAAACCTTAATTAACAAGTGATTTATTTGAGAAATAGTGCATTTTACTTAAAGTTTCTAATACTCAAGTAAAAGGGTATTTGAAGGAAGTAATCCCCAAGACAAAATCTCTCCCCTCCAATGACACGGATCCCTTTGCCCAGTGCTGCAGGCTTCATGTGCACAATGGATGTCCCTCCACCCCAGAAGGCTCTAATTGCTTTGAGAACAAAGTCTGTGTGACATCCAGATCTTACCTGTCTTTGGCTCCCCTTTGCCTGGCATGGTGCCACATACATCACAGTTGCTTAAGAATTTTTAAAAATGCAATAATGCAGTGGGGTGTGACAAATGATTCCATGACTTAAACATGGGCTAATCAGGGGGAAGTAGAAGGTGAGTTCATCTCTTATCATGTCGGCCCAGGGATGTTAGTGAGCGAAAGGCTGAAACAGATGAGTCATATCTCCACTGGGAAATCCAGGTCATCTCATTCCTACCTCCTCCTACATCAATCTAATGCAACCAAAAATGCAATCAAAAAAATAAGGCTAGGGCCTAGATGTGAGAGTACACAGATCGAGGTATCTCCCAGGTAAGGAAACTCCCTCTATGACTACAGGTCAGTACTTTCTCTGAAAATTAGAGTCTTAGAGGTTACCTAGAAAACTGAGAGATTCAGTGACTTGTCCAGGGTCACACTGCTAGAGTGTCAAAAAGGCTGGATTTGGATTTAGGGCCACCTGACTTTGAGGCCTGTTCTCTATATTCTATGCCAGGCTGCCTTTAATTAAAAAAAAAAAAGCTTCAAAATAAATCCCAATGAAGATTTTTTTTATTAAAAATATCTTTCTAAAAGAAGGTCATTGTAGCTTTTTTGAAAATGCACAGGAGAAAACAAAATGAAGATCAGATAACTTTGAAAGTAACTCTGGCTTTTGTACATCTTTAAAGCCAGATGTTACTGAGGTGCACTGTGCTGCACGTAATCCTCTTTCTCTGCTGTACATCCCTGACATAGATGTACATGAAAGCTCCTCCAAAGCTTTCCATCCTCCCTCAAGTCTCCCACGGCCCCTGCCCTTTAAATGAGATCCTGGCCTCTGACGTCACAGTTCCCAAGAGCTGCTGCTCCTGGTTCCCTTCAAGTCTCAGTTAAGATTCCATTTCTCAACAAAGTCTGTCCAGGGCCTTGGTGGTCTTTGGGACTTGGTCTCACTGAGATTCTCTCCCAGGATCCTCTGCATGCTGGATCTGCACAGAACTGGCTCCATTAGACCGGGAGTGCCTGGAGGGCAGGAATGATTTTTTGCCTTTCTTTGGGTCTCCAGGGCTTAGCACAATGCCTGGCACACAGTAGGCATTTCATAAATACTTGCTGACTTGGAAATGCTTTGGGAATGGAAGTGGGAGGGAGAGGCAGAGTCATTAAAATCAGAATTTAAAGGTTTTTTTTTTTTTTAAAAATCTTTCTAAAATCAACACCATAAAAAACTGTAGAATTTAGAGCAGGCTGAGTCATCTCCCAGGACAAATGCCTGAGGGATGTTTGTACTACATTGTTAGCAGAAAGGCTCCTGGGGGTTTATGGCATGCTGATTTTTTCAAGCTTTAAATCTGTATTAGACTATTATTTATGAATTCAACTCTTCTCTCTTCTGTCTCCACGTTACTGTCTTGGCAACTTGCTTCAATTTCCCAGGATAAGAAACCTTCAGGTGCTATAAAATGTGACCTGGCTGGTACATGTGCTGCCCCAGAGGCAGGCTCCAGGGAAGGAGCATCGTCCATCAACCCCTGAGGTGGGGAATCATGATGGGGTTACCTTAATGGGGAACCATCTCAGATTCTGGAAGGGCTTTCAGCCACAAGGCTAAGCTTCTTCCTCTCTAAAATGAGGCTTGCTAGCACCCGTGTGTCACAGGGCTTGTGCTGTGGATACCTTCTGAATTAATTTTACAGAAATGTATCATGAAAACTGGTCCAGGTGCCACCACTTTTTGTTTCAACACAGAAATGCCAACTTCAATTCCCAGGTAAGTCATTACATCCTTATGACCTCGACCTAACACTGACCCTCAAATCACCAAAATGTCCAGATTCACTGCCAAGTCACCACCACGCATGTAAGCATCCTCTGGTGGTGAAACCCAATGGTGGGCACATGGGGCTTCCCAAAAGAGAAGGAACTTTTCTCTACCAAATCCTCAACCTCCAATGTTTGCTATACACATACCTCTTTTAAGTATGATAACAAAACAATAATGGTGATTACTGGCACCAACAGGACATCTGTGCATGTGATTTCCTAATTGTTACATAATTTAATACAGACAAACAAGTATGGTAATACCTTAAGAAAATACATGTGAATATCTAACCTGTGTCAAACTGTTTACCACCTCAGGAAGGGGAAAGGTGAGGGAGGGAGAAAATGTGAAACTCAAAATTTTAAAATTATTTTTATTTACTATTTTTTTCCCAGTTACCTGTAAAAACAATTTGTAACATTCTTCTTAAAACTTACTCAAAAATCTTTTAGATAAATGTTAAAAATTGTTTTTATATGTAATTAGGAAAAATAAGATATTGTTTAAAGAAAGAAAACACATGTGAAGCATTTTGCAAACCTTATAACTATATATATATATATCCATAATACGTTATTTTTATCACAGTGGCCATCCAGAACAGCTCTGGACATTGTACTGATATGGGTCTCTGAGCAGTCAGCGGTTACCATAAAGGGAGCTAGATGGCACAAGACACTAGCTGTGCGAGCCTGGGTAAGTCATTTTGTCTCTGCTGACCTCAGTTTCCTATCTATAAAAGGGGGATGATAATCTGAGCATCTCCCTGCCAGGGTTGTGTCGATCCAATAAGATATGAATAAGGTTTTACAAACCTTAAAGGGTCATCTAAACACCAGCTACAAAGCTTATTCATCTGACTTTTCTGTGGGGGGCTAGCTACCTCAGGCCATGTGACTGGGTGTAGAGTATGGATCAGAACAAGTCCACTCACCCCAGTAACTGGTGATGGCCAACATAAGGAAGAGGTAGAGGTAGTCCAAGTCTAAAGACATGGAAACTGGGGGCCAACCACACCCCACTTATTGACACCTACAAGGTAGGCACACAACCACTGCCCATCACTTGTGGCGGCCTGAAGTTTCTGAGAAAGCACTTCTAGAGAAGCACTTTAATACACTGAGGCAGAAACACTCAGTCACTTGGGAAGAGAAGCCATGATGATAAAAATGATCATAAACGGTATGGCTACAAAAAAGACCACACCTGAGTTATCTGGAAAGTCCACTCCTGTGGCACACGTGGCTCACAGGAGTCGAGGAAGGGTCGTCTCTACCTAGCAGGCTGGGAGGCAGATGCAGAGGACTGCCCTAAGTGGCCTCAAATTGCAGAACCAGGAGAATCCTAACCCAGGAGAGAGAAAAATGCATGACTGTTCAAAATTATTTTCAATCCGTTTTTATAGAAATGAAGGTTTCACTGTTCTAGGATTTGCTTGTGCTGTGGTAGCCTCGGACAAGCCAATCACAGCCACAAACCAAGAAAGAGCCCAGATGGCTGAGTTGTCGTCAGATCTGTGAGCTGCCTTTTGTGCATTTTGGTTCTGGGGAACTTTTCACTTGCCCATCTTATGTTACAAACAAGCCCTACAAGCTTGGGGACAGCCCTTCTGCCTCCAGCCCAGCCTGAAAGCCCCCAGTGAAAGGGGGGCAGAAGCAAGAGCAACATTTTACACCAATGTGGGAGACATTGGCACCAAACCCATCCCCAGGAGCACCAATAACGAAGGACACTATGGGTGTGACACTGGCACCTGAAAGCTGAAGAAGCAGACGAAAGTCCCTCGAGGGAGGGTTTAGAAGACATGGATGATAGGATGAGAAAGAAAGGGAAAGGCCACAGTCTAACCCAAAAGCAAGACTAGGTTGAGAGCTAGAAGGGACCTTGGAGATCATCTAACCTACCCCCCCGCCTCATGTAACAGAGAAGGAAAATGAGACCCAGAGGGGCCACCCAGTCCCCAAGTGAGGTCCTGTGAGACAGGACACCTGGGCTAGGTTCTATACTGCAAAAGATGAGGACAAAGGCAGCTAAGAAGCATCTGGAAAAATAAAGAGAAACCACAAAGAGTGGGCAGATTCATCACGCTCCGGCTGGGCTGGTCCAAGAGGCAGTGATGGGGGAAAAGGACAAAGGACGAATCTGAGAACCAAGAAATCATAAAGGAAAGAACTTGATGACAAGTCCAATGAGAGACGAAGGCAAGGGGCAAATAAAGATGACCCCGTTCCTCCTGTCAATTCTTAAGAACAATGTCCTTCATTAAGGACACATTGAGAGGGAAGTGGGAGTCAGGACACCCAAGAGAAACGCCTTCCCACCAAACTGACTGATTTAAACAATGCATTCTACCCTCAGGTTCTGGGGCTCTCACAATACCTGGGTGACCTTGAACCTGAGTGTTCTCTGCAGAATTAGGGCATCAGACAGGATGACCTCTAAGGTCCCTTTTTGCTTGATGCCAGAGAGTCAAGTAATGCTGTGTTTGGTTCCTCTGTGCTCTGGTCAGCCAACGCCTCCCAGCCCAGGTACTGTTCCCTCCTTACCCTACTCTTCTCTCCCCCCACAAAAGTGGATGTTTCTCCAGGGCATCTCCCCAAAGCCTGCGCAGTGAGGCCTCAGAATGTAGTAGAATGAAGCCAGCTCTTGGCAGGGTCCATGATGCTGATGCACTGGGCAACCCTGGTCAAGGCACTAAAACTCTTCTAGCCTCAGTTTCTTCATCTGAGAAACACAGATGATAACTGTACTGCCCAGCACGCAGGGCTAACACAAGAACTAAATGAGATAATGTGCAAGCCACATATAAACAAATATCGCCATCGGTCCATGCTTCCACGATCCATTGATTTATCAGCTAGCTAAGTGGCTATCAGTGGTTCTCTCCTCCCTCCACCCCCACCCCCAAACTGCAGTAATCCTCCCAAAGATGTAACTGGGAGAATTGTGGGTTGGGAATCTTCCCCTAAAATTGTACTGTTGTGCTTACTTTGAGGGAGAATGAAAAAACCAAGTGATTCTGTGTTAGGCTTGTGCTGGGCCAAGGAGAGGAAACAACTTTGCTTCTTCCCTAATTCATGATCTTCCCGCCCAGCTCCTAAAGCCCAGGTCTGGACCCTGTCTGATCATCCACTGGCCCTCCATCCATCTTAGCTGTGTCCATTCCAAGACAAGCCTGGCTCCTCGGATGCCGAGGCAGGAGGACTCATCAATCAGACACCCTTGGGACAGTCCCTGCTGGAGAAGGAAAGGCACAGCTGAGTCCCTTCCAGACCCTACCTGACCACTGGGTCTTCAGTGTCTCCTGTTCTCATCCTGAGCTAATCCCAGAAAATCCTACAATCCCAGAAATCATACAATTTATGTCAACTGCTTAATGTTTATATCTAACCTCTTTGTAGCACAATAGTGATAACCGATTATTAAGAATTGCGTGAATTTACGTTGTAAATTTTGTCTGATTATTTCAAAAATTCTATTTGCTACAACCAGCTTTAGTCATTTGTTATCCATACACCATATTCGCTCATGAACAGTGTTTAAAAACTGAAGAAAACACTTGTCAGTGAGGGAACAAAAAAAATCACACCAAAAGCTGATTCAAACTGATAAACTTCACTGCAAAAAGTAATGATAATTGAAAACTAGGGTTTTTTTTTTTAAGTCTAAAGGTTTTAAAAAGAGGAAATTCTCTTTCCTTTCTAAACATTCTCCTATATGTATGTCCTCCTCTGATGCCCACCATGACCTGGCAGGGACCCTGGATTCTCCAGCTCTAGAGCTATGAGAAACTGGAAGGATCTCATATACACACAAAGAGAGGGTTTGGAGGAGGGAGGGCCCCACTGATATCCCCACACATGGATCTACAAATTATCCAAAAACATTACCTGGGCTGACTGTCAGCTGAAAGTAGTGAAGCTTGTTTGGATCAGGAAAATTCACTTTACATGTACCTACAAAAGAAAACAACCATGAGGAAAGTGTGACAGCCAGAGAGAAGACAGCCAGCATGGCGGGGGCTGTGACCCATAGTCACATGACTCGTGGCCACTTGACTGATGGCACTCAGCATGCCACAGGTTCCACAGCAGGGCGCCAAGGAGACTCCCTCCAAGTCATATTGGTCACTATAAAGGCTCCAGTTGGAAAAATCAATAAACATTTATTAAGCACCTACTATGTGCCAGGCACCGTGCTATTACTTGCAAATGAAGAGGAGGAAAATCAGCATCCTCTGGGGTCACCTCTTCCAAAGAGAAATGTACAACCACAGGCACAAGAATGAAGACCAAAGGAAAGGAGCAGTACTGGGCATTGTCTTCTAAAACCCCAGGAGCCCTTGAGATAGAACTCTCTCACTTGGTTTCATTTTACATATCAGTACTAGTCCCTCACTGAATGTGCCAGGATCTAAATCATTCTTGTATTTCTACGCAATTTTTTAAATAGGAATAAGCAGAAGGAAATCCAACTATGGTATATATAGTTAGCTGAGTTAGGCATACACATATAAAAATACCTGAGAGAGCATTTCCTTGTGGGGGGATTTTAAGGATAGCAAATCTTCCTCAATGCTTTGAATACCATTTAGCAGATGGGATTTGTCACCGAGATAAATATTTATTCAAGGGAGGGGCAGCATGTACTGAAAGGGAAGCTTATCATCCCTGACTTCAATAGTTCAACTGGCATCTGGTTAGCAATGTACGGACATGAAAATGTTGACAGCTCCAGGATAGCTTCTGAAAGGCATGAATGACAGTTCTACTTGTGAACAAATAGTTCATGACCAAGAGACACTTGAAAGTAGCTGGCAGTGTCATCTCCCTCAATAGTGTCTATGGACACAGGAAGGTCCCACCTGCCACCTACTGATGGACAATCCATTTTATGTGACTATTTCCATATGTGGTGCCTGAAGTTCACATGTTTTAATGCATACATGAAAACAGATTATGTAAGCTGCTAGAAATGAACAAAACAAGTGCCCTGAGGAGCCACAAAACAGAGGCCCTGAGTTGTTTAAAACACTTCCAAAGGACTAGACCTCCTCTACCCAGGCAGACCTTTCAGCAGGCCTCTAGTCTTATGCCTGGCTCTCTATGCATAGTGCCCGCTCACTCTATAGCTCGCAGCCTGCCACGCCAGGCCCAGAACTTGTATGGCAGGGCCTGCTTCCAAAGCCCAAAGTATTTCCACACCACAGTAACATGTGACATTGAAGGAGGACTGTAAAGTATAGGAATAAAGAACCAAAGTGGTTTGTTTCCCACTTGTGTTTTATTCATGAACTTACTTTTCTCTAGGCCTGGATGGAGCTTTTCTCTACAGTCTCATCTGTCAGTCTGCTAACACACTTTCAGGGATGGTTTTAGGTTACAGAATCATGGGATCCAGAGCTTATTCAAGGGTCAAAAAGAGTTTCTCCTCCACCAGCTAATCCGTCTGAAAAGGGGAAAGAGACTTGGCCAGGCATGCTCACTGCCAGCTAAAAGTAAAACAAACACTTGTTTCTGTGGGATCTGTGGAAAGATTTTTAAACTCATGACAAAAGTGTCATTTGGCACTTTGTGGCCTTGGATTGAGCCATGGAGACTCTAATCAGCAAACAATACTTTGGTAAAACTGCCTCTGTTCCTTTTCAGTGTTGGGTGTGGTGTTTTGCGGAGATGGGGAAAAGGGACTATGTGAGGCAAGGTAGAAACTCATCTGTCTGCACTGATGAGGAAGGACAGCTGGGTATGCTTTCAATAGTAAGGCTGTCAAATCAAACCTTGTTTCAAGGAAAAGACTGTTTTGATTTTTTTCCTTCTAGATTACCAAATAAAGTTGAGCTAAAGCTACAATCCTATAAACTAAAACAAAAATGAAACACATTCTCAGCTTCACCAGTCAAGAAAAAATGATGGATAACTGTGATCTTTCTGAGATGAGAAGGTGAAGAGTCATGTGGATTTGTATATTTGTATACAGGATAAGGGGGAGTCTGAAAAGGTAGACATCTGCAAAACTAAATAAATTAAGGTTGAAGAAGAACATTTCCCTCTCTCCATCCTTTTGATTATTTGTAAACAGGCCCTTTGGAGAATGACTGGTCATAATGAGCATAATGAGTATAGGCTTACACACACACACACACACACACACACACACACACACACACACACACACACATTACGTATGTATTCTATGCCTAACAAGATCACTGTTGTTGATAGAAAATGGAGTGGGTGAGGAGGGGGGATCCTCTCTGATAATGCAAAATCAGAAGCCAAAATAAAGGTAGAAAGAGGTAATGGGTGGGCTTCCTGTAGGATTACAAGACACAGAGCCTCTCCACGGAGTCACTGTGGACCACGGAGTCTGTCATAGCCAGCTTGGTACTTACAAGGTAAATTGGCTTCAAGCTCTGCAACCTCTGTAGAAAACAAAAAGACTCTGGTTAGTGCCAGTCAATGAATGCATTTTCAGACAAAATCTGTCCCAAACAGACAGAGGTTTCTAGAATACTGAAAAACCTCAGTCCATTAGACTAATTACAAAGAAGCTCAACTTTCACTCAACTGGTTTTTTAAAAGAAGCGGCAGAGAGGATGAAGCAGGCCAATGTGTTCCCTACCAATGGTCGTTCCTGAATAACGCAGTGGCCTGACGTTGCCGCTATCTGACCACAGTGTACTGACAAAGCAGATCCCACGTTCCCTCAGCAATCTCTTAGACAACTGCACGTCACTCAGAGGCCATGAGAGAGACACGGGTTTCCAGAAGCCATGAGGATGCATTTCTACTGGTATTTATACTTATTTCCCATCAGAATATTGACAACGATGATGATGATGATGACTCACATTTGTGTAGCGCCCTGGATACGTCATCCTATTTGCTAACAAAAATAATTCGTCACCAATGTCTGTCTTGTTATCTGTCCAACCAACCTGATGAGAATCTTGTCCCAGGTTTTAAAGAGAGTCGGGCTCAGAAGCAGAGGGGACAATTCTTTATTTTTAATCAGTGGAACCTGCAGTATCCCTGATATTGGTCACTTCCTAGTGGCACTCCTGGGTTACATGTGGGATGGGTGGTTGATGCAGCAATCTCTCTGTTCTGTGTTGCCAAGAGGAGTGGAGAAAACTCAGGGCCTGGCCTGTGGATACCAAGTAAAGGAGAAGCAGGTAGTGTCTCTGACAGAAGGGAGGGGAGAGCTCAGAATTAAGGGGTGCAGTGTAGCTGATGAGCTAGCAAAGGAGCCTCAGGAGAGGTCAGTTTTAGTAAGAGGATCAGGAAAGAGCATTGTCCCAAAAGCCCAGAGAGGAGAGACTCTACATAAGGGGGTTGGGAGGTCAGCAGTGTGCAGGTTTTAGGGTGTAGGGGCCATGAGAAGAGGCCAATACAGGGGGCAGCACATGCAGCAGGCAGAAAAGGGAAAGGGAAAACAGCAAGGTATGCAGAGACACTTTCACTGGGCTTTGAGGTTTGCAAAACAATTTGTAATTTCCAGTAAAAAGGGTGGGAGGGATGGGAAGTGCCACAAACCTTCTGCTTCTTTTGTGGAAAATGAGGCACCAAAGGGGAGAGGGGAAATGGCCTGAAATTTTCACAGCATCAAGGAAGGGCCCAATGTCCACATCCATCATAAAACTCCCTGTATAATCACATCCCTCAAATGTCCCTAGTGGCCAAGGATGGGGTCTATTGCAGCTGGTGGAACAGTGGGTAGAGCACTGGGCAGAGCACTAGGCCTGGAGGCAGGAAGACTGGATCTGTAAATCCAGCCTCAGACACTTACTTAGCTGTGTGACCCTGGGCAAGTCACTCAATCTCTGCCTGCCTCAATTTCCTCATCTGAAGAATGAGGACAATAGCAGCACCACCTTTACAGAGTCGCTGTGAGGATTACATGAGATTGTATTTGTAAAGTGTTTGGCCCAACACCTGGCACGTAGTAGGTGCTAGGTAAACACTTCTCTTCTGTTGTCATTTCCAGGTGTTATCTAGAATTTGTTCATTAGCCCTTTTAGACTTCCTAGACAGAGTAATTCTCATGGGCAATTGAGGGAATGGGGGTGATCTCATACAAAAACCAGAGATACATAAAGGTTCCTGAATGAGTCTGGCATATCTAAGTAGTAGGTCAACAAACATTTATTCAAGGCATACTATGTGCTAAGCACTGTGCAAAACTTTTGGGGCAACAGATTAAAAAATGGAACAAGTTTCTATAATGATCCAACTTCATCAGCAGTGAATGAGGAGCCATCACCTGGAGCCTGGGTGTGCTTTATGGAGAAGTCAAGATGGCGCTGAAGTTAACATGGGACTGGACCAAGTACATGCTGGGAGAGGACTCTGTGCTGAAGGAAACAATCCCATTTATTTTTCATTTCATTTTTCAATTAGCAAACATTTATTTTCCCACTCTACCCTAATTAAAAAAAAAGAAAAACCCTTGTGACAAATCTAAGATGGATGTCTTACTTTGCATCTTGAATTAAGGGACTGATTTTTTCACCAGATATTTAAAGGAGAAGATGCCAAAGAACGGGGGAAAAATTCATAAACATGAAGACCCTAAAAAGCGATGGAAAGAACACTGTGGACCACTGACATGCACACTTATCTTCTCATCTTTCTGGGAATGATCTATATGCCTACCAAGGGCATCACAGATGAGAACAAAGAAAGGGAGCAGGCAGGATTTTACAAATGATATTCTCTAGCAAACCACATCTTCAAGGTCACATAATTGACTGAAAAATTCTGTGTGTGGATTTTAAAAGACATCTGACTCAGTAAAGCCAAGTGGCCTTTATAGGCTCTCCCGCAACAAGGAATCTAAGTATGAGACTAAGACAATCGCTCCATCAATAGGAGGATACTGCTCCAAGGTGTTGGTCATCTTTCTGTGGATGTCTTGCATAGTGTCCAAATGAAAGAGCAATGTCTTATCAAACAGCAATGAGATCACCCACGGGACGCTAACTGCTAATACAGTCCTGTGTCAATTGCACAAAGCCTTAGACTTTTATGGGACCTCGAGAGAGTCATGGAGACTCCTTGAAAACTTCTTTCCCTTTTATTGTGAAGATAGTAGTCCCCAACACAAACATATCAAGATATAAAAAGAACAGGCTGGTCTGTTTTTAAAGTAGTAAATCTATCTTTCCAGGCTACAGACATATTATTCCCCTCCATGTTCTCCATAATCCAGTCACACATTTACATACTATCTCTCTCTCCATATATATATCTATATATATGTACATACACATTTGTGTGTATATGTATATAATTTATATTATCTCTATCTCTCTCCTTCTCCCCCTCTTGTGCTCTCTCCCTCTCTCCTCTGTCTCTCTCCTTCTCTCTCTCCTCCCCACCTTTCCTCTCAGAATCCCTGGTTTCTCTCAAGATTTTGCTGAAGCTCCATTTTCTGCAGGAGGCCTTTCCTCTCCCCCTTCAGCTGGCTTATAGTACCTTGCCTAGAGACAGCTGGTGGCACAGTGAAAAACAGTGGGCCTGAGATTGGTAAGATCTGAGCTCAATGCTGTCTCAGACATGGTCTAACTGTGTGACCGTGGGCAGGTTACTTAATTTCTACCAGTTTCAGTTTCCTCATTTGTAGGATGGAGACAATAACATTGCCTACTTCTCAAGGTTGTTGTGAGGATACAACAAGGTAATATTTGTTAAGTGCTGGATAAAATGCTATTGACCATGACTACTATTCTCTAAAATTGCCCTTCCACTGTATCTTGAATGTGGCTGTGTATGTACTATGGTCTCTCTACAAGGATGTCAAGTTCTGGAGGGGAAGGGTTTTTTTAGCTTTAGTGATAGGCCAAATGTGGGGTGGGAGAGGTGATCAGGAACGCTGAGATTTAGGGGGAAAGATGTATTGGACGCGTAAGAGGGAAGCGGGGCCAGGCAGAGGCAAAGTCAAGCTTGGCTGACTGACATTTAATGGGAGCAGCTCCTACAGTAGAAATTCACCCCTCCCCACCCTTCCCCCGTGCTGCTGCCTTTGGAAGACATGTTGTAAACTACAGGATAAAGAATAAAAGCAGACTGAATCTGCTATCTACAAAGAGATAGCCTGAGAAATGTGGCCTCTTGCTAAAGGTAACTCACTCTTTTATCCTCCAATGAAAAGAATCTAACTCCTAGGATTTCCATTATGTCTGCAAGACTATGCAGTAATCACACAAATATGTTTACAAATGAAGGTAAGAGAAATATCCTAGAGAAAATAAAAAGAGATTGGCTAACTTAAGGAACGGGAAAAGAAAAAAGGCAGAGAGGGAGTCAACCAGTTTGAAAAATGCTCAGGGGCCACATGTAGGGTTCAGGCCAGAAAGGAACACCAAGTGAAAACTCTGTGGAATGTTCTATCAACCGTAGGTGGAAAATGAAAGTGCATATCCATACCTGACCAGGAAGCCTGACCAGGGGTCTCAGAGACGTGCCAAGAAACTGCAATGTGGCAGACCATCAGCCATTTCTATCATATAGAGTTCCAACAACCAGAAGTCCCAAGAAGTTCACATCAAGTGAAACTGGGAGCAAGACAAGACAGTGCACTCATCGACAGCTCTACTGTGACCACAAAAGATGTTGCCCAGTCAAATCTGTAGAATAAAGATCTGTTTCAAAGTGGCATTAAGCAAAGGTTATTACAGAAACTGACAGCCAGCTAGTCTGGATCACAGAGCATGTTGGGTAGAGGGCAGAACCATAGGAAGAAACAAAGATCCCCTCCACAAAACCCCTTTCAATACACCTGGAAAACACACCAGACTAAATCTTGATTGGCAAATCCAGAAAAAGGTCACAGTGAGTCATTTCTCCAGCCCAGGTGGTTTGCCAGCCAGAGGTCAGCAGACACTGGGATAGGGGCTGGCCAGAAACCGAGGCCTGGGAAAGACCTTAGTTTAAAAAGGCCAAGGTTACTGACTGCATCTGGGGCCACCAACAGTCATCTTGACTTCTGTCTGCCACTGGGCTCCAATGACTCTGGAGAAGGGTGAGGCTGATGACTTTTTGTAGCTCTGGCTCACATGCAAGTCAAGATATCACCCTTGTGATGTCATTGATCCTCTTCAAGAATGAAGAACCACCACCACCAAATCACATGAAGTGCCCCCCAGTCCAGTGACCCTGTACACCAGGCCAAGGCAAGGTCCCAGACCCATCCTGGGGGGCACCATGATGGGAACAAGTGCAAATTGACAGTTCTGTCTCCCACTAGCGAGTTATGGGCAAACTGAGGAGGGCTCTTGTGCCCAAGGGTGGCATGCTGGTAAAGAAGTCTTAGATTTTAGGTGGGGTAAAAAGAGAGAACAACATTCACAAGCCAGCACCAGCCATGAGGCTCAGACTCTAGAAGCTGAGGGAAATCTCGACTCCAGCTTCTAAACTAAAAGGCTTCAGTCTGGTGCCTAAAAAGGACAGGGCCAGGAATTCCACTCACCCTGAACCAATAGAGCTTTCCAGATGGCTGAGAGGGGCTGAATCTAGCAGTGTCTCCTCTTGTTCAGACCAGCAGGGCAGTGATCTGGGATCTATGAAAGTCTATAGGTCTGTGGTCAGGCCCTGGGATATCTCAACACTCAGGGCTCCAAGAAAGCAGCCACAGCAGCAGCCCAGACGGTCCCACCAGCAATGCTGCAGAGCTAGGTCCCAACATCAAGCCTGAAGTCAGGAAGAAGTAACCAACAAACAAGACTCCTGCCATCCAAAGCCATCATGGTGACAGAAAGGCAGAAGAGAACAACCATAACCCAGCCAACAAAGCCCCAGAGAAACACGCCTTGGGCACAAGCCCCACTAAGATTCTCGGAAGCAATAATGCAAGGACACTACTGGAGGAAAATACTGAAAAGAAATGACAACTGTGGAAGAAAGAACTGGAAAAGGAATGCATACCTAGGCATAAGAGGTACAAAAACTTGCCCAAGCTACAAAATCTGAAAACTGGAACAAACCGAAGTCAATCACTCCACAGGACAACAAGAAATATTAATAAGTCAAAAGACTGAAAAAAATAGAAGAAAATGGAAGATATGTGAGCAAAAACAACTGGTCTAACAGACAGAGAAGAAAAAACTGGAGAATTACTTCACACCATGACTAAAAAAAAAAAGCCTGGACATTTTATTTTAAGAAATCTTTAAAGAAAAACTGCTCAGATCTCTGAGAATCAGAAAGCAAAGTGGCAACAGAAAGAATCCACAACTTATCTCCTAAAACCAAAAAAATGAAAACTCCCAGAAAAATTATAGCTAAAATCCAGCACTCCCAAGTTCAAGAAAAAAGTGCTGCAAGCAGCAAGAAATCAAGAATTCAAGTTGTGAGAAGCCACAGTCAAGATCACTTAGGCCTTAGCTGTCACTACTTTCAAGGAATACCAGGAGACAATTTAGAACACAAGACAAAGGCTGATATTCAAAAATTACTTACCCAGCAAAACTGAGTATAATCCTACAGAAGAAAAAAACAGTTCGTTAATGAAACAGAGGACTGCTAAACATTCCTGATGAAAAGATGAGAGCTATGTAGAAACTTTGAAGTTCAAACACAAGACTTAAAAATGAACAATCACAAGGGACTGAAGAGACTGTCTATATTCCAGTACGAGAAGATGATACATGTGTCCTCTCTAAATGCTGTCATCATCAGGAGTCAAAGGAGTCAATTATATAGAAGGCTTGAGAACAGTTCTGTTACATCTGGACAAAGACATAAAGAG
Source organism: Bettongia penicillata ogilbyi (assembly GCA_023548195.1). Classification (NCBI taxonomy): domain Eukaryota; kingdom Metazoa; phylum Chordata; class Mammalia; order Diprotodontia; family Potoroidae; genus Bettongia; species Bettongia penicillata. The sequence goes on along the minus strand of JAJHZJ010000134.1, from coordinate 13,445,410 downwards.
GGGAGAGAGGGGGAAGAGGAACACACCAGAGGGGTTATAAGAATAAGGAAGGTTAGTGGTTAGTTATAATTCTTGGGTGCAAGTAGATGCCTACAGAGATAAATGCTTATCAATTGGTTCATAAAAAGGAAGGGTGGTGACAGAGGAGAGGGCAGATTTTTGCTAACTGAAAAAGCTAAGTCAGTCAACGTAGGCTCCTGACGCAGTCCCAGCATCTCAGAACTGGAAGGGTCCTCCGAGGCCAGATGGTCAGCTCACACTCTAATGAGAATCTCCTCTAAGACATCCCTGTACAGTCTCATCCAGTGAGAGGGAACTCCCCACTTTCTAAGGCAAATGAATGCTGCAATGGCTATATAACTGGGCCCAGAGTCAGGAGGACTCGTTCAAATCCAGTCTTAGACAAGTCACCAGCTGGGTGACCCAGGGCCAATCACTTCCACCTCCTGTGTAAGATGGGAATATCAGCACTGACCCTACAGGGTTTGCAGATCAAGAGATAATTGAAAAGTGCTTAGCATAGTGACTGGCACATAGTATGTGCACTATAAATGCTGTTGTTAGCCTTTTCCATGCTGAAAAACAGCCCTCACCTCTCTTCCTACTCCTCTATTCTCCAATTCCTTTGGCCTGTCCTCCCCATTGCATGAACTGGAGGCCCAGGGAAAGGCAGCATGGTACACTGGCAAGGACACTGGGTTTAGGGGAGAAGATCTGGATTTGAATCTGGGTCCTGCCATTTAATACCTGTGCGATCTCCGGAAAGCTCAGTTTCCTCAGCCACAAAGTGAAGGGCTTGGATGGAGGACCTCCAAGGTCTCTGCTAGCTCCAACCTAGGATCCTGGCTACCTTCATCTGGGCCACTCTCCTGCTGTGCTCCCCAGAATTGAAAAGACATTCCAGATGAGGCCCGAGTAGGCCACAGGACCTTGGAACCCTCACCCCCTTACTCCTAGATGCTGGAATTCTTTTAATGAAGTCTTTCTTGGCTACCACCTCACCCTTCTGACTCATCCTGAAATGAAAGTCTTACTAAAAATACCAGATTTTTTCAAACAAACTGATGCCTAATCATGCCTCCCCCATTTAGAATCCCATTGAGAATGTTTCATTCATTTGAACACTGTCTTAAAAATGCAAAGCCCCACAGAAAAAGCTCCATATAATTTTCAGTTCCTGATCCACCCTTATCTTGACTAATCTGGAAATAATAAAGTTCATAAATCTCCTTGTTATATGCAACCATAAAAAGTCAACCACGAAGACTGATCTTCTTAAGATATTCTTGGTATGGAATTTTTAACTACCTTGTGGAACACTGTTTCTCAGATACAACTATGATCTTATTCTTGAAGTATTCAACATGATCCGCAGATTTCCAGTTTTTCCATTGTCTTTAACCTCCTTCTTTACAAATTGTCCAAAATTTTCAGAATCAAAGATTCCATTTTTACTCAATATTCCATTTCCAAGTCCATCTCTTAGTCTTCTTGTCTTTGGCAGCACCATCTTGGATACACAACAAGAAGAGAGAGCCAAACTTCATCTGCTTGCCGAAGTTTTCTGAAAGGCAACCGGGGTGGGGATGGGGAGGGTTTGCACAATTTTATCAAACATCTTTCTAAGAAAATGGATCCTTTTAATTTCACAACTAAAGACAAAATCACATAGTTCACTTGAATAGCAATTGATATGAGATCTCAGATTATAAACTTCAAACTAATGACTACATTGGCCTCCTAGAAGGCATTCACTTATAGGTAAGAGTCTTGAAAAGCCCATGGTTCCAAGGTATAAACACTCTCTATGAAATACAAGTAGTATTCAATATGCCAAAGGTATCTAAAAGGCTATTTAGTTTATAATTTTCATGGTCACAACTAGCTTTGGAGAGCTTGTTAGCCACAGAATCAAGACTCCAGACACAAAGTCTTGGGAGTCCATGTGGGTGACTCTCGCCTAACACTCAGAACGCAGGAGCCTGCACTTAATAAATGCTTGCTGACTCTCAGGAAAGACTCAATCAGGCTCATTCATGTGGATCCTGCACTTGGTGGTAGAAGGTAGACACTCTTGATGAAATATAGACATTCTTGCTAACTCTGGAAACTTAAAACACCAGCATGCAAACATCTCCTAAAACTGGTTCTAAACAAACTGTCACGCTGCACCAATTTTGAGACTTCATCTCCCTATCTTGCCCAGACTATAAAACCAAGGCCACTCCAGGGCTTGATCCTACCATGGACTGGCATAAAAGCTTTAACTTGCTCCAATATCCCTCTTTAGGCAGCCCAGTGACCCCTCGCCACCTCCTTTCTGGGGCTCTCGGTACCAGTGCTCGACTTAGTGAGGCCCTTAAATGACTTATGTGGGGGCAGATCAGAACTGCCAAGTACAAGGGATATGATGGGGGGCCTGGGCCTCCCCAGTAGCTGGGATTATCAGACTGCCATATGCCACCATGCTTGAAATACTCCATGAAATTTTAAGTAGAAGTGAGATATCAGCTTCTCAGGACCACGTTTACAGGAACTCCATCAAAAATAAGAATAAGGTAAACTGTAATAAAGACATCAAAATGCCCTTAAAAATTCAACAAATAAACTGTACCAGAACCAGAGCATCACCATAGACTGAACTATTGCTCATAACTGTCCAGATAAAACATCCATCTGGAAAAGCAAAGCAACATTTTCAAATAGATGTTGCCATACTAAATGCTCATTTTCCAAGCTAAATGAAAAGTATTCAAAACAGAGAACCCTAGTGAAAGAAACCAGAACTACATGAGAAAAAAATGAGGTTCATTCACCTCCATTATGCTATCTGTTACTGGAGTTGTCCTGAAGATGATTTCAAGTAAGCCCTCAGAAGATAAGGTGATATACCTTCATTCAATTACAAAGAACACTTGCTTTATTCACCTAAACAATAATCCACAGAACATAAACTTAAAAAATAAATAAATAAAACCACAGGACAATGACTTGTCTCAGGACCATTTCCATTTAAACTCCACAGAAAAGATGAGAAGTTGCTCATCAAAGTTGCTGACATCCAATGATGCTCACAAAGATGCACCATTCTTTACAAAATCCATTGTTTCATCGGATTCCAGCAATTGTCTGTCATCAGAAAAAGACACTGGGAATGTTTGCTCCCCTTTTTCTCAGAGAAGTTAAGCCAATGGGCAACGACCAGCAAATGACTATCTGAGGTGGATACAGGGTCCAGGTCTCTCCTGACTTAAGTCTGCTCTGTCCACAGGACTTTCTGCCTTGATTAAAGTTGAAAGGGGGGGCAGGAAAAGAATAGAGAAGGAAAAGGGCCACTAGATGTACTACTAGAGCTCAAACAGTCATCTCCACTCTTACAAGGCGAAAATAAGTACCCAATACTCTGAAATAATGCATTTTTTTCTCCTGTCTTCAGATGGGCAATATGTGTCAACTTGAAAACTGATGCCAAAAATGAACAAGTCAATCAGCTTCTTCTGCTCCTGGGTTATCCAGCAAGGACCTCAAAGGCACAAGCCAGACCCCTCCTTGCCCATATCTTGTCAAAACCTGACTCACCACAGAGGGACTTCCCTACTTCTTCCATTTGGAGTTACAGTCAAATCAATGCTAAGAATGTCTAGAGACAAACCCTTAGTTTTGTGCCTACTAAGAACCTATGCGTAGATCCCAAGATCCTGATCACTAAATGCTCCCCTCCTGGAGATGCTCCATGAAGGACAAATGCTCCCAGATGCTGCTTTCCATTGACCATTCTACCTACATAAACCAAGTATTAAATTCTCTCTCTTATTTTTTCTGAAGGATACCAGCTCCAAACAGTATTCTAGAGTTCAGGTTTTACAATACCTACAAGACTCAGCTATAGTAAAAGCAGAAAGGTTTATTCCACTGGCTTTCCAGTAACTGAGGCTGTAAATTGTAGAAGGACCTTCAGAGAATCCCAGAAGCTGGAAGGTACTACGCCCAACCTGCATCGCCCCTACAAAACCCTAAGGAGCTCATCACCCAGTGTGTCCTTGGAGACTTCATGGGAGAAGGGGCCCTGGGCCTCCAGAGGCTCCCCACTGCACAGAGGGGCAGCCCTCATTTTCCGAGAGTGCTCCCACCAACAACAGGTACCTGAGCTGCTCTACTTTAGAAGTTGATCACAGCACTCAGAGCCCAATTACCGTGAGTCTGTGGACAAAAGCTATTCCACATCTGTTTCGAAGTAGTTTCTCCCAAAGGTCAAGCATGTCCCTTACTTCCCAATATGGCTGGAGTCTGCAAATGCAAATATACTTTTTTAATCAAAGCAAAATATAAAACACAAAGATAAAACCACTGCCAGTTATAAGCTCTCTGAAGGCAGGGTTTCTTTCCTATATTTGTGTCCCATGGCCTTTAAGAATGCCTAAGAATGCCAAAGAAGTTGGCTGAATGAATGTTGAAAATATGCCACCTCTTCCAAGTAGAAAGGGTCTGGGGACTAACATTCTGGATGAGTTCCACCATGAATGCCTTCCATTCGCACAGGCCCAATAATAGGTTTAGGAGAGTGTTTGAGATGTTCCTGAATTTGAACCTAAAAGCTTGAATGAACCTCAGAGTTCTACGGTCCAGTCCATTCATTCTACTGATGAGACCCAAGAGACAAAGTGATCTGCCTGATATCATGCAGGGAGTTAAAGAAGGAGGTAGAATTAGAACCCAGGTCTCTTGACTCAGGCAATAAACATTTATTAAGCACTCACCACGTGCCAGGGACTCTGCTAAGCACTGGGGATACAAGCAAGGTAAAACAAAACAAAAAGAGTGAGCCCTTGCTCTCAGGGAGCATGCCTTCTAATGAAGGAGACCCCACATACATGTCCTGGTATGTATGAGATAGACAGCTGGTAAAGATGACCTACAAGAAGATGATGTCAACAGCTGGGAGGACAAGGAAGGACCAGAGATCATCCTCAAGAAAGCCAAGAGACCTTCGAGAGGGATGTAGGGCAGCCTGTCCCAGGCAGGGGCAGCCCCTGTAAAGGTCTGGACTGGGTTGGCAGTGAGTGCATGTGAGGAACTGTAAGAAAGCTGAACTGAGCAGAAGTGGCCAAGTGATGAAGAGCTCAGGGTTATACCTGGCTCTGGAAGTAGCAGGGAGCCACCAGAGCTCACTGAGCAGGGCATGAGGTACACAGACCTATAATTTGGAAAAAGCAGCTTGGCAGCTGGAGTTAGGTGGCCCCTTCAGGCATCCAGCTGAGAACTGGACAGGGTCTGGACCTGTGGCTTGACCACAGGCAGTGGCTGTAGGGGCAGACAGAAAGGGCCACAGACAAGACTCACCCTTTTCCAACTACATCATATGCTATATCCCTCTGCAAGCCTCAGGCAGGGAGTTGTGTGGCAGAGTAGAAGGAACCTTAGACCTGAAATCACAGGACCTGGCTCCAAATCCAGACTTGTTGCTTACCAGCTGGCATGGCCTTAGGCAGGTCACTGCCCTTTCTAGGCCTCTGTTTTCTTCATCTACAAAATGAGGGAGCTGGACTTGATGAGCTCTAATGTCCCCCCCAGCTTTAAAGGCTGACTATGACATTTAACAGAAGGCAGCCTTTCTAAGTGCCAGTCTTTTCTCAGTAATTAAGTCAGGGTATCATACCCAGTACCTCTCTAATGCAGATAGCACTTCCAGGTGATCTCCAAGATCCCTGCTGCCTGAAGAGCCTAGACTAGGCACTGCTGGTGCTTTAAACAAATGCTCCTTTAAACAAGCCCCTTCTTTCAGTGTCAGGCTGGTCTTTAGCTGCAGAAGAAACTCCTCTAAACTTGATTTGCTTCCAATGAGCTGAAGTGTGTTTTGACTGATTACCTTTAACAAGCAGTTTGTCCCTCACAGACACTCTCCGTGTAGAGTCTGAGGCTGGGCCAGATGGGCGGGATCCTTTAAGGCCCTCATCCTTCTTCAATTTGCTCGCCAATGTGAGCATTACTGCTACCTTTACCCTGGAACAAAGAGAGAAGAAAAATTAGGTGACTGACCTTTAGTCAAACATGAAACATTTACAAGTTTCCTACAAAGGTGGGAGTGGTGGGCCTTGTTTAGACAGAGCACAAGGAGAACCCCAGTGGCCATAATGCAACCTCAAGAGACCTATACTAACCAATATGCAGTACATCCTAAAGGACCTCCTGGAAGGAGAATGGGCTTGTAACAGTCAGAAGGAGAGATTAGCGAAAGCCTGCCCATTGCCTCCCACCAGCATTACCACTGACCCTCTTGTCAGGGGCTCCATTCCTGTTACTACCTATCTGCTAAATGGACCCTCTATAAAGTGTCTACTTCGAGTGACAGCCCCCAAAGCAACCTCTCCCAACAGGAATAGAGTCATCCAGAGGTAATATCTAAGGACCTGTAATAGCAGTTTAAAAGGAAAGAGCTTCCCATTCACTAACAGGCCCATGTGACCCGCTTGAATCACTTGGAAGCTTAAGATCTGTGGTGGGAGGAGCTTGCTGAAGTAGTGGAACAGGAAGGGGGAGCATTATCAGGAGGAAGTGAGTGAGCTCAGTCAGGGCAGAGAAGAGAGAACACAGGCAGGCCAGGCTAGGCTAGGCTCAGGCTCCTGAGTGCTTGCTTGTGAGAAGACCTCAGCAGAGTGGAAGGAGGCTTGGGAATGGCTTTGCCTGCTGCGGTGGTCATGTTTTATTAACTTCTTGGTCACTGTGATGGACTTAGCTTTCTGGTATCTAAATAAATGTTTTTCTTCTGTCTTCTGTATGGAGAGTCTATTATATTTAGCAATTGAGAACTATACCAGCATATTCATAGTCACCACTAGTGCTGTGAATATTGCCTTGGCTATACAGGGCCTACCACATACAAACACAGCATACCTGGCAGAAGCTCTGGCTTCCACCCATATGCTGACACAAAGCTCTGAAGAGCTGCCAGGTGCACATGGAAAGGCAAATTTCAATCGAGGGAATCAGCAGGGTTAACACTCTATTTCCTCAGGGTAGCATGGAACCATTTTTACTTATATTGCTTTTGGCTACTTGGAAAGTGCTGAGGCACCATTCCCAGAAAGTCAAGCCCCATTGGTAGACAGAGTAGGGAGGGGCAGGGACAGCAGCAGGAAGCTAAGGCAGTGGCCCTAGCCCTGCTGGGTTCATTTTCAGCATCAGCAGGCAAGACTCCACAGAAGGCTTTTTACCGAAACAGGAAACTTAGAATGCTTCTCCGAGAAAACTTCGATCTAGGCCTTCATGAAGAATCACTTCCTATTTAAGGAAAACAGCTAAGGACAAGTGATAGGTTTTTCAGACATGGTGTTTCTTAAAGTTAAAGTATAACTAAGTACACTAAGTATAGTCTATCCTGTCTTCATATGAAATGACAACCAGGAGGGGAATTCTTTGTTGTAAAGTCCAAATTTTCATCATACTTTTTAGACAGAGGCAGGAAGAAGACACTTTACGAGTCAAGTGGATTGTGTGACAACTTTTACCTTGGCCACCTCCTTCTTCTCCCCTCCCCACTCCCTGAGGTTCTGGACAGCCCAGCACATCTGGAACCACACATGTGGCAGGCAGCTTAGTGGAGCAGACTTGTCAAGTGATAAACCAGAAGACAAAACCTACCACATACCTGTTTGTATAGTGATAAAAGGGAACTAAACTTACACAATGATACACTTTATCCAATTAAAATTTAGTACTGAGACTCAAAATCAAACTCCCTCAGGACTACTACTTCAGTGGCCATGAAACCATATTGAGATAGAGAACCTCCATCGGAAAAACAATTGCCTGAGAAAACGAGAGAAGCTGAAGTTCTTATGGGAAAGGCCCAAGGCACTGTCTGAAGGGATAATGAAATAAATAGCCTCAAATTTCTTGCAAGATGTCTATACTATCTGTCTCTACTTTTACCCTCTTAGTAATGAGTGCTCCCCAAAGCTCTTTCCTCCTGTAACTTAAACTGTCACCTCTAAGCAGATGATTCCCAAATCTTTATCAGGAGTCCTGACCTCTCTCCAAAATTCTATGATCATGTTTCCAAATGCTTCCTAAACATCCCTGAGAGGTGCCTGGGAGGGGAAGGAGCCAAGGTCTTAGAGGCAGGGGATCTGCCAGGGTTTAGATCCCAGCTCTGCAACCTGACTAGGTGCATCCCTTACTGGTCTGCTATATGATCACCTATAAAATAAGTGAGCTAGACAAAATGACCTCTAGACTCTATCAGCTCCAATGATTAAGCCCACCTTTGTGTTCCCTTTAAAATCTGATCATATTCCTAACAACTTCATATCTGTTGACAGACCTCTCAGAATCAGTCACACCGAAAACTGTGGTTATTTTTTACTCTCTTCCCACCCACACTTCCATCCCATTGACTATTCTGCCACTACCACCCCACTTCAGGCTCTCATAGCTTGCCTGGGCTATTAGAAAGACTCCTCTGTATCTCCCCTGATCCATCTTGCAGGTCACTCTATGTAGTAAGTAAGGCCTCTCTGATCACCAGCCTACTCAAAAACTCTCACCTTGAAACAGCTTGGGACTGGACTAGAACTTAATTCAATCCAACAGACATTCATCAAATACCTGCTTTGGAAGGCCTCCTGTTCCAGGCAATGGAGGGGAGAGATACTAAGTTTAGAGAAGGCCCTAGTCCACCTTAGGGGGAGAAGAGAACCCAGAGGATACATTATCTCAGGGCTTTGGGGACTTAGAAAACACAGTGTCATATGAGGTCAAAAGGAAAGATGGTTGTTTACAGGATCAGGGAAATCTTCCCAGAGAAATTGGCACTGAAGTTAGATCCATTGAAGGATGGGCAAAAGACAGTGCCTCTTTTAAAAAAAAAAAAGTCTTCTGTGACTTTCTGTTGCTTAAAGATTTAAGTCACTCTCTGTGTAGCATTCTGAGACCCTCTGCAGCCTGTGCCAGTCTACCTTGCTAGCTTTATCTTCTACAGCTGCTGACCTCCCTTATGCTCTATGAATACGTTTGACATCATTAAGCTCTTTTACCTTTGTTCATGCTATTCCTTGTACTTGGAATGCTCCCCTGATTCCTTGAAGGTTCTCTGGCTCCTGTTTGTAGTAAAGGAGATAACAACAGAAAAAAAATCCCAAAGAGAAAGAAGAGCCGAAAGTCAAAGTGGCTATCTGATGAGGCTTTACAGATAGCTGAGGAAAGAAGGCAAATGAAAGAGAAAGGAGGGCTTTCTTAAATTAATAATATGAAGAAATAGAAGAAAACAATCAAGTGGGAAAGATGGGATCTCCTTAAGAAAAGAAGAGTTATCAAGGGAAGGTTTCATGCCAAGATGGGCATGATAAACGACAACAATAGGAAGGGCTTACCAGAAGCAGAAAAGATGAAGAGGTGGCAAGAAGACACCAAGAATGATCTGATTTTACCATCGCCAATAACCACAAAGACATAGTCACTCATCAAGAGCCAGACATGCCAGAGAATGAAGTCCAGCAAGCCTCAGGACGCACTGCTAACAATAAGGTTGATGGAGGGCATGGGATTCCAGACGAACAATTTAAAACCCTAAAATATAACGCTGTTCAAGGGCCACACTTAAGATACAAGCAAATTTGGAAAACTTAACAGTGGTCACTGGAATGGGAAAGATCCATGTCCATTCCAATCCTAAAGAAGGGCAATGCCAAAGAATGTTCAAATTACCAAACATTTCATATACCAGCAAGGTTATGCCTAAGATTCTGCAAGCTAGGCTTCCGCAACATGTGAACCAGGAATTACCAGAAGAGTAGATTGGTTTTTGAAGAGGCAGAGAAACTAGGAACCAAACTGCCAACATTGGTTGGATTGTGGCAAAAACAAGTGAGTTCCAGAAAAATATTGCTTCATTGACTACACTAAAGCCCTTGACTGTGTGAATCACAACACAATATGGCAAGTCCTCAAAGAGATGGGAGTACCAGATCATCTTGTCTCCTGAGGAACCTATATATGGGTCAAGAAGCAACAGTAAGAACCAAGCGTGGAATAACTGATTGGTTCAAGATGGAAAGAGTATAGGCATCACCTTATTTATTTGACTCGTTGGCAGAAATGCCTACAAATGCCCACAGATCAAAAGCTAGAACTAAGGTTGCCAGGAAAAACACCAACAATCTCAGATAGGCAGATACCATTTTGATGGCAGAAAGTGAAAGGGATTAAGAATCCTCTTGATGAGGGTGAAAAAGAAGAGCGTGTAAAAGCTGGCTTGAAGCTTAACATTAAAAAAAACCAATAAAGATCACAGTAGCTGGTCCCATCACTTCCTGTCAAATAGAGGGAGAAGAAAAGGAAGCAATGTCAGATTTTATATTCTTAGGCTCAAAGATCACTGTAGACAGCAACTGTAGCCAAGAAATTAAAAGATGCTTGTTCCTTGGAAGGAAAACTATGACAAATCTGAACAGCATACTAAAAACCAGAGATATCTATCACCTTTCCAACAAAGGTTTGTACAGTCAAAGCTATGGTTTTTTTCCAGTAGCAACGTATGGTTGTGAGAGTTGGATTGTAAGGAAAGCTGAGTGCTGCAGAACTGATACTTCCAAATTGTGAAGCTGGAGAAGGCTTTTGAGAGTCCCTTGAAAATCAAGGAGATCAAATCAGTCAGCACTTAAAAGAAATTAATTCAGACTATTTATTTTAAGACCACAGTTTAAATACTTTAGCCACATAATGAATGAGAAGCCAGGATTCACTGGAAAAGACCCAAATGTTGGGAAAGATTGAAGGCAAAAGGAGAATGAGGTGGCAGAGGATGAGATGGATATCAGGGAAGCAACAAATATGAGCTTGGACAGACTCTGAGATATTGAGGGGGTGATGGAGAAGGGACTGGTGTGCTACGGTCCATGGGGACACAGAGTTGAACGTAAGTGAACAACAAGGAATCCACAAGGTAGAAAGGAATCAGGGGAGCATTCCAAGTACAAGGAATAGCATGAACAAAGGTAAAAGAGCTTAATGATGTCAAACATATTCACAGAGCATAAGGGAGGTCAGCAGCTATAGAAGATAAAGCTAGCAAGGTACACTGGTACAGACCGCAGAGGGTCTCAGAATGCTACACAGAGAGTGACTTCAATCTTTAGGCAACAGAAAGTCAAAGAAGACTTATTTTTAAAGAAGAATGTCATCAGAAGTAGGGGAGGTAGGGCTGAGGAAAGAGGCTATTCTGATGGTCCAGGTAGATGATGAGAAGAGTCTATTGGGGGTGGGAGGGAGTAGGAAAAGAAAGGAGGAAGCAGATACAAGAGATGTCGCAGAGGCTGTGATGGCTAGAGTTAAAGGACAGCAAAGAGTCAGACAACCACAAAGAACAAACACAGGAGACAAAGAGTATTGCCAGAGACAAAAGAATGGGAGGAGAAAGAGAAAAAAGAAAGCCAAGGGCAGACCCTGAAAAAACACCCAGCTCAAGATGACCAGACAAAGGAAAGTCAGCAAAGAATGTGAAGAATATGAGAAGCCAGTGAAAGTAGAGAAGCAATGGTCACAGAAGTCAGAGGAAACTAGAAGAAAGTAATGTTTCTGAAACTAAAGGGCGTGGACTTTCAACAGCCTCAAAGGTCTCAGAGAGTCCAAGCATAAAGATAAAATGTGCATTTTGCACCACTCCTCTTGCAAATTTTGTTAAACTAAAATGTTGTCTTCATATTAACCTCACCTGGCCAAAACCTGTCTCATGTGATGTGAAAATGTAGGAAGAGCCTTAAACATCCCTTAGATAAGAAGCAGAGAAGACTGTGAACCTTCCCTGACACCTGGGATATGGAAATCCTCTCTGTCAATCAGTCTATTTGTGAATACTCTGACTGTAGTTTAATCTGTAACCTCCAGTTAGTTTATCTATGACTCTAAGTTTGTTCCACCTTTATGAAACTGAATGAAGCAAAGGATTATGGCTCAATCTCTCTTCAACATTCATGGTGTAAAAGGAACAAAAAAGATCACAACATGTAAATGAATATTACTCAGATGTCACTCTGTGAGAGTACTTATGAGGTTCCTAATAGAGGTTCAGGGATTCTCTGAGGTCTGAATCTATGCTTGAGCTTAATACTAAAACATAGGTTTTTACCTCCATATTTCTGTGTTGTGATGAATACATATTTGACAGTAGTTACCCATCACATGAACTCAGAGGGAGACATTTCTCTCATAACAAAAGTGATGACCCAGACAAAATAGGCTGTAAGGTTGGAAAGCCTGGAGCTTTCACTTCAGAAGCTCTCTGTGGTATACAAAGGTACATTTACCTGGAGAATTTTGAAGGGGAAAACTCAGTCAGGCCATAAAGACCACTCCCTCCCCATCCCCCAAAAAATTTCCAAAAAGGATGGCAAATTGGTCTTCTATTTGTGTCCTGTGCACTTCCATTCTTTTGTATTTTGTTTTTTTGTCTCCTGCATTTGAATAATCAGTCTATTTAAACTTTGGGGACACTTAGTTTGGCAGCCACCCAGACATTCTGATGAGCAATGTGATTTATGTATCTAACAAGACATTTCCCCCCAAACTTTGTGCCCTGTTTGCCTTAATACCTTGTGGCACAACAGCACTCTTTGGGTAGAAATTGAGAAAAAAAAATTCTGCCCAATTTGAAGAACAGGCTGCCCAACAAATGGCCTTGTCACCCATCCCTACAGATGTTTTTGGACTTTGCTAATCTTGTGCAAGCGAGGAGTCAGGGTCCTGATCCCACTCCCAGCACCTCCCTAATTCTTCCCAGGAAAAGGGCTGGGAGAGGAATAAAAGGGAGCAAGTTTGGGGAGCTTACAAGAGTGGGGAAGATTATCCTCATGTCATTCCCTCGGTCTCAGTGCACCCTAGGAGATGACAAGTTCTAAAATTAAGATCTTGCATGAGTTTAAGTGAATTATAATAATGTTACACCTAGAGCAGCTCTCTCTGCTGTCAACGACATCTTTCACTTCTAATACTAAATTCTCCTTCCCAAGAAGCAGGTACTTACTTCCTTTGTCTTTCAGTGAGAGATAAGGAGAAACTGCAAGAGAATCTCTTGTCAGCCTTAATCCTAGTTAGACGGAGGGGCAGAGATGAGGAAAACCAACGAAGAAAGGAGTATGGCACTGTAACCTACCTGGGGCCTAAATATGTAACTGAAAGATATCCTTTTACTGCAAATTTCTAAATTACAGTGAGTGGTTTTGTAAATGCTGAAATATCTTGGTCAGCAGCTTTCTAAAAACAAAATTCCACTTAAGATTTCTTTTTTCAATCACTCTCCCTGGAAGGTGATAGAGTCACTCTTTTAGTAGGTGATTTCCCTATCATTCTCAGGGAGAATGTCAGAATGTCAGAATGCTGTCATACTATCATTATGTTTACGATTTCTACGTTTTAGGAGAGCTTCATGGGAACCCAGAAAAAGGGAGATGAAGATATAAGACTTCCACTGTAAATCTTTGAACAAAGCTAACTGAAAGCAGTGGGCCTAAAATTTGATGTGCTGGCATCTAAAGGTCCTTGGGGAAATTTCCATTTTTGAATATCATTTATGATTACAAATGCACATTTGATTTGATTTTACCCCACAACCAAATTAAGTGTCTAATTTAAAGCAAGTTGTATTCTCCCATTTGAATAATTGTGATGTTTGACAATCTATAGGTAGATCACACCTTAATGCAAGAGATTTAAGATTTGGCATTAAAGCAAAATATTTAGAAGCTTCATGAGTAAGAATTAAGTATAATTACTCTATGTTGGTTTCTGAATGTGATGAGTATAAAATGCCAAGTTGATAGATGGAGTGGCTTTCTATGTAAGATAATTTGAAAATGCACTCAAATCAAGTGATATTAGTTATTTGTCTGGCATTGAGTTTTGTTTTATATTTTAAAATTTCATAATATTGTTTATGCTATTGTCAGGCTTCTAATTTGATTTCTGGGGAAGATTTCATTGTATAAGAAATGCTATGAATTTGAAAATTTATACCTAGAAAGGGATGTAGTTGTCTCCTTCGGTAAATTAAACTTCTCTTTTAAACTTGAATTAGTGGTTTAGTGATAAACTAGGACCTGTCACAGTTGAAGTAAAAGGATGTAAGCTTATTTTATATAATTTTAAAAATCTGATTGGCTAAAAATTATAAAATTAAACCTGAAGCATGATTAAAATTACACTTTCAAGCCAATTTAGTCTCAACAGACCAGATATTTAAAGATTTTATTTTTGCCTTGGCGGTAAATATGCAATTCCTTAATATATGGATATGTGTCAGCTTGGAAGGTTATAGCTACCAGCGTTCTGAGTTCTGACTGAACTATCATCTGTTTACTGTATTGTGGTGACACTACAGAATGTGATTACTTTCTCAATTTCTAATGATTTATTTCTGTTCGAGGATGAATTTAAACTAGAAAGGATAAACCAGATAAGGGCTTGTATGTGCTTATTGTTCAGTTATTGCAATAATATGAGAAAAATAAGAATTATACCTTGCCCCAAGCTGGGATTGCCAAAGCCTGCTACTTGGGGATTGGATTTTGATACTGTTCTGAGTCTTGATTTCAGGTACGATCATCTGAGTTATCATTATGTAAATAGCCCACCATTCAAGGAAGGTGCCATGTGCTACTCAAAGAGAGTGTGAACTGCTACAGGTGAATGTCTGTGTGTAGGAAGGTTGAGAGAACAATCTTGGGTAGGTTGGAATCCTCTTCACTCAATTTCCCCATTGCTATTGCCTTTCTGAACAGGAAAATTTCTCACCTGGTAAATCCTGGGCCTGAATATGATACTCTGGGAATAATGTGGAACTTTGATTTATGTTTGGCTGTTCCAAAAACAAAGGTTAACCTATGACTCTTCCTAGGAATCAAAGCTAAGGAGGTTCCTGTTATGCTTATGTCAGGTTGGTCTGTGCCCCTGAAAGGACAGTCTTGACACTGTTATAACCATGTCCTTCCATCTTTCCCTCACAGCAAACTTCTACAAGTAGGGCAATGGATTGTAATTTTTTTTTTAAATGTTAGGATGTAAGTATGAAAGACCTTAATGTGTTTAATTTCACTATTATGAATTTCTTCACTATTTGTTTCAATTTTCTAGCCTAAAAAACTAGGTAAGTCTTTAGGCTTGCCATCTTTTTGTTAGTGATTATGCATTTATATGTAGAATCAGGTTGACCTACTGTTGTATCCAGTGTTTTCCAGTATTCACATCTACCTGTAGCAACATATGCAGAACTCTACCTGAAAATAGACCCAGGAGAGAGATTGACTTTTATAAATGAATGATAAAAGAATGATAATGCAGACCTTTGTATAAACAAAATGGGGGAACTGTTAGGGGAATATTTTATTGTCTTTTATTATTCAGGACTTACAATCCCTCTTCTTGCAAATTTTGGTTTGTCTTCATATTAACCTCATCTGACCAAAACCTGTCACATGGGATGTGAAAATTTACAAAAGTCCTTAAATATCCCTTAGATAAGAAGTCAGAGGAGGAATCTCTACTGTCCTCTTTCTCATTCAACTACTTATGAGTCCTCTGTAGTTCAATCTATAACCTCTGTTTAGTGTACCTATGGAGTTTGTTGGACAAGGTTTGTTTCCTTAGGGTAAATATGAGATTATGACTCTGTATGTCTAAGTTTATTCCACTTTTATGACACTGAAGGAAGCATGGGATTATAGATTATATAAATGAATGACTTCTCCATCACTCTGACATCATTTTGCCTGTAAGAGAGCTGGTGAGACTCCTAGTAGAGGTTCAGGGATTCTCTGAGGCCTGAACCTATGCTTGGGCATAACAATGTTACCTCCACACATTTCTGTTGTGGTGAATACATATTTGGCACCAGCTACCCAACACATGAACTGAGAGAGGGGCTATTTCTCCACTAACACAATCAGCTGATCCACAAGCAAGAACAAGGGCTGGTGAAGGAGGCATTGGACCCTGGCAAAACTGAACTACCTGCTATGTATATTTTTAGTTCCTTACAGCATGGCATACAGGCAGCTTTGTAGTCAGGACAACCTTGTTTCAAGTCCACACTGTCACATATTCTGGCAGTGATAGCCTGGGCAAGTAAATGGACCTTTGCAGAGGACCAGGCATCTCTCAAAGGTTGTAAGACACAGAAGAGTTGCTGGGGAGCATTAGCAGAGGGAATTTTCTCATCATGAGCACTTCATATACTAACAAAGTCAAAGACCCGGAGCAAAAAAACCTCAAGCACTTTTGCTCACTTTTTCCTATCCCTAGCCAATGTGCAATCCTGACCCAGAAGATAATCTAATCACATCCTTGGGCATTACATTTCTTTCTTTCTTTTTTTTAAAATTTATTTATTTATTTAATTTTTTTACATTCATTTTCACAAATTTTTGGGTTCCAAATTTTCTCCCCTTTTATCCCCTCCCCCCACCCCAATACCCCAAGCAATCTAATTTTCCCTATCTCCAATCTGCTCTTTCTTCTGTCATCTCTCCCTTCTCTTGTCTCCATCTTCTCTTTTCTCCTGTAGGGCCAGATGACTTTCTATTCCTCCTTAACTGTATGTCTTCTTTCCTAGTTGCAACAACAATACTAAACAGTTGTTCCTAAAACTTTGAGTTCCAAATTCTCCTCATCCCTCCCTCCCCACCCATTCCCTTTGGGACAGCAGGCAATTCAATATAGGCCATATCTGTGTAGTTTTGCCAATGACCTCCCTGATAGTCGTGTTGTGTAAGACTAACTGGATTACCATCCCTCCTAACCTGCCCCTCATTGTTTCTCTTCTGTCTTTTGATCCTGTCCCTCCCCAAGTGTTGACTTCAAATTGCTCCCTCCTCCCTTTGCCCTCCCTTCCATCATCCCCCTCCTTGCAATATCTCTTTCTCCCCCACTTTCTTATACTGTAAGATAGGTTTTCATACCAAAATGAGTGTGCATTTCACTCCTTCGTTTAGTCAAATGTGATGCGGGTAAACTTCTTGTTTTTTTTTTTTTCTCACCTCTCCTCTTTTTCGCTCCACTAAGAAAAACTCCTACCTGCCTCTTAAATGACATATAGTTACCCCCTTCCCTTTCCCTCTCTTTCCTCCCCCTACATTTCTCTCTCACCATTTGCCCTAGTTTCTTTTAAGGTATGGTCCCATCCTATTCAGTTCAATCTGTGCTCTCTATCTCTGTATGTGTGTGCATGTGTGTATGTGTGTGCATGCGTGTACATGTGCATGTGTGGTCCCACCAACTACCCAGATACTGAAAAGTTTTAAGAGTTACAAATATTGTCTTTCCATGTAGGAATGTAAACAGTTCACTCATGGTAAGTCCCTTAAGACTTCTCTTTGCTGTTTACTTTTTCATGCTTCTTCTCATTCTTGTGTTTGAAAGTCAAATTTTCTTTTCAGCTCTGGTTTTTTCATCAAGAATGACTGAAAGTCCTCTGTTTCATTGAAAGACCATATTTTCCCTTGAAGTATTATACTCAGTTTAGCTGGGTAGGTGATTCTTGGTTTGAGTCCTAGTTCCTTTGCCTTCTGGAATATCCTATTCCACACCCTTCGATCCCTTAATGTAGAAGCTGCTAGATCTTGGGTTATCCTGATTGTATTTCCACAGTACTGGAATTGTTTCTTTCTAGCTGCTTGTAAGATTTTTTCCTTGAGCTGGGAGTTCTGGAATTTGGCCACAATGTTCCTAGGAGTTTCTCTTTTTGGATCTCTTTCAGGTGGTGATCGATGGATTCTTTCAATACTTATTTTGTCCTCTGGTTCTAGAATGTCAGGGCAGTTTTCCTTGATAATTTCATGGAAGATGATGTCTAGGCTCTTTTTTTGATCATGACTTTCAGGTAGTCCCATAATTTTTAAATTGTCTCTCCTGGATCTATTTTCCAGGTCAGTTGTTTTTCCCATGAGATATTTCACATTCTCTTCCATTTTTTCGTTCTTTTGGTTTTGTTTGGTGATTTCTTGGTTTCTCATAAAGTCATTAGACTCCATCTGTTCCATTCTAATCTTGAGAGAACTATTAAATTCAGTGAGCTTTTGAGCCTCTTTTTCCATTTGGCTCATTCTGCTTTTGAAAGCATTCTTCTCCTCATTGGCTTTTTGAACCTCCTTTGCCAATTGGGTGAGCCTATTTTTCAAGGTGTTAATTTCCTCAGCATTTTTTTGGGTCTCCTTTACCAAGGTATTGACCTGTTTTTCATACTTTTGTTGCATCTCTGACATTTCTCTTCCCAGTTTTTCCTCCACCTGTCTAACTTGCTTTTCAAAATCTTTTTTGAGCTCTTCCAGGGCCTGAGCCCACCCACCACCCCCCTGGGGTGTCTGGGGTACTGAGGCCCCGCCCTCCACGTCTTTCCCTGATGGCAAGGATACATCGTCGTCATCAGATCCGAAGGTCGGGATCATTTGCATTTGTTGGAAAAAACTCTCTAAAGTCTTATTTTTCTTCCCTTTTCTAGGCATTTTCCCAGCCAGTTACTTGACTTCTGAGATTCCTTTCCACCCCCGCCTAGATCCGCCCAGCTAGTGCTTGGCCTCTGAGATTTAAATGGGCTTTCCTCCTGCCGGCTGTCAATCAGTGAGCTTTAGTTCAGGTGCTGGGGTGGGGCCAGGGCCGCCTCCGAGACTCTGATCCCTCGGGGGCTTTATGCAGAGACTTTCAGGAATGGAATGGGTGGGGGCGGGGTGGGAGGCCCGCCTCCCAAATCCTGCTCCCTTGGGGGCTTTAAGCAGAAGCCTTCAGTAACAGAGCGGGGTGGGGGCAGGGCCGTCTCCCAGGCTCAGCTCTGTCCGGTTTTATGCAGGAAATCTTCCGTAATGAAGATCCTGCCTGCTGTTGGGGGATTCCTGAGTCTTGGGCCGCTGCCGCCTCAGCCGCCGCCCACACCTCTGCCTCTGCCGCTTCCTGCCCCCGTCCCCGCCGCTGCCCGCCGCCGCTGCTTCCTCCCGAGGGGGCCCGCGTCACGGAGACGCCCCGCTTCCCCTCTCCTTCAGCCTGGCCTTCTTTCTCACTGACCTGTAGCTTCTGTGGGCAGAGGGACTTTCCCGGCTGCTGGAGCTTCCGTCTCTGAAGCCTGCTCAGATCAGCTTCTCTGGGGCCTTGGCCAGGGCAGCGCTGGGGGTCGGGTCCACTTTCCGGGGCGCGCCCGACCCTGGGGACGGGTCTTCAGAGCTCCCTGGAACGGAAATCTCTTCCACTCTGCTTCTGCACACCTTGTATTCACCCAGAAGCTATGGGGGACTCTTTTTACATTAATTCTATGGGCTTTGGTTTCGGAGCTCGTAAACGTGCGTCCTTCTACTCCGCCATCTTGGCTCCGCCTGGGCATTACATTTCAAACCACAATCAGCCTCCTGGAAATCCAGATTATCCCACTGCCTCCTCTCACCCCATCATATCCTCTTATCAGCGAGATTCTTCTTAAGTAAAACAACCCTGTTATCTATAACTAGACTCTTCCACCCCACTTCCATTTCCTTTTCCTACAGTCCTGGGCCTGGAATCAGCAAGACCTGACTTCAGATCTGGCCTCAGACACTTACTAGCTATGTGACCTTCGGCATATCATTTAACCTGTTTGCCTCAATTTTCTCATCTGTAAAATGGGGATGATAATAGCCCTTCTCTCACAAGGTTGGTGATCAAAAGAGATGATAAATTACAAATTAAATTATAACTAAATTATCAAGAGCTGAGCACAGTGTCTGGCACACAGAAGGTTCTATGTGAATGTTAGTTACTATTACTGATAAAGATGTCCATCTTTCTCCAAGCTAAGCCATCTTCTAGAAAACACTGTTCAATCTAACACTTCTTTGCCTTCATTCTTTCACAAATCCCCCACCAGCAGGAGGCCACAATGCACTGAGATGAGAATTCCTGCCTTCCACAAACTTCTATCTACCACCTATCCTGCCTCTATTTCAAGCCCAAACAATCTAAAAACCAACAAACAAAATCTTGAGTATTTAGTATCTGCAAACAAATACATCCTGGCTGTCTCTGTTCTGTGTCTTGAGCTCCTGGAGGTCAGGTATAAATCTCTGTATATTGTTAAGTCAACTTCTCATTTATATCGACTAATGCAGCTATTGATGTGTACACGTCACCAACAGAAAACCCATGGTGGGCAAGGAAGGTTTTAAATCATAGCCATGGAACATACAAAAAACATCTACTCTTCTTCCCCTATTTATGTAGAAAGATCGTCCCTTTTCCTTCAGTGACTCTAGAGTTAATGGGGATGTGTAGAGGACTTCTTAAATGACATCTCTTTATTAAAAACCTAAAATTGACCTAAAGCAGATAAAAGCACACTGAAGTATCCTAAGGAGGAGAAAGTTCCCAGAATATCGGGACATTAGTAAGATCGTACACACTTTCCAAGATACAAGAGTTAGGAGGAAGTAGGCGTATGGAAATGGAAGGCAGTTTTTCAAAGTCCTCGCTGTTTGGTCTTCAATGGCCCCAAGCAGGCTGTTCCCTAAGTCATAGCCAGGCCACGACTACTCTAGCTGAAATGGCCAATGGCAGAACACCTTCCAGTTCAAGTTTTTAGTAGTAGCTGCTCTTGAAAGTACTTGACTTTGAACACAAACATAACAAGGACTCCATTCCATCTGAAAACAGACTTCATATTCATTTGGACTGAATCAGAATTGACAGTGAGGAAAGTTCAAGCTTCTCTCTGGATGTTCCAGTGTCCCAGGCTGTGCCCTGAATTCCAAAAGACAGGTAGTATTCAGCCAACCTTTCCTTTTCCCAGATTTATCTCCAGACTTCTGCCACGTGGAAATGTCTTAATGTCAAAGAAGAGGTGGGCCTGCAGGATGGCATTGAACAGAAGTCTAAAACTATACTTTCAATCACTCAATCAGGAAACAATTATCAAGCATCTATTATATGCCAGTGGGGCAGTGGATAGAGCACTGGGCCTGGAGTCAGGAAGATAGAAGATCAAACCTTGGCTCAGACATTTGCTAGCTGTGTAACCCTGGGCAAGTTACTTATCCCCTATTTGTCTCAGTTCCTCATGTGTAAAATGGGGATATACTGGAGAAGGAAATGGCAAACCACTGCAGTATCTAAGCCAAGAATACCCCATGGACATAGTCCAAGGGTTAACAAAGAGTAGGACAGAATTGAATGACCCACTAAACAACAAATGGGCAGGGCACTCAGCTAGGCAACTAGAAATACAAATACAAAAGTGAGGCAGCCCCTGCCCTGAAGGTGCTCACTTTCTCTAGGGTGTGTGTGTGTGTGTGGGGGTGGTGGTGGAAGTAAGTACAGAATAAATACAATATAAAAGTATATACACTGATAATGTGTGACATTAACAAGCACAACTGAGTTCAGAAAACAGGAGGCACTTGAACTAAGCCTTAATAGAGCCGAGATGAGGAGGGAAAGCATTCCAGTGACAGGGAGCCACCTGGGTAAAGGCATGGAAATCGGAGGTATAACATTCTAGCCTGGCTGAAAGGGATGTGCATGAAAGAATAAAACACAAGCAGCCTGGAGGTAGGCGGGCTGAACTGTGAAGGGCTTTAAAGGTGAAACTCAGGGGTTTGTACTTAAACTAAAAGGCAACCATCAGGGAGCCCCTAGGGCTTCTGCTCCCCCTCCCCCCAATCCTTGGGTAGCTCATCAGATAAAATGGGCATGGGGGCAGATCATGGGCCCTCCCCACCTTCTCATCCCATATCATTCTAGTCCAAGTTCTCCACAGAGGATCTACCCACTGTGTGTGAGAGGAAGACTTCCTTTACCTCCTTCTAAGAGAACAAAACATATACTCTCCAAACGTACTCAAACCCCTTGAAAGCTGTATGAGATCACCTCCTTGGGCCAGAGTCACTGTAATAAATTAGAGGCCCCAAGGCAGACCTTCAGCTTGCTGCTGAATCACAACTCCAAATCTTATTAAGAACAAAAGTGCAGTTAAATGACAAAGTATTTTCAACACATCACCTTTATGAGAAAGGCAGCATAAACATTATGACATAGATTATGGCTTCTTAAACTTTTTCCACTGGCGACCCCTTCAGCACTGAGGCTCAAAGAGACAAAATGACTTGTCCACAGTCATACAGCAAATGGGTTTTCAAGCTTGAACTCAAAGCCAGACTTTATTTATAGCACCTCACCCAGGACCTGGCACATAAGATATTAACAAATGCTGCCCAATTAATATTCTGACTTTAAATCTAATGGTCTTTCCACTACTCTGTGATATCTCTATAAAATAGGGGTAAAAAACCAGATGCCTCCCTAATACGATTCAACGAGCATTCTTCAGGGGGGTCTCTTTTTTGGAAGGCTGGGGGAGCTGCTGCTCCATGTGGGTTGTTCGCACCAGCCACTCTCTGGGAAGGATTATTCGGCAGCACATCTGTGCCTGGTCTTTGATGCTTCATAGAGACTTCAGCCTCAGTTCCTCCACTGGGAGTAGCTTCAGTAAGTGGACCACAGGGAGCCATTAGGCACGTGCCAAAAATAACACATCAACTGACATTGATTAATAAAAAGCTATTACACTGGCAAGCCACAAGAATCCAAATTGAATGACATCATTTTTCAGCAAATAAAGCAGAGCACGCCTTAAAATCTTAGTGCCAAGAGACTCAAGATCTCCTTCAGACTGAAAATGGTCTAATGACAGACTGTCTGTGAAAAGGAAGAATTGTGAAATAAACAGCATAAACTGGGCCCCTTCTCAGATTCCCCTCAAAACCGTGTTAGAATGGATAATGACAACTCGCAAATAATCCCAAATGTGATTCTTGCTCCAGGAAGACTTAATACAAAAGATGAAGGAATGCCCAAAAGAGAGACGTAATTGATCATTCTTTACACCATGTTGTTTTCCTATAGTTCTTGGAATTAAGGAAGGATAAAGTGCAAAAGAAAACAAAGGGAGCTTACAAAGACCTCTTTTCTCCCTTTCCCACTCACAAAAGGCTATTAACTAGAAATAGTTTTATTAACTATAAAAATCTATTAACTAGTAATAAGAATTCTGGCTCATTGTGTCCTACAGCATCCTGGTGGCAGCAGTCTGCTCTTCTCAGAATGATGATTCTGAATGCACAAAATGAAACGCACAAAAGGGAACCATTTCTATTAAAATAGTTATCCAAATAAATATATTTTTGAAGTTCCTAGGCCCTAGGCTAAGGTTCTTTGCTCTAGAAAAATAATGTCTAAAGAAAGCATAATGCACACTAGTGATCTCCTTTACTAGAAAGCACACGCATTTGAATTAGGGGCATGATCAAAGGAGTAAAAGCTCATGTGCTTCTGAAAATATGTGAAAGCTTCTTTTATTGTTTAAACCAAAAATATTAAGAAATATTTCCCCAGTATAAAATCCTTTACAAGAAGAAAGCTTGGGGACTTACTGACTGGAAGTGTTTCTTTGGCCAGAGAGACTCTGGGAAGCAAGTAACAAGTCCCTGGCTAAAACCTGGAATCTGATACTTCCCTCTCTGGTAACTGTGCAAGTATGTAATGGTCAGACACTTTGGAAGCATGTCTGTTGATTTTCAATTTCTCTGTACTTTCTCTGAAATTTTGATTTTGATTTTCTCTGATACCTGTACTTCATTAAAGTGATTGTTAATTCCTCAAAAAAAAAAAAAAGCTCTATCAGTATTTAATTGAACTTCTCAGGAGAAACAGCGCCCTCCACTAAAGCCCTTTCTCCTTCCTTCAGCCCTTTCTCCTTCCTTTTAGAAAAGTGCATTAAAAAATCAAGAGCCAATGCTGAGGCTCAGGAAAAGAATGGAACCAGGCCTAGAACAGGAGATAGCCTTCCACCAGTCCCAGTGGGTATGAGGACAGCAATCCAAGGGGGAAGGTCTCTAGAATTCTTCAGGTCACCTTCTGAGGAGTGGCTGTAAAGGGATTAAGTGATTTTAGGAAAGTGATTTTTTTTCTGTTCACTTGCACAACAGGTAAACTGAGACTAATCCTGAGCTATCTAATCGTGTTTTATTATATTCTTATATTTTCCTTGTTTAAGAATTCTATAAAATGACTGTGGCAGGGCAGAGCCAAGATGGCAGAGTAGAAAGATGAACCTGTAGAAGCTCCCTGACATAGCCCATAAAATACCTGTAAAAAATCACTCTAAACAAATTCTAGAGCAGCAGAAGCCACAAAATGACAGAGAAAAGGAGATTTCCAGCCCAGGACAGCCTGGAAGGCTGAAAGGTCTATCACACAAGGCACAGAGTGGAGCATAACCCAACGTGGAATGTACGGGGCAGCAGGGACAGGACCTGGAACAGGCTTCAGGGAGTCACCGGTAGCAGCAATTCCCAGATTGCTCAATCCACAAATGCCACAGGTAGCTTCAATTCCCAGATTGCTCAACCCACAAATGCCACAGGTAGCTTCAGAGATCAGTGGGAGGGCTCTTTCGCCCAGGAGAGGGTAGCACGGTTTAGATCACTGGCAGCAGCCTCTGAGGCAGCAGCCTCTGCAGCGGCTGTGGCCATTTTTGGAGCCCTCCACCTAAAGCCCTGGGGGAATTGAGTAGCTGATCTGAATCTCAGCCCTGAGCTTGGCTCTGGAGTGAGGAGGAACACTGGTGTGGTGGAGCTGGAGGCTGTTGTGGAGAGGGAATTCTACTCATAGATTCTGGACAGAAAACTTTGTGTTTGCTCCCAGACCAGTGTGCAGGCCAGGAGCCAAGTAAATTCCTCTCCCTTGGTTGTGCCACCTTGGAGGAACTGAGAACTTAGAGGTCCCCAGAGTATACCCTCCTCTTGACAAAGGACAAAGTCAAGTAACTGGCTGGGAAAATGCCAAAAAAAAAAAGGGAGAAAGAATAAGACTATAGAAGGTTACTTTCTTGGTGAACAGGTCTTTTCTTCTATCCTTTCAGATGAAGAACAATGCATACCATCAGAGGAAATCAAGGTTTCTGCATCCAAACTTCCAAAATAAATATGTGATGGTCTCAGACCATGGAAGAGCTCAAAAAGGATTTCGAAAATCAAGTAAGAGA
The DNA here is from genome assembly GCA_023548195.1 of Bettongia penicillata ogilbyi. Lineage (NCBI taxonomy): Eukaryota > Metazoa > Chordata > Mammalia > Diprotodontia > Potoroidae > Bettongia > Bettongia penicillata. Next base: position 13,420,371 of record JAJHZJ010000134.1, on the reverse strand, counting down.
GGTGAAGGAAAAACTGGGAAGAGAAATGAGAGTAATGCAAGAAAATCATGAAAAGCAAGTCAACAATTTGCTAAAGGAGACCCCAAAAAATGCTGAAGAAAATAACACCTTTAAAAATTGGCTAACTCAATTGACAAGAGAGGTTCAAAAAGCCAATGAGGAGAAGAATGCTTTAAAAAGCAGAATCAGTCAAATGGAAAAGGAGGTTCAAAAGCTCACTGAAGGAAATAGTTCTTTAAAAAACAGAATGAAGCAGATGGAAGCTAATGACTTTATGAGAAACCAAGAAATTACAAAACAAAACCCAAGAAATGAAAAAACAGAAGATAATGTGAAATATCTCATTGAAAAAACAACTGACCTGGAAAATAGATCCAGGAGAGACAATTTAAAAATTATGGGACTACCTGAAAATCATGATCGAAAAAAGAGCCTAGCCATCATCTTTCATGAAATTATCAAGGAAAACTGCCCTGATAGTCTAGAACGAGAGGACAAAGTAAATATTGAAAGAATCTACCGATCACCTCCTGAAAGAGATCCAAAAAGAGAAACTCCTAGGAATATTGTAGCCAAATTCCTGAGTTCCTAGATCAAAGGAGAAAATATTGCAAGCAGCTAGAAAGAAACAATTTGAGTATGTGGAAATACAATCAGGATAACATTGAAGGGCTTGGAATATGACATTCCAGAAGTCAAAGGAACTAGGAGTAAAACCAAGAATCAACTACCTAGCAAAACTGAGTATAATACTTCAAGGGAAAAAATGATCATTCAATGAAATAGAGGACTTTCAAGCATTCCTGATGAAAAGACCAGAACTGAAGAGAAAATTTCACTTTCAAACACAAGAATCAAGAGAAGCATGAAAAGGTTAACAGGAAAGAGAAATCATAAAGGACTTTCTAAAGTTGAACTGTTTACATTCCTACATGGAAGGATAATATTTGTAACTCTTGAGACTTTTCTCAGTATTTGGGCAGTTGGAGGGATTATACACACACACAGAGCACAGGGTGAGCTGAATAAGAAGGGATGATATATAAAAAAATAAAATTAAGGGGCGAGAGAGGGAGAAATGAAATAGGGCAAATTATCTCTCATAAAAGAGGCAAGAAAAAACTTTTTCAATGGAGGAGAAAAGGGAGGAGGTAAGAGGAAAAAAGTGAAGTTTACTCTCTTCACATTTGACTTAAGGAGGGAATAACATGCTCACTCAATTTGGTATGAAAATTCTATCTTACACTACAAGAATGTAGGGGAGAAGGGGACAAGTGGGTTGGTTGGGATGATAGAAGGGAGGGCAAATGGGAGGAGGGAGTAATTAGATGTAAACACCTTTGGGGAGGGACAAGGTCAAAAGTGAGAATAGAATAAATGGGGGGCAGGATAGGATGGAGGGAAATATGGTTAGTCTTACACAACATGACTATTATGGAAGTCTTTTGCAAAACTAGACATATATAACCTATATTGAATTGCTTGCCTTCTCAGTGGGGATGGGTAGGAAGAGAGGAAAGGAGAGAAGTCGGAATTCAAAATATTAGGAACAAATGTTGAGAACTGTTTCTGCATACAACTGGGAAATAAGAAATACAGGTAATGGGGTACAGAAATCTATCTTGCCCTACAAGAAAAAAGAGAAGATGGTGATAAAGGAAGGGAGGGATGTGATAGAAGGGAGGACATATTGAGGGAAGGCATAATCAGAAGGCAAGGTGTTACTGGGTGGGGGGAGGGGAGAGATGGGGAGAAAATTTGGAACTCAAAATTTTGTGAAAATGAATGCTGAAAACTAAAAATCAATAAACTTAAAAAAAAAGAATTCTATAAACTATTACTTTGAAATGACTTGTGTTAAAGAAAGATGGCCTGGGGCATAAGAAGGCTCTTGCTAGCTTGGACAATTCTCTCATGGCAGAAGAATGCTTGGATTTGAATGATGACAGATAAAACTTGTTTCTGGTAGATTTGTACTGACAATACAAAGTACACTCCCATTCCCATATCTTCTTAAAGCAAACCTATCATATCAAGAATAACTTGCAATTGGAAGGATAGAGGACAACTAAGAAACTGCACAAACATTAAGCCTATTATATTCCAGGTACCTAGGCAGGTGCTGCTGGGATTATACAGAAAATAACCTTACAATCAAATAGAGCTACGATTTATACAGATATATGAAGGATACAAATCACCTGTCACCTGGACAACTTAACTGCCTTCTGGCTCAGCTTCCAGTCTCAAGTCTCTCTCCACTGCAATACATCTTTCTAAAACACGGGTCTGACCCCAAGTCAATTTACTCTGGTGACTCAAGGCAGCCATGCAACCTAGAGGCTGTTCCTCACACACAATGTGCCATCTCATCTCTGTGTCTTAGCAGTGACTGCCCCACCCCCCAAGTATGGAATGCTCTCCCTCCTTAGCTTTGCTTTCCTGCAAGAATCAGCCCAAAAGAACAAAGAGGGCAAACAATGGAACAGCCGAGGGAGAATGAGAAACAACATAACTCAATAATCTAGTGTTTGATAAAGAGAAAATCAATTTATCTAGGGAAAAACTTCCTATTTTGATAAAAACAAAAACTGTTGGGAAAGCTGGAAAGCAATCTGGAAGAATCTAGACTTATACCAACATCTCACTCAAGATTCTCCAATACATTCTAAATGGATACACAATCTTGATCTCAAAGATCATACCATGAGAAAATTAGAAAAGAAACAGCTCTCTATATGCCTCTCACAGCTATGAATAAGAGATATATTCTTAAACCAGCAAGAGATAGAAGTAAACACAAAGATAAAACTGATAAACTCTGATTACATGAACTGAAAAAGTTTCTGCAGACAAAACTGATGCATCTAGGACAAGAAGAAAAAAAAAATCTCTGTATCAAATTTTTTTGATGAAGGTTCCATATCTAAGATACATAAGCTGTTAAACACACACACACACACACACACACACAAATAAGAATGAAAGACATTCCCCATTAAATGAATGCTCAATGGATATGAACAAAAAATTCTCAAAAGAAGAATTTCAAAGTGTTGTCAAAGTACTGACAACATAAAAATGCTCCAATTCATTAATAATAAAAGAAATGTAAATCAAAACAACCCAAAGTTTCACCTGACACCCAACAAATCGGCAAAAATGGTGATGTCAATGTTGGATGGGGTGTGGGAAGACAGACATACTAGTACGTTGTTGGTAGAGCTGTGAGATAGTATAACCATTTTGGAAAGCAATTTGGAATTATGTAAAATAAGTGATTAAAATGCAAAGATGATTCCACATACCACTGGTACATGGAATGTGTGCATGTTCACGGACAGCATGAAATTCAATAGATCTGAAAGTTTAACAGCTCTTGTTGCAAGAGAACTCAGCAGATACCGCATCCTAAGAGTAGCCCCAGGCTGTTAAATGAAGTCTAGCTTACCAAAGCTGGAGTGTGATACACCTTTTTTCCTGGAGTAGTCACAGAGATGGGGAGCTCCCATGAAGCTGGTCTAAATTTTGCAAACGAACCTAATCTAGTCAACAAGCTTGTTTGCCTTCCAAAAGGAGTGAATCACAGGCTCATGGCAATGACATTGCCACTTGCAGGAAAGTGTCATGCCATCGTCATCAGTGCATATGCTCCCACCATGATGAATCCTGATGAGATCAAAGAAAAGTTTTATGAAGACCTGGAGACTGTTATCATCAATGTACCAAAAAGAGGACAAGTTTGTGATTCTGGGAAACTTCAACACCAGAGTAGCCACAGACTATCAGACATGGCAGGGAATCATTCGGAGGAATGGAGTTGGAAATAGCAACAGTCATTTACTACTGAAGACTTGGGAATCTCACAACCTCATAACCAACACTATCTTCTGTTTATCTAAATATTAAAATTTCATGGATGCACCCTTGCAGGAGACATTGGCATTTAATAGACCATGTCATTTTAAGGAGAAGAGACAGAATGTGAGAGTGACAAGGCCATATATGGCACACAGTGCTGGACTGATCATAGAATTATGCTAAGAAACATTCACATTCAACAAAAGCAGCAGCCCCAAGGCAAGATGATTACCTCAAGACTTAGTGTCAACAGATTAGAGCAGCAAAACAGTTTGTTGCAAATTTCGAAGAAAATGTTTGGCAACAGTGGAGTAGAAAAGAAGTGGGCAGCTTTCAGAGACTGGATGTACAGCACCACATCATGACACAAACATCAAGATGGGTTTGGTGAAAATGATGGGAAAATTCAGAATCTGCTAAATGAAAAATAATGAAAACTCCACGAGGCTTACCAGCAGGATAGTTCTTCTACATCTAAGATGGCAGCATTTAACTCCATTAAAATTGCAAGCAAAGCTTAGAGAGATTCAGGATTCGTGGCTCCATAAGGCAGATGAAATTCAGTTTTACACTAACAGTAACAATCCAAAGAGTTTTTATGATGCCCTGATGGCTATTTATGGGCCAAAGACATATGGGGTGAACTTCAAATACTCAGCAGTGATGGAGCCACATTGATAAGTGATAAGGATATGATCTTGGAAAGATGGCCTGAACACTTCCATAGTGTTCTCAACAGACCATGATAAACCAATACTGAAGCCACTGACCACATACCTCAGGCTAAAGTCAATCCCTCTCTACCCAAACTTCTAACTGAAGAACAGGTTTTGAACATCACTAGACTCCTCTTGTGTGGCAAAGTGCCCAGTACAGATTTTATTTCAGCTGAGATTTACAAGGTAAGAGGGTCTACTGCTCACAAAAAAGCTGACTGAAATCTTCCAAAGTATATGGAAAGAGGAGGTTATCCCCCAGGAATTCAAGGATGCCTCCACTGGTTGTCCTGTAACAATCACAGAGCGGGGGAGGGGTCCTCTCTTAGTCTTCATTGTTGGCAAGATTCTTGTCAGACTCTGCCTTAACCCTTGAAGATGGTCACCTACTGGAGAGCCAGTATGGGAACAGTTTAGATGGTGTTTGCTGCCCAACAAATCCAAAAGAAATGCTAGGATCAGAATAGAAGTCTGAACACAACATTCATTGATCTGACCAAGACCTTTGATACTGTCAGTCATGAAGGCTTATGGAAAATCATGGCAAAATGTTGTTGCCAGAGAAGTTCATAAGTATAGTAGGCAGTTTCATGATGATATGCTTGCACAGGATAATCGATGATGCTTTCATGCTTTCCTAGTCACCAATGTAGTGAAGCAGGGTTGTAGGATTGCTCCCATGTATTTCAGCATGATATTTTCAGTGATACTGTTGGATACCTTCATCAAGGATGAAAATGGCATCAAGGTCAGTTACCACATTGATAGTAAATTATTTAACTTGAAAAGGTTACAAGCCAAGACTAAAGTGGAGAGAGAGTGGTGCATGATGTTTTTGTTTGCAGATGATTAATGCACTCAATGCAGCCTCTGAGGTGGAGATGCAGCAGAGAACAGTTCAATTCTCTACTGCTTGTACCAATTTTGGGCTGACAATTAACACCAAGAAAACAGCAAATGAAGAACTTCTGAATTCTGTGAATAAGTTCACTTCTCTTGGCAGTATACTTCCCAGGGATGTATACACAGATAATGAGGTTGATGCACACATTGTCAGAGTTGGCTCAGTGTTTCAGAGGCTCCAAGGGAAAATGTGGGAAAGAAGAGGTATTAGGCTGCCTACCAAACTGAAGATCTACAGGGCTGTTGTGGTGACATCATTGTTATATGCCTGGGATACCAGACATTGAGGTCCTTTCTTGTGGTAAAATACCAAGCATTCAAACTCTACTGCAGAGAGCAGAACTCTAATGGGCTGGCCACATTATTTGAATGCCAAACATACACTTGCCTAAAAGACTATTTTACAGAGAAATCACACTAGGCAAGCACTCCCTGGGAGGGAGGTCAGAAGAAGTAACACAAGGACACTCTGAAGGTCTCTCTGAAGAACTCTGGAATCGACTGTGAGACATCAAAGAAGCTCCTGTGCTCCATAAGCAAAGCAGAATTGTGGCAGCTCCAAGGAAACATGAGATGCACAAATGGAGACACATCCACTCCGAGTGCCTGACTTGTGGACAGCCTTCTGAGCTCATTCTGGTCTGATCGGTCACAGTCGGCCACAATGGACAGTGATGTCCTTTTGGTCCTCTTCAAGCAAAGAAAACAACCAACAAGCAGTAATTTCATGTTCACTTTGTCATGATGAGAACTCCCTGAGAGCAGAGGTTGTCCTTGCCTTTCTCGTATCCCAGCACTAAGCACAGTACATTTAATAAATGCTTACTAACACAAATAAGAATGATACAAAGTAGGTTGGTTGTTTGTCCTTCGGTCTAGAAGAGGACCATGACATGCAAGTGAATTAGATTTAAGTAAGACAAGGGATTTTCACCAAGTGCTCCAGGAAACCCTGAGGAGAGACTGCAGGAGGGAAGACATACTCTCAGGGAAGTAGGAATTTGGGAAGCTCTTGCTGGAGGTGTCTCCTGAGATATGTCCTGAAAAGAAAGGGCAGGGCTACAAGAGTTAGGGATGAATGTGCTCTGGGCAGGAAGGGAGGGTAGCCTGCATTAATTCTGGGGTGTTTAGAAAACAGCAGGCAGTCCAGTGTGGCTGGAATGGAGCAGGTACAAAGGCAAGTGGTGAGAAAAAAAGGCTGGGAAGGTAGGCTGGGGCCATTCTAAAAGAACACTCCAATCTATGCAGAATTATACTTTATACTTGAGTTAAAAAAACTCAACTGCCCAAGTCCAAAATGGGAGGAGGAGAAGGGTAGGAGGTCGTTTTTACAAAGACTGCAAGTTCATTTTCAATTCATCTTATGCTCAAAAATGTATTTTCTCCTCACTGAATCACCTCGAAGGCATACTCAGCTTTTCTGAATGTGGCATAACTAGGTCAATGCAACCAGGACAGTGAGACTGTGGCACAGTTAATTTAAAGGTGCAATGAGCCCATAAAAACTGCTGTAAGTAGCATGCCTCCCCTATAATTCAGATGTAAACTGGAACTAGATGGTCACCACTGGTTCTGCCTAAAACGTATACATCAAATTTGGCTTAGGAGATAGAATTCCTCCCCATACCCCTATTCTCCCTCTCCCCTCTCCCATCCTTCTCTAGGTCTCTGTCTCCCCCTCTCTCCCACCCCCACACATACACACACACACACACACACACACACACACACACACACACACACACATACACACACAATCAATCAATCAATCAATACCTCTTTTACTGCCCACAGCTGAATAGATAAGATTTAATATCAGAATAAACACAACTTTTCTTTGGATGGAACATAACAGTTTCAAACAAAATTAAATATATCAATTCCAGAATTTAAAAGTTGGTATGTAGTTCAAAATGGCTCCATTCTATTATTCAAAACGTTAACTCAACCATAATCCCAATTACAGAAGATGATGTAGTAAAAGGTGATGGGGGGACTAGGGGAGTGGAGAGGCCCATGCATAAGGCAGACAGTGAGATGGCCCAGGGGAGCAGCTGGATTGGAGGAGAAGCCATGAACTGATCTGAGGTCAGCTGTATACCAAGGGCTGGGGGGGTGGTGATCTCAGGACAAAAGCCCCAAGCACAGCTGAAATGTGACTCCCATCTACAAAATCTCTTACAAGCATACCCAGGATGCCTCACTGCGTGAATACTTCCAGTGATGGGCAACTCACTACAATAAAGAAAGCATTTTTCATTTTGAATAGCTCCAATGGTCTCTAAGTTTTTCCTAATGTTGAATCAAAAGTTCTTTTCCTGAAACTTTGCCTAATTATGCCTCTGTGGCTAAATTAGGCAAATGAAAAACTTTTAGGGACGTGAGTGGTACAGACATCATTTCTACCAATTAAAAGTTGGTGTTCCAGAGAAGAAAAGTAGATTAGGGAAGTAAACAGCTAAGAACAGGATATGGATTATGGACTGAGACTTCAGAAACATGAATGGGGAATTCATAGCCAGGAATGGAAATGATCTTGAGAGTTAGTCAAAATCTATTTCCCTGGAGATGGTATAGAAGGGGAAAGAAAAAAAACTGACAACAGGTAACTCATAAGCCAATTATCAGAGAAGCACCGGTGATAGCACGAGTTACTCAAAGAGTTATCAAGGCCAAAGGGTCAGCAAGAAGACAACATCCAGGAAGACAGTGACAATCCGAACAGGCTCAGTTTTCTATTCATGAACACACAAAGTTTGGGCAACAAGCAAAACAAACTAGAATTTTAACATAAGTAATTCCCACATCTGCTATCACTGAAAACATGGGGGTTTTATCTTGTGACTAGAACTTGGCCAGAGGAGCACACAGATCAAGGACTAGAGAGTCACACAGTTTATGGAGAAGTGCACCCCATTACAAACTACCCAAGCCAGATTGAAACATGGCAGAGAATATTTGGGGGAGAATTAATGGAAGGAGAAACATAAACAACATTGTAGTAAAAGTACACAACAGACCAGGCATCATAATCAAGACTATCCTTAGCTCGTAGACCATACAAAAACAGATGGTAGGGTGATGTGAGTGAGGGGCCATGGTCTGCCAACCACTGCTGAAGGCAAAACAGACTAAAATCGGAAATGAATAAATGAGTTTCAGAAGTTTCAAAGCTGGCAAGGAAGGAAATTTGATTTCAATGATATGCAATTCTGTTCCTGCTAAAAGCAGAACAGTGGCCAAATCATTCATCTGCTTGATGATTACAACATTCTCCCCAAACTGGAAGAAGTAGTGAGGGGGACTGCTCTTCTGGATGGATTATGACCTATTGTAGAGTACGCTTCACTGGAATTTTGGGAGAAAATGATTATCTCACCTTAATATCTGAGATCAATAAGACCGAGAAGGTGTGAACTGATCAGATGTGTACCCTGGATTTTGGGACAACAGATTTTAAATTCAGGAAAAGGAGAAACCAGACATCTAAAATAGTAGAGGGAAAGTTGGCTAAAGAGGGATGAGATTTTTCTAGAAAAAAATTCTAACAATGCAAATATGAATAATCATGATAGATGGACCAGATAGTGGTGCACAGGGAATTCAATTACCAACTAAAATTTTAAACGGAAAACAAGCTAAATAAAGAAACAAGAACAACTGATTAAATATGAATGCAGAAGAGTAACAAATCCCTGTGAACATATATGAAACAACTTCAGAAAGCTCTAAATGAAATGAGAATTGTTATAAATGCTAGTTAAGGACAGGAAAAAGGGCTTTGTAAAGCCATACATTGGGGGCAAGATCAAAGCTAGGATAAGACCATTGCTTAGGGTAAATGGGTTGACAAAAATAGATGGAGAAAAGGAAAATTATTCATTGCAGTGTTTTCTTTTTGTCTACAAAAGAACAATCATTTTTTGAGTGGAGAGTATGGAAGAAAATTGGACAACAGAGAATTATAACCTATGATAAAGGAGCTCTCAGTGAGGTCATTTTGGTTATATAAAAATTAAATGCCTTTACAAGAACAAAAATCAATGCAAATGGGATAAGGGGAATTGTAAAATGAAAAAAAAGTCACCCCAGAAAATAACTATGATAAAATTCTTCTCTCTAAGCCATATCAGAATTGATACCATCATAAAAACAGAAGTCATTTCCCCAATTATTAAGTGGCTAAAGACTACAAAGACCTAACTTTCTTTCTTTCTTACTGTTTTTAGTCAGACCAATGACTTCACTGATTTGAGGAAAACCTCTATTATCACATCTTAGAGCCCCTTCTACCACTATAGTCTTAGATAACTGCCTAGAGCTAAGTGCCTTGCCTCAGTAACATAGCTGGTATGTGTCAGTGACAAGATTGGAATCCAAGTCAGAGATGAGTTTCCAAAAAAAGAAATGTAAATTATTAACATCTATATAAAAGAATTCTCCAAATCACTAAGATAATTACAAATTAAAACACTTCTGAAGTTTGACTTCACACACATCCAACTGGATAAAAGGGCAAAACACAAAAATGCAAACTGCTTGTGGGACTAGGGGAAGATGGGCATCCAGATGGCAGAGTTGGGAAGCTGTGCAACTGCTCTGGAAAACAATTTGGAATCATACTAAGAAAGTCACAAAACTGAAAATGCGGTACTCTTTGACCCAATGACACCATTACTAGGCATATGTCCCCAAGGAGGTCAGAGAAAAATACTCCATATCTACAAAAATGTTTATTAGCAGTATTTTCATTGATAGGAAAGAACTGAAACAAAGTCAATAACCTTCCACTCTGGCATTCACTAAACAAATCAACTCAATAAACTGTAACATCTGAATATAACAAAATATTCTGCGATAAAACTAAAACTGAAAAATTCAGGGAAACATGCTTTGAGGATAAACAGAGTAAGCAGAAGAATACAAAAAAACCAAACTAATGAAAGGGAAACAATACAGCAGGTTATCAAGACTCTCTCTGATCAATGCAGTGATCAACTGTGACTTCACAGGACTGTCTATAAGTATGGCTTACATTTCTCAGTAGAAAGAGGCACACTACAGGTGAGGAACAAGGTATATGTTCTCAGGAGTGGCCAACAATGCAGGGAATGTGTATTGTAACTGTATTTTTCTGTTTACTGGGAAGGGAAGATGAGCATGAATGGCATCTTTGGAGCGACTGATTTTTTAAAAGAATGTTGATAAAGGTTTAAGAGACAGAGAGATTGAGAGAGAGATGGAAACAGGCAGAGATAGAAACAAATAGAGATGGACAGAGAGGAGAGACAGAGAGATCAAGAGGGGGAGAGAGAGAGAAATTGAGAGGGAAGAAAGGGAGTAGGAGGGGGAGGAAGAGAAAGGGAGAGAGACAGAGAAAGAGAGAGAGAGAGAAGGTAGTTATGAATCAGAGGATGATTCTCGTGACTTTAAGACAATGTTTTTCAAAAGTGTTCAGTCTGTGGACCATTTTTAAAAGAGCCAAAGACCCAAAAGAACACTTGGACAGATAAGAACGTAGAAATAAATATCAAATTTAAGAATTTCTGATGAGGTAGTAAAGAGGTTAAGGCTATATTAAAGAGGTTAAGGTTGTTTGAGATATTTCATAAAATATCTCAAGTAAATGATTAATTCATGCCAAAATCAAAATTACGGTTATCTTTCCTCTTATTTCCTTAACCCTAATGCTAGAAGAATCCAACTGTGCACAACAGTGGCTCACCAATCATCCTTTCAGAGGCATAGTGCTAAGAGGAAGTAGGAAGATACTTCAAAGCAGAAGCACTGCCTTTGTAAAGAAAGCTCTCCAGATAACATGTTGTTTCATCACTTATAGCACTATTCAGAAAGATGAAGTCAGAAGGAAATGGAATAAATCTATTGAAAACCCTAAGTCATTGGTCAAATTAAGCCAAGAAGCATTTATTAAGCCCTTACTGGGCCTGGGCTAAGCACAGCCAAAAAGGCCAAAGAAAAGTCCTTGCTCTCAGGGAGTTCCCAGCTGTTCTTCAGGCATGAACCAATCTGTCTGCTGGCCAGGGCCCCTTCTCAGCCACAGGGCGAAATACCCTACCCAAATCTTTAGTCACCTCAGCCAATGGGAGGAGGGCAGGGCCGGACGTGTCCTAACAACAGCTATCATAAGAAGCATTAAGTCCTCTGAGTTGCTCAACAACCCTATCTATGAGTCAGGGACAGTATTATCCCTACTTTACAGCTGATAAACCTGAGGGTCAGAGAAGGTAACAGACCTGTCTGCGATCGGCAGGAGGAACTGAATATGGATCTCTCCTGACTCTGAGTTCAGGGCTCTGCCCATGAAGATGCACAAAGATGACCCATCCACACCAGGCACAGAATCTTCCAGGAAGGGCCCTGAGAGGAATAGAGTCCCACGCAGAGCTGACCCGAGGAGGAGGTGCCCAGCCTGCTGGGAAGTTTCCAGGGACCAGGGACCCATCACTTCCCCAAAAAAATCATTCCAACGAGGGACAGTTCTAACTGTTAAGGGTTCCCTTAAGTAGCTGGAATCACCCTCTCTAAAACTTCCCCCATTAAATGTGCCATGTTAAATTATGAAGGAAGTGCCTGGCAGAATGTAAAGCTGCTGATATATGTTGCTGTTATTTTTTTATCTTGACTTTACTTGACAAGTACATAATGATATTTGTGTTCTATTTGTTGCTCTGGAAGAATATTCTTTTTATGAAAAGGAAAACAGAACAAAGAGACCAGAGGCAGTGCAGAACAGTGGAAAGAACAATGGACTTGGACATTAGAAAGGCCTGGACCCCTAATCTGTCTCAGCAACTGTCCTCTACTGCCTCACCCAAATCACCTCAATTTCCTTATCAGTGAAACAAGAGGATAGGTCTGGCCATGAAGATCCTCCCAGCTCTGGATCCATGATCCTCATGTCCCTGCTGAAGTTGGTGGTTCCCTGGTCACTAGAGGGGAACCACTTTGCCTTGAAGGGACTCCAGATCAGTGATGAAATCCTTCATCTGCCTCCTACTGTCTATTAGCTGACCTGCCAAGCATTCAAACTATGCTTTAGAGAGTGCAACTCCAATGGGTTTGCTCGAATCAAATTGCTCAAATGCAAAATGTACACTTGCCAAAGACTATTTTATGGAGAACTTGCATGAGGCAGGTGATCATATGGTGGTCAGAAGAAGTGATACAAGGACACTCTTAAGGTCTCTCTCAAGAACTTTGGATTTGACTGTGCAACATGGGAGACACTGGCCCAGGCCCGCTCAGCATGGCATGCCCACGTCAGAAAGGGTGTTGTGCTCTATGAGCAAAGCAGAATTGAGACAGCACAAAGTAAATGTAGGATGTGGAAATTTGAGATATCCACCCCAAATGTTCACACAGACTATCTGTGCCCAACCTGTGGTAGAGCATTCTGAGCTCGTATTGGTCTGATTAGCCACAATCAGACACATTGAAATTTCACTTTATCATGGTGATGTCATTTTGGTCCTCTCTGAAGACGAAGGACAACAACCAACTAGCTATGTAGTTTCAGAGAGGCATGTCACTCATGACAGTCTACACCAGAATGTGGGCGCCAACAAAGACAACTGCTAACATCCCCTCCAGTCCTAAAATTCTATGAATCTACTAATCATTCACGTTCATACTGCCTGGGTGACTTTGGGCAGACAACCTCTGTGTCTTCAGCTTCCTCATGTGAAAAAAATTAGATAGAATTTGATGACCTCTGGGGTTCTTTCCAGTTCAAATCCATGATCCTATAAAGAACATTTAGGCTAACAAATTGTTTTGTTCACAATAATCTAACAAAGTAGCAGGAAGTGCTGGATGAGCACTGGCCTACAAAGACCTCAGAGGTAGGAGGACAGAAGACCTGAAGATATGCATTAGTGAGGAGAAGAAGAATTTCCAAGGGAATTCTGAACATCAAGAAAATGCTATGAGCTAGTTAGTTCAAGTGTTATTCCTGTTTTACAGATGAAGGATCTGAGGCTCAGGAAGTTGAAGTGATTAGCCTAGGGTTGATACAGCTAGCAATCTAAATTGAGATTCAAATGCAGGTCTTCTCACCCCAAGATCCTTTTATTATTTAATCACTTACAGTCATGTTTGGTTTTCTTGGCAAAGATATTACAGCAGTTTGTAATTTCCTTGTCTAGCACATTTTACAGATGAGGAAACTGAGGCAAAGTTAAGCGACTTAACCAGGATCACATAGCTAGTAAGTGTCTGAGGCTGGACTTGAACATAGGTTTTCCTGACTCCAGGCTAGCGCTCTATCCACTCCGATGACACCTAGCTGCCCAAGATACCAGGAGATTATAAAGTCCCAAAAGGGATCTTAAATGTCAACTTCAGATCATTATGATAATCACTAACTTTATCAACTTTTCCACAGGAATTTTTAATCTCTGACCAGGCCCACTCCATTTTTGCTCAGATACTTATAAGTCATACCCCAATGCCATCAATCAAACAAAGAATTAAGCTATCATGTGCTTAACATAGGGATACAAAAAAGTTGTCCTTGACCTCAAGAATTTACATTCTTGAGAGGTCCCCTCCAGAGAGAGGATGTGTACAAATATGTGTATATATTAAATAAACACGATGTAATGGGGAGGGGAGGCACTGCTCATGGAATCAGGAAAAGGTCTTACATAACAGGTGGCCATGGAGAAATGACATTTAATAACTGCTTTAGAAACTGCCCACCAGAAGGACAAAAAGCTACAAAATCAAACAAAAGACTTCTGCATTAACCCCATCCAGTGGTTCCCCGTTGCTGCAAGGATCAAATACAAACGTAGTTTTTCAGATTGTCAAGCCTTTTATCCTCTGGTTCCCCTTCACAACTGTCCATGGACCTCTTTCCTGTCCCATGCCTAGAATCCTCCTCATCTGTCTCTTACATCCAAGCATCCTGATCAGGAGGGCAGTCTAACCAGATCTCTGCCTGAGGCATGTACCAACCTCGAAGCTCTATAAAAGGCAGATTTTAGAGAAGAGAGCCTGAAGATGCCACCACCTGAGAGTGGATGAGAACCTGGTGCAAGGTGGAGTTTAACAAGAACAAATCTATCCTCTTTCCTACCCATTTCAAATCTCAGAAGACCCCATTATGTCCCCCTCATATCTGCCATTATCTGCCCTCTTGGCTTCTTCCATGACCATCATCTGGAGTTGGCAAGATTTGCTTGGAATGGAATTAAATGTGCTAAATGAGGTGCTCTTGAAATTCCAAAGCTACATTACGATTCTATTAGAATTCTATTGTTCAAAATACAAAAACATATTCATTCACTCAACAAACACAAGGCACCTAATATATGCAAGAAGCTGTGGGAGATATAAACACTCTCAGAAGACACTGGCCATCACATTTATAATCCACAGTGGGAGATTAGATACACTGGCAAATAAAAATACGAATTAAACATAATGAACAGATAAGAGAGCTATCAAAAACACACAATAAGGACTCAAACATAGGAGTGATCAAAAATGGGAGATCAAGTCAGGCTTCATGGAAGAGGCAGCATTTTAAGCAGGGTCTGGAAGGATGGGGGAGCACTATGAGCTAAAGCTGAAAAGGCAGTGTAGATTAGAGACACACTGGGAGTCTTGAATGTCAGGCTAAAGGGCCTGGATTTTATTCAGTAGGCAAAGAAAGGTTTCTGAGCACCCGAAAGGGATCAAAGTTGTTATGCTCTGGGAAAACTAATCTGACAAATGTATAGGGGGTGACCTATAGAGGCCAGAAGATGTATTTAGAAGCTATTACAGCTGCAGCAGTGAGAATTCATGAGTGCCTGAATGAGTGGGGGGAGGGGACAAAGCAGGGAGGAGAAATAAGACCAAGGACAGGAATGAGGATCAGAAAGGCAACAAGATTTACTCATACTTACAGTGAAGAAGTGATGGAGCTGGACTTTAAACTCAGCCTTACTGACTCCAAGCCAACTTTGGCCAAGTCAGAATCTCTGAGTCCATCCCACCCAGCCTCCCATCTAAGATACTAATCTGTCCTACAAAGCCCTTGACCAATGGTCATCTAGCTGAGGGCTCCAGGAACGGAGAGCTTGAGTATCCAGCTTTTCCTTCAGCTGCTGGACAGCTCCAGAAGGGAAGATACACTTTCCTGCTATTTTATATTCAGTTTCAAGCTAAGTCTTTATAACTTTAATCAATCAAGGAGCACTCATTAAGCACTGATGTCTCAGACACAAAGACAAAAGTGAGATAAACACTTGCTATGGGGGGGGAGGCGTAGGGTCAAAGTTAAATAAATGTAGGATAAATTTTAAAATAAACATACAGAGCCTGGCAGGGAGAATATACTAACATCTGATGAAATCAGAAAAGGCCTGTTGAAGGAGATGGCACTTGAAAGGAGCTTGGATGTAAGAGACAGATGAGGAGGATTCTAGGCATGGGACAGGAAAGAGGTCCATGGACAGTTGTGAATGAGGAACCAGCAGGAATGTGTGAAGGGGAACCAGAGGATAAAAGGCTTGACAATCTGAAAAACTACGTTTGTATTTGATCCTTGCAGCAACGGGGAACCACTGGAGCATCCTGATCAGGAGGGTAGTCTAACCAGATCTCTGCCTGAGGCATGTACCAACCTCGAAGCTCTATAAAAGGCAGATTTTAGAGAAGAGAGCCTGAAGATGCCACCACCTGAGAGTGGATGAGAACCTGGTGCAAGGTGGAGTTTAACAAGAACAAATCTATCCTCTTTCCTACCCATTTCAAATCTCAGAAGACCCCATTATGTCCCCCTCATGCCCTCTCTTCTCCAGGGCTCCACTGCTTCTCACTTCCCACAGTTTCCAAGTCATCCTCGAACCTGCATCTCCCCCCTCCCACATGCTCTGCAGGCTGTCAGAGACCAGTGCCCAGAGTACCATGCATGGGATGATCTCCTTGGATCTGGATCCTTGAGTGAATCCATAATCTCACCAGTGCAGCCCACCACACCTTCTCAGTCTGTGGTTACCATATACATCTTCTCACCTGGCACAAGATGGCATCACCACGTGTGCAGTCACATCCACACCATACTGGTGACCAACAGTCATTTGCATGTGAATGTCTGTCAAGGTAGGTGTCATTCATCATTTAAGGACATAAATGGGTAGTTATCCCTGCCATGTTATCTTAGGGTTTCTAACTCCTCTTTATGAACTCTAAGACTGACCTCCCATATTAGCTAGCCCCCCAAGCTTTATATCATTTGCAAAGCTGAGAAATACTGCACCCCCCATCCAGGTAACTGATAAAGATGTCAAATCATCAGGTAACATGAGGTTTGAGAAACACTCCTCACAACAAACCTCTAAAGCTAAGGCTGATATAAGCACTTTTTACCCCCATTTTATAGATCATAAAATCAAGATTCAAAGTGACTTAGCCAAAATCATACAACCAGGAAATGCCAAGACTCAAATCTGGGTCTTTTGACTCTAAACCCTGGATTCTTTCTTCTACGTTACTGCTTCCCTCTCCAGGAGAAAACCTACCCAATTAACAGACCCAACTCATTAAGAAAAACTGAAGCACCGTCAGAGTGACTCAATTCAGCTGCTTCACTGCTAAAAAAAAGCTAAGTGCACCTCCCACCACTGACTTCACTTCCTCTAGGGTCTGGCCCAAGCCCCACACTCTGGGGCTCTACTCTGCCTGTCCTAAGAGGATCGTTCTCTCTAGGCCTGAGTCCCCTCTGGTTGCCTCTTCCTTAATCCTCCAATGACTTCCTTCTGTAAGAAACAAAGGTCAGTCTAGATAGGGGCAGGCAAACACTGGGGCCAGTGCCCAGAGTGTGGAAGGGCAACATAAAGGTCACTGTCCTCGGGCCCCACAAGTTCCTTCCCAGGACACTTACTGCTTGTCTAACTTTAAGCAAGGTCACTTCTTGGACTCAATTTCCTCACCTGTAAAATGGAGATATTATTTATGCAACTGCCATCGCAGGGTACTAGGAAGAAAGGGCTCTCTAAGTAGGACTTCTAGCATCTCAGATATTTAAGCTATCATGTGTTCGTCCTTCATTGCTGAAGAAGACCATGCCATCAGAGAAATAATGACATCACCTGCACTTGACTTTGTTTTTGAGTGAGGGAGGGCTGTGCAGGTCACCAGCCTCCAGAACCATCTGAATTCAGTGACCAGATATTCCTCAGGATGACTGGAGATGACCCAGGATGAGGCAACTGGGGTTAAGTGACTTGCCCCAGGTCACACAGCTAGTGAGTGTCAAGTGTCTGAGGGCAGATTTGAACTCAGGTCCTCCTGACTCCTGCACTGGTGTTCTATCCACGGCACCACCCGGCTGCCCCATTTAAGCCATTAATAACAATATATATTAAGCTATTGATCTGTTTAAGCTATTAACAACAACAATCTATATTTCAACGGCCCCTACCTGCCAAGGGCTTTGAAACATTACCTCATTTGATACGACTGTACTTCCTAAAGCCCTGACAACAGTTGGGGATCAAACCACGCCCTTTCCTGAGGTGGAAGGGGTCAAGGGTCACCCATCTGGTCCCAACAAGACATTGAACAAGAATCCCTTCCACATCCCCACACAAGACTAGCTCGCCAGTCTTTTCCCCCACACCCAAGTAAGAGAAGCGGCCCATCGTCCTGTTGGGGCCTTTGTACCCATCTTTCACCTCCAGCTCCCTGCAAAGCCCAGCTCAGGACCACCTGTCCCCCATGCCTCACCCAGACTGCCCAGGGGTGCCACCCACATTACCCCAGATACTGGTTGGGTGTGACCTGCGATTTCATGAGTGTTTATAGGAAACTTCCTCTAGAATTTCCCCATAGGTTAATTGAGGGCAGTCACCCAGTCAGGGTGTGTCAGAGGTCATATAATCTGTCTACAAGATTGGACTCTCAAATCTGCAACTGCTCTCAGCTACGGCAAACCCAGCAATTACTTTGGGTACACATACTGTGGAGCCCTGGATTGAGCTCTGGGTCACTTACTGGCTGTGTGACCTTGGGCAAATCACTTTACTCCTGTCTGCCTCAGATCATCATCTGTGGAATGGGGACACACTAGAAAAAGATAAGGCAAACACTCCAGCATCTTTGCCAAGAAAAGTAGAGTCTGACATGACTGAACAATACCAGTGTCTAGCATATTTACTTGCAGTTTTTTTGTTCTTGGTCTTCGTTTCTCAGTTAAATGCTTACTGAGTGATCACAACAAGGTGAAATCAGCTGTGCTCTGGGGCCAAACAGCCCAACCTCTTCCCCACATTCAGCTCTTCTACACTTCTGCTCACCCTCCCACCAGCTCTTTTCTTCTTGCTCTGCACACATTGAGACCCTCCAACCTACAGGATGGAATGGAGCCAAGACCCTTCAACAAGGGGAAACAGAATCCTTCACAATGGAAAGAACACTGGCTCTGGAGTCAGTCGGTCAATCAATATTTATTAAGCTAAGTGTCAGGCACTGGGCTAAGCTAAGCAACAGAGTTACAAAAAGAGGTCAAAGGTAGTCCCTGCCCTCAAGGGGCTCCCAATCTAATGGGTGAGACAACAAGCACACATATGCATAAACAAGCTCTATCCAGGATAACTGGGACATAAAGAGGGAAGGCACTAGAATTCAAGGATTGGGGAAAGGCTTCTATTAGATGGGACTCAAAGGGAGCCAGGGAAGAGAGGGACAACATTCCAGGCATGGGGGATAGCCAGAGAAAAATGAATGGAAGTGAGAGATGAAGTGTCTTGTTCTAGGACCAGCCAGGAGCCCAGAGTCACTGGATCAAAGAGTAGTGTTGGGGAACAAGGCAGAAGACTGGAGAGGTAGGAGAAGGCTTGGTCATAAAGGGCTTTCATGTTGATCATGGAGATCACAGGGAGCTACTGAGGTTACTGAGTCAGAGGCCTTGGGTTCAAATCCTCTCTTTGACATTTGGGCAAGTCAAACCTGGCTTCAGTTTCCTCATCTACAAATGAAGGATTTGGACTAAATGTCCTGTGAGGTCCTTTCCAACTTTAAATCTATGATCTGACCATCTCTGACCCACTGGCCACTATCCAGGTTAACAACTTCCTATCAGCTGGGGGGCCCAAACCAGAACACAATGTTCCAGGAGTCATCTGCCCTGCTCAGCCTCCACAAGCAGGCCAGCTTTGCCTTTCCCCAAGCTACTGATCAAAATGTAGACTAGCCCCAGGCTGCCTGACTACAAAATGGCTGACCGAGATGATCTCATTTTCTGCCACAATTTCCCACAGCTTTCTCTCCCTCTGCTCTGACAAAGAGCTGTGCCTTGGGCCTTCCATGCCCTGCAGGAGGGAGTTACAGAGAGACTCCCAACCAGGGGGGTGGCTGAGGGGAAGGCTAAAGGGGCCTAAGAAAGAGTGGGGGCAGGGGAAGAAGGGAAGGCAGGTTAAGTTAGACAGCTCCTGCTCCAGCAGGCTTGGGAGAATGAGGAAAGGAACAGCCTTCAGGGAGATGGAGGGAGGGGGACAGAAGCCTAGGAGAAAAGGAAGGGGGACAGGCTAGAGGTCCTCTCACTGGGAGTGAGGGGGCAGGGATGAGGGGGAGGCACAGAGATGTTTGGGGGAAAGGGTCACAGCAGAGAACACTGATGTGGGGGGAGGGGGGATGAGGGAGTGGGCTGCCACTGGGCCAGGAGTAGGGGAGTGGGTCAGAAGGCTCAGGGAGAAACCTGCAAAAGGAAGGGGCTGTTTCTCCCAGGGGTGGGAAGAAGACCAAAAGGACATGGTGGGAGAGAGCTGTGGCCCCAAAGTGTATGTGTGTGTGGGTGGGGGTTGACAGGGATCTATAAGAACTTGGAAGGGTCTGCAATCTCAAATGGGGGGGGCATCACAGGGGCGAGGAAGACATGGGGGGGTTGGAGAATGTTGTAGCTTCATACTGGGAGTGGGGGGAGGGGGAGTTCTGCAGCCCCATATGAGGAATCACAGGATCTAAGAGGACATGGCTTGGGGGGGAGGGGGCAGTCCGCGAAGCCCTACATGGGAAGTGACAGAGCCTGTGTGTGTTGCGGGAGAGGGAAAAGTCTTACAGCTCCCTGAAGAAGGGATCCACAGGGATCCTGCAACCCTGCATAGAGGGTAACAGGGAGAGGCCCATTTATATGGGGGGGGGTGACAGGGAGGGAGGGGGAAGGGGGTCTGCAGCCCCATGTGGAGATCACAGGAGGGGGGAGTGTCTGCAGTCCGGAGGGGGTAACCGGGGGGTGTCTTCAGTGCTGTGGAGGGGGTTGCTACAAGGCGGGTCCTGCAGTTTCACATGGGAGATCACAGGAGGAGGGGTCTGCAGTCCCATAAGAGGAGGGGGTGCGCAAGGCGGGGGTCTGCAGTTCCGTATAGGGGGTCACAAGAAAGGAGGGATCTGCTCCAACCCTAACCCTAAATGCGCGTGTTTGCAGTCCCATGTAGGGGAGTCTGCAGTCGCACACCGGGGGGTCTCATGGAGCGGGGGAGGGGTGTTGCAGCAGCCCACGGGGGAGGTCACGGGGCCCCGAGAGCTCGGGCAGACAAGGGGTGACAGGATCGCGGCCGTCCGGCGTTAGCTCGCCCACTCACCTGGGGAGCCCCACACCATCCCCCGGCCCTGGCACTGGATCCGCAGCGGCCACACTCAGGCTCCCTGGCCTCCGGCTCCGGCCCCTCAGGCAGCGGCAGCGGCAAAGGCGGAAGCGGAAGCGGAGGGGCGGGGCCAGTGAAGCTACCCGCCTCTGATTGGCTGACGGCCTCCTCGGTCCTCCCCTCCCCCTCCTGCGTACACTTTTTTTTAAAACAAGAACTTTATACGTTCTCCGAGTGAGTCCATTCACACCCTTGAGATGGGGGGAGCCAAAAGCGAGGCGGAGAAAGCGCTCCCGGCGTGAGGTCAGGGAGCGCACCTTCGAATCCCACCTCGGCCCCTTCCTCTCACTCTGGTTACACTTCGTGGCCCTGACGAAGGAGCGTAGGCCCTCGGGACTTTGCTTCCCGTGATGCTTCGGGGGCAGCGCTCAAAGGGAGACACCCTCGGAACTCCATTCCCCAGGGGGCTGTGCAGGTCGGCGTGGTGATGTCATCAGCGAAGGCTCTGATTGGTGGGAAGGGGTCTGAGAGGCGGGAAGATTCAAACTAGGAGAAGAGAGCCTGGAGCCGGGCTGCGGCTGCGGGCGTGGAGAGCTCCGGGGCCCGGCTCCACCGCTGAAAGCAGAGATTTAGAGGAGCGGGAAGGTTCGTCCGAGAGCGCCGCGTCCGAGAGCGCCGCTACCGAGCGGCCAGACCCGGGTCTTCTTCCTCCAACCCCACTGACCCTCCCCTGCGTCGCCCTGCCTCCCTGGGTGTGGTGAGCCCAGAGCGAGAGAGGACCGACGAGGAAGAAAGTGTCGTGACTTGTCCAAGATCCCACGGACGCCAGCGAGCTGAGAGAGCTCTCCTACGCGGTGTTGTTCAGTCGTGCCCACCTCTTGGTAAAGATACTGGAGCTCTGCCATTTCCTTCTCCAGCTCCTTTGACAGATGAGGACATGGGGGCACACAGGGGATAGTGACTTGGCCACAGTCACAAAGCTAGCGTCTGAGACTAGATTTAAAATCAGGTCTTCCTGACTTCAGACCCAGCGCTCTGTCCACTGTGCCACCTAGCTGTCCATGTACTGGTCAAGGTTCTTCCTCTCCTGGTGAAATCACAGGTCCAGATCCTATCCCATTCTGTCTCAAGCACCCTGACCAGGGTTATATATGGTTTGTAATAGATGCATTGGAACGGAGACTTATTTACATAATTATGATTACCCCCAGACTAAATTTGGACATAGGAAAGGATTCCAGAGTTGTTTTATTTTTAACTGACATTTATGTACCCCTTGGAAGCATTCAAAACATTTTCTATCCCTTACTTCGTTTGACACTCACAACAACCCAAGAAGATGAGGGGATTTGCCAGCCTGGTCACTTTCCTCCGGACATTCTCCAGTCACTTTACCTCTTTGGGAGGTTGTAGTTTGGGGAATGGGGAGTGAGAGTCTTCACTGAATGGTTGTTCTGTATCTAGCGCTCTCTAAGATAAATGTCCTTTTGCATTCCTTGTGGCATGGTATGATTCATTCTAGCTGCTGGGCATGGGGCAAGCTTCAAAGGAACAGGACTCCTGAATGCTTGTTGAAATAGATAAAACTTAACGCAATGTTGGGCAGTTGCTTTAGGTAGGCTAAAAACTGGAACAGGGCACATAAAAATAGTGGCAATCACTAGACCCTGGTATTCCTAATAACTGCTCATGCTGGTAGCAGGCACTTGAATATATATTCAGCTCATACAATCATAACATCTCCATGCTGAAAAGGACCTCAGAGACTACTTGGTTCAACCTGAACCTTAGAAGAAGCCCTGTGCATCTCTTTCTGCTTGATGGGGAAGGTGACTGAGGATTGAAGGAAGATAAGGACGCTGAAGCCTGGAGGTGATGGTGTGCATTTCAGCCTTTGAAGTTCTGCAAGGCAGGGGAGCCTCCAATCTTCTGAGGGCCCCCATCAATTTGGAGTAGTTCTCATGGCAAGAGAGTGTGTTCTTATATCAAGGCAATATTTGTTCTTTGCAATACTGTTGACACCCTCCCACGCCCCTCTGGATCATCCCTCTGGGGCTAAGCAAAACAATTCTAATCCTTCTTCCCCACGCTAGTTCCCTTTCTAATACTTGAAAATAGTCATCATAGCTCCCTGAAGGCTTGTCAGTATTCTGTACCCCCATTTCCTTCAATTAATGCTATCACGAGTTTAAGGCCCTTCATCCTAGTTATCTTTCTCTGGACACTGTCCAGCTTTATGCTGCTACTATGGGCAAGATATTATGATAAAGTATCTAACATCAAATTTTTAAAAATGACAATCTCACCTTTTAGGGAGTTTATTATCTACTGGAGAGGGGTTAGTGATACATGGATATAGACAAATATAATCTAAAGTAGGGAGCAATGAGGGCAAAAGAGAGATCCATGCAAAGTGCTTTAGGGAACTTTAAGAAGGGAAAGGATTGTTGAAGCAAATTTTCTTCCTCTCAATAGAGAGATTGTAGAATATGGGTAGAGAATGCTGCCTATACTGTCAGACCGGGTCTGTTTTGCTTTATTATTTCTTTGTTACAGGGAAGGAATCTATGAAGGAGTGTTGTTAGAGAGGATAGCCAAACATCAAAATATCAAAAAATTTTAAAGAAAGAAAATTTGAAGAGAGAAAGACCATGGCACAGTGCCCAGGGCTATGCAGTTGAAGTAGGCTCTGAGTCCTTGTTTCCAACATGTCATGGGAGAAAGAACACTGACTCTGGAGTCAAAGGCTCTGGTTTAAATTCTACCTCTCTGACTTACTGACCTGTGTAACTATGTGCAAGTCATTTGCTATCTCTTCGCCTCATCTATAAAATAAGCGGATTCAATAAGTGGCTTCTAAGGTATCTTTCGGTTTTCTATCTTCAAGTCCAGTGCACATTTAGGGCTATATAGTGCTGTCTTCACTATGTCATGTTGTCAAAGTAATAATAACAGTTCTAGAGTAAAACAATTTGTTTTCATCATCTCTATTATTGGTGGGAGGGCAGGAACTGGGCAATGAGATCCTAGTCTTTAGAGTAGGCATGATATGCTGCGGCAACTGGCAATCCACAAGGAAACTTGGTGAGTGTCCTTCTGGAAGGGAATGATGAAGTGAATCCATCCTTGATTCAGAACATGTGCACTTGACTTCTGTTGTCTTATTGTATGGTGACCAAAGTCTTTGAACTCTCTGCAGAATTGAAACTTAGTGTGCCTATGAAAGACATGAACAAACAGACAAAAGCTCTCTCTGTCCTGGTCCTGATTCAGGCAAAAAATGTTAGATGTCTCCAGGTCCTGGGCCCACTCTTTCATCTGACTGCCACGTGGCTATGAATGTATGGCACTACTCTTTTCTCTTTGCATTGTGTTCATTCTTTTCTGATCTTAGGTGAGGGAGTTGCAGGGGCAGAATAGACCAGATTACAATCCTGTGAACTTTGAAAGGTCAGAAGACAACTGAAGTCCATGATGAAGCCTGCTGACAGCTGAGTCTGCTGAGGAGCCACATCTGACAAGTGGTCTGCTTGACCCAGCCCAGCAGTGGATCAATTCACCAACACAGACATCAGCAAGGAAGAAAACAACCCATCCACCATCTATTTTGCCAGGCCCAGAACTATTTTAAGTATGAGCTTACTCTCCCCAGGGTCCCAGGTGATAGAGGAACGTGGGTCCCTTATTTCAGAGGTTGCTGCACTTACTTCAGTTTTTGCTATGCCTTCTCTGTAACTATCTCTTTGTAAAAGTTTCTTGATGTTAATTGGTTAACTGATACTGAGGAAAGATCAACTGGGTGAATGACACTGGGAGGAACACCCTGATGGGAGCTCATGCACAACCGTTTTTGATAAGCTTCCTATTCTTCAGGGTTACCATTAGAATTGTCAGGAGAGACACAAAAGTAGCCTCCTTCTGGGGACCCAACATGCCAGAGCAAATGTAAGTTGGGACAGGAGCGCATGGGCCATTTCTTATAGGAGCCTCATTGCAGTCTTAAGAGGTAGATGCTATATTATCTCCATTTTACACATGAGGAAACTGAGGCACAGGAAGATGAGTCAAGCTGTCTAGGATCACAGTTGGCAAGTGTCTGAAGCAGGACTTGAATCAAGTGTCCCTGTCTTAAATTCATCCCTCTTTCTGCTGAGTCATGAGATAGCAAAGGATTACTTTGGTGGGAAGGAAGTCCAGTTAAACATGAAATTCTGAAGACCTTAGTGTCCACAGAAGAGAAACAAAAAACAGCCTTCCTGAAATAAAAACAAACCTTCTTTTGGTGTGACAGGGCATCTAAACCGTAAATAGATGTTGCCTTGGAAGGATGAGAGAGCTTCAGAACGTGAGGAAATTTAGCAGAGGACAAGACAGTGATTTGTTGGTGCTATAATTATCAGCATAGTACTGAACTTGTGCCAGGATAGGGCTTAGCCTGGACTCAGGGCTGAAAAAACCCAGTATCTGGGCTCAAAGTAGAGCAATGTCTTCTGTTTTCCCATTATCTAGTAAACTGAGCTCAGCTGAGTAGTGCAGCCTCTTAGAGCAAAGTAATGCGATGTATTCATTAATCAATCAGGGTATATGGAGTGTTCGAGGAGGACTAGCTCCTGTGGTATGAGGGGCTGCTGAGCCCTTTTGGGGGCTACTTATCCACCTTTGGTGTCCACCTGGGACTCAACTCTCATCTGTGGCTCCAAGAAGCTGTAGCATGCCCAGCAGCCACACCCCAGTAAGCTGGTTGGACAGACAGGCTAAACCAGGTTGAGGGTAACTGAGGTGCCTTAAATCCATTGATATGTTAGGGAGCTGTCTACACCCATGCATGTGAAGACTTCCCCCAGCTGAATAGGTAGATGAAAACAATTTCTTCCAATTGCCATCATGGCAGCTGACATGGGTGCTATGGAATGCCTAGAGGTTGGTCAGATATTGGAGATGTCAAGGTCATCCACTGCATCTCAGACCATCCCCAGTCATCTTGCCACTGGAGTTCCATGGCTCAGGAAGAGAGAGTAAGGATGATGACTTTATGCAACTCTGCCTTGCTTAAATCCAATTCATTCATTAGTCAAGATATCACCCCATGATGTCACTGGTGCTCTTCAAAAATGGACAGACAACTACAATAGTGAATCAACAAGTATTTACTACACACATACTATGTATGCACCAAATACTATGCTAGAGTTGGAGATAATAAATCCATACTGTCATGCATTTACATTCTGAAGGGGGAGACATGTACATATATATGTGTATATGTATACGTATGCGTATGTGTACATATATAGGAAAAATATATAAATTATATACAAATATAAATAACTATAATATGTAAATTTGATAAATACAAATTATATATATATATATACAAAATCATTAAATACCAAGTAGTTTGGGAGGGCACCAACAGTCGTGGGGGGAGTGGAGGAAGAGAAGCAGGGAAAGGGTTCCTACAGAAAGAAGATGGCGCTAAAACTGCATCTTAAAGGAATCCAAGGAAGCAAAAAGATGGAGGGAGTGCTTCCCAGCCACAGGGGACAGCCATTGCAAATGGGAGATAGTGTGTCCTCTATGAGAAGGAGAGGGAGAAAGCTGGCTTGGCTGGAGGGTGGAATTTAGGAGGGGGAATAACATCCAAAGAGGAAGATAGGTCAGGGCCAGGTTGGGAAGGTCTTCAAAAGCAAAACACAGGAGTTTCTATTTTATTCCAAAGGAAGAGGAGTCACTGGAATTGGTTGAGCAAGGAAGTCACAACCAGATTTAAGAAAAATGACGTACCTGTTCTATACCAGGCTTTTGGCTAGATGCCAGGGACACAACAACAAAACTAGTGAAACAGTCCCTGCCTTAACTGGGACACAAAATAAACACAAAATGAATGTACAAAATGATACAATGTAGTTTTGAGAGGGAGAGAACCGAAAAGCTCAGGGAAATTGGGGAGAGGAGAGAGAATTAGGAAGGGGCTTCACAAAGGGTGTCATCCTTGAGCAGAACCGTGAAGGAAGCAGGGACTCCAGAGCCAGAAACGAAAGGGAGGGTACTCCAGACATGGCGGACTGTGAAGAGAGAGAGGGTCATGTGTGGGGAACCTCACACAGTGTCTGTTAAGGTAGACATCCTAGGAGCTCAATTAGAAAGATTGCAAAGCACTTTAAACGCTAAATACGGAAGTTTACATTTTATCCTTGAGGCAATGGGGAGTCGATTAAAATATCTAAGGGGGAGAGGAGAGTAATGAGGTCAGATCAGTGTTTTAGGACTACCAGGTGATCAACAAACACTTATTAAGGGTCTCCTACGTGCCTGACACTGTGAGGGGCACCAGAGATGCAAATCCAAAGAATGATTTTCTCTGTATTCTCTACTCTCAAGGAGCTGACATTCTAAATAAAGACTAAACCAGACCATTTAGACAATAGACTGGGGCAGTAGACCAGGGCAGTGATCAGGAGAGACATGATAAAAGTCTGAACCAGGGTTGTTCGTGCGAATGGAGGAAAGTGGGATGGATGTGAGAGACTCCATGGAGAAAGACACTAATGGAGATGGGAAGGAAAAGGAAATGAGCATTTATTAAATCCCTACTATGCACCAAGCTCTGTGCTAAGCACTTTACAAATATTAAGTCATTTGATCTTTACCACAACCTGGGGGTGGGGGTGGGGGTGAGGGCTGTCAGTGTTCCCATTTTATAGTTGAGGTCTATGGTAGACAGAGATTAAGTGTCTTGGCAATAAATATCTGAGGGTAAATATGAACTCAAGTCTTTCTGACTCGAGGCTCACTGCTTTATCTACTGGGCCACCTAGCTGAGGATAGAGAAGAGTCAGCAATGACTCCAAAGTTACAAACTTGGGAGACTGAAGGATGATGTTTGGAAGTGGGACAGGTTTTGGAGGAAGGACAATGAATTCCATGTCAGACATCTTCACTTCTCCTGGCCTTGATTTCCTCATCTCTAAAATGACAGGATTGGACTACATGGCCTCTGAGATCCCTTTCCTTTTCCTCTTTTGCCCAAGAGTCTTTGTCTAGTCCCACCACTGACTCTCAGCAGATGCCATTTTCCTGGATGCTGTGGCTTCAGGGAAGGATACAGCCAATACCAGATCCCCAATCACCTCTCAGAGACTTGGAGATTCTGGGTGATGATGGTGGTGGTGGTAATGATGTTCTAGGATTATAGCCTGAGGGCTGGAAGGGAACATAAAGGTCATCTAGTCCAATCCCCTCATGCCCAGAAAGTAATAATAGAGAATGAAAGGTAGCCTTCTCTCAGGAACAAAATGCCAATTCAATTCATTTCAATTCAGTTTAATACACATTTGTTAAGATCTTACCATAGGCAAGACTCCTAAGCAATGGAGAAACAGAGACAAAATGGAAAAAAACTCAAAAAACATTTAGGCCTATGTTTTAATTGGCAAACAAATCTCCTATGTTCACATTCAGTCATTTTTCAGTTGTTTCAGATTTTCACGATCCCATTTGGGTAGTTTGCCATTTCCTTCTCCAGCTCATTTTACAGATGAGGAAACTGAGGCAAACAAGGTGAAGTGATTTGCCCAGGGTCAAGGATCACCCAGCTATTAAATGTCTGAGGCTAGATTTGAACTAAGGAAGATGAATCTTCCTGACTCCAGGTCCAGCACTGGATGCTGCATGGTACCACCTAGATGCCCCTCATCTTGTAGGCCATTACCTACAGTACACCCATTGCCTCAAGGATAAAATGTAAACTTCCGTATTTAGCGTTTAAAGTGCTTTGCAATCTTTCTACAGTAGTTGTTACCGCAGACAGAGAATTAGGTTGGAATCAGGAAGATTTGAGTTCAAATCTGATCTCAGACACTTATTAGGGGCAATGAGATGGCACAGTGGACAAAGCACTGGGCCTGCAGTCAGAAGGACCTGAATTCAAATCCAGTCTCAGACACTTACTAGCCCTGGGACCCCAGACAAGTCACTTAACCTCTGTTTGCTTCAGTTTCCTCCTCTGTAAAATGGGGATAATAATACCACCTACCTCCCAGGGTTGTTATGAGAATTAATTGAGATAATATATGTAAAATCTCTATATAGCTGAAAGCACTATGTAAAGGTTAGCTTTTATTAACATAAGTAAATACAAGGTACATTGAAACAGGAAAGAGCCCAGAATACTGGAGGGATCAAGGAAGGCCCCTTGAGCTAAGCCTTGAAGGACAACAAGAATTCTGAGATGTAGAAATGCAAAGAGAGAGCATCTCAGACTGAGAAGAAAGTTTGTGTAATTGAAGATCATAGGCAAGGGTGTGTTGGCTCCTAATAACTGCTAGTGTAGGACCATAGAGCTAAGTTCTGGAAGAGACCTCAGAGGGTATCTAGCCCAACCTTCTCACTCAACACATGAGGAAACTGTGGCTGGGGGAGAGGAGGGGACTTGCCCACAGTCATGCCTAGAGTATGTCACAGAACTGGGGTCCAAACTCAGTGTTCCCACTTTAAGCCCAGGGCTCCTTCCTTTCCCTATTTTCAGTGGTATAAAGCTCAAATAGAAGCAGATTCCCCTGGGCTGCAGATTGACTTAGAAAACCACAAATGAATATTATCTATGTTGAGTTGTATTTTAATTTTTTTGTTAAACATTTCTCAATTTTGTTTTAATGTAGCTCCTGTGCACTTGAGAGTTGTGAGGACTGTTTGCAGTTTCAGTTTGCCTACATCCTTTTTCAGAGGGTTTAGAGATGGAAAGGACATCATCCAGACAAAGTTCTAATTTACAGAGAAACAAACAGGTCTAGAGAGGGGAGCGGAATAGGTATTTTAACTCCTTGGGGGCCGCATGAAAGGCAGCAAGGTGAATTGAATAGAATAGCTTGAGGAAGATCTGGTTGTAGACTCTGACACATTCTGACACACAGAAGCTGTGTGATTCTCTAGATGGGGCCAAGATATGCTACATGTGACTCTAGATGGAGCCAAGCTAGATTAAAGGTTGAGGTTGGTATCTGAAGATCTGAGTTCAAATCCCACTTCAGACCCTTACTAAACTGGGTAACTCTGGGCAACTATTTCAGTTCTGCCTCAATTTCCTCATCTCTAAAATGGGGATAACAAGAGCACCTCTTTCACAGAGTTGTCATGATCCAATGATATAATATATGTAAAACACTTTGCAAACTTTAAAGTGTTGCATAGGGTGTTCCAAAAGTCTTAGTACAGTTTTAAGCCATTAAAGCTTAATAATTAAAGTTAGCTATTATGATTATCTGCCTTGGTGGGGGTAGGGGAATTACCTCAACTGATAAAATTACAGGTTGAGATCAAAATGAGAAAAAAGTAGGTATATAGCCTTCTGTAGACCTGTCAGGGAACCAACCCATCAGTTATAGCACTTTTTTCCTAAGGAAAAATCACGTCTGAGTTCCAAATTAATACAAAGAGTCAGTGTGGTATATGGTGAGTGCGTTGGAATCAATGGAGGAGACCTAGGGCTGAATTCAAGACTTGCTCCTCAGTGGGGTGGAATTAGGACTGAACTGGGAGTCAGTAGTTCAGGTTCAGGTCCTGATCCTGCCCAACGCTGCTACTGAGAAGGTGGGTGACCTGGAATGAGTCCCTTTACCAGACTATGTTTCCTCATCTGTAGAATGAAGACAATGATCTTCACCTGCCTTCCTGTGGGGAAGGAATTCTGTAACCCTGAAAGCCTCCAAAGTGGGAGTTGTCCATCCTTCATTCTTGAAGAGGACTGATGATGACATGAGATGATGTTTTGAGTTGTGAGTGAATTGGATTTAAGTGAGGCAGAGTTGCACAGAGTTTTCCTCCTCAGTCTCTCCTCCAGAGAGATCGGAGTCCAATGACAAGACAAAAGTCAAGATGGCTGATTGATGGGTCATTGGAACTGTTATTACGTGAATTTTGGCAGGCTGGGAAGGGTGCCCGGTAGAGTTCCACCACTAGGGGACAGCGAAGAGCCAGGGCACAAGGCAGCTCATGTTTAGCCTAGGAACCAGCTCCCAGAAGAAAGTCTGTTCTGGGAGAGGAACAGGGGTTCAGAGTCACAAACCTTTGAAGGCATCTCTACAACAGCTTCCATTTATAGAGAAAGGCAGGGTGGTGCCTCCAGAACCAAGTACAAAACACTGGGTTTGTCTTTCAAAGCCCTTCCTAGGCAGCCCCTTCCCACATTTCCAGCCTTCTTATATCCTCTTCCTCATCCAGTCTTCTTCCATCCAGTGACTCCTGTTGTTCCATGAACTAAACACCAGCTCCTGGCTCTAGTCATTGTCTCTGACTGTGCCCATGCCTGGAATGCTCTCCCTCCTCTTCCGCTTGCACCACTGACCTTCCTGGCTTCAAATCCCAACTAAAACTTCTTTTATTGGAAGTCTTCCCCTCTTAGTTCTGATTCCTTATCTCTGTTAATTGCTCCCTATGCATTTGTTTGTGTGTTCTCTCTTCCATTAGACTGGAACCACTTTGAGGTTGGGGGCTGTCTTTTGCTATTTTTTGTATCTCTGGCACTTAGCACAGTGCCTGGCACATAGCAGTGATGAGAGTAAGAGCTAATGCTTATGTGGTGACTACTATATATCAGGCAGTGTGCTAAGGGCTTTACTTATCATCTTCTTTGATGCTCACAGCAAGCCTGGAAGTTAGGTATTATTATTATTATCTCCATTTTACAGAGGAGGAAACTGAGGCAAATAGAGGTGAAATAGGCTTTTAATAAATGTGCATTGATTGAACTAGTGAGTGTACTATGCAAAGTTTAAGTCTAGTCTTCCCAGAAGCAAGGTTGAAATAGGAGGAGCTGACTTAGAGTTCAAATTCAAATCCTGCCTTCATCACTTTCCAACTGTGTGACCCTGGGCAGGTCCCTTTACATGTATGAGCCTCAGTTTTCTCATCTGTTGGCAAGAAAGTTGGGAGAGAGGGGAAGTCCCAGTGGAACATGGACTGCATGAAGGACCAGGCTGGGAGTAGGGATGAAGGTCTTCCAGTGGGCTGACCCATTCTTTGAGCAGTTGGTACCTAGTAAACGCCAGGTACTGGGACCAAGACAAAAGCCAAACAGCCCCTGACCTAGGGAGGTTTACATTCTTATTAGGGGGAGTTGGCATAATCAATAGCATGCATTAAACACTTACCATTATACAATGTATGCATTGATGCAACACCAGAGTGGATGGCAAGATGTCCGAGGATGTCCCAGGGAGCAGGACATGAAGCACCATCTGGGCCCAGCAAGATGTACACATCATCTTCCCTAATAAAATGGGAGCTCTTGGAGGGTATGGCTGTTATATGTTTGTCTTTGTATTCTCAGAGCTTAGCATGGGGCTTGACACACAGTAAGCACTTAATAAATGCTTGTCGATTGACATTTTCACCACCTGCTTTTCCTAGTTGGTAACAATGAAGAGAGGGTAGTGAGTGCTTTGAGCTCAGCAGCCAGCAGCTCAATTTGTCACAGTCTCTGAAGAATTGAATTGGGGTTGACCAAAGGGCAAGGGAGGGGACCATGGTGGGGTGAGGAGACTGTAACATGTTACACATTAATAATCACAAAATAAAATAAAAGGATATTATCAAAGTCAGGTACAACCAGCCAGAATAGATGAACAAGAGGGAATTGCCTAGGAGCACTTCATTGAATGGGGGTTTGCTCAATGTCAGGAGAAACTGAGGAAGGCCTCCCAGTAGGTTGGTGGACCCCCCTGTCTAAAAACTTGGGAGGACACAGACAAGAGGCAGAGATGAGCCACCTGCCTTCTTCGAAGGTGTACTCACATCAGTGAGGTCACAAAATCATGAGATCTATTTATGACAAAAATCAAAATCCTTTCAAGTGAATTGTGGTAAGATTTTGATCCAAATTTTTAATCCGTATTTTATCCGAAAAATTTCTACCATTTTAGATATAAAGAGACTAGTTATTCATAATTTTTCTATATCTAAAATCACAAAGTGATTTGAGGTCTATAAAATATACTCAAGAATCACATGTTTAATTTTAATGCCCTCCAATTTTTTTCTCCCCCAACCCCAGCTTCCACTGGGAAGAAAAGACTGGAGGCATTGACTTTTTCCCCCCTGCAGCCTCAACATTTGACATCTCCACTGTGGGGCTGAGAGATCCAGGGAAGTGATGCCAGAAACAGCCAGCATGAAAAGCCCTAGAGTCAAAAAAGGAAGGCAGAAAGTCTAAGAAACAGAGAAAACGAATTAGAATTGTTTGGGTTTGGCAAGGAGAGAAAAGGAGAATGTTTGGGATGCAAAGAGAGTCTCTAGAGAAGGTGGAAGAATGTTTCTGAATTGGTAAATAAAAAACACTTAAACCTCTTTCATGCGATCCTTAAGGAACCTTGGAAACTGGGTGGTTTTTCTTTTTCCTTTCCTTTCCTTTCTTTTTTTGGTTTAAGAACCTGGTACTGCATATTGGAAAAAAAAGGTTCAGGTCCTTTCTGAAGTTCATCTGGGGCCAGCGGTTCTGTGTGCTCTGGGGGCTGACCTGTTAAAGCAGAAAGCAGTCCCAGCAGTATTAGAAGACGTCATGTCAGGCATGGCCTGAATTAGACTGGTCTTTATCATCTACTTTGTGTTTAATCTCCTAGATAGATGCCCACATTCTATGATTGTCTTATAAATCTTAAGTAGGCATTATGAAGGAGATGCTGTGAGGTTTTTGTGCCCTCCTGGGGGAAGAGGATGGAAGTTTGCCCTTTGGAGTAGAGATTAACAGGACTCTCTGGATTCTTGTGTCAGACAAAAGCCTGAATAGTTTGTTGGTCAGTCATTTCTGTTGTGTTTGACTCTTGGGGTCAAATTTGGGGTTTTCTTGGCAGAGTTTTTTCCCATTTCCTTCTCCAGCTCATTTTACAGATGAGGAAACTGAGACAAACAGGGCAAGGTGACTTGTGCCAGGTCACAGCTAGGAAGTGTAAGAGGCTGAATTTGAATTCATGCATTTTCCTGATTCCAAGCTCAGTGCTCTAACCACTGTGCCCCTGGGCTGCCCTCTCAGGCCAGTTTCCATCAGCAGTCACTGCCTCTATTAATCAGACCAAGTAAAGCCAGTCCTCTGATCCCTCCCTGCCAGCTCAGATAAACACGGACAAAATCACAAAATCAGAGAATTGTAGGAGGAAAGGATTGTCAGAGGTGATACAGCAAGAATGCCCTCACACTCACCCAAGCAGTGATCGATCACACAGGATCTTTAGTGATATGGAACTTAGGGCTTCTAGATGTAGGATGTTTTGAAATCCAACTGTAAGCTGCTTATTTACAGCTCCTTTCCTCTGTGCCCAGCCCCTTCACACCCAGATCTGCTCCCAGCTCTGCCCTTGGGGGCCAGGCTGAGCAAACTTTACCCATGTCAGCGTCATGCCAACGCTGGAGACAACAATCAGGTCCTTGCCAAGTCTTCTCTCCACCGGACTGAACCAGTCCTAATATGGCACAGTCTCTAGACTCTGGAGCAGGGTTGGGGAGCCTGAGGCCTTGAGGCAGGAGTTCCCCACCCCTGCTCTAGAACATCCTGGTTTCCTCCTCGAGACACCCTCCACCTTCATTCATGAAGTGGTTTCCCAAACAGAAGACTTCGGATATCTGACCAGCCTCTGACCAGCATCTGAGTACAAAAGCACTCCCTCTCTCCCAAGTCCTGGATGGTCTTAAGGCAGCTGATGATTGCTTTAGCTTGTGGGGTTGCCATAGCAAACTGCTGGTTCATAATGAACTTGCATTTCACTATCTCTCTCCCACACTCCATTCCCATTTTTGTCTGATCAATTGCTGTGTAGTCACGGCTTTGGTCAGCTGGGTGGTGCAGTGGATAGAGCAGGATGAGCCTGGAGTCAGGAAGACTCATCTTCCTGAGTTCAAATATAGTCTCAGGTATTTACTAGCTGTGTGGGCCCAAGCAAGTCACTTCACCCTGTTTGCCTCAATTTCCTCATCTGTAAAACGAGCTGGTGAAGGAAATGGCAAACCATGCCAGTAACTGCCAAGAAAACTCCGGATGGGGTCACAAAGACTTGGATGAAACTGAACAATAAAGCACCTGTCTTCTCTACCTCACCCTGGGAAACTGGTTTTTTCCAGTCAAAATTTTTTTGAATCCTGACTCTGTGATTCTGGCTACTCAACAGGGCTTTGTGTCACCTGAAAATTGGAGAAGCGTACCACCTGTCCTTGAACTCAACTCCATCTCTCTCCCAGGGAATGCTCACAATCTTGGGAAGTCCTCCCTCCTAATCTTTGCCTCTTGGAATCCTCTTTTCCCTCAGAGCTCCATGCAGGGGCCTCTTTCTCCTGGAAGCCCTCTCTTTCCCCCCACCCCTCTCTGAAGAGCTAGTGTTTGCTTCCTCCTAACTCTCCTTATTTGTGTATGAGATAATAATTGTAAAGTGCTTGGTACAGTGCCTAGCACAGAGTAAGTATGATTCTATAAATTATTATTATACTGTTATGGTATAATGAAGAAAGTCACTCTTTCTTTGAGAAACAGCATGATGTAGTAAGGAGTATCATCTCTACCCTTTTATAGCTATGTGAGTTTAGGCAAGTTGCTTTGCCTCTCTGAGCCTCAGTTTACTGATTTGCAAAATGGGGATGATAATAGTACCCACCCTTCCAGAGTTGTTGGACAGATCAAATGGATCATAATATTTATAATCAGAAGGTACTTTAGAGGTCATATATAAGATCAAATCTGTCTTTGTCCTAAGGAGGAAACTGAGGCACAGAGAAGGCCAGAGATTTGCCAAAAGTCACACCGGCAGCCAATGGCAGAATTGGTATTCAAATTTCAGTCTCCTTTGATTCCAAGGCCAATATTCTTTAGACCACACCATGTTTGTTGCTTCTCAGTTAATGTTTTGTAAACCATGAAGTCTTCTCTAAGCATGAGATAAATTAGATTCAGTTCTGTTCCACAAACGCTGAGCACCCAGTGTGTATAAAGCACTTTGGGAAGTATGATGTCATATCAACGGAGGCCAATTAGCTAAGGAGCCAGCTATACATGGAATCTAGAAGAGTCCTGTCTCTGTGTAGAGATAACTGTTGTATCCTTGGGAGCTGATGAGATCACCACAGGAGATAATCTGGAGACAAGCAAAAAGGGCCCAGGACAGGTCCTGGGAGGATAGGGGGGTGGGGCACCCAGGTTAGTGGGCATGACCTGGATGAAGAGCTAGCAAAAGAAACTGAGGAATGGTCAGAGAGGTGAGAGGAGAACCAGAAATACCACAGAAACCTAGAGAGAAGAGAAAGTTAAGGAGGTGATGGTCAGTGGTAAAGGCTGCAGAGAGGTCAAGAGGGATGAGGACAGGAGAAAAGTATATCACACTTGATCATAATCTCTGGACAGAGTTATTTCAGTGAGATGAGAACAGGAGCCAAATTGCAGAGGTTTTAGACAAGAGGAAAAACAGAGAGTGGATATGACATTTCATCTCCTGCCTATGCTCTCTCTTCTCATCTCCAGTTCTTGGAACCCCTTGCCTCCTACAAGAAACCCTTATGGATCTCCCCAGCTGTTAGTACCCTCCCCTCCCAATTCCTTTGTAAATACTTGTTATTTACTTAGCTGTATACATATCATTCCCAACCAGTAGAAAAGAAGCTGCTTCAGGGTAGGTCTTTGTATCCCTAGAACCTAGCACACTTCCTGTCATATAGTAGGCACTCAATAAATGTTTCATTGAACTGAAGAATCCTTGCTTGTAAAATGATGGTGTGTGTGAAATGATCACCAAGATCCTTTCCAGGTCTAAATCTATGATCCAATGAAGTCCTTTAGCTTGTTTCCTCATTTGCAAAATGGGAGGAAGAGTCTGGAGAACTTTGATGGTCCCTTCTGGCTGTGGCCTTTTGACTAGATGATTTCCAAGATCACGATCATTTCCCACTCTACCAGAGTGTGAGCTGCCTGCCTGCCTCCCCATCTGCAGGGGTACAGTGCATCTTGGCTACTGAGGGCAAACAGGAACTGCCCATGTTGGGGATACGTTGACTGGTATAATGAAGAAAAGTTTCCTGTGCTCCCTGGGCAGCCCTTCCATGCACTTCCCCCCATGTGACCTGCACATGAAAGTGGCTCCTGTGTTCATGTGGAGTGGAGACAGACAGGGCTCTCTTTCTTCACCAGAGACAATGATCTTGTCTCAGCCTCACCCTCCATCCCCCAGCCTTCTTCCATCCCCTTTGCCGCCTGGGCACACCTCATGCTGGTTACTTTGGATGGATAATAAACTGGATGCCACCTCTGACTGTGCATCCTTCATCCTGGCTGACCAGAAAGTCCAGGGGAGGTTTACGGATACAGCATAAAGGGAACTTGGGGAAAATCTCCAACACAAAGCCCAGGACCTTGAGTGAGGACAACAAAGTCCTCTGGCCTGGGTTTCCTTGGAGAAGATGGGTGTGTGTGTGTGTGTGTGTATGTGTGTGTGTGTGTGTGTGTGTAGTTTGGTCATTTGCCCTTTTGCCTGTGGCTATTGTTTACTTTATGTACTTCTGCAAGAGTAAAAAAATTGGGAGCTCTTCTCATTATACTCACTATAGATGTCATTGTTTGTATCTGTTTATAAGCTGGACTGGGCTCCTTGAAGAGAAGTCTTTTGTTTCCTCTGCCAAAGAGAATAACCTTGGCACTAGAAATGATGGAATGACTCCTGGGTCTGTATCCCAAAGAGATCAAAGAAAAGGGAAAAGGATTTATTTGTACAAAAATACTTCAAGAAGCTTTTTGTGGTGGTTGGAAATTGAGGGGATGCCTATCAAGTGAGGAATGATTGAACAAGCTGCAGTACATGATTGTGATGGAGTAGTATTGTCCTAAAAGAAATGATAAGCAAGCTGATTTCAGAAAAACCTGGAAAGACTTATATGAACGGAAAGCAAAGTGAGCTGAGCAGAGCAGAACAGAACATTGTAACAGCAACATTGTAACAAGGATCAACTGTGAGAGCCTTAGTTACTTCACTCAAGACAATGATCCAAGACATTCAAAGGACTTATGATGAAAATGTTCTTCACCTCCAGAAACAGAAATAACTCCAAGTGCGATTGAAGCATAATTTTTCCTTTGTTTTTCTTGGGTTTTTTTGTATTTTCTTTTGCAACATGGAAATATGTTTTGCATGACTTCCTATGATTAACTGATATTTTATCGCTTGCCTGCTTAAGGGGGAGGGGAAGAATTTGGAACTCAAAATTTTTTAAAAAAAGAATGCTTAAAACTTTAAAAATGTAATTGGGAAATATGTGACAATATAAATTAAATGTATATTAAAATAAAAGAAATGACAATTAAAATGACTAATAAGTAAGGAGAGAGTAAGAGAGAACCTATAGAAATCACAACGGATTGAATGCACAGGGTGAGGCTCTTGATGAATTCAAATTACTTGGCCTGGATAAACTACATTCTCCAATACTAAGATAACTGGTAGATGTGATTGCAGAGTCATAATGTTCGTGATATTTGAAAGATCATGGAAAATGAGAGAAGTAACATAAGATCAGAGAATGACAAAGGGTCAAAAAACAGAAGAGAGAACAGTCTGCAAACTAAAGGCCGGTGACCTTGACTTCAATTTCTGGGAAAATCCTCAGACAGATCATTAAAGAAGGTTAACAAAGGATAATGGTGATTTAACATAGTAAATGCACTGCTAGAAGAGTGGACTGTTGTAGACATGGTTTACATAGCTTTTAGCAAGACATTTAATAAAGCATCTTTTTTAAAAATATGGAGAGTTATGGATTAGACAATTACAAAATTATATGGATTTGGAACTGACTGAAGACTCAGAGTAATCACTGATGGTTCAATATCAACTTGGCAGAAGGTCTCCAGTGGATTGCCTCAGGGTCTGGTGCTTGTCACTACACAGTTAAATATTTTTATAAATGCCTTATGTTTGTTAACTTGGAGGAATAATAAACAAAGTAGATGATAGAGAGAGGTTCCAAAAAGATCTTGACAGGTTGGAATATTGGGCTAAATCTAATTAATAAGGTGAACTGCAATAACAGATCAATATGAAGTCTTACATGTGGGTACAAAAAATCAACTTTACAAGTATAGGAGGTAGAGGGTTTGGCTAAGTAGAACTTTGACAGAAAAGGATTTGAGGATCTTAATGGACCAGTCAGCAGTGTGATATGTCACCCAGAAAAGCTTTTGTGATCTTGGGTTGCATGACCATCCCTCTGTCCTCCTGCTCTGGCTGGACCATGATTAGAATACTGGGCTCAGTTCTGACACCCACATTTTAAGTGGGATACTCATGACTTGGAGATGGTCCAGAGAAGGACAACCAGGGTGTTGGTGCATCTTGATTCCATGACATGTGAGAATCTTGTGAGATCATTGGGCATGTTGAGTCAATGGAAACATGATAGCTGTCTACAAGTATTGACTGACCATCCAGTGAAGGAGGAATTCAGCTTGCCCCCAGAGCACAGAATCAGGAGTGATGAGTGGAAGCTGCAAAGGGACAAACGAGGCTGGATATCCATAAATTACTTAGCAATCAGCTGTCCAAAAATGGAGAGAGTTACCTTAGGAAGAGGTGGGTTCTCCTTCATTAGAAACCTTTGAGTGAAGTCTGGGTGACTGATCACTTCTGGGGTATGTTGTAGTAGGGAAGGACCCGGACCAGACACCCACTGAGGTCCCTTTTAGTTCCTTAATTAGGTGATTTTGAGAGCAGGCACCATGTTGTTTTTGTCTTTGAATTCCTAGTGACTGGCCCATAGGAAGCATTTCACAGTTGGTAGAATCATAGGATGTAGTGAACATGAATGATGGGATTTAGCAACAGAAGAGATCTCTGAGGTTATTTGTCCCAGGAAAGGTTGTAGCTTGGGGGAGAAGGTACTAACCTTGCTAGTTAGTGACTGAGGCAGAATTCAAATTGAGATCTTTCTAACTCCAAGTCTGGCACCTGTCCACTCTGCCACCTGGCTCCACATTGCTTCTCCTCTCTTGGGCCTGTAAAAGTAAGCATCTTGACATACAAAAGAGGGCCTGCTATCACAGGTTCTTTGATATGCTTTTCTAAAAGGAAAGGCAATTTTGAGGAGTCAATAATCACTTTAATCAAGCATACATATCACTAACTTAGTTCAGGGGGAAAAGTCAGCACCCTGAACTTCAGAGAAAATACAGAGAAATCAGTATCTACAGACAGAGTTTCCAGCTGCCTGACAGAAGAACAGACAGATGCAACTACCTGACCATAAATACATAGTCACCAGAGAGAGAAGTACCAACATCTGGATTTTCAAAGCTGGGGGGCTGCTTAGCAGCTTCCCAGAGTCTCATCTGGCACACAAACCTTCTTCCAAAAACTAAGCCCCAAAGTAAAACCTCACCTCAGAGTACTTACACATTTTTCGGAGCCAGAGGACATCACAAGCCTTGAAAACCAGTGCCTCATTAGAAAATTAACAAAAACTATGGACTTTTCCCTAATTAAACTCCCCTTAATGGGCAGGCTCATTAATGAATGAGGAAGATCTTTTCATTAAGAAGGAAAATTGACAATAAGCAAAAATGCATTATCCATACAGGGCTTCAGTTTAAGATTAAAGACTAGATGAGAGACTAGATGACCTAGAAGGTCCCTTTAGTTCAAAATCTGTGATCCTACGAGCTGCTCCCTTTTCTTGGCACTGCTGTGCTTGGAATCCCTCTTTTCCTTCAAGACTTCAAGAGCCAAGTAGTACATTAAGTCATTCCTGAGCCCTCTGGCTGCTGGTGTCCTCTGCCCCTCCCCATAATGACTTTGTACTCATTTTGTGTATAGTATGCGTAGATATATAAGCTTGGATGGACATGTTGTTTCCCCCATTAGAATGAAAGCTACAGTCACTCAATCATCAAAGTTTATTAATCACCTACTGTATGCCAGATACTATGCACTAAGCCCTGAGGATACAAAAAAAGGCAAAAGATAGTCCTGCTCTTGAGGAGCTCAAGGGGAAACAAGCAATCTAAATACTTAAATGAGGGGAGGGACTGTCCTGCTTGTCTTTGTACCCCCAGGGTTGAGCACAATGCCTAGCATAGATTGTTTACTTATTTTCAATCATATCATCTCTTAGTGACTTCTTTTGGGGTTTCTTGGTAGAGATGCTAGAGTGATTTATCATTTCCTTCTCCTGCTCATTTTATAAATGAGAAAACTGAGGCAAAAGTGGCTTGCCCACGGTCACACAGCTAGTGTCTGAGGCCAGATTGAAACTCAGGTCTTCCTGACTCCAGGCCCTGCACTGTGTCCCACTACACTAGTCCCATCTATACTAGTAGATGGATAGAGGCTGAGGGGAAATTGGAGCTCTGAAAGTGAGGGATGCTTGGTGTCAGAAATCAGGCTCTTCTCTCCAGGACCCCAGCGGAGCTGCCAGCATAAACACCTGCTCCTCCCACATCAATTTTGTAGGTGAGCTACACCCCCAAGAAAAATCTACAGAGCTGTTTTCCAAACTCAAGTACAAAACACACTTGCTGTGCCATGAGCCTTCCTCCAAGCAGTTTCACCCTCCAAGATTCCATGGGGCAATTGTTCTGGAGAGCAGAGACCACAACTCTGGCCTCCTGGGGAGATTTCTTCCTGGAGAGCCATTTCTCATGCCCTTTTGTTCAGCGCCTGTCCCCCTGAATTCATCTCCCATAGAGCAGAGGAATTGAGTTTTAAAGGAAAATGATGAATCAGTCAGCTTCTGAGTGGCTAAGATTACTGTTTGGTCATGTTCTTCCCTCAGTAGAGGGAGGGAGATGAAGAGGGTGGGGGGAGAAAATCAAGCCTAGCTGACTCCTAGTTACGTTAGTGTGAAGTGACCTTGACCTAACCTCACAGAGAGAGACCCTTAAAGTCCACACATGACACCACCAGAAGATGGGACCATCTCAGGCCCATCTGATGAACACTGGAGAGCAAAATACGGCAGGCTAATGGGGAAAGGGAAGAGATCCACTGGCCTCTAATCAATCACACAATGTAGAAATCAACCCTGGCAGACATGAATCACGAAGTCTAATGACTTCGTACTGCCCAGAGAGCTGGGAGCTTGTTTTCATCTGCAGTGAACTAGTTAGCACAGAGGCAGGAGCTAAATGAAATCCTAACTTTGAAGACCCTCTGTGACTTAGCGCCAAGCTTCTTTTTCAGATTTCTCTTTCATGTACCTGCTGAGGAAGCCAAACAGGACTGATGGACTCTTTGTGACCTCATTTGGGCTTTTCTTGGCAAAGATATTGGAGCAGTTGGCCATCTGCTTCTCCAGCTTACTTTACAGATGAGGAAACTGAGGCAGATAGGGTGTTAAGTGACTTGCCCAGGGTCACACAGTTAGGCCAGATTTGAACTGAGGAAGATGAATCTTTCTTACTCCAGGTTCAGTACTCTATCCACTATGTGCCCTATGTGCTCCCCTTGAACGCCCTATAAACCTTTGCTCATTTTATGACCTCTGCTCATGTTAGCCTGTTGGCCAATTCCTGCCCATTCTTTAAAGTCCAGGTCCAGTGCCTTCTCCTCCAAGATGCTTTTCCTACTCTCTCCCAGCTGGAGGTCAGAAAACATTTGAGCTGAGAAGGAAATGTGCAGATCATCTCATTTTAGGTAGAAGGAAACAGAAACCTACAAAGAGGGAGTGATTTGCCCAGAAAAAAATATAATTTTGTGTTAAGCCCTTAATTTTCACTCATCTCAAATCTCAGAGCACTATTTATTTTTTCAAATTATTAATTTTTTAACCTTTTTATCCTTTCACTCCAAACCCCAATTGAAAACAATACCCATCACAAACATGTTAGTCAATCATACAAATTTCAAAATTGACTGAGTCCAAAAAACTGTCTCATTCTGCCCTCCTATCTTTATGAGGGGTGGGGCAGTATGTTTCATTATTAGTCCTTTAGGATCCTGGCAGACCATTACACTGCTCAGAGGCCCTAATTCCTTCCAAGTTGTTTCCCTTTATCATTTTGTTGTCATTTTGTAAATTCTTCTCTTGGTTCTGCTTACTTCTCTCTGCATCAGTTTATACAAGTCTTTCCCAG
This sequence comes from Bettongia penicillata ogilbyi, assembly GCA_023548195.1. NCBI lineage: Eukaryota > Metazoa > Chordata > Mammalia > Diprotodontia > Potoroidae > Bettongia > Bettongia penicillata. The sequence goes on along the minus strand of JAJHZJ010000134.1, from coordinate 13,377,214 downwards.
GTTTCTCTGAAACCCTCTCCATCATTTCTTACAGCACAATAGTATTCCATGGCATTTATATGCCATGACTTGCTCAGTCATTCTCCAGTTGATGGGCACCCTGTCAGATTCCCATTCTCTGCCACCTCTAAAAGAGCTCCTGGAAATACTTTTGTGCATCCTTAGATTTTCACTTAGGGCTAGTTCTCTCTTGGTCTGCCCTCCCTTTAATTCCACCCTTTCTTCTTTCTCTCTGTTAATTCCCTGTTGGGTGAAATGTATTTCTGTACCCCCTTCCTCTCTCTCTTTCTCTCTCTTTTCTTCCTTAGTACAGACACCACAAAGACCAAAAAAGACATGGTGTCTGTCTTCATGGACTTGAATACTACTAGAGTGGGGTGGTGAGAATTACCCTAAGTCTAAGTACAGAGAATAACCACAAGGGAATTTCAGAAGGGGAGAGCATTAATAATCTTGGGGAAATCATGGAAGATATTCTGTAGGTGGTGGCACCAGACTCATGTTTGGAATGAAGTCAGGAATTCTATGGGGTAAGGGCAAGGAGGGACAGCTTTGTAAACATATGGAACAGCTTCTGAAAGGGGAAAAAAATGGGCTAGGGGACTCTGGGCAAAGGAAACCAGGTGGCTGATACAGCTGAGAGGCAGCCTACATCTCCAGATATTTCCCAGGCACTCTGGGGCTGTCTACCTGGCCATCCTCAGTCCCGCAGCATAACCCAGTCACCTCTTTTTTCTGACAGTGCATTCTTGAGAATGTTTTTCACGCCAGGTTCCTTATCATTGGTGAGATGAGGCAACCTTCTTCCCAAAGGATTAATGTTAAAAATTGAAGAAAGGGGTGGATCAACTTCCTCTTTGCCCTGAAAGCCTCATGGAATGGTGGTTAATACACCAGAGTGGGAGTGTCCTCCTCCTATGACCCCAAAGAGGTATCAGACACCACGTAGCTTGGTAACAGATTTTTGTTTTTTAACACACAGGATAGCCTCTTCCTGGGTGGCAGTAGCTGCTCAGAAAGAGCTTGATTATGGAGAAGCCCCAGGCCACGGAAGCCTAGAACTGCACAGTTGTATTGCAGAATTTGATATGTGACTGTGCCAGACCTCCTTTCTCTTTTTTGTACTTCATAATTCCCCTTGATATTTTTGTTAATCTGCTATTCCAAATACATCTTGGCATCACTCTATCTAATGTTCTCAAAGAGGCAATTGGTATTTTTATTGGCATGGTTCTATGGCTTTAAATTAACTTTGGTACTATTTTAATCTTTATAATATTGAACTGACTCCCAATGATTTAAAATCTAAAATTATTTTATACTTACTTCAACTCTGTAAACATTGCATTATATTATTTATACACTGAATAAACCTTATCTTATTAATGAGTTCTCAGTGTTAGATGCTGATCAGGCCCAGCGAGCCACTTAAGAGGGTGGAAATGGAGAATCAGGAGTGGGATCAGTGGGGGGCAGCCTACTTTCAGTTGGGGAGCCTGCAACTCTAACTCCTGAGGATAATTATAAGTTTATTGACTTCAAGGATGGATTTCCTTAGCTTTCTGCTAAATGAATTGGCACCAGGTGCCAAATTCTTAGTTATGTCTTTGGTAAGCACCTACTATATGCAAAAGTCTCATAGATTTCAAGCCAGAAGTTACCTTAGTGGCCATCAAGTAATCCTCCTCTTTACAGATGAGAAATTGAGAAAAGTCAAGTGAGTTATCCAAAGTGAAACAAATTGTAAATTTCAGAAATGGAATTTTAACCCTGCTCCTCTGACTCCAGAGCCAACACTACTTGTGCTGGGTCATGTTGCCCTCTGTATTTGTTAAATGGAATGGAATTGGACTGAGGAGTAACTCAAACAAAATGGCAGATGGTGAGAATGTCTACGGCAAAGGTGTTTGGACATAATGTGTGTGTTGGTGGTAGAAACATGGTCTTGGTGTCAGAAGACAAGTAACCAAGCAGTGACCTTAGTCAGGTCATCTCTCTGAGCCTCTGCTCCTTCTGTAGAATGGGAATAACACATGTACTGCTTCCCTTTCATAGTTATATAGAGGCTTGAGTGAGATGACTGATATTAGCCATGTTGTTACTGTAAATCTCAACATAAACAAGAGTTGTTTACTATTATCGTCTCACCTATATTTGCCAAGTCCTTTGTCAACAATTCTAGGATTTATCGAGATAGTGGGGGACCACTCACCTGGCTGTAACTCTTCACTGCATAAGCCAAATTACTTGATACCCCTTCCTACTCCAGCTGGAAAGTCCCAGAGAGACCAGAAGCATTTCTATATTTGAGATTATATCTTTTAATCACCCAAACACAGTTTGTTCCATGTATACAGCATGATAAAATATTTTATACATTGGAAACATTGTAATGCCAGAGGATCACATCTGGAGAATGAATACTTCAAGAGAAATGGTTGACCAAAGACTTCCCAAGGAATAATTTATACTTACAACATCTCTGCTTGACGGAACCTTGGCCAACCTTAACCAATCTGTTGGACCCTGTTTGTTGAGTCAAGACGGGGCTCATGTCAAATTTAATTCTCAAATCTGTTAGTAACTGAAAAATATTGTTAGTATTACTCAAGGGGCATGTGTTGTTTAGAGGAAGTGACTAGGACTGTTTGCAGTCTGTGTTCACATTGTCCTCCACATTGCTTTCTCATCTCTGCCCACCCACCCACCATCTTGCAGGGAATAAGCCCCCTCATTAGAAAAGCTGTCATCGCCCAAATGAAGGTTTTCTCAGAGACAGCCCACCTCTTCTCACCTCCTTCCCAGCATGCCCCTAGAGTTTGACCACCCCACAGTCTCAGGTCATGATGGCAGGGGTGTGTATGCATGCAGCAGTTCCAAATGGTGCACACAGGGTGGTGAGGCCTTACACAATGCCCTCATTCCGCTGACTCTTGTACACCACCAGCGCTGTGCCGAGCAGTGTCACCAAGATGGGGGCGATGATGAAAGGGCAGAGGATGTTGCTGGGTGGGTCTTTGAGGACCCTTCCTGTGGCAGGGCAATCTTGGAAGTAGTGCCTGTGGATGGCCAGGAAGAAGTCGTTCACCTGGTGGTTGGGCCAGTAGCAGTCCAGCTTCTCAGCGATGAGGTAGGTGCAGTTGGTGACCTCTCTGTAACTCCTGCAAGAGAAAGGGGGATCAGTGGGAGAGAGCAGAAGGGGCTGGCCAGTGGGTTCTGCCCAGGGAGGGCATTCCCCATCTGCTGTTTCCAGAATCCATCCCCGGGGGCTGCCTGCTCCCATCCAAACAGATGTTCCCTGAGGGTAGGGAGATAATTCTGCTTTTTTGTATGTAAACCTCCAGCTTTTAGCACAATGCTGGCAGGTACACATCAAGTGCTTAATAAATGTTCTCTTTGTCTCCCTCCTTTCTCTGCCTCTCTCTCCTCTCTCTGTCTCTCTCCCTTTCTCTGTCTCCCTCTATTTTCTCTCTGTCTCTCTCTCTCTCCACCTTAGATCCCCAGGTCTGAGCTTTTACCTTCCAGAATGTGGTATCAGAAGACTTGAATTCAAGTCCCTCCTCAGTCATTTAAGACTTAGATAACCTTAGGTGAGTCCTTTAATCTCTGGGCCTCAATTTCCTCATGCATTGTGTTAGGGGGTTGACCTAGTTGGCTCCCTTCACTTCTCCATCCTGTGACAGAGGTCCAGGTCCTGACTTCCTAAAATGGTTTATATGTGGGAGGGTAGGGGGGATGGGAATCTGTGCTCTCCCTTCCCCTACTTCCCGTGAAATGATCCCTCTGCTCATCTAGCTTTGGCACCTGACTCCACTTACCATTTACCCAGGTTCACCTGATTGCCAGCTCTATTGGACAATTATCAGATTAAAACCCAGGGGGTTGATAAGGACTCATAACTTGGCATTCTAACAAGGCCTAACTAAAGGGCTGGATCCCCCATGGATCCTCTCATTCAGCCCTGCCTCCACCCCCAGACCTCCCTTCTCCAAGGTAGCCCACATCATGACCCCTGGATTGGGAGAACAGGGATTCAGATCTCATCCTGTCATTTACTACCTGTGTGATTTGGGGTCAAGCCCCTCCCTGCTCTCAATCTTAGCCCCTTATCAGCTGGGCTGGCTGGCTGGCTTCTGAGGGTGGCCCCATCAGCTAATCCTCTCCCTTTGGCAGCCTCATCTTGAAAATGGCAGCGGGAAAGAACTGGCCCCAGGAGGCCACACCTTGTTAATGAGCCCCTATTTCATAGGATGTATTAATGTATTCCAGGGCTCCATTCACTCTCCCTGTAACTTTCCACCCTCCTTCCCCATTTATTTAAATGTGCTGCCTTCCCCTAGTTAGACAGTAAGCTTCTTGAGGGCAAAGACTGTCTTCAGTTATTCACATACAAGTGTACATATATATATACACATACATACATACACAATACACACATGCATATACATAACTACACACACAACACACGTACATCTATACATTCACGTGCACACACTCATGTACCCACAAGCACGCACAACATGCCTATAACACACATATGCACACGTGTATACACACAATGCGTACATGCACACATGTGTACACACATTCATGCTTGCACATATGTGTGCATGCATGCGTGTATATGTAGATTTTTTTTAAACTAGTCCTTTGGGGTAGTTAGATAGCACAATGGATAGAATTCCTGGCCTGGAGTCAGGAAGACCCGAATTCAAATCCAGCCTCAGACTCTTACCAGCTGTGTGACCCTGGACAAGTCACTTGACCCTGTTTGCCTCAGTTTCCTCATCTATAAAATGAACTGCAGAAGGTATCTACCAAGAAAATTCCAAATGTGGTCATGAAGAATCAGATACAATGGAAAATAACGTAATAACACAGAACATAACCTTTTCTCTGTCATACATTCAATTCAACTCCACAAATGCTCATCAGCACCACATGTGGAGAGAGCACTCCCTGAGGGAGATGCCAAGTTTGTCTGAGACCCTAACTTGGCCTTTAGGGTGGTCCTGGTCTAGGCCAGTAGCAGGACAGTCCATACCATTTACAGAAATAGTATCCCCAATGCTGCAGAACACTCGGTCAGTTCCTATTTGCCCACCAAGGGTCAGCTCTGCCCTCCTCACCTGGGCGACCTTGGGCAAAGACTTCCTTTTTCTGTACCTCCAATTTCTCTCATCTGGACGGATGACCTCTAAGGTCCCTCCTAGCTCTAAGTTCATGAACTTCTGAATCTATATTAGGAGTATCAGAAACTTGGCACCTTTGAAAAAAAAAAAACAGGTTTCCATTAGGTTAAGGAGGCTGCAAAGTTTGAGGCTCTCGTTAGGGAAACGCCCTCATCCCCAAAGTTCACAGCCCCATTACCTCATTCCTACTGGGTCACATTTCAAATAAGCACAGCTCCCTTCCTCCTCCCCTCACAGGCTGGTCCCTGTTTGCTGAGAAAACAGCCCCAAACAATGGAGCATCTTATTTGGAGAAGGGATGCCTGAGGACTAAACTCAGCCTGGATCTACCAGTGGCTGGGAGCCAGCAGTAAGGCGGGGATGGAAAAATTCAGGAACTGAGTTCCAGGAATCCCAGAATCTCAGAGCCTGAAGGAACTTCAGAGACTGACTAGTCCAATCCTGACCTGACCTGAAGGCCCCTCCACAACATCCCCAACAAATGATCCTTGAAGACTTCTGGGGACAGGGCGCTCACTACCTTCTGAGACAAGCCCATCCAGCATACCTCTTATCGTTGGGAAGGTTTTCATTAGCCTTTAGGCAGCTAGGTGGCCTGGTGACTTGAGTTTGAATCTCCCTCAAGAGGAGCGGTCTTTAGCTTTTTTTGTATTTCAGACTCCTTGGCAGTCTTGTAAAACCTATGGAGCCCTTTTTAGTTATAGGGTGCTTTGGGGTTTTTTTTTAAGACATAACTGAAGGACATACTAAGTTTCAAATAGAAATGAGTGAAAATAAAGATGTAATTTTTTTCCCATTAAGGTTCAGACTTGAAGTCTATTCGTAGTCCCATGGACCCCAAATTAAGAGCTTCCAAACTAGAGAGTTATTTGTCAATGAATTAGATAAGGGAGGGTGTAGCAGGGACCTAAAGGGAGCTGGGAGATCAGTATTCAGAAGGAAGGAGGAGGAGCTACAGGGGACGAGGGCCAGAGAAAATGCCCAGAGCTCAGAGACCGAGGGTGTTATATGCTGAACAGCCAGGAGCCTGGGGTCACTGGATGGAAGGGTAAGTGTTGGGGAGTAAAGCCTAAGAAGGTCAGACAGGCAAAAGTTCCTGGCAATTCCTGTTCATGCTGTATTTCCCTCAGGACAACCTGAGAGAGAGAACAGAATTCTCATTTAGCTCATTCTGCAGATACGAGGAAGATGAGACCAGAAGGGATATGCAGTAGATAAAAAGGAAGATGTGGTTTAAATTCCAAGTCTCCTACCATCTCTATGACCTGGAGTAAGTCACCTAAACTTCTATGAGATTCAGTTGCTTCATATGTAAAATGAAAATGATTTGACTACATGAGCCTCTCAGTTTCCCTCCAGTTCTCAGAACTATGCTCCTAACTCAACCACTGTGGGCCTCAGTTTCCTCATCCATAAAATGGACTCTGAAGTCCCCCCCAACTCCCAATCTTTGATCCTATTAACTGATCTGCCCAAGCTATTAAGGTACAAAGTAAAAACTCCAGCTCCCTTTTGTCTCCCAAACCAAGGCTCTTGCCCCTCTCTCATTCCCTCACCTGTCTTCCCCCTCCCCACCTCTATCCCCCAAACACATAGAATTTCTCCCTTTTGTGTTGGGAAGTAGTTGTTCTGGGAGTGATGTAGACACAACAGATACATGATTTTTCTTGGAAAAAATAAAGGAAACCCTTGACTTAGAGGGGGGAGAACATGGAGTTCTTCAAGAAGAAGCCTTGGAGCTCGGAAACTCTCCAACTGCCAAATCCCCAGAATCCCTTAAGAGATGCAGGCTGTCCTTGACACTGGTGTATCCCAGTACCTCATGTCCTCCTAGGGACCACAGACTAGGACTGCTTTTCATGTGCTATTTTGGGGCCTCTGGCAGTGTTTGAAGTCAGTTCTGAGGGCTCACAGTGTCACCAGCACTCCAAAATAACCTTCTGATGTGAGGTTGGCTGCTCCTTTCATTACAGCTATTTATACCCCAGTGACAGCTGAAAATGGCAATAAATCAGGGGACCTCTATAGTGTAGGCTGCTGTGCACTATGTGAAACTTGGAGTGAAACTTTAATTTTGGGATGCATTCCCTTGCAGGAGTCTCTACTGGACCCTTGAGAGTGAGGATCTAGGCATGCAGGGCACATGCTGGGCACAGGACAAGGTGCAGATCTGCTGGGGAATGGTGACTAATTAGGAGAAAGAGTGCTTGCTTTAATCCAGGTTTTTAGTTGCTTCTAAGTATCTGAAAATTGCCCTTTTTTGGCTGAAACTTTCTACCCTTGGCCCCAAAGCAAGATTGTTTGGAATGTCCCCAATGAGTATGGTTGAAAGAACTTCCTCTCCATCTCAAGAAAGGAAAGGCCCTGGTCACTGGGTCCCCAGGCTGCTGTGAATGAGACAAGTCTAACTGGAAATTAGTGAATTGCATGTGGATCCAGGCAGTAGGACATACAGTGTTGGGCTGGGGGCCAAAAGATTTGGGTTCAAATTCTGCCTCAGACACTGGTTAGACTCTTAGGAAGTCACTTCCCCTCTCTCACTTTTTCATCTGTAAAATAGGGCTAAGTACCTCATGCAGCCTTAAATCCAATCCACTTGCATGTCATGGCATCACCTCCCTGATGTCATGGTCCTCTTACCAAAGATAAGGCAGCAGTAGCAACTTGCAAGATGGTGGGGGGAAGGAAAGGGCTTTGGAAGCCTTTAAGCACTAGAGAAATGGGAGTCATTATTGGTATCCGCCTTCTCCCAGTTTCCAAAACTCCTAGGGCATCCCCCCTTCCAGGAAGTGTAAGCATCTGCAGGCTCCCTAAATTCATGTGGACACCAAGAGGGCAGGGACGAAAGTTTGCTTGCCTTTGTGGGAGTCATGACAAGCAGACTATAACATATTACAGACTGAGAATTTCATAAAAGGATAAGAAAAAAGCATGCCAAACCAGAAATGTATGAGGGGTGACAGTGAGTGGCTAATAAATGCTCACTGATTGCTTGATTAATTGTAAGACAAAGGAGATGGACTGGTCACATGACAAGAGGGAAGAAAAACCAAGCCAGGAGAATACCATCACTCAACCCACCAGGCATTTGAAGATATCCACAGTCCTGGATTCTAATTCTGCCTTAGATACTTACTTCTTGTGTGACCCTGAGCAACTCAGTCATTCTCCAAGTAAATTTCCTCTTTGGTAAATGAGAGAATTGGACTCTCTTTTCTCTTTCAGTTTTAAATCTATGACCGTAAACAAGTCACTTAGAAACTGCCTCAATTTTCTCATCTGTAAAATAAGGGGAGGGGATTTGGAATAAATGGGTTCTAAATCTATGATCCTATATGCCAACTGCTGGGTATACAATCACCAAAATGAAACAGGCCCTGCCTTCAAAGAATTTAGATTCTGTTTCTATAGACATCTATACTTAAAAATATATTTAAGCAATAGATTAGAGCTTTGAGACTCCAGCTAGGACTTTATTGGTATAGTGAATACCCAGAGGAGGACCTCTCTCTGCCAACGTGCAGGCACCACTTTCTCTCTGTACCTTAGAGACTCAAAAGTTGCCTAGAGAGGACACTGAGGGATTCATGACTTGCCTCTCCAAAGGACACATGGCCAGGATGGCTTAGAGGCAACCTGGCTTCAATTTCCCTGTTTTCCAGGCTGGCTTTCTAGCCATTATACCACCCTACCTTTATTTATTTTGTTTGCAACATTCATTTCCACAAAATTTTGAGTTCCAAATTTTCTCCACATCACTCCCTTCCCCCCACCCCAAAATGCCAAGCATTCTAATTACTTCTATCACCAATCTGCCCTCCCTTCTAGCATCCCTTCCTTTCCTTATCCCCATTTTCTCTTTTATCCTGTCAGGACAAGATACATTTCTGTACCCCATTACTTGTATTTCTTATTTCCCAGTTGTATGAAAGAAAAATGCTTAACAGTTGTTCGTAAAATTTTGAGTTCCAATTTCTCTTCCTTCCTCCCTCCCCACTCATCCCCATTGGGAAGGCAAGCAATTCAATATAGACCATATATGTGTAGTTTTGCAAATGACTTCCATAATAGTCACGTTGCGTAAGACTAACCCTGTTTCCCTCCATCCTATCCTGCCCCCCATTTCTTCTATTCTCTCTTTTGACCTTGTCCCTCCCCAAGAGTGTTGACTTTTAATTGCTCCCTCCTTCCATTGCCCTCCCTTCCATCATCCCCCCACCCTACTTATCCCATTCTCCCCCATTTTCCTGTATTGTAAGATAGGTTTTTATATCAAAATGAATGTGCATTTTGTTCCTTCCTTGAGTCATATGTGATAAGAGTAAGCTTCCCATTTTCTCTCTTACCTCCCCCCTTTTTCCCTCCATTGAAAAGTCTTTTTCTTGCCTCTTTTATGAGAGATAATTTGCCCCATTCCATTTCTCCTTTTCTTCTAATATATTCCTCTCTCAGCCCTTAATTTCATTTTTTTAGATATAATCCCATCCTATTTCACTCATCCTGTGATCCTGTGCTCTCTCTCTCTCTCTCTCTCTCTCTCTGTGTGTTTGTGTGTAATCCCACCAACTACTCAGATACTGAAAAAAGTTTCAGGAGTTACAAATATTGTCTTTCCATGTAGGAATGTAAATAGTTCAACTTTAATAAGTCCCTTATGATTTCTCTTTCCTGTTTACCTCTTGATTCTCTTGATTCTCTTGATTCTTTCCTGTTTACCTTTTCATGCTTCTCTTGATTCTTGTGTTTGAAAGTCAAATTTCCTTTTCAGCTCTGGTCTTTTCATCAAAAATGCTTCAAAGTCCTCTATTTCATTAAAAAACCATTTTTCCTCTGAAGTATTATACTCAGTTTTTCTGGGTAGGTGATTCTTGGTTTTAGTCCTAGTTCCTTTGCCTTCTGGAATATCATATTCCATGCCCTTCAATCCCTTAATGTAGAAGCTTTCTAGAGCTTGTGTTATCCTGATTGTATTTCCACAGTACTCAAATTGTTTCTTTCTAGTTGCTTGCAATATTTTCTCCTTGACCTGGGAACTCTGGAATTTGGCTACAATGTTCCTAGGAGTTTCTCTTTTTGGATCTCTTTCAGGAGGTTATCAGGGGAGTCTTTCAATATTTATTTTGCTCCCTGGTTCTAGAATATCAGGGCAATTTTCCTTGAAAATTTCATGAAAGATGATGTCTAGGCTCTTTTTTTAGTCATGGCTTTCAGGTAGTCCCATAATTTTTGAATTGTCTCTCCTGGATCTATTTTCCAGGTCAGTTGTTTTTCCAATGAGACATTTCACATTATCTTCCATTTTTTCATTCTTTTGGTTTTGTTTTGTAATTTCTTGGTTTCTCATAAAGTCATTAGCCTCCATTCTAATTTTTAAAGAACTATTTCCTTCAGTGAGCTTTTGAACCTCCTTTTCCATCTGACTAATTCTGCTTTTTAAAGCATTATTCTCCTCATTGGTTTTTTGAACCTCTTTTGTCAATTGAGTTAGCCTATTTTTAAAGGTGTTATTTTCTTCAGCATTTTTTGGGATCTCCTTTAGCAAGCTGTTGACTTGCTTGTCATGATTTTCTTGCATCTCTCTCATTTCTCTTCCCAATTTTTCTTCCACCTCTCTTGCTTGATTTTTGAAATCCTTTTTAAGCTCTTCCATGGTCTGAGACCACTGAATATTTATTTTGGATGCTTGGGATACAGAAACCTTGACTTCTATGTCTTTCCCTGATGGTAAGCATTGTTCTTCCTCATCTGAAAGGATGGGAGAAGTTATCTGTTCACCAAGAAAGTAACCTTCTATGGTCTTATTTTTTTTCCCCTTTTTTGGGCATTTTCCCAACCAGTTACTTGACTTAGGGATCTTTTGTCAAGAGTAGGCTATATTCTGGGGATCTGTAAGATCTCAGTTCCTCCAGGGTGGCACACTCAAATGTGTACACTGGTCTGGGAGCAACCAGAAACTTTCATGTCCAGAATCTGTGAGTAATAAATAAAATTCTTTCTCCACAGCCACCTGGCCTCCAGTTCCACCAAGCCAGCACTGGGGGCTGAGATTCTGATAAACTGCTTGATCCCCCTGGGGGATTATGGTGGGGGTAGGGCTGCCATTCAGTGTTAGATAAAGATCAGCTGCTCAATTCCTCCAGGAGCATTAGGTGGGGGCAGGGCTAACACCCAGGGCTGAGGTACAGATCAGCTGCTCAGATCCCCCAGGGCCTTCACAATCCAACAATGAATGCGGGCTGCTGTGGGAGCTGTTGGTGCGCTACGTGGCCACTACCCTGCCACCTGAGGTCTGAGCTATGGGAAGACCTTCTCCCTTCTCCGTTAGCTGAAAAAACCCTCTCACTGACCTTTGGTGCCTGTCAGTTGAGGGATCTGCAAACCTCTGTGCTGGGGATTCCTCCTCTGAGGCCTGCTTGGGTCCTCCTCCCAGAGCCATGCTGGGTGGCCAAGGCTGGACTGGGCTCCATTCCACATCCAGTGCGACAGACCTTTCCTGTCGGCCTTTCAGGTCACCCTGGGCTGGAAATCTCCTCCACTCCATTGTTTGGTGGCTTTTGCTGCTCTACAACTTGTTGAGAGTCTTTCTTCACAGGTATTTTATAGGCTGTGGGGGAAAAGCTAGTGTATGTGCGTCTTTCTACTCTGCCATCTTGGCTCGGCCCAACCCCCTCCCCCGCCAGAAGTGTGATTGAATGAAAAACCTGGAAAGGCTTACATGAACCAATGCTGAGTGGAACCAAGGAGCTTGGTACACAGTAAGTCCAATATTGTGTGATGACCAACGATCTAAGACAATTCCAGAAGACTCATGAGGGAAAATGCTCACCACATCCAGAGAAAGAACTATGGAGTCTGAATGCAGATGGAAAGAGACTGTTTTCTCTTTCTGTTTTTTCCTTCTTGTGGTATTTCCCCTTTGTCCTAATTCTTCTTTACAACATGACTAATGTGGAAATATGTTTAATATGATTGTACATGTGTAACCCATATCAGATTGCATGCTGTCTTGAGGAGGGGGGAGCAGAGGCAGGGGGAAGAAATTTAGAACTCAAAATCTTATAGAAGTGGACGCTGAAAACTAAAATAAATAAATAAAATTAAAAAAAAAAAGAAATGTGATTGTGTGATTGTACGTCAATTGGGTGTGGCTGGTCCCTTGCACATAGTCAGTACTTCCAATATACTTTTCCGGTCAGGTAAGTACAAAGCATTTTGAGCATAGAAGGGTGAGCCAGGAGTGGTGGTGGTAAATTTTATCCATGGGAATTCTCTCCTCTAGTGGGAGCTTTGTCTGGATTCCTGAATTAAAACAGTTAATACATCTTCCAAGAGCAAGCATCTTAGTCTTTTCGTGTGGTGGCAATCTGACCCAATATGTTTTCAATTTGTTGGAGGCCAGATCCTTACCTCATCTGACCAAGACTTGTTCTGCACAGTAACAGGGTAAGGGAGGGGAAGACTGTGTTACTTGGGGACAATGACCAGTCGTGACAAGCAGCTTTGGTTCTCTGACCTCAGGTCTATGGGAGGAGCTGATGAGGTTTGGGGGATGGGAAGGGGGAGAAGGTTGATTCCCTGAGAAGATCAAGAGGGCAGCAAGAGGAGAAGGTGGATTTCCAGGGATCAACTTTTCCTGATAGGAGCATATCTGTGCAGGCCAAAATGGTGGCCAAGATTCAATGAAGTTGACCACTTGGATCCAAAGCCAATTAATAAACACATCCTGTGGATTCTTCCTTCCCATCATCTCTACCATCTGTTTCTTCTTCCTACTCCTTAAGTCACAACTCATCATGCCTCTCACCTGGACTATTTCCTTGACCTCCCTGTCTCCAGCCACTGGGCCCTCCAATCCTTCCTCCACACAGCTGCCAACATCATCTTCCTAAAGCCCATATGCAGCCACGGCACTCTTCTACTCAGGAATCTTCAATGGTTCCCTCCTGTCTCAGGGAGAAAATGAACTCCTCAGCTTGGTTTTCAGAGCCTCCACAATTGGGTTCTAGTCTCCCTTTCTAGATATGTTAGAGGTACTTGTTTCCTTCTCCCCTCCAGGTACTACCTCCATATTTCTAATCCAACTGGCTGATTCCATGTTCTTTGCACATGGCCTTCTTGCCTTGGCAAAGACCTTGGTTTATCCATACTGGACCCCTCTCCTATTTCCTCCTTGGCTCATGGGTCACCTACCCCAGAGAAGTCTTTCCTCATTCCCTCAGCCGTCCACATCCTCATCTCATCTATGCTTCCCTGCTCACCTGTTGTATCCCCCAAGGAGGATGTAAGTTTCTCAAGACCAGGGGCTACTTTTTACTTTTGCCTTGATGTCCTCTATGGCCTGCATGGGGCCTGGTACATGGTTGGCACTTCACAGATGCTTGTTGGACGAGACTATATTCTTTTCATTCTCTGGGAGACAATGAGATGATCCACCCTCTGGTTTCATGACCCCTTCACTTTGAAACGAAACAAGCTCTAGCAAAGATGAGATGCCTTGGCTGGACACCTATTTCTTCCTTCGTTATTTCTGAGAGAACAATCCAGCCAAGTCCCCCTGGAGTCACGCATTGAAGGAACATTCTTAGCATTCTGGGCCATGAGTCCAGTCCAACATGGGGGAGGGAGGACTGTGGGGGGACAGGAAGGGTGAGGTAATGCCAGAGAAGTGAAAGGAGCTGGGCAGGCAGAGAAGGATTCCCCTGGGGAAGCTATCTGCAGAGCCCCGGGAATGGTACAATCTGAAATATATGGTTTTTCATTGAGTTTCTAGAGGACTTGAAAAATGGGACAAAGGCAGTCCTTCAGCTATCTGCTGGTACACTAAGAAACACAGACTGAAGGGTCTTCCACCATGGGCAAGATCATACTCAGAGAATCCGTGTTCGAATCCCAGTTCCACCAATACTACCTTTGGAGATTTTGGACAAGATGTTCACCTCTCTGGGCCTCAGTTTCCTCATCTGTAAAATGAGGGTTTTAGATTAAATGGCCTCAAGGGTCCCTTACCACTCTAAATCCATAGTCCTATAAATCTAAGAGTGGTCAATACTCAGACCAGGCCTAGCTCTAGAATCCTTCAGGGCCATCACGGTAAACCCCACTGCCAGTCAGGGCCGTAACCAGGAAGGCTTACAACCAAGGAGATTGATTTTGGGGCAGGGAGGAGACACAGGGAACAGCTGTAACTAGGGGTACATCTGTGTCAAAAGAGGGAGCTGCCTGTCTCCCTAAGAGGAAAGTCCCTTGACCAGGGTTCCTTAACTTGCGTTTGTGAAATTGTTCCAAAAAATATATGACAATAGTATTCCTATGTCATTGGTTTCCTTTGCTTAACTCTATTATATTTTATTCATGTAAATATGCTGTTATAAGAAGGGTTCCCAAGGATTTACCAGACTGCCAAAGGGGTCCGTGTCTTAAAGAAGGGGAAGACCCCCAGCTCTAGGGGATTAGAAGGTGGCTGGAGAGAATTTTGCACTATCTGGAGGGAGAGGGCTTAGACCCTCCTGGGGCCAAAGAGGGTAATGGCCAGGAGAAAGGACAGACCCAATATCCCTGCCCCACTCTCTCTTGTGGGCCTCATTTTCCAAATGTCAGGCCCCTGGGACAAGGCCCTGTTTGCCCCTGGGACAAGGCCCTGTTTGCCCCAGCCTAGGGCCAGGTCTCACTTAGGAGGGCTGAGCTTGGGGAGATGAATGAGCAAAAATCAAGGAGGCTGCCTTCCCTTATAGAATGTGGACTTTTCCTTCTCCTAGTCAGCCACGGAAGGCCCTGAGAGGGAGGATGTGAGCCCAAGACTCCTGGACCTTCCCTCCCTGTTGTGTGTGACCCAATTACAGGGACTCCTGTGCTTCTCCCTTTGTTTGTTTTAAACCCCTCTGTTGTGGGGCCTGGTCTGCATTAAACCTGACCCAGAGCTAGCTGAGGAGTCAGGCGGCTCATTTAGCAGCCGGCTGCCTCCAAATGCAGGGCAAAGGCGAGCCTGCCCTTCCGTCTCTGTAGATAATGGGGCCCAGGATGTTTACTCTTTACATAAACAAGCCTCTCTGGGAGCAGCACCTTCTGGCTCCCCGTGTCAGTGTCTTTGGGAGCAGAGGACGCTGTAGAGACTCATGTGTTAGCTCTGATGTCCTGCATGCAAAGCTCCATGTTGTTTAGGGCCTTCATCTTGTGGCATCTTCTTCTGTGTGCCTGGGAGGCAGGCCAGGCCAGTAAGCACAGGGCAGCCACCTCCAATCAGGTTCACTTCTGTCCTCCCTAGTCTCCAGCCCCAGAGGCCTCCTCCTTCTCTCCACATTATCTTTCTTAATCATGTCCCTCTCTTCACCAGCACCACAGCTGCCTTTCACCAGGCCTCTTGCCTTGGCCTCACTTCTCTCCCCTCAACCATCTGTTCTTCACTCACATGCCCAAATATTTTTCCTAAAACACAAGTCTGATAGTCACTCTCCAACTTTAAAAACTTCAATGGCTCCCTATCACCACCAGGAGAAAATTCAGTCCTGAGTTTGGCATTTAAAACCTCTTGTCTTCTGGCCCCAGGCTGATTGCTGCCACTCCCTGTCATGTCCCCTGCCTTCTAGTCAGAGGGTCTCTATAGTCTTTCATCTCCTGCCTTTGCACAGATCAGAGCCCTTGGCCTGAATTCTAGCCTTCTTCCCACAAGTTTCAGTGTTTGAAACCTATACAAGCCCTTTCTTGACCCTCAACTTGTTGGTGTTTGTTCCTCAGATACTTCTTTGCATTTACTTCCCTGTGTGCTTTCCCCCTTGGTAGGATGTAAGCTTGCAAGCTCATTGAGGGCAGGGGTGTGTTCTTTCTTTGTCTCTGTCACCTCAGGACCCAGCACACCATCTGATACAGAACATGTGCTTTAGAAATGCCTGACAAAAGTCTCTAAAAAGATTCAAAATAAGGACATGTAAGAAAGCCCTGAGAACTTCTAAAACATTTACATTTCCTCTCAAATCCTCACCAGTATGGAGAAACAATTCACATATCCCCCTGATTTATGCCAGGAAATGGCATAAATGGCATAAATTATGGCCATTCATACAGGTCTGCATCTTATAAGCATTCTACACACCTCCTCCCAATTGATGCTGATATGCCCATGAGGTCAAGAGTGTTAACTCCATTTTATAGAGAGGGGATCAGAATTCTGGATCTGACTCCAGAGGGGGATGAGAGGGTTCTCTCTGCTTATCCTGACTCTCTACTGACTTGCCATGGGACCTTGGATGGTTCTGTACCCAGATCCTTTGAATCCAGAGCCAGGGTGGTGCAGTATCCCACCCCTCTGAGTTATCCATCCCAGTGAGGAGGATGGGAATGCCAGTTATACCATAATAACTCACTTGCTTGTGTTTCTTAGAGATAAAGACCAATCAGAATGATGGGTAAATAAAAATAAATTTTAAAAAATAAGGAGAGGCAGTGTTGCATAATGTGTAGCCAGAAGGTCTACATGATCTTGGGCATGGGACCCTAGGAAACTATCTTCAGGGATTCTGAATCTGGGGCCTATGAATGTGTTTGTTAAAAAATATTTTGATAACTATATTTCAATAAATTTCCCTTTATGAGCATTTGCATTTTATTTTAAACATTTAAAAATTCTTTTGGGCAGGAGTCCCAGGTACCCTCTAACTGCTCAGGGGGTCCAAGGCACAAGAAAGTTTAATAACTCCTGTAAACCTCTAAAATGGCAGGTATCAACCTGCCCAGGGAGGGAGGTTTCTCCTCCATGAGCTCCTCCCATGTGAAACTGCAGGTCCATTTCCATCTCTACAGTTTCATTACTTTTAAGTAATCACACAATAGGTGCTTAATAGGTGCTTGAATTCTGTTCACAACTCGTGTGAAATCTCTTCTTTCAGTCAAGGGGCATGGAGAGGGTTAAGAGCATTCCCAGGGAGTAGGAATAAGCTCCCAACACACCTCCAGCTCCTACCCCAGGACTCCTACTGTGATAAATACATCAGAATATGTGAAGCTGGCACAAATTGTACCCACATGAAGGCTCTTAAGGTGCTTAAGATAGTTCCTGTCCTCTGGCATGTTAAGTATTTCCTGGTCTTGCCCACCCTCCATAGAGCACAGTAAAACTCACTCTCCTCTCCTTGTAAGCTTCCAGGGGGTGTGTGCTAAGGTACAAAGAGGGAATGTCCCCTATGCCTCCCTTTGTGAATAAATACCACAGGTTTAGCCCACCTCCTCCTCTCCCTTTTTCCTTTGTGGACCCATGGAGGAAAATGAAAATCTTGGTTACCAGGCAAGGGGTTAGGGATTACTTCGCAATTAATTACAGCTGATGCCTAGACTTGTGGTGAGCTGAGCTGACTCTTCAGGGAGTCATGAATATGGATGGAGTGTGGGGAGAGCCCCAGAGTGGCTGGGGCCTTGGAACCCCAACATTCGAAGCTGGAAGGAACCCCTGACACCATTTAAGGACAACCTCGGCCTGAAAAGGCATGACCTTCAAGGGTGCCTGACCCTCCCAGGCCTCTTCCTAGGCTGCCCTGTGAGGCTCAATGGCCCCTCCTTAGAATCAGGTTTTTCAGTGCATAGAATAACATACAGAGCATTGCAAAGGAAAAGAAAGTTGTCATGCATCTTTCAGGTCAAATTCATGGACCCCTGCTGTCGGCTAAGCCCTAGGGGAAGAACCCAGCTGGCAAGTGGCCACCAGCCTCAGCATTGGAGAGGCTCCTATTAATCTCCTATTAAATTAGAATCCTAAAACTGATTTGGAAGAGATCTCAGAGTTCCCCTAGTCCAGTCTGTACCAGATCAAGGATGAGAGGTAGCATGGTGTGGAGAAGTGAGAACAGAGTTTGGGGTCAAGATCCGAGTTCAAATCTCACTCAGACACTATTTGTGCAAACTTGAGTGGTAACTGAATTTCTCTGTGCTTCAGATGCCAAAAGGTTTGGGGGCATGTGTGCGTGTACACACAGTACATGGTCCCCAACACCTCTTTCAACTTTCTAGCTATGATTCTCTCGCTATAACTAGCTAGACTCTCCAGGTACATTAGTGTGTTTTACTTTTGCCCAGAGGACAAACCAGCACCGGCACCAATGGGAGAAGGTCATTTGAAGCTTCATGTAAGGAAAAAACACCTAATCATCAGAGCTGACCCAAAAAGAAGGGTCTTCCTAGGGCATAAGGGGGTCCCTCTCAATGAAGGTATTTAAGCAGAAACTTGGGTCAGTTGGGAGGCCCTATAGTGCACAGAGAGTTAGACCTTGAGTCAAGGAGACTCATCTTCCTGAGTTCAAATCCAGCCTTAGAACCTTCCTAGCTGTGTGACCCTGGCCAAGTCACTTTATCCTGTTTGCCTCAGTTTCCTCATCTGTCAAATGAGATGGAGAAGGAAATGGCAAACCACTCCAGTATCTCTGCCAAGAAAACCCCAAATCAGGTCACCAAGAGTCAGACATGACTGAAAAAAAAAAACAAGTAAAAGCTTGATGAGCAGGTGAGGTCATATTGAGAGAGCGTTTGTTTTTCTGGTCATGTTAGGGTTAATGTTATTCCATCAATTTATTTCTGAGAGTCTCTGATTAATTGATATCTATTTGCTCAGCGCATGAAGTGCAGCTGATGTGAATCAGGAAGAGCAGGGAGGGAGGAGGGAATTTAGCACATCATTGCCTCCATTAAACTGGCTGTTTCTGCTTAAATGAGTCATTTAAAAATCTTTTTTTATTGATTTTTTTGGTTTGTTTTTACATCACTTACATTTCCAAATATATTCCTTTCCTGCTGCTCCCCAGAGCCTTCTCCTTGTAAGTAAAAATAAAAAAGAAAGGAAGAAAAATGGTTTTGCAAAACCAAACCCATCAGTTTATGGGTTTGAGAATATATGTACTATTTCACATCCCTCGTTCCCCACCTCTGCAAAAAAGGGAGGGAGAAGCTAAATCATTCATTTTTTTAAACATACAGTCATCATTGACAAGATGTATGTCTCAGATTACCCAGCATCTTCTGTCTTTACTTTTAAAATCCATCATTTTATGGTCAGTGAATGCTCTCTGTAACAGGAGAGAGAAAAGATTCCAGAATATACCCTATTTGTAGGTATTTACATTAATGTGAGCACTTTGAGGGGGGAGAGGATGTTTATGTTCATATTTGCTCTTTATATATTTTGTATTCTGTCCCCTCCCCCCTAGTGGTTTATAAGCTCCTTGAGGACGGGGAATAATTCTTTGTTTTTTCTTTGTATTCTTAACTTGATGGCTAGCACACAGTAGGTGCTTAATAAATGCTTGCTCAGCCATCCTTCATTCCCTCTCTGGCTCGGCTCTTGGCTCTCCAGACTTTCACACCTGCCCTTCCAGCTGAGACCTTCCTCAGTCCCCTCCCCCCATTAGAAAGTAAATTCCATGAATGCAAGATCCCTGTGCCTGGCATACCGTGTTTAACAATAATAAATGTGCCTGTTGACTTGCTGGATTGAACTGAATACTGCTGAAAATCTGGTGTGTTGATGGGCATGGAGAAACTTAAGAATATTTCTTTGGGTTGCAACATGGGTTTGTTTTTTGACCTTGAGCTCCATGGTAGAATTCTAGCTTCCTTGCCAGATGTGATCACTGATGTTTCAGCAGCTGGAATGTCGGAGCTCTGACACTTCTGTAATGATTCCGGACACCTGTGCTTGGGAAACTTTCCCTTAAACCAATGCACTCGTACTTCTGTTCTCACAAGGGTTGAGCAGCCACAGACCTTTTCTATCCTCAGAATGGACAATGGCAGTGAGGAAGGTCTAAGTGGGTCAGGTGCATTGAGAAGAAACAGGACACACTGTTGGGAGGAGGAAAAGATGCCTCTGGGCTGTTGATTCTGTTTAAAATAGACACTCTATATTATGTATGTACATAGGAAAATATACACATCACATAAAGAATGTGAGTTCTGGGCGGGCAGGGACTGTCACTTTTCTCGGTCTACCCCTGCTGTTTAGCCCTGCTTGGCACTTAGTAGGTATATGTGACTGGCCTATTGCTGAGCCCTAGCTGACAAAAATGACTCCATGTTTGACCAGTGATTGACTTGTCTACACCCTGGACCTTCCTATGTACTCAACAACTGGTTTGGTCGGCTCCATGTAGGGTTGGGAATACAAGGTTAGCCAACTGTCAACTTAACAAACTTCATCTAATCCAAGGGAAGAACTTTCCCAAACATGACCGATGATAGGGTCCTTGTGGTTGATTGGGGAGGGTCCAGGTTTTTACCCAGATCACCTGGTGACTGATAGCTCCCAAGCCCATCCCCCAGTCAGTCCCTGTGAATCAACTACATCAGAACTAAGAGCAGAGACCCACAGATCTGGACTGAATGTGTGCCCTCCAGACTGAAGGCTAAGAGCCAGCCTCAAATACTTCTACCTGCCCGTGAGAAACAAACTGCCTCTGAGCGCTTATGTTTTTTCTTAATATCCCCCCACCCTGATTCCTTCACAGAAGGCATTCAGAAAATGGGTTTTGATATTTCAGTTCAGTTGTGTCTGACTCTTTGTGACCCCATTTGGGGTTTTTTTTTGGGGGGCAAAGATACTGGACTGGGGGCAGCTAGGTGGCACAGTGGATAGAGCACTAGCCCTGGAGTCAGGAGGACCTGGGTTCAAATCTGGCCTCAGATACTTACTAACTGAGCTAACCCTGAGCAAGTCACTTAACCCTGATTGCCCCCCCCCCCCCCCCCCACACACACACATGATACTAGAGTGGTTTGCCATTTCCTTCTCTGGCTTATTTTAAAGATGAGGAAATTGAGGCAAATAGGAGTGAAGTGATTTGCCCAGGGTCACACAGTTAGGAAGTGCCTGAGGCTGGATTTGAACTCAGCCTTCCTGACTCCAGGCCAGCACTCTAGCCGCTACAGTGCCACCTAGCTGCCTTCTTTTTGATATATGTGTACACATTTATGTAGTGGAGCTGATCCCATGGAACAAGTCCTCTGGCCTCACGAGGAAGACAAGTTCATCGGTTTCTCACTGAGGCTAGCTGTTTGATTTTGCTGAGATGATGCAGCAGCTCCTGATTGGTCCTTAGGAGAGCTGGGGTGGTATCAAAAGTGACTGGTGTTTTTCAGTAGGAATTGCCAGTGGCCTCTCCTAATTAGCCACCAGAGTTGTCTTCTCCCTAGGGGCTGCGTGGAGGGATATCTTTCTGCTCCCTCCTTCCCACCAGCTCCTGAGGAAGCTAGGAGACCACAGCCAGGGACCATATGCCTGGACCTCAAGACCCTGGCTGCCTCAATTGTTTTAGGCCTCCTACCCAAGCCCAGGTCACTACTAAGAAATATATATTTGGCCTTGATGACTAAGAGTCTGAGAGGTCAGGACTTCCAGGTTGGTACCATGTCCAAAGGGAAGTGACTCGTATTTCTTGGAGGAAAAGATGTATGAGTGCCAGGGAAAACTGCCAGGAAGGTCAGTCCAGGTGGCACCTCAGACAGTACAGATCTGAGATGAACATGATATACTTGTTCAGCAGTCTCACCAAGTTGTCTTTACCCGCTTGGCAGAGTATAATAGTTATCAGGTTACTGTTCTATATTTAAAGTATTTATTAATGTACACTTGTAGTCACCTGAATTTTAAACATTTCTTCTGTGGTGGAAAAAATAAATAGCTGTCCTATATCAGATATAGCTTGTGTCCATTGAACACCTTTTCTAGACCTTGTTAATCCCACATCTGAGTTTTATTTTAGAGATTTTCTCCAGAGGTCTGCTCTGGAGTACGAATATAATGAATGAGAGAAAAGCCTGGGAAAAAGCCTCTCTCTGAAGTTACTGAATCAGGACAGAAAATGATCTATGTAACTCCTGAATGGAGCTCTCCTTTGTAAAAGGGCCGCTCTGGATCTCATGTGACATCTCTGTCTCTATCTCTGCATCTCTGGCGATCTCTCTTAAACTCTAAATCAAGGCACTTCTTGCTGGCCCCCAAAGGACAGGACTAAAGAGATCCAGGGCATTGATAAGACTGCTCAAATACTGACGGGGGAAGCTGATACTCAGATGCCCCAAGGGCTCTCTTATAAATTGTCCCATTATCGGTAGCTATAGAGAGTGAAAATTAGATTTAGGTCAAAGGACTCGGGGTGAGTCCCAGTGCCCCCTTGTACTGACTATACTACATACCAAAGAATCAACTGTAAACTTTATAAGACCAGAGACTGCTGTTTTTGTCATTTAATTCCTAGTATAGCGCAGGCTGTTGGAAAGGGTTTTTTTTTTTAAATTTGTTTTTGAAAACAAAATAAAACAAGATTGACTTTTGGATGAAGATATTGAAGAATTAGGAACAAAGTAGATGTCCATAAATTGAGGGATGGCTAAACAAATTATGGAGCAGGAAAGCAATGGAAAATTATTTCACTGTAAGCAATGATAAATATGGAAAATACAGGAAGATTATTCTACAAACCGATGCAGTGAGTTGAGCAGAACCAGGGGAACAATATATTTAAGGACAGGAATGTAAATAGACAGGGCAGCAGCAAAAATCACAAATGAACGTTGTATAGTCATGGGACCGAGCATGGTCACAGAGAAAAGCTTTGAGAATGCTCCCCTTTCTCCCCCTTGCAGAAGTGGGGAGCCTTGGAGAAAGAGCACAACATACACTGTGAGACTGGACTGATCAATTGCTTATGTTTGCTGAGCTCATTTTTGGTCCTTTTTTAAAATTCTTCGAAAGTGTAGCTTTCTGAGTGGCAAAGGGGGAGGGATATATACTGAGAAATGAAGATGGAAAAATAATTTTTAAAATGTAAAAACAAAAGGACAACAATAGAAATATAACTGGAGAGGAGAGATAGAAATGACTTCCAAGGCAATGAGGCCTGTCCCTGACTCCTGCTGGTTGTGTGACCCTGGGCAAGTCCCTTAACAACCTCAGGTACAACTGAACTCCCAGTTATGAATAGTAGCTGATTTGGAGTGAGGGTTTCCTTACCAGGGGCTCCCTAGAGAAATGAAATCTGAAGCTGGCTACAAAAATAAGCATAGTTTCTTTAAATATTTTTTCTCTTCTAAAATTCTTTGTTTAAAACTTTTTTACTGGGTAGGGTAGGGGAGGTGAGGATACTTTCAAAATTCAAGATTATATAGAAACAAAAATAAGAATAAAAATGAAATATAAGAATGTGCTTGTATTTCTTTGGTATGAAAAAGGCTCATTTACTAGGATTAAATCATGGACATCAAAGAATATTATCAAAGAAATCTCATTTTTGTTACTTTCCAATATGGACAGCAACTGGAATTAGACCAACAAGATGTCGCTAAATTGATCACTTCAGTGAAGAGATGGGACTGATTGCTGCTGATTTGTGATTTGCAGGCAGTGGTTAAAACAGATTGGACCCTCTTGATCCACGCGCTGGAGAAAGGGCTTCAGCTTGTCCTCTGAGAGATCACTATTCTGGCTTAATACACTCTGACTTAATGCGACTTTATGAGAATTCCCTGCATTTCGGCAGGGGCCCATGAATATCCAGGGTCTGACATCAGAGATGTGATAAAGAAACATTGCTCTTAAACATATGGTTGTCTCCATCACACAACCAACAACCAGGCCCCAATGCACAGAGGTCCTAATGTTTTCCTTATGACATAAAGATTTCAAGGCAAATAGATTTGTCAGGAGAGGAGCTGTGGGAGTGTTATGGCCCATAAACCCACGTGTATAGACTCAGGCTCGCCACATTTTTTTGATTCACTTCAATAAACATTTATCAAGTGAACCTGATGGAGTCAATGCCATATAGAAACTGTATTAATTTTATGTTCCAGTTACCTATTTTTTAAAAAAATTCTTAGAAGGCATGGCTTTCTGAATGGCAAAGGGGGATATATGTTAAAAACAAGCACTTGACAAACGTTGTGTCACTTTATCCTCACAACAACCATGGGAGGTAGGTACTATTATCATCCCCATTTTAAAGTTGAGGAAATTGAGGCTGAGAGGTTGGGTTACTTGCCCAGGGTCACACAGCCAGTAAATGTCAGAGGCCAGGTCTGAACTCAAGTCTTCCTGACTCCAGGTCCAGGACCTAGGATACACCAGAACCTTGGAGGCTTGAGCTGATAGCATTAGAAAAGTCCTTCCACAAAGGCACAAAGACAGAAATGAAAAATAGCTCCTGTCCTGAAGTAACCTCCACTCTTCTTTGTGGGAAGGATGTGCGATATAAACATCCCAGATGATCTGAGGAGGAAGAAAACAGTAGTGACAAAACAGAGGGACTGGGAAAGACTTTCTCTAGGAGGGGGCTCCTGAACTAAGTCTCTGCTTGACAAATGATACAGTGGGTTGTCCATTGGAGCTGGTGTTCGCAGATCAGGGCTGGGTTCCTGCTTATCATTGACCATCTGCGTGAACTTAGCCATTCCTTATCTACAAAATGGGTAGAATACTAATGGTGTAATATCTCACAGGACTGAGGTGAGGGATCAAGCTATCCAAAATCATTTACTAGGCACTTGCAACTGATCAGATGCTGGCAAAGGTCCCCATTGCTGCCCTCAGGGAGCTTCTACTCTCAGGCACATATACTGTAAGTATGCACCAAATAGAGAGCAGATGATCTGGCATTGAAGGGCATGAGTCCTTGGGATGGGGGAAATCCAGGAAAGGTCTAGGGCTTGAGCTGAGTCTAGAAGGAACCTGGGGGTTCCAGAGGGCAGAGCTGTTCTGGGATCAAAGCTCCCCAAAGCTTTCTGATGCCTCAGCTGAATGTGAATCTCTTGGTAACTGCAGAGGGTCATGCGGACGTGACTCAGTAGGACCATGAAGAAAAGGAACATACACTGTAAGCTCTTGGAGGGGAGGAGCCTGTTTTGACTTTTGTCTCTATATCCCCAGCATCAAAGCTTAGCATCATGCTTAGTGTGCACAGTAGGTGCTGAATAAATGCTTGAGTGAGTGATATCTACCTCCTCACCCTCCCCCCAAGCTCTTTGGAGGCAGAACTCTCACTTTTGTTTCTGCAACCGTAATTCTTAGTTCAGTATCAAGCATACAGTAGGTACTTAATAAATCCTTGTGATTAACTGGCTGAATGATGAGCATGATTCCAGGGACCAATGATTCTTTCAAATGTCCCCTTGTTTAAACATATCAAGACGAGTTCTTAATGTCTTGGGTGTCCCTTTTTGACCCCTTGGCAGTATGGTGAAGCCTGGGGACCACATCTAAAATGTGTAAGGCCATAAAACAAACTATAAAGGATTATAAAAGAAAGCAAAGGTGAGTCAAAATAAAGATGGCATTTTTTTCTCATCCAAGTTCCCAGCCTCCTTGAAATCTGGAGGTCCAGTGACCCCAGGGGAACAATGCCTATGCTAAGAGAAGGTGGCTGGTAGCCTTGATACAACAACAGGACATTGTTGCTCTAAAGCTGGTGAGTATGAGAGAAGGAGTAACCCAACCATGCTGGCATCAAAAACCAAGTCTGACGCTGGCTCAATACTCTCAGAGGGGTGAGAGCCCAGCCCACGTAGCCTCGTTCACGCTTGCCAAGCAGAATTCATCAGCGCAGGCTCCCCTTCTGTTAGGGGGGCACATTCAATGTTTTCTTTTTAAAAAGGGTGTTTTGGGGATGCCTTTTATGTCTCCATCACACTCATCTGTTCCCCTCTCCCCTCCAGATTGAACCCTAACTTGTGACAAAGAAAAATCGTCAAACACAATCGTGTGAAACAGAAACTGACAGTACAGATGCAATGCCAGCCTGGCAACTTGCCCCTCTGCCGCGAGGGAGGAGGCATCTTTCATTAGCTCTCATCTGTGACCTTTGCCAGTTTCCATTCCTCAGATTTCAGCTTCCTTTTCATAATCTTTTGCATGTATATTGCTGGAGTACTTCATGCCTCATGCCAGGGCGGAAGGGGGAATTTTCTAAATTAATCTCCTTGGCTTAAGACGCAGGCAAGTCCTGAGTGGGAAGGCCAAGAGTTCACTCAACAACTCCCAGGAGTCTTCAGGTCTTGCTTCTCAGAGAACACTCCCCAACCTAAACTACTGGTAAGTGTGTCACCTGTTTGGGTCATTAGACCCTTGCTCTTGACCTGGAAGTTCTCAACCTCAGAGGCCACCCAGTTCAGCCCCTCTCACTTTACAAATGAGGAAACTGAGACCCAGAGTGACTCCCCCAAAGACATACAAGGAATAAGGGGCAAGATCCAGGAACTGAATTCAGGTCACAAGGGGCAGGATGACCATATTTTTAAAGGAGTGAGGGGAAAGGATAGAAACAAAAAAATTCTTTTTTTTTTTTTTTAAAGAAAAATGTCAGAAAGAACCCACTCAGGACTTGCCAGAAAAGATCAAAGAAAAAGGAAACAGATTAATACATACAAAATATTTGTGGTGCTCTTTTTGTGGAGGCAAAGAATTAGAAATTGAGGGGATGCCAATCAATTAGGGAATGACTGAGCAAGTTGTGGTATATGATTGTGATAGAGTGTTATTGTGCTATGGAAAATGATAAAGAAAAAGAAACATGGCAAGAACTATATAAACTGATGCAAAATGAAGTGAGAAGAACCAGGAGATCATCGTGCACAGTAACAGAAGTGTGGAAATAATGATCATCTGTGAAAGACTTGGCTTCTCTGATCAATACAGTGATCGAAGACAATTCCAAAGGATTTATGATGAAAAAATGCTCTTGACTAGTGAGAGAACAGATGAATTTTAAATGCAAATTAAAATAAAATTTTCTTGCTTTTTTGTGACATGGCTAATATGGAAATATGATTTGCATGATTTCGCATGTATAATTGATATAATTTTACTTCTCTTTTCAGTAGATGGAAAAGGGTGGGAAAGGAAGAGAAAATGTGGAACTCAACATTTAAAAAGAATGTTCAAAATAAATAAATTTATTATGATCATTATTGTTGAAATAGCTTGCCCCAGTCTTCCAACTGGAGTTGCTGAATTTCACCTACTTTTGAAAAAAAGGGTTTCTTCCTCATCTGGTATTTCTCTAAGGGAAAGGGGCCCTCCTCCCTCAGCCTGAGAAGATCCAAACATCGAACTGCTTTGGAGGATAATTTTCTTAGTTGTGTCAAAAATGTCACCATCTGGAGGGCAATATTTTGGTGATGATGAAGTCTCTCAGAACATAACTGACATGGTGCTGGGATGACAGCTCTTTTCCCACCCTGTGCTGGAAGTCTTCCCAGGTTGGTACATCCTTTGTCTTTACACAAAGGGTTTGTATCCCAGCTCTACTATTCAATAGTGGCTTGAATTTTAGAAAATCACTTCACTTCCCTGGGCCTCAGTTTCCTTGTCTGTAAAATGAAGGGGTTGGAATGGACAGTCTTGGAGGTCTTTCTAGCTCTACTTCTGTTAACAACAAACCTCTCTGGGTCTCAGTTTCTTCAGCTATAAAATAAGAGTCAAACTAAATGACTTCTTTGGGCTCTTCTTACTCTAGTTCTATGATCCGTGAACCTCTCTGGGCCTCAGTTTCCTCAGCTGTAAAACAGGAAGGCTTGACTAGACAACTAAAGAAGTCCCTTCTAATACTAAACCTAAGATCCTATGATCTGAAGGCACAGTCTTGGAAGAATGTCTGGCACATAGTAGGCACTTCATAAATGTTTACTTTCTGACTGAACAAGCCTAGGGTCACCTCCAGGCAGGAGGGCTGCACAGGAAGAAGAAAACAAGGCTTGTGCCCCTCTGGTCTATGAGCTCATTCCTTCTAACCTTCACTTAAGGGGTTGGTTCCGCCCAAAATTCCCAGGTAAGTGTAAATATAAAGCTGGCATGGAATCGACACTCTCAGAAACAGAAGACAGTACTATGTGCGTTCATCTGCTCCTCTTTGTCACCCAGAACAGCCCATCACCTCTGAAACCTATTAATTAGTCCTTCCTGGATGGTCAAGTCTTTGGGTGAATGGCAAGGGTTGTTTGACTCCAGACTTCCTTTATCTGATCATCTTTCTGAGCAACAGCTTATATTCTTTCCTGCCTATGTATCAAGTTGGGTCGCTTCTCTTCTCAAGCACCTTCAATGGCTCCCTATTATTTCTTGAGTAAAGTTCAAACTGTGTATTACCAAGCCCCACCTGATCTATTATTACTCCCCACCTCTACCCCCACCCCCCACTTGATGCTTTAGTCACCTCGCTCCCATCCCCCAGGTCTCAGTCTTGCCCAGGACCCTCATGTCTCCATGTCTATCTGCCATTTAAAGCCAAGATCAAATGCCAGACACTTCTAGGAATCTTCCTTGATCCCTGACTGACAATAGTCTTCCCTGCTAGGTAGAGTTCAGGGGGCATGTCGGCTTGTCCCTCTTGAACACGTCTCAGTGTTGAGTATTCCTGTCAATTCCTTACCTTTCACTAACCTATAAACTCCATGAGGACCGAGACTATGTATTATCTAAACTTTGTAGCCCTTTCAACCCACAGCAGGATGCTCTGTATATAGTAGTGTGATTAATAAATATTTATCGGCTGTTGATTATTCTCAGGGAATATATATTTATTTAACTAACAGACTAAAAATCTAATTAGGAAAGTAAACTTGGGGCAGCTAGGTGGCACAATGGGTAGAAGACCTGCCCTGGAGTCAGGAGGACCTGAGTTCAAACCCAGTCTCAGACACTTACAGTTGCAAGAACCTGGGCAAATCACTATTGCCTTGAAGGAAGGAAGGAAAGAAGAAAGGAAGAAAGCTGTAAACCCTCCCTTCAAATGTGTTCCAAAGTCACATCTCTAAACACACATATCACATAAACATACACAAAAGGCACTGTAGCCATGACAACAACTGTGTAAATGAAAAGAAGAAACATCAGATCAACCGAGTGTTGTGTAATCATGGTGACTGTGCTTGTCTGGAAGAGATGAGAACGTGCACTTTGTTCCCTCTGGAGCAGTGGGGGACAACTATTCCATGGGATGTGGATGACTGAATGGACCTCCATGTTCGGTGGAGGTTTTGGTTGGTTTGGGTCAATTGTTCCCCTACCCCTTCCCTTGTTATAAAGAGTCAGCAGCTCACCCCTCAGTGGTCCGCTGTGACCCTCTCTGCCTTTTCAGCTGGTGGTAGAAGAGGGTTGCCCATGGCCCAGTCCCTCCCTGAGAATGGAGGGGAGAGTGTCAACAGCTACACTTGGAAATATCCATCTCTGTTCTGACGTGAAGTGCCGAGGGAAAATGAGCTTGTCTTTCCTCTTCGACAATGAGGAAGGATTGCCGTCCACTTTGCTGCTGCACCTCCACATCTCTGGACCTTGCCAATGATGCTGCAACCGCACTCTTCAATGTGCTCTTTCCTCACTTTTGAAATATGAGTCCCTCAAGAGCAGGGACTGGCTTCCTTTTTTTGTCCCTGTCTTCAGTATTTACCATGTTTAATGCCTAAGTGCTCAATTAATGCTTTTTCATTCATTTATTCATTCATGCTTGACTGATGGGTGCTGCACTGAACAAATCAATCTTCAAACATTTATTAAGTACCTACTATGTGCCAGGTAGCATACTAGGCTCTGGTATATACAGAATGAAAGAATCCTTACCCTCAAGGATGTTATGCTCCAGGAAACAATGACAGAATAAATACATTTATTGGGAACCTTCACCCATGAAACTGGGTCTCTGGACATACGACCAAATGCAGGTATGATCTCTAGCTGGGGGCTGACTGCGTCACTGTCCAGCAAATGAGAGCCGATGGTGCTATGGATGACCAGCTGTGGTCAGTGCTGGGATTAGAAAGACAAATGTGACTGTCCCTGCTCTCAGAGAACTTATAATGTGTATGTGTGTGTGTGTGTGTGTGTGTGTGTGTGTGTGAGAGAGAGAGAGAGAGAGAGAGAGAGAGAGAGAGAGAGAGGGAGAGGGAGAGAGAGACAGACAGAGAGAGAGAGGGAAGGAGAGGGAGGGAGGGAGGGAGGGACAGAGTTGCCATGTATATGCCTACTGTAGGTTAGGCACTGAATATAACAAAGATTTTTTTAAAAAAATGTAATAGTCCCTGCCCTCAAACAGCTTACATTATAATAAGAGAGACTCTACATGTACACACTGGTATATATGTATATACATAAACATACATAAGCAAAATTAATCCAGGGTAGTGGGAGAGGTGGAGGCACCCACCTGTGGGAGGCTCAGAGGTTTCCTGCAGACCAGCAAAGGAGGACCCCCACCCCGCGGACATGGAGGGATTTAGAAAGTATGTGTTGCTATGGTCTGTGTTCTGTTGTATTTTTATTTATTTGGTTAAGTATTCCCCAATCACACTTGAATATGACTCAGGCAGCGCCTCTCTGGTGTTTGAGCTGAGTCCTGAAGGCACCCCAGGATTCTGAGGGGAGGCAGGAGCAGGGAGAGCATTTCAGGAACAGGGACAGATCAGGGGCCATGGGTGAGGAACCCTAAAAATTTGGTCTCACAGAATCACTGTCACTTAGAATTGTTGCCATAGAGTGAAAAGAGAGTT
Source organism: Bettongia penicillata ogilbyi (assembly GCA_023548195.1). Lineage (NCBI taxonomy): Eukaryota > Metazoa > Chordata > Mammalia > Diprotodontia > Potoroidae > Bettongia > Bettongia penicillata. The sequence goes on along the minus strand of JAJHZJ010000134.1, from coordinate 13,346,519 downwards.
CAGAAGGAGTCCTGTCCAACCCTCTCATATTAGATGATAAAACTGAGGCCCTGGGAGTCACTGCCCAAAGGCAGGTGGGAAGGGGGTCTCTGACTCCAAAACCAGCTCTTTCCATTGCATCTCACTGCTGTGTGACATGGGGCAGACCGCTTCACCTGGGCCTCAGTTTCCTCACTTGCAAAATGAGGAGGAGGAAACCTGCAGTAGGAGTCTCCGACAGTGCTCCCCTGGAACCCTGCAGACCTTCTGTGCTCCACCCATGCCAGGCGCTTTCCCATTTTGACTCTTCCTAAGGCGAAGAAGGACAAGGTACTCAGCCTCACTAATTTGGGAGGAATATCAGGATTGAGTGGAAACTGACTTGGTAAGAAGCGAGAGACTGAACAGGGGATCGGCAGGTTCCCAGATGGCCTGAGATGGCCCTAGAGGGCCCCAGATGGTCCGAGATGGCTGGCACTGCAGCAACTGCAGGGTCCGCTATTGGTGCCCCCATTCACTCTCCCCAAATCCAGGGGTAGCAGGAGCAGATGCAAGAAGCATCTCTAGTAGTCAGCCAGGTGAGAGCCTGGACAGATGGTCCTGGGAAGTTCAGACAAGGATTTCTCTGGCTTGGTGCCTTTGGATGCTGTTTGGTTAAGCCTGGTCCTGGGACCAGTGGAGGCTGCAAGTTCTAGCAGAGCAGAAAAAGCACTGGTCAGGCAATCAATAGTTACACTCTGTAGCTGACTAATCAGGTGACCTTGGAAATCACAAACTAACTTCTAAGCCTTAGTGGTGCATCAAGGGGGCACAGGGGATACAGCACCAAGCCTGGAGTCAGGAAGACTGGAGATCAAATGTATGATCCTGGTCCAGTCACTTCACTGTGTTTGCCTCAGTTTCCTCATCTGTAAAAATGAGCTGCAGAGGGAAATAGCAAACCACTCCAGTATCTCTGCCAAGAAAACCCTAAACAGGGTCACATAGAGTAGGACACAACTGAACAATGGGCCTCTGCAAGTACCCTCCTGTGTAAATGAGGGATACAGCATCACCTTACTGCATCATAATGCTGTCACTGCTTCTGCAGTCAGAGGACCTGGGTTTGCATCCTGCCTCAAATGCTTCCTGCCTCTGTGACCTCAGGAATGAAGTGACTTCATCTCTCTGGGCCTCAGTTTCCCCATCTGTAAAATAAGGACTCTGGTGGTACAAAGGAAAGAGAAGGACTGCTGAATCAGAGAACCTGACCCCACATCTGACCCTCCCTGGGTGACTTCATTTCTCTTGGCCTCAGTTTCCCCACCTGTAAAATGAAGATGTGGAACTAGACCAGCCTCTAAGCTTAGACTTTCTGGGTCTAGATTTCGAGTTTTCTGATGTTCCATGGTGCTGAGGGGATAGAATGAGGTCCTGCCTGTCCAATGCTTTGAGAGCATAAAATGGCCCAGAAATACTGCTCGCCCAGGGCAGAAGAGGGAGAAGAAACTCAGGTCTGGCACACGCTCATCTGGGCCGTGTTCCCTCTGAGGTCCTGTGCCTGTTACGTTGGAAGCCAGCCCACAACAATTGGTGTCTAGGGAGTGCACTTGTGCAAGGGCACTGTATTCCAAGACTGGAAGAAAAAGGCACGTTGGATTCATCATTGGCTCACAGGGTTGGAGCTAGGCGGCCGGCCCTAGGCGATCACTAAGACAAGCCACTTCATTTCATCAACGAGGAAACTCAGTCCCACAGCTGGAAAGCTACTTGCCAAGGGGCAAGCTGCTAATAAGTGGCAGAATCAGAACCAGAATTCAGGTCATTGGAGCCCAAAGTCAGCCCTCTTTGCCCTGTGTGTGATGCCATGGAAATACTCCCCTGCTCTGAAAGAAGGAGAGCTTGATGTCTGAGGGGCCAGAGGAGACTAGAAGGGTCAGAACCACTGCAGGGGCTGAGGAGAAAGCTCATGCCAGCTCCCAGTGAGCAGCACCTCTTGTCACTAGTTCTTATCACTTGACACCGTCATTTCTATGTTCCACCAATGCTTTCAGCACTCTCCAGATCTAGGGCCTTCCAAATTTGGTTAAATTCAGCACCAGAGCCAAGTCCCACTTGCCCCACCCATGTGATGGCTCTGCCAGGGGAGGCATGTACTGGCTGGTTCTAGTCAATGGCTGCCTGGCCAAGATTCTGGAATCCTTCTCAGGATTCCCTGGTCCTGGCCACCCAAGGCAGATCCCTTTCTCCACCCACCCCCCTCCCAGAACTAGCCTCAGGCAAGACTAGAGAGCAAAGTGTTTTCAGACCCTTCCACCACTCCTGTTCTGTCCAGTCATCTCCATGCCCACCACTGCTTCCTGATGACTCACAGCCCCTGCTGTCCCATTCTAGCTTGGACTCTGCAGGTCATTAGCGCCATCTGAATCCTATGTCTTCTGAGGTGCAGATGATGGAGCCATCTGAGGCCATCCTATGATGGAGCCCTCCTCTCTTCTCCCTTGGGGATCTCATCAGGTCCCCGAATTTCAACGAGCATTTCTATGAAGCTGTCTTCCATAGCTAGATTTCCAGCCCTTTCCTCTCTTCTGAACTCTAATCAGTAACAGTCTCCTGCATGTGTCCACTTGAAACCCCAGAAGCATCTTAAATACATGTGCGAATGGGAGCTCCTTGAGGGCAGGAACCTGTTACCTCACTTTAAGTGCTGAGCAGATATTTATTGATTAATCCCAAATCCCAGACAGAAATCAATAACCTCCCCCCTAAAACCAGCCCCCCTGCCCCACTTTTCTGCTCCTGTTGTTACCCCAACCATCCTTGTAGTAGGTACAGCTGGGTGGTGAAGTAGAAAGAGTGCCAGACCTGGAGTTAGGAAGACCTGAGTGCAAATCCAGCCTGAGACACTATCTGTGTGACCATGGGCAAGTCATTAAACCTCCTTCAGTCTTAGTTTTCTTATCTGTAAAATGAACCAGAGAAGAAAATGGCAAACCAGTCCTGTATTTCTGCCAATAAAACCCCTCGTGGAGTCAGGAAAAGTCAGACACAAATAAGCAAGCACAACACAAGCACATATGTGTGTGTACATGTATAGGTATGCATGCATTGTATATATAGCAATACATGCATGTGTGAATACATATGTATGTATGCATGCATACACACATGTTTGTATAAGCACTTGTTACATATGTCTATATGTCTACATACATATCGCTGTATATATATGTTGGGTCACCTCCCCCCAAAAGAATAGAAGCATGTAGAGGGGATGGACTGTTCTGGGAGTTCTGGTTTTTGTCTCTGTATCTTCATTGCAGTTACTGGTATCTGGTCCATAGTGGGGACTTCCTAACGGCTGGTTGAATGAGTGAATGAATGGGCAGTTAAAGCTCTGGAGGCAAAGGAAACTGAGGAGGGAGAGAGAAGAGAGTGGAGCACCCGGGGCTTGGGGAGGAGCTGCCCTATGGGCTCCCTAGGAAGGAGAGGCAGGAGGGAGGCCTTGAGGAAGCCAGGCTGGAGGGAGCAAAGGAGGAGAAAGGGCTAGTTTCTCCTCAGGTCGAAGCTACTGAGGCATATGATCTCAGCTCCAGAGAAAAACTGAGACAAGAGTGAGCCTGGCCCTGGCAGCCCTCAGGCGGCAGCTCTGGAGTCTCTTCAAACTTGCCACCCACTATCAGAGATCAGGCACTGTCAGGGCCCCTGGGCATGCAGAAGGACTCACTCCTGCATGTATCTGCACATACATACAAGCCCTCTTCAGGCTTCTGGGGGAGCGGGAGAGGGGAAGGAGGAATTTAGAGAATATGTCTCCTCTTGTCTCCCAACACATCGCTTCTTGCACCTTCCCCTGTTGAATTAAGGATTTTTGTATTTAGAGAAGAAATAAGAGTGGGGGAGGAAAGGAGAAAGAAAGGGAGGAAAGGAGAGAGAGAGAGAGAGAGAGAGAGAGAGAGGGAGAGAGAGAGAGAGAAGAAGAAAGAGGGGAGGGCAGTCTTTGCAATGCTATGTGCCTACTGTTGAGTTTGGGTACAAAATTTAAGACATTTCAAAAAGACCCATAATACATTGGAAAGCACATGAGGTCCTGGGTTCAAATCTCACCTCTGATGTTTAGATCCTTTGTCACCTTGGGCCAGCCTAAGACTTAGCCTCTGAATGTAAGCTCCTTGGGGGCAGGGGCTTTTGTCTTTGCATCCTTAGCCCCTGGCACAGTGCCTGGCACAGAGTAGAAACCTATTTTGGAGAGAACAAGACCAATTTTCATAGAAGTGGTTTAATACCATTTTACTAGAATATACCTGCTGGTCATCCCATTCAGAGAGAGAGGCCTCTCAGCTTTTCATTTGAGCTATATGGAAAGTGTCTCCCTCATCCTGTCTCCAGAATGCATCTGGCCTGCTTGGTGGCTGCCCACACGGTGTGTGAAAGTGGGAGTCAATGCTATTCCTTCTGATGACATGGAGGTTCACCATCCTCTTCATCTTCTTCTAAGGCCCTCCAGTATTAATATTTACCCCCTATCGATGCCCGGCTGACCCCTGGCACTACCATCTGGCCCTCTGTGGCACCTTTAGGATTTTCAGCCTCTCTATAAAGTCTGTAGATGAACTTTTTTCTCCAATTGAATTGGAAGCTTTTGAAAGCAAACTGCCTCACTTCCAAAATGCATTTTCCTCGTTGTGTGTGCCAGTCATTGATTGCTAATCAGTGAAAGGCAGATTGCCTGAATCCTGCCCTCAGCATTGGGGGCCACTTTTCTGTGTGAAAGAAAGAACCCTCCTGGAACGTGAAAGCTGAAGGAGCCAGGCAGTTATTATGGAAGTGAAGAGTTGAGAGATACACCCAGGTCCGCTGACCCCCCAGAATGTCCCCCTCGGAAAATCTAGTGTGGAGAAGTGACAACAACACTCAGAGGCTACATAAGAACTTTCTGTGCAAATTAATGTCAGTATGGCAGCAAAGCCTATCAGATGTCCCTAAGCACTGCTGGCCAGGGTGCAAAGCCTGTGTTCCTGGCTGGCCAAAATGGATCCCTTTGTTGACAGATGAAGCAACTTTTCTGTGCCCCAGGCATGGAGCGGGGCCGTGGGAATCCAAAGACACAAATGAATCAGTGCCTGCCCCCAGGGAGCTTACAGTCTATCTATTAAGAAGACAAAAGCCTAAATTAGGTCTTTCCAGAGACTGGAGAAGGTCAAATCCTTGACAAGGATAATCCTGGCTCTTCCCTGCTCCCAGAACAGCCCGAGGAGAAGTGTGGGGCTTAATGAGGAGGGACTAGAGGAGGATGGCAAAAACGGCTGCCAGCTTAGGCTGGGCCAGACTTTTGGAAAGTTTCCTGTCAGCCTTCAGCCTTGCTCTAGCTGCATAGGGGGTGGGGGCTGGTCATTCTCCTGAAAGAGTCACGTGGAACCTTGCAAACAGTTGCCTCAGAATTCCAGCCTGGTTACAGAGATGTGACTCACACTTCGTGCTCGAGGGCGGCTTCCCAGAACAGATGGCCCCCCAGATGGCTCCAAGCACGCGGCCCCTGTGCTGTTTGCTCTTTCTCTGGTGTTTGCTCCCAGCTTAAGGAAATCGTCTGAGATATTAATGGAAGCACACAGTCATCACTTACTAAACCGTTTGCAATGGGGCCATCAAAGTGGCTAAACGTAGCAAGGATCTTCTCTTGGCAAGGGATCTCCCTGTGATGTTATTCATCTTAGGAAGAAGGCTTGGAAAGCTCCTCTCAGTGGGGTGTGTAGCTCCTCCATCTCATTCTAGGATTGTGAGCAGCCTAATGTGATGGAAAGAGCCCTGGGACTTTGAGTCAGGAGCTCTGGGTTCAGATCTCTCTGAAACTTAGGACCACAGGAAAAGTTCCATTATCACCCTTCAAAGCCTCAATTTCCATAATTGTAAGATTGGGATAAAAAGACCTGCGTGACTTCCTACCCTCCGGGTTATTGCAAAGAAATACTTGAAGGTTCTCTGATTTTGTGAGCATGGGGGAAAACAAATTATAACATACACATATGCATACAAATACACGTGCATGTGTGTATGCACATGTACAATAACACATAAACACATGCACATAAGAATACACATATACATGCAAACACATAGAAAATGTTTACATATAAACCCATGCATTTATACATGCACATACAAATATGTCTATATACGTATATATGTATATATACACAATCGCACATATTTATATACACATTATAGTATATACCTATACTATCATATGTACACAGGAACATACAGTATAATGTATACGTATTTCTATACATTGCACGTACATGCAACCAACCAACACATACACACATAACACATGTGTGTAGGCATAAACATACCATATAATACCCACCTACACATATGTATCTACAAATGCATGTACATATGTGTGTACACACATGTAACACATACATATATGGTATTGTATAGAATGCTCATATAGCATACACATAAACATTGCTGTTTTTGAGTCGTATCTGACTCTATGTGATCCCATGAAAGTCCATGGGGTTTTCTTGGCAGAGATACTAGAGTGGTTTGTCATTTCCTTCTCCAGCTCATTTTACAGATGAGGAAACTGAGGCCAAGGGGTTTACATGACTTGCCATGGTCACATTTGAACACAGATCTTCCTGATTCCAGGCCTGGTACTTTACCCACTTATCCACTGCACCACCTAGCTGTCCTATAGAACATACACGCATGCACGTGCGTGCGCATACACACACACGCACACACACAAAATAGCAGTTTACAGTTTTTGAAGCATTTTACAAGATGTGTCTCTTCAGCCCTGGGTAGGAGGGTTACAGCTGTTATTATCCCCATTTCACAGAAGGGGCTCCTGAGCCTAAGAGAAGGAAGCGACTTTCCCCAGGTGGCCCAGTGAGAAAGGGTGAGGAGGGGATTGAGCAGCCCCTGCTCCAGCAAGGGTCTTGCTCTGGCCCATTTTCAGAGCATCCGCCATGCCACATGGCCTTACTTTAAGTGAGCCTGGTCAGTTTCAGGGAGGAGAAATTGAACAGTCTGTAGGAAAGAAATTGACAAGAGACAAAGTGAGGCCTCCTAAGGCTTTCAAGTTACCTCTGGGAGTGAACTTGGTTGGACCAGTGTTACAGATGACCTGAGCTAAGTCTCAGGTAGAAGAGGATGGAGTGTGCCACAAGCCAGGTGTTAAGGGACCGCATCACAGGTACTTTGTTCTTGCTGTATCTTCAATGTAAATATTCTTCTATTGTTGAGGTTGTTTTTCAGTCATGTCTGACTCTCCACGGTCCCATTTGGGGTTTTCTTGGCAGAGATTCTGGAGTGGTTTGCCATTTCCTTCTCCAGCTCATTTGACAGATGAGGAAACTGAGGCAAACAGGATAAAGTGACTTGGCCAGGGTCACACAGCTAGGAAGTGTCTGAGGCCAGATTTGAATTCAAAGATGAGTCTTCCTGACTCCTGCCCAGGCATTCAATCCTAAATGTACGTCAAATGGTCACGATGGAACTGCTTACACAGGTAGTAAGCAGGAGAATAAATATTGGTAGATGGATACAGTGGAAAGGAAGATGTATTTTTCTTCAGAAGACCCAGGCTCATTGTTTGTCAGGAAAAGGGCTGAATTTAAAGTCACAAGACACAAGGTCAAGTCTTGGATCTATCCTTTGGACCAAACCACTTCCCCATCCCTGTGCCTCAGTTTCCTCATCTATAAAACGAGAGTAATGGACTAGCAGACCTTGAAGGCTCTTTCCAGCTCTAAATCTATGATCAATAGTTCAAATATCTCAGTGACTCATGACTCTAGAGAAGCCATTGCTTCCTTTGTGCCTCTGGGTCTCATCTGTCAAACCAAGGAGTTGAGCTAAATCTTGGATGTAGAGCTATCAGAGCCCTCCAGGGTGATCCAGAAAGTGAAGTGACTGGCTTGTGACCACACATGTAGCAAGTGACAGGACTGAGATTCCCACCGAGGTCGCATGTTCCTAAATCTTGCATTCTAATGAGTGGCCTTATGGCTACTTTCAGCCTCCTTGCCCAGTCACTTAGTAATTCATCTCTTATTTCTCAGCACTGACCTCTGGATGGATGTTCTCCTAACTGCCTTCCACATTTGGCTGCTCTCTCCGCTTTGCTCCTTTCTCCCTTCATCCCTCCCACCCCTCTCTTCCTTTCTCATTTTTCTTCCTCTGTCCTCTCTCTCCTTCCTCCTTCCGGTCCCTTTCTCCTTTCTTCCTCTGCTCTTGCGCCCCTCCCTATCTCCCCAGTCTCTACCCCACTCTCTAGTCTCTTCTCAGGCCAAACTTTCTCCCTCTCCTCAGTTTCTCTTTTCCCCTCCCCTCCCCTTCCTTCTCCTTCTCTTCTCTTCCCTTCTCTTCTTTCCCTCCCTCACTCCCTTATCCTCTTTTCCTTCTCCTTCTCCTTTACCCCTCTTCTCTCTCCTCCCTCTCTCCCTCCATCTTCTTTCTCTATCTCTCACTCTACCTCTCTCCCTTCTTTTCTCCCTTTCCCTCTCTCCCCCTTTCCTTCCTGTTCCCCACTCCCTTTCTTACCTTTTCTCTTTTTCTCTCCTTCTCCCTTTTCCCTCTTTCCTGTCTCCCTCCATCTTCTTTCATTCACTCTTCCCCTCTCCCTCTCTTCCTTTTCTTTTCCCTTTCCCTCCCTTTTTTCTCCATCTTCCTCACTCCCTTTCTCACCTTCTTTCCTCCATTTTTCTCTCTTTCTCCTTCTACCCCTACTCCTTATATTGTCTTCCTCCCCCTTTCTCACTCCCCCCACCCAAGAAATTTGCATCTGCCTGGAGAGTCTCAGAATATGAGCAGAAACATTGCTCTGGCATCATCATTTTTGATTTTCTCCAAACTTCTCCAGCAATTAGATGGTATTTAGAGCCTGATGACTCTCTAAAGCTATTACCTACTTCTGGAAGCTATTAAATTCCCATTTGCAAGCCTGAGGCCCCTGTTTAACAAGGCAGGCTGCACAGAAATATCAGGCAGCCTGTGCACACAGAGATGAAGCTCACATTGCCAAAATGTCAAGTTTGCAGAGCCCTGCTTTGTCTGTCTGTCCTCACTGGGTCAGAGCAATTTTTATGCTTATTAATGATGCCTTACATTGGTAGGGTGCTTTATAGTCTTATAGTCTCATCTGGACTGGTTCAGGCCCAAATGCTACCTAGGCCCCAGACACAAAACTCTGACTTTATTTAGACTGGGTTCAATCTCAGGCAACTTTAGACACATATTACTCTCGCTGGCTCATGTTTATACCTAGGGTTTTCCTGGGGAACATAAAATTTGACTAGTTCTTCAGATGCCCAAAAAAAAAAAAAAAGGGCTCCTATGCAAGCATTCAGGCTAACAATATGTCAAATATGGGATAAGATCTATTTAACCTAAAAAAAAAATGCCCATTCTACAAAAGACTCACACCTGAGCCCATAAACAGTTTAAAACAATTGTCCTTTCCTCTTTGGTAAAACCACTTAGCCAGGGGAGTTATATGAGGAAGTGAGTGTAGTATAAAAAAATAATAAATGAAAAACCAAAGTCATTAGGAATAATGAAAAAGACTTGGAGTCAGGAAGACCTGAATTCAAATCCTGTCTCAGAGCCCTCCTAGTTATGTGACCCTAAGAAAGTCACCTAACCTCCCTTAGCCTCAGTTGCCCATCTATAAAATGGGGATAATGGCAGTCTCCACTTCCAAGACTCCAACACTCCAAGAGTGTTGTGAGAATCAAATGAGACAATATTTATAAAGCATTTTGCAAACCTTGAATGGCTGTATAAATGTTAGCTACAATTAAAATTTAAAAAATATAGTGACTGAGCTACTTTAAAAAATAAACAAAGATAGGTCTCTGACACTGAGATTTTTGGGGGCACACAACTCTCCTGAAAGGGGTGATGAGAAAGTCATGGGCTCACCTGATACATACAGCTAGACTAGGGGGCATCATCTGTATGTCTCTTTCCTCTCACCTGGACTCCCAAGTCTAGAATGATGCTTTTTTGTCCATATTTCTGCTAGAGTTTTTTAGGTATGGCACTAATATCCAAACACTCCCCTCATTTTATAGATGAGAGACTAAGGCTCAGAAAACAGTTGGCCCATTTTCAATTAGTCAGTGGCATGGCTGGGATTTGAACCCAGATCCACTGATTCTAAGTCCAGGGTCCCTTCCCACTGTTCTATGCTGGTCTCTGGCTCTCTTGAACTTGACCTTTCTTGGTAAGGCTAGAGGCTTGTGCCCTTTCTAAAACTAATTTTGGATAGCCCTAACCACATATCTACCAAATGCTCTCTCACTAAGAGCTCACTCACGTCACCAAACTCAGGAGTCCTAAAATGTTAGGGCTCTTTGCAGGGACCTTTGAGATAGTTCAGCCCAATCCCTTCACTTGGCAGAGCAGACAACTAAGATTCTTTCCTTAGCCAGAGTCCAAAGCGTCATCAACCTAGAATGGGAAAGGACTTTAGAGGCCTTTGAGTACACCCCCTCATTTCACAGAGAAGGAAACTTAGGCATGGGGAAGTGACTTGTCCAAGGTCACTTGGCCATAATGTGTCAGAAGCAAGATTTGAACCCAGGTCTTCCTTGCTTCATTTACTGTGACATATAATCTTTCTCTCTCTCTCTCTAGGGTCATTACTCTAGAGTCAGAAGGACCTCAGAAGTAATTTAATCCAATTTGCTCATTTTGTATAAGAACAAACAGAAGCCTGAAACATTGACTTTCATCCAATGTCACATGTAGTAAGTGGCATAGCAAGGATTTGAACTCAGGTCCAGTGACTCACTCGGGCATCTATGTGGAACCATCATGCACAGAATGCTGCTCCTGGAGTCAGGAAGGTCTGAGCTCAAATCCGGTCTTAGACACTTACTAGCCATGTGACCCTAAGCAAATCACTTCACTTTATTTGCCTCAGTTTGCTCATCTGTCAAATGAGATGAAGAAGTAAATGGCAAGCCATGCCAGTATCTTTGCCAAGAAAACCCCAAATAGGGACATGAAAAGTTGGACACAATTGAAAATAATACCAGTAACTCAAGTTCATCCCTGTTGCCTTTTGAAGATGAAGTGAGTGACCCTGGACAAGTCCCTCAGTCCTTCTGGTGATATGAAGTTTACAGGTACTGCGAGATCAGATGAGACACTCACTGTCGAAGGACCATGAGGTCCTTCAGGCTCTGTTATTTCTCTCAGCTGAGAGAACCTTCTTAAAGGCAGGGCTTGTGTGGCTTTTGTCTCTGTATTCATAGCACCTGGCATCTAACAGGGACTTAAATGATCCGTGGTTTAAACTGAATTCCAAGAGAAAGGATTATTTTACACTGTTATGGAGCACGTTTGTCCTCGTCCTAGACAAACTCTGCCCTGGGACCAGGCTGAGCCAGCCCCACCCAAGTCCTGCTCAGCTCTGGGTCCATCCATGAGCACCCAGAGTGAAAGGATAGCCCAGCCCAGGTGAGGACATGGGGGCTGGGACCGGGAAACTGGAACCTCAGAAGAACAAGAGGGCAACCTTGCCATATAGGCAGCCTCTGATGTGTGGATCCTTTCCCTGGCTTGTTTCTATTTATGTTGTAGGAGACTCTGTGTGTGTGTATGTGTGTGTGTGTGTGTGTGTGTGTGTGTGTGTGTGTGTGTGTGTAGGTGTGTGTGTGTGTATTTGGGGTGTGGCCTATGTGACCCATAGCCTCCTAAAGAACCCGAGGTCACTGGAAGTCACAGGTTTGGGAGCAGACTTAGGGTCAACCCAAGGAAGATGTATGGGCCCTGATGATTCATTGGTCGAGTGTGAGATACAGGCCTTAGGTCCAGGGTAAAGTTTAGAGTCGAGGTATCTAACTTGTGTCCCCCAGGCCACATGCAACCTGCTCTGGGTCACCTGAGAGATGGAAATGGAAAGAGCACTAAATCTTGAATAAAAGAACCAGAGTCTAAATCCTGCCTTTGATGTTTACTACCTATGGGAATCCCTCAGTCTCCTCTATAAAAGGAGGGGGCTGGCCTTGATGGCTTCCTCTCCTAGCTCCAGAGCTCCTGTCAACTCAGAGATCAGAGGGGCCTCACGAGCTTGCCTCTTGGTGTTGCTGAACTGACTGCCACCAGGTATAACAATAGCAGTCTTGGATCAATGAAAAATAACCTTGGGTTAGAAGTTAGAGGCTTTGGGTTCTGATACCAGCTGGGCTACTTACTGCCAGTGTGACTCTGAGGGAGTCACTTCTATTTCTTCATCTGAAAAATGAGGGCTCTGCCAGACCTGAGTCTCTAAGGTCCCCTGCAACTGAAAAGCCATGGAAATCAGCCAGTAACTATAAGGGAAACTTAAAATTATATAGTTGAGATATATATATACATATATATGTGTATATATATATAATGTATTACATAATATATAGTACATATGTACATATATACACACATATATACATACTATATATGTATATATAGTTATACGATTATATATAGTATACATAATACTATATGCAATATATAGCATATATTATATATAATGAAATTACTAATCTAACCACATTGATGGAAATGCACACATACAGGTCCTAGGCTGAGGGCTAGGAAGGACCTTCAATATGGTGACCAGCTGAAGGATTGGATCCCACAAGAGGGGAAACCAGCAATCTGAAAGCCATGATCTGTGGTGCTAAGGAGACTCCCAGACCCCTTGTAATGTAATTTTACCTAATGATGTGAAGGCTAGGAAGTGGGAACAGGCCTGTGTTTCCTCTCCCTTTCTACAAACAGAAACTTGCAACATGTTCTAAGTAATTCTCTTGGATTAATTTCCCTAATTCCCTCTTGGCTGTAGCCAAGATATTGGTGATTGACCTCAGGCTGTATCTGTGTCTTTGCCTTTACAAAAGCATCAGTCAACATCAGAAACACTCCTCTATGAGAAGTCAGCCTAGGATATGAGGGGTCATTAGAAACCAGTGAAGGTCCAAGCCTTTCACTGCACATAAAAAGTAGGTAGCCTGTGTAAGTATAGCATTAGAATATCAGAGCTAGAAGGGACATTAACAGTCCTCTGAGTCTGACTTCTTCATTTAACAGAGAGGGAAACAGAGGCCCTCAAAGTGTAAGTTACCTAAAGATCACTAACTTGAAACTGTAAGGGACCTTAGGAGCCAAATGGTCCCATACACACACAACTGGTGGCAAAGCTGATCCAGATCCCAAATCTCCTGACTCATATGCTGGGGCTTCCTCCAGTACCCCACACTGCTTCCTCTAAAGGCTCCTTGGAAAGAAGCCAGATGGGGCATTTGATAAAATTGATGCAGAACTGGTTTCCAGCAATGATCCCTCAAAACTGCCGTGGAAGGAAAACTGCCATTCATCACTCTGTTGGTGACAATGAGCACATGACCACAAATGAATTAATGTGACTGACAGACCAGCCCCAAAGGGAAGGGGGAGACGCCTGCTCTCATGAGCACAATCTCTAACAATTGACAAGAAGATCCCTGAGGGTAAGGACTATTTCACTTGGTCTGGGTATGCACAGGGCCCAGCACAGAGAAGGTCTTTCAGTAAATTCTTCTTGATTGATTGATTAATGATAGCACAGCCATCACGAGGACTAAACCGTGCCTGTGATGGTACCACAGCAGTGTGGAGCTGAAGTCACTTGGTACTGGACACAACCCAGGGAAGAGTGCAACACATTTCCCTGAGGTACTCTGAGGAAGACATCCGTGATCATCCCCAAACTGTAAGTAGGTTGAACTAACAGGGTCTCTATCAGTCACATTTGCCCATAAAATATATCATTTTTCAATGAGCCAGAGATAGGGGTAAATATTATTAATTCCACTGAAAACCACTGATACAAAATAGCCTAGGCACCCTCATTTAATCCTATATAAGACAGTACTTAGTTTTATTTAATTAAATTAGGCAAAAAATGTGGCTACACTGTCCTTTCTGGACCTTACTGCTATATAGAGTATTCAAACCTTAACCTAACAGCTTTCATTCTGTGACCATTCTGCTTGGCCTCTCTGAAACAATGATGCCTCTGGGTAAGTGCCCAGTTCTTCTAAAAAATGTCTCTTCTCCTAGCTCCTGTGACACTGCTTTGGCCTGCCCAACTTCTCCATCTATTCCTCTGACTTTTCACGGCTCTTCCCCTCCCACCCCCAACTTTTACCTCAATGTTCTAAGTCATCTCCTCTCCCTGGATGGGATTGCCAATTTCCAAGACTTCACCTGTCACCTTTGGGTGACCATCTCCCAAATCTTCAGACCTTTCCCTCATCCCTAAACTCTAATCCTACATCTCCAACTATTTGCTCATTATTCCTCAGAAGTCTTACTGAGATCTAAAACTCACCATCAAGTTGTAAAATATTAGAACTAGAAGGAAATGAAGAAATCATGCAGTTCAGCTGCTCACTGGGATGGACAAGGAAACCAAGGCACAGAGAAGGTCCAAGGATGTGCCCAAGGACATACAACAGGGTTGCCTCCTAATTCCCTCATTGACACGTTCATGTGCCTCAGATCAGACTCATCAACATGTTTTCCCCTCCAGATTTTATTTCTGTGAATGACAGATGCCGCTATCATCTTTCAGGCACCTGCCCTCCAATCCTGGGATCATTTTTGACCCCCTCCGCCTTTGTTCCCATCATCTCCAGTCAGCAACACACACTGTCTACCAGACCCACTTCTTGCTTCTTTCCTAAGGGTCCTTCTCTAGTCTTTTCTTCTACCTTAAAGTTAACGGCCATGTTTCTCTGTACCCTGGTATCAGCTGAGACCTGCCTGATACCCTGAAGAGACACCCTCATGACTTAAGGGTCTTTAAGCTTTGCTGGTAAGACTTAAACAAACCTCACTCCTGATAAGAAGGTCCTGGCCCTGACCAAGTGAAGGCTCTTCAAGGCTCTTCAGGGCTGGGATGTATCAACCACTCAAGGCTTTTGGAAATGTCCTGGGGGCTGGACTTGGCTCTGAAGGTCAGGATGATCCCTTGCAGCTGCTGGCTTCCCCTTCTGGCCACAGATGTGCTTGTAACCTAGTCAAGTTTGGGACAGCTGGCTTGCTCCCTCAGAGGCCAACGGACAGAGTGGGACAAAATCGAGGGGTAGTAGATGGGAATGGGAAGGACAGGGCCATACCTGCATATAGATGTCTCTCTGCACCCATCTTATAGGGCTCTGTCACAGAGTCCAGCTTTCAAGGCAGCTAGCCAGGGGCCATTAACTTATTTGAGACCATAATAGTCATGAAATTCTATTATGGGGTAATGATTAACTCAAGGACATAGGAAGGATGAGCAATGGGCCAGGGAGAGGATGAGTGGAAGAAAGCATTCAACTGATCCACCTCCCCAGGACTGCAGAGGCAGCTTCACTTGGAGTCCAGCCCTGGGTTTCAATCCTGCTTCTGATATATGAGCAAGTCACTGAAACTTCCCAAGCCTCAGTTTCCTTATCTGTAAAACGAGAATGAGGACAGCAGTCCCTGTAACATCCAGTGTATAGCAGGTGCTTAAAATAGCAATTGACCTCAGTAAAGAATCTTGTCCACTCTATGCCAAGCTCCATGACCAAGTCACATGCCAGCTGAGGCAACATTAAATAGTAGGAAAAGAAAGAAAGCCAGGCTGAGGATTAGGAAGACTGAGTTGGACACCTAGTCATTAACCTCTCGAGGTTGGCAGCTAGGTGGATGGAGTCAAGAGGCTCTGAGTTCAAATCTCTGCCTGAGTGATCCTGGGAAAGTCACTTAACCTCTCTGTCCTTCATTATCCTAGCCTATAAAAAGAGAACAATGACATGGGACTGCCTCTCTGGCTACTGAGTTAATATATGTCAAGTGCTTTGCCAGCCTAAAGGCTGGTTTAGAAAACGATACAGATATTGTTTCAATCGTGTCCAACTCTCTACGATCCCATTTGGGGCTTTCTTGGCAAAGATACTAGGGTGGTTTGCCTTTTCCTTCTCCAGTTCATTTTACAGATGAGGAAACTGAGGCAGATAAGGTTAAGTGACTTGCCCAGGGACACAATGCCAATAAGCATTTGAGGTCATATTTGAACTCAGGTTCAAACTCCAGCCCCAAGGTTCTACCTACTGCTCCACTGAGCTATCCTGATGAAATCAAGAGTCTGCACCCAAAAAATGTAAGGCCATATTTTCATCCTCCTTGCCTCATCTAAGCCCCTCTTGGCATTCTGGGCAAATGAACATGATCCTGAGGGTTTGATTCTCCAGTTCCATCTCCCTCATGACTCCTGCCCCTAGGATGATAAGGATGAGTAGCACAGAAGGGAAAATCCTTGTTTAGAGTAAAAAGGAGCTGGCTTGGTATCCTATCTTTGCCCCATCTCCCTCTGTGGCCATGGGCAGATTGCTCGGCCTCCTCTGGCATTGGTTTTTCCTCTTGTCATGGAGGGGCCCTGGACAATCTACACTCACACCAGGAATGATCCTGGGTTTTTGGCCACAACAGTCTGCTGAGCACCTGGATCCCTCCATCTCTCCAGCTGTGCCTTTCTGCCTTTGAAGCACAGAACAGCAGAAGTACATTTATGTACAGCTTGAATGTTTATACTCTGAGAGGCCTCTTGGTCCTGGTGGAAGGGCTCTGGATGGGGGTCAGAGTCCTGGCTTCAAATTCCAACTTTGTTCCTTAGGAGCTGTGTGACCTTGTCTAAGTCACCTCCCTTCCCCTGGGTTTCAGGGTCCTCCTCGGTTAAATGGAAATGGCACTAAGAGATCCTCTTGGGGTTCTTCTGACTGCCCCAAGTAAAATCAGGGCATCAGTTATACCATCTGCTGCCACATGCCTCTTGGGACCACCTGGAAGGATGGCCATGTCTCTTCAGAGAACAGCTTGTTTGGGTGAACAAAGACTGACATGGGGTAGAGAAGCCTGTGTCCAATCAAGGGTTCTCAAGGGGAGGTATTACAGAGGTCTGTGCCATGTCATGAATCACCCTTGTGAAGTAGGCGTTTATCTTGACAGATGACTAACAGGGGCCCAGGTCGACAAACCCAGCTTGGCTCCTGAGATGGCTGTGTCACTCATGGCCATTTCTACCCTCCATCCTGATGTCCCTTGCTTCTCCCTCCCCTGGTCCCTGTTGGATGGCTCCCCCTCCATCCATCACAGGGGCAGCTCATCAGCCAGGGTGCCAGGGACTCACCCTCTACAGGGACTGTGAATGCCCAGCCTCCCATCAAGTACTCCTGGGCAAAGTTTGCTATAGACAGAGGCTGTATGGCCCAATGGATGGAGTTTAAGGATTGGATTTTGGAAGGCCTTGGTTCAAATCTTGGCATTGGCCTTACAAGCTCTGTGACCCTGGGCAGTCACTTGAACCACTATGGACTCATGGTATCCTAGCTCTAGAACTGGAAGGGACCTGAGTGACCATCTGGTCAAAGTCCTCATTTTACAGAGGGGAAAACTGAGGCCCAGGAAGGTGAAGTAACTTATCTAAGATCACATGGGTAGTAAGCAGCAGGGGTAGAATTTGAACTCTGTTCCTTGTAAGCATAAGCAAAATGGGATTTTTTTGGTTTTGCTCAGGCTAAATTGTGAACATCTGAAAGCTCAATCTCCTTTGAACCCTAGTAGTTCACAGCTGTGCTGAGTCATGTGGGTTGTGATGCCTTCTGGCTCTGAGCCTATTAGTTGAAAACTAGATATACTGGGGAGGTTGGTATTTTACTTAGGGGATTTGCTTATAAGAAGGACCTTTTGATTCCCTGGATGGGACTCTGAATAGTCATTTGTTAAGAGCCCCTGACTACTCAAGAGATTTGTGCTCTCCCATCCAATGATGTATGTAGGTGGTTGCATTACTTTGTTCAGACAGTAAAAGCCCCCTATGTTGAATTTTTGTGCTAATTTCTCTTCTTGTATTTACTTCTTTCTAATTAAAGTAAGATTGTTGACCCCTTAAAAGTTGCTTTCTGTAGCAAAGCAGATAAAAAAAACCTGGGCTAGCAGGCTATCCTGGGTAAGCTAGGGTGCTTGCTGCTACATCCTTCGATTGCAACATGGATCCTGCAACATGGATCCTGGGACACAATGAGAACTTAAAACTTTCCAGTCATCTAGCTATCTTCCACAGTAGAAAAGCAGGACAGATGGCCTGGGTTCAAATCTCACCCTTGTCTGTATAACTTTGGAAAGGGCATTTCCTCTTTCAGGGTCTCAGTTTATTCAACTGTGGAATGAGGGAGTTAAATCAGTTGGCCTCTCTTCTACCTCCAATTACCCTGTGATTTACTCAATGACAGGCAGGTTGCAAACTACTTTAGTGGAGGGAGGTCCCACATGGGGACATTCATGTAATGACAGACTCTAGTTCTAGAGCTGAGCAGTCTTAACATAAGGGAGGAATGACATTCATTCCAATTCTTGTAAAAAGAGTTCAGCCCATGATCTCAGGAAATCTCCTGGTTCTCTGCAAACAGGAAGTTTCTGTTCCCTATTCAGTCCTAGAGAAAAGCAGAAGTGGCAAAGGTGCCATCACTGTTTGTGTTTGCAGCCTGGGGCAACCACACAATTGGAAGGTGCTGGGGTTCCTCACCGTTTTAGGAAGGAGGAAGTAAAGACTAGAGAGAAGAAGGAGCTCAACCGAGTCACTCTGCAAGTGGATGAGTTTGTCAGTCCTGAGGAATCAGAAGGACCTGGAGAAGTTACCTGGTCCAAACCTCTCCTTTGATAAGAGGAGGAAACTGAGGTCATTCAATGGGAAAGCATGTTCAAAGTCACATGGGCAATAATGAGGAACAGAGCCAAGATCTGAACCTGGTCTTTTGACTCCAAATCTAGGGCCCTTTTCTAATCTTTACTTCCTAAGGAACCAATAAATGTATTAAGTACCTTCTTTGTGCCTGGGAAGGTAATAAACATGTGTTAATGTATATGTAAATAATATGCAATAGTATTAAGTGTCTACTATGTGCCAGGTACTCTGCTTGGCACTCCGCCAGGCACTGGGGATACAAAAACAAACATGAAACAGTCCCTAACCTTAACGAGTCTATATTCCATTGGGGGAGACATTTCAATTATTTAATTAAATACCTACTAGTTGCCATCATAGAGACATCATCACCACATGTTCATATGGACTATTCGTCCCCAACATGTGGTAGAGTCTTCTGAGCTCACGTTGGTCTGATCAGCCACAGTTGGACGCACTGTACCTTGACCCTGACATAGTGATATCATTTTGGTCTGGTTAAAGTGTAAGCCCTTCAGCTAGGGAATGAATGGACCCTATGCTGCAGAGGAAAGCAATGGGTCATTATTAATTTGTTATTAAAAATGTTGGAATTTTGAGAAATATGTTAAGAAGTGTGTATGCAAAACATATATTATACGTATATGGTCTTATGAACAGAGAAATGAGCGAGAAAGTAGCATACACAAAGACTGTAACAACGTCATAAAGAGATCCTTGAAAGGAAACTGACGTCCATGCAAATAGTCTGAAGCTGGGATGGCCAATGCACCATCAGTGATATTTGAAACATTGTGGAAACTGACAAAGGTATTACATGATTAGAAAAAGGCAAATGTACTGATTTTTTAAAAAAGGAAGAGAAATCTGCAGACTACAGTCAAATGAGCTTGACTTTAATTCCTAGCAAAATTCTTGAAAAGATCATTAAAAAGAGGGTTGTTAAATGGATAGAAAGGGAAGTGATGGTTACAACTAACAGCATTGCTCTTCAGTCATTTTTCAGTTACATCCTACTCTTCATGACCCTATTTGGAGTTTTCTTGGCAAAGATACCGGAATAGCTTGCCATTTCCTTCAGCTCATTTCACAGATGAGGAAACCAAGGCAAATAGGGTTAAGTGACTTGCCCAGACTCACACAGCTAGAATGGACAACATATATTATGGTAAGTAAAGAGCTGTCTAGGTTTGTCTGCATTGCTCCACAGTGAGCCAGCCTGATGAGCTTTGCATTTTTCTGTTTAAAGGGAGCTTCTGGACAGTATAATAACATAATTCTACCTTTGAAGAATGATTATGCATCAAAGAACTTGTCACTGCTTCATCAATTTGAGAAGAGAAAATGATTTGCCAAACAGGAGAATGGTAAGGACCAGAAAGAGAGCAGTTAGCAGACACTTTGTGTAGTACAGATATTCCTAAATAGACCAGTGACATCAAGGTCTGCAATCCATAGTTATGAGTTAGTTATCCTGAGCATGCAGGTTTTCCTCACCCATTTCCTTTTGAGATAAGATCACTAAACCAGTATATGAGGAGAATGCTATGGATGGAGGCCACATGGATTTTAGCAAAGCTTTTGATACAATAGCTCATATTCTTTTTTTGGAGAAGATGGAGAATCATGGATTAGATGATAGTACAATCCAATGGACAGCTAGTTGGATGGCTGGCTGGCTGGAGTTGTTGAGGAGGCCTTGTTGATGTGGAAGCACAGTAGGGTGTGTGTGTGGGGGCAAGGCATGGAGAAGCAGCAGTTGTTTCTGAAATGGATCTAGGGGTCTTAATGACTCACAAGCTCCATGTAGTTCAACAGGGTGGTGTCGCAACCAAGAAATGCGGTGGATCTTGTGGGGTGCAATAACAGGGTCTTAGCTTTGAGAATAAGTGGGGGATAGTCCTAGCACAGCCTGCCCTTGTCAGACCTCATCTTGTGTGCTGTGTTTAGTTCTGGGCACCACAGTTCAAGCTAGAGACTGTCCAGAGGAGGGCAACAAGAATGGTGAAGGGTGTATAGATGAGAAAACTTAGGGAGACATGATGGCTGTTTTCAAATATGTGGAGGGCTGTCAGGTGAAGTCAACAGAGTCAATAAGCATTTATTAAACACCTACTCTGTGCCAGGTGCTGTGTTAAGCACTGGCGTACAAAGAAGGGCATAAGACAGCTCCTGCCCTCAAGGAATTCACAAGCTAACATGGCAGAGGTCTACGCTTGAATGTTCTTTCCATGACACCACCCTGCCCCTCCTTGTCTTAACCATGGTGCATGGGTTCTAAACATGGCAGCCCACTGAGGCTCTCTCAGGCCAACCAGGGACACTGAAGCCTGTCCTTGAACAGGAGACTCTCCACCAACAGCTGAGGGGCAGGAAGAAGCCACATCTTCCCTTGTCATCCTATCCCTTGGAGGAGGAAATGCTTGGCAGCTTTCATCTGCTGCTCCAATATCTCTCTCTTGCTGCTCTGAAGGTGTCTTTTTAACTTCACCTCCACCAAGGACATAAGAAGAGGAGGGATGAACCTATGACTATCTGGCTACTTCTCCCCAGCGCTGACCACCCATCCTCTACAACAGAGCTGCCAAGGGGTCAACCAGCCTGTCCTTAGGGACCCCCAGTGAGGGAAGACCCATTCTGCTCTGGAACAACCCTCATCATTTTTCTTGAAGCTAAACCTAACTCAGCCTCTTTCCAATTTCCATCCTGGTCCTGCCCTCTGGGGCCAAACAGATCTGGGCTGGTCCCTTTTCCACGTGGTAGCCCCCTCAGAGATGTGAAGGCATCTCTCCTCTCTCTCCTGAGCCCTCTCTTCTCTAGGTTCAACCTTCCTGATCCTTCTGAGAAACTGAGGCCTTGGGAGAGGAAGAGACTTTCTAATTCCAGGTCACACACGGAGTTGGTGGCAGCCTCTTCAATAAACATTTATGACTAACAGCTTCCTGAATTGACTTCCCAATGCACCCAGATCCTAAACCTCATTATCCTTAGGTTTTAGGACAAATCCTTGGCTTTCTTGTGGAATCTTGCTTTGTGTCATTCAATCTGGATTTTTCTGCTTAAAGACCCCGGAATGGAGCTGGGGAGCAGTTACTGTCTGAGGACACACAACCAGGAGAAGGAGGAGGAGGGCAGGTAAGCTATGGAGACAGGAAAGCAGCAGCTGCAGCCAGTCCTTCTACCATCATCTCTCCTCTCCCTTGGAAGCTGCCTGCATGTAGGCAGCTGATAAAACACCCAAAACAATGAAAACAACTACCAACATTATGTAACACTTTAAGGCCAACAAAGACTTTACATCCATTTTCTCATTTTAGCCTCAAAATAACCCTGAGTTTGAATCTTCCCTCTCAGACCTGCTGCGTAACCCTGGGTAGGTCACTTAACCCCTCAACCTAGGTTTCCTCATCTGTAAAATAGAGATCAGTAACAGCACTTACCTCCCAGGATATTCTAATTTTATCACTTTGAGACAAAATGATAAACCAAGAGAGGTTTAGTAATAGACCTGAGGAAACGCCAGTAACAGGCAGAAGAGTCAAAATTTAAACCCAAGCCTTCTGATGTCAAATTCAGGGATCTTTGCATGCATCAGGCATTTTCTTCATGTTACAAAGAAACAGAGGCATGAAAGGGTGCCTTAACTTGTTCAAAGCCACAGAAAATGTCCACATCAGGCCCTAGCTCCTTTCCTGTCTCTCCTACTCCATGGTTACACCAAGAAAAAATGGGACATACCCCACTGTATGACTCTGGGGAAGTCAATTTCTAGCCCGGGCCTAGGACATAGGAAATACTTCACAAATATTTACTGAATTTTTCAAAAGGCAGTTGGAAGCAGCCAGGCGCAATATGGAAAGGAGCTGCCAAAGTGATTTTGGGGGGCTAAAAGAAGCAGGATTTCTAAAGAAACAAGCTATGCAATATCCCACCTGCTTGAAAAATCACCTACTTTCCATTGCTTCCAGGACTCTTTTTTGAAGCAAAATTACTACTACCACCACCACACTCTCACATTTCTACAGTGTGCTAAAGTTGGCCAAGCATTATATGAAAAGGGAAGTTAGCCTCCCCGCTGTCCAAAAGCCCCCAAATTCAGCGTCAGTGAGGTCCAAATGGGCCTTTCTAGAAAAGCTTCTCACCTGAGTGCTAGGATTGAGATCCTCATGCCAGGATAAATGAAAGTAAAATAGCTAGATGATAATGAAATATAAAGGATATATAAAGTTAAAAAAAAACAAAACAAAACAACCCTTTATCTGATGCTGAGGTGGCCAACTTCCCAAAATAACCTTTCCCACCTCCCCCTACATACTTCCAGCTCTCCACCCTCCACTCCCCTACACCACCCCCAACCAGAAAAGGAAGCCAGCCAGTCCTGTTGAGTTCTTTATCATGCAGATCAAATTAAGAGCAGAATCTCAGAGCCTGCTGGTTGTCTGGAATAATCAGTCACACACAGCTGGACACTCATCTCCAATGAATGTCACGTTTCCATGAAACAAGGCGGTAATGCATGAAAGGCTCCTTCTAACATTTCAATTCTTGGTTTGATCACTCCCATATCTTGCCCAGGAGTCCTTTTCCAGCATTTCCAAGTCAGATTGGCAGCACAATTTGCATATAAATGCCAAGCTGGTTGCAAATGCCCTCCTCCACATTCAACCATCTCTTAGGAAACTCTGTACCCTCGGACATCCACCTGCTCCTGACATCCACCCAAGTCATCTTCAGAGCCAAAGTCTGGGCTAAAGAGCAGCAAAGAGACCCTCTGAGTCAAAGGCATTGCTGCATGTGGATGACCTTGAAAGAAAAGGACCCATATCCTGGGTGTTACTGTCATTCCAAAGTGTTTTAGAGCCATGTTCTCTTTGATCAAGCTCAGCCTTGACAAGAACTTCCCTGTAGAGATTTCTGGGTTCTTTTGCTTCTGAAAAAGGGAAGCTTCAGAGAGTGCAATCAAAAAGTCAATCAATCAACATTTTATAAGTAACTACGATGTGCCAGGCCCTGTGCTAAGAACTAGGGATGTAAAAAAGGCTCACAATGTAAATTGGGGAAACGACAAAAACAAATGTATACAAATGAGCTTTATACAGGATAAAGAGAAACAAACTAAGGGAAGAAAGTCACTTGCCCAAGGTAGTACATGGTAGAGTCAAGAACTGAACCCAGATCCTCTTGATTCCAAATCCAGTACCATGCCCTGTCTCTAATTTTGTCAATCAGCAAATGCTGTACTGGGTGATGATTAACAATTTTGAAACACAAGGGATGCTAAGATCACTGACTTCCATGCCTTCATTTGACATGCATGGCAGGAAACTAAAAGCCCAGAGAGAGAGAAGGGATGTGTCTGGAGTACTTCCATGGCAGAGCCAGGACTCAGTCTCAAATTCAGGGTCTTAACTTCAACACAACACTGATTTTGTTGTTGAGTCAATTTCTGCATCTTCATGACCGTATATGGAGTTTTCTTGGCAAAGATACTAGAGAGGTTTATCATGTCCTTCTCATTTTACAATGAGGAAACTGAGGCAGACAGGGTTAAGTGACTTGCCCAGCGTCATCCAGCTAGTAAGTGTCTGATGCTGGATTTGAACTCAAGTCCTTCTGACTCCAGGCGCAGCACTCTATCCACTGTGCCACTCAGCTGCACTATTACACTGATGGTCTTAAATTTATCAACTAAGTTTTTCTGACCCCTTCCTGCTGAGAGAGAGAGAGAGAGAGGGAGAGGGAGGAAGGGAGGGAGAAAGGGAGGGAGGGAGGAGTGTGTGTATATGTGTGTGTGTGTGTGTGTGAGAGAGAGAGAGAGAGAGAGAGAGAGAGAGAGAGAGAGAGAGAGAGAGAGAGAGAGAGAGAGAGAATGAATCAATTTGAGTTCATTTCTGGATTAACTGTCTCTAGAAAGTTCTTATCTGGGGTAAAAGATGTGTAAATATCCTCCTCTAGTCTTGAAATTTTATTTCCATGTCTAATCTATCAATCAGCAAGCATTTATCAAGCATGTTTGGGAGAAAAGTTTGGGAGAGAAGAGGTATTAGAGTGACTACCAAATTGAAGATCTACAGACCCCTTGTGCTGACCTCATTGTTATATGCTTATGAAACACGGAAAGTCTACCAGCGCCATGCCAGGAAACTGAATCACTTTCATTTGAACTTTCTTAGGAAGATTCTGGGGATTACCTGGCAGGATAAGGTACCAGACACTGAAGTCCTTGCTCAAGCTGAACTGCCAAGCATTCAAACTATGCTTCAGAGAGAGCAACTCTGATGAGCTGACCACATTGTTTGAATGCAAAGCGTATGCTTGCCAAAAAGACTATTTTATGGAGAACTCATATGGGGCAGGCGATCACATGGTGTTCAGAAGAAGCGATACAAGGACACTCTTAAGGTCTCTGTCAGGAACTTTGGATTTGACCATGCAACGTGGGAGACAATGGCCCAGGACCACTCAGCATGGAGTACCCACATCAGAAAGGGTTCTGTGCTCTTTGAGCAAAGGATAATTGAGACAGCTCAAAGTAAATGTAGGATGTGCAAATTTGGATATCCACCCAAACTATTCACATGGATCTGTGCCCAACCTGTTGGTAGAGCATTCTGAGCTTGTATTGGTCTGATCAGCCACAGTGGGACGCACTGATATTTCACTTTATCACAGTGATGTCATTTTGGTCCTCTTTGAAGACGAAGGACAACAACCAACCAACCATAAGGCATGTTCTATGTGCCAGAATTTGTGCTAAATGCTAGGGTTATAAAGAAGTAAAAAGAATGGCACACCATCAAAGAGCTTAGGTTTGAATAGAGAAGACACACATGTCACATCTGCTTGGCGCCCCCCTGGCACGGGCTCCTATACCCATCCTCTGGCCTGCCTTGCTTACCCCAACCTACCCTTAGACTTGCAGGTTTGAAATCACAGAAAAGAACCATTACCATGCGACTACACTCAAACTCTCAGGGATGATCCTTTTGGATAAACTCCCCCTACTTACCACTTTGAAGCCCCCTGGTGTGATTCCTATTTACACATAACCAACAACTCACAATGAGTACATCATTACATCTTAGTTATCACCCTTTACTTAACAATAAAGTAAAAGCATTAATAATCCTAACATTAAAGATACTCAATATACAGAAGTTGCAGTAATAACTTACAATCCTCACATAAATGAGGGGCACATTCTCCTCCCAGTGGACTCAAGATCTTTGGGAAAGAGTGGGCACACACTTACAGAAATATGACAGGGAGGCGAATGAGTGAGGAAAACCTGCATGCTCAGGGTAACTAACTCATAACTATGGATTGCAGACCTTGATGTCATTGGTCTATTTAGGAATATCTGTTACTACACAAAGTGTCTGCTAACTGCTCTCTTTCTGGTCCTTACCATTCTCCTGTTTGGCAAATCATCTTCTCTTCTCAAACTGATGAAGCAGTGACAAGTTCTTTGATGCATAATCATTCTTCAAAGGTAGAATTATGTTATTATATTAGCCAGAAGCTCTCTTTAAACAGAGAAATGCAAAGCTCATCAGGCTGGCTCACTGTGGAGCAATGCAGACAAACCTAGACAGTTCTTTACTTACCATAATACATGTTGTCCAATCTAGCTGTGTGAGTCTGGGCAAGTCACTTAACCCTATTTGCCTTGGTTTCCTCATCTGTGAAATGAGCTGAAGGAAATGGCAAGCTACTCCAGTATCTTTGCCAAGAAAACTCCAAATAGGGTCATGAAGAGGAGGATGTAACTGAAAAATGACTGAACAGCAATGTTGTCCAATCAGCTGTCAAACAGCTGATCCAACTGCAAATCAGCTGCAAAACCTGTCTTTCCCCTTTCTGGTTTTCCCTCTCCATCTTTTGTTTACCTACTTGGACAAAGCCTGGGTGGCAGGGAAGTCCCTCATCCAGAATCAACAAGTTCCTGCCCATTGTCAAGGGCCATATAAACAATCCCCTCTTTGGGCAGTGGGACAAAGGAGGGCCTATTAGTTATAAGACCTTGGAAAAAATGGTTTCCTTGTCTCTGATGGAGCAGGTGTGCCCACACAGGCCCCAGGAGGATCAAGGCAAGCTCCTCCTCTCCCTTGTCCTGGTTCTTTGGCCCAGTCATTAAGCCTATGTGATGACGCTGGTTCCAGTTCACACGCTTGGCCAGTCAAAGAGAGGGTGGGGCTACACACAAATACAAAATTTGTGCCCTTGGGGGAGGCCTCTGAATCCTCTTCAACAGATTTTCTCCCCTCCCCCCCAAGAGAGTAGGCAGCCCAATGGTCTCCATAAACATTAAGAATCAATGCCAGATAGCCCAGTGAGAAGCAAAATCCCCAGGAGAGAGAAACTCATGAAAGATTCTCTTCAGAGAGAATCAGAAAGGGGGCCATTACCAGATGGAAACACAAGAATGAGGAAGAGTTGCTTGATGGGGAATGATGATACTCCTGTCCTTTTGATGGTACTGAGTCATATGGGCTTTATGGGTCCCAAGGGAAGGTGGAATCAACCAGAAGAAAGGATGGCTTGACTCCCCTGCAACTGTGACTTTGTGAGACCCAGATACTAGCCAAATACTGATGTTCTCTGGAGAAATCCTGGATTAGATCAAACAGATACAAGCCAAATAATGACGTTCCCAAGGAAAATCCCAGCAGAGGGCATGACCTGGAGAGGGACTTAATGAGAAACCAAGATGGAGCCTTGACCCTTAGTTCAGAACTAGGGCTCTTACACATGAGTTAAGGTAAAATGAGAGGAATGATATTCCTCCTGCTGACCGCCCCAGGGGTCATAGCTTTAGAAACCCAAGTTAGTTTTTTAATGAATTTCTTAGGAAAACACAAGCTGGCTCTTTAAGAGATAGACTAAATACCTAACGCAATAAGTGAAAAATCAGCCTGAGTACGTGGTAGATTTGGAGAGGCAGGGAATGCTTTAAAAAATGACCATGGATTAATCTGAGCTGACAAATAGAGAAAGAGGATCTGTTGTTACTACAGCAGTATTACATGCCCATGTTTCAGGAACCAAAACTTAAAATGGAAAATGATGGATGTGGGTACTCTGGTACATGGAAGAGACTGCCTTCCTAACAATGACAGCATTGTATGCTAATCACAGTCCCATTCTATGACCTCCAATGGCTCCCTAGTGTCCAAAGCAAGGTTCTCCAAAGTGGGTCCCATGACCTGTCTCTTTGGCCAGAGGATAGGAAGATTGTTGGCAATGGTGGATTGGCCTCTAACACAACTCCACCTACCCATAGTCTCTACTATGTTTCCCCCACTTTGACCCCTCCCTCTGTTGTGCAGACTCCTAATCTCCTTATGTTTGAACTTGGCATCGTCCACTTGGGGCTGTAATGGGCTAGATGCCATGTGGTATTCTATGGTAGCAGCTCCTGCCCAGGCACCACTGACCATGGGGAACACTTGTTTTCTTCTCCCTGCTTCTTCAATCACTTCCCCTGGAGGGGGGGCATGCTCTGAGATGGAAACACTGACAGGTGAGCAAGAGACTCCCTCCCTTTTCCTTTCCTTGCATCAGAGTTGATCAGACCATAAGCAGGCAGGATTTGATGGTGACGTATATCTCAAATACAATTACATTCTTTTTCCCTCCCCCCAAACCCACCCATTCTCCTGACTTCTAGACTAAGGAATTACCCTCCTTCCGTGGTGTTACCTTCATCTCCTCCTATTCCCTCAACCCACAATCCAATCAGTTGCCAAGTCTTATTGATTCTACTTGGACATTTCCCACCTCTGTCCCCTTCTCGATGCTCACACAGCTACCACCTTCATTCAGGCCCCTATCATCTCTTACCTGGACTATTATAATAGTCTCCTTAAAAAGTATTTTATTTTCCCCCTCAATTACATGTAAAAACAATCTTTAGCATCCATTAAAAAAAAACTCTTGAGTTCCAAATTCTCTCCCTTCTCCCCCTTCCCTGTCTCTGAGATGGTCAGCAATTTGATGTGGGTTTTAAGAGATAGACTTTAGATCAAACAGACACAATCTAATATGAACATATATAATATAATATATACAATAATATAAATATATGCAATATAAAACATTTCCATGTTAGTCATTTTGTGGAAGAAAAACATGAATCAAAAAAAAAAGAAAAAAAAGAAAGTGAATATAGTATTTTTTGGTCTGCATTCAGACTCTCTCAGTTCTTTCTCCATAGGTGCATAGCATTTTTCATTGTGAGTCCTTTGGGATTTTCTTGATCATTGTATTGCAGAGAAGAGCTTAAGTCATTCACAGTTGTTCATCATACAACACTGATGTTCCTGTGTACAATGATCTCCCAGTTTTGCTCCCTTCACTTTGCATCAATTCATGTAAGTCTAGGTTCTTCTGAAATCCTCCTACTCATCATTTCTCATAGTTCAATTATATTCCATTACAATCATAAACTCCAAATTGTTCAGCCATTACCCAACTGAAGGACACCTCATCAATTTCCAATTCTTTGCCATCACAAAAGAACTGCTATAAATACCCTTGTACAAATAGGTTCCCCTCCATTTTTTTTAATCTCTGGGATATAGACCTAGCAGTAGCATTGCTGGATCAAAGGGTATGTACAGTTTTATAGCCCTTTGGGCATAATTCCAAGTTGTTCTTCAGAATGGTTAGATCAGTTCACAAATCCACCAACAGCGTATTAAGGTCCCAATTTTCCCACATACCCTCCAAGGTTCATCTTTTTCCTTTTCTCTCATATTGGCCAATCTGAGAGGTGTGCGGTGGTACCTCAGAGTTGTTTTAATTTGCATTTCTCTGATCAGTGGTGATTTAGAATGTTTTTTATATGACTAGAGAGCTCTGATTTCTTTGTCTGTAAACTGCCTGTTTTCTTTGACCATTTATCAATTGGGGAATGAAGTGTATTCTTATAAATTTAACTCAGTTCTCTATGTATTTGAGAGATAAAGCCTTTACCCGAAACAATTGTGTGAGAATGTTCCCCCAGTTTTCTGCTTTCCTTCTAATTTTGGCTGCTTTGGTTTTTGTGTGAAAACTTCTTAATTTTATATAATCAAAATTATCCATTTTACATTTCATAATGCTCTCTATATCTTGTTTGCTCCTAAATTCTTCCCTTATCCATAGATCTGACAGATAATCTATTCCATGCTCCCTTGATTTATTCATGGTATCAGCTTTTATATCTAAAGCACGTCCATTTTTGACCTTATCTATGGTGTGAGATGCTGGTCTATATCTAGTTTCTGTCACACTACTGAGTGATAGGAAATGTTGAAAAATGAGAGGTAAACTCAGCTTTCAAAGCTGGGGGTGTGGATAGGGTGCTTAAGTTCTAACGGCTGGTATGCATCTTGACAGAAATCTTTGTACATTTGGGGAAGGGAAATTCCTCTGGCTACCACAGCTGGAGGGGAGTTGTCACCATCATAGCTAACATTTATACTGTGATTAAGATTACTGTGTGATGTACTTTACTGGGTGAGGCACTTTACAATTATTATCTCATTTGGCACTCACAACTCAGGAAGGTAGGTGCTATTATTATCCCCAGTTTATAGCTGTAGAAACTGAGGCATAGAGGTGAGGAGACTAGTGTGGTTGCCCAGAATCACAAAGGTAGTAAGTATTCAAGGTGGGATTTGAACTCAGGCTTCCTCACTCCAAGCTCAGTGCTCTAACTGCTCCAACAACACCCAGATTCGTAGTTTGGTCTCAAGAGGGGAGTGACTCCACCCAAAGGGGATATTCTGGTTCTCAGGTCAAGTCTGTCTTTTGTTGTAAACAAATAAATGGGTATCCTGAACTTCTGTGCCTGGCTAATGGGAATCTGTACCAGATACCCCATGAGGCGAACTAGAGAAACTGAATTTGTGAATCTGGAGAACCAGTAGACCATGGTGCCATATTGCCCTGAGTGGGCCATTCTCTAGTGGCTCTGATAGGCTGTCACAGTCCACTCGTAGTCACATTCCCAGTGGGTGCCTTTCCCCCTTTCATTAGGACGTCAGCTCTCTAAGGGTAGGACCTGTCCTTTCTGCTTGTGTTTGAACATTTAGCACAGCACCTAGAAAATCACTTAATATATCCTCTCTGTGTCTCTATCTGTTTGTCTGTTTGTCTGTCTGTCTCTCGGTCTCCCCCTCCCCTGTCTCTGTTTTTCTGTGTCTGTGTCTCTCTGTGTCTTCCTCTCTGTCTCCCCAAAACCCCTGTCTCTCTGTCTCTGTCTTCTCCCCTCTGTTTCTGTCTCTCCCCTGTCCTTTTCTCCCTTAGTGCTGGACAGCTCTCAGGGCTGGGATATGCTTCCTGACAAGAAGCCCCCTCTGGCCTCTTTCCAAGGCTGCCCTTTATTTCTCCCGGTCCTGTTCTCTGGGGCCAAGTGGGATCAAGCTTTTTTGTTGTCACTGTTGTTGTTTTTGTTTGGTTTTCATTCTCATTGATGTCTTGGGTTGTAACATCGCCTATATTCCCAATATATTCTTTTCCTCTTCCCCCCTACCCCCCACAAAAATGCCTATCTTATAACTAAGAAGGCAAAATCAGTCCATAGAACAACCAGGCTTAACATTATATGCAGTATTAGAGATGAGATAATATTTGTAAAAATAAATAAGTTGCCCACACAACAGTAAAGTGTTAGAAGTGGGGATTAGGCTCATCACTCTCCATTAGGCCACACTGTCTTTGTCCTAGCAGCCATCTCTGGGCATGGATAGAGACAAATGCTGAGGCTCAGGAGCATGGGAATGGTGGGTGGGGAGAACATTGTTCTTGGAATTAAGAGAACTGGGTTTGAAGCCTAGCTCTGACACTTAGTACCTGTGTGACCTTGGGCTCTTCTGCCACCTTCTCTGAGACTCCTCATCTGTAAAATTAGGGATAAAAGAAGTCTTGTGCCAACCAACGGGTTGGAGGTGGGGTAGGGAAGGGGGGACACTTCTCCTTTGGCTCCTGTGGATGAGGATCCCAGAGTTGGAAGGGGCCAGAGGCTGTCTAGCTCAGTTCCCTCTCTAAGGTCACTGATCATGACCCCCTAGACTGCTCTCAAAGACATTCAAGGAAAGGGAATCTGCTATCTTCCACCCTACTTCTTGGTGGCAAGCTTCACCTTACATCAAGAATATATCCACCTCCACCCACCACTCCTGACTCTACCTCATGGGGCCAAGGACATCTAGTTCAATCTTTCTTTATCGTGGACATACTGAAGAAGCTGTCCCATAACACTCCTTCCCCGCTAAAACACACACAGAGCATCTTCTTTTCAGCCAGACCTCATCTCCAGTCCCTTCACCACCATCCTCACCCTCTAGATGCCCACTGACTTGCCTATGCCCTTCCTAAAAGGTGGCTACGAATCCAGTACTCCAGACAGGGAGTGACCACAGCACATACATCAGGACTCTTGCCTCCCTCCACTTGGCAGCTTGGCCTCTCCCCATGTAGCCTGAGATCTTGCCAGGGATTTGGGGGATCAGCTACCTCTCATTGTTGGTTTGTAGTGAAGAGATTTCAGACTGCTGAAAGCCCTTGGGCTTTTCTGCGCAGACTTTTGTCCGCCACCAACCTGCAGCCTGTTCTTGTGAAGTGATTACTTTGAACCCAAGTGACTTTGTATTTATCCCTTTTCCAGTTCATCTTAGTAGATCTGGCTCTAAATTCTAGCCCCTGGGCTTCTGACTCTTCATCTACCTCGTTCATTATTCTCTGAAACTTCCTCTTATCTGCAAGTGAGAGAAGGGAGCCCTCAAGCCAATGAACTTCACACCTTCCTCCAGTCTTACAGGGCTACTCCAAATCCAGTTATTAATCAACATTAGAATGCAAGGACTTTGTGAATAGAGATTGTTTTATTCTTTGTATTTGTATCCTTAGTGGGTGGCTCATAGTAGGTGCTTCATTCAAAAATGTTTGATGTATTTTTTAAAGAAAAAAACAAGAGAAAAAAATCAATATGACTGATCAATATATTAAATATATTATATACTAATAGAGACAATATAAATAACATAATATATTATAATATATAAATGTATTATATATTTAAAAAATTTGAAATCATGTGCTTCGTATAATTCTTGTGGGGCAACTAGATAGTGTAGCAGATAGAACACTGGATCTGGAGTCAGGAGGACCTGAGTGCAAATCCAGCCTCAGACACTTACTAGCTATATGACCCTGGGCAAGTCACTTAACCCTGCTTGCCTCAGTGTTCTCATCTGAAATGAGAAGGAAATGGCAAACCACTCCAGTAACACTACCAAGAAAACCCCAAAGGGGGTCACAAAGAGTTAGACATGACTGAGAACAACATAATACTTGTGGGTCTCCCACCTAAACAAAGGTGTGGGGGTGCCTTCTATCTCTTCTTTTAAGACAGTGATTGAACCACTTCCAAATCTACCTGATTATAAAATCCTATAAAAAACTAATGCCTACATCCCTCTTTCTTGTCTACAAAGATGGCATCCGAGACTCTGTGAAACACTCTTCTGAAATCCAAGTATCACAAAAAGGTCCTGTGTCCTACAGCAGGATGACCAGAACAGACATCAGTCACCATCTGGGGTTGTGCCCCACAGAACACAGCGGGTGGAAGGCACAGGGGCCCGCCATTTATCACATACACCCCGGGGAAAACAATCTGCAAATCTCATCCAAAGAGCTGAGGAAGGAGGAGTGACTTACTTGACCGTCTGATCCCACTCACACCAGAGTTCCTTCTCAATCTCTTCCATGTCCAATTTAAACTTGGTGAGGCAGAGCTCATTCATGAGTTGGCCAAAGTACGCTTCTGGGCAGGCAGTGACTATGACCAAGTGGGGAACTGAAACAGAGGAATGGAAAAGGGAGCTTTTTCACTAAGATGCCCAAAGGGGGAAGTGTAGCAGAGTGGAAAGAGCAGCAGGCCTGGAGGTAGGAGAGCCCTGGGTTCAAATCTCACCTGGGCCACTCTTTGAGTCTCAGTTTCCTTATCTGTAAAATGGGCTTTGGTGAAAAGCAATATGATAAAAGATAGAGGGCTGGCCTCAGAGGCCTAAGAATATCTGGGTTCAGATCCTGTTTCTGAACACATACCAGCTGTGTGATCCTAGATAAACCATCAAACCTCAGTGTTCCAGGTTATAAATTACACATTGATATTCATTGGTGAAGGGAGGTTTCCATGTAGGTGAAATCATGGGTCTGAATTTTAAAAACACACACACACACACACACACCTCCACTCTTGTTAATACTTTCTAGTTGTTTGACTTGGGATAGGAGAAAGAGCACTGACTCCAGAGCCCAAGGACCTGAGTTCAAATCCTACCTCTAATGCTTACAACCCACGTGACACTGGGCACTTTACTCCATTTCTCTGGACCTCAATTTCTTCATTTTTAAAAAGTGTGGGTTGGACTAGCCAGCTTTCAAGGTCCTGCCTGACTCCAGACTTGTGACTCCGTGAGCCTGGAGAGCAGGGCCTGGCTCAGGGAAGTGGCCCCCTGCTCTGATCCTCCATCACACCTTCTGCAAGAAGGGATTTTCAACCACTGGCTGCTGTGGCTCCAAAGTCTCCCCTCTGAGAACAATAAGGGATCATCACATTAGCAAAGAGGGACATTTCTGTGGCCCTGGGCCAGCTTCAAAGTGCATCCCCTGATCCATTCTCAACTGGGACTCCAACAACCCTGGAGGAGGCAGGAGCAGGGTTCCCACTTTACAGATGAGGAAACTGAGATCCCAAGAGGTGAGATATCACACAGCTGCTTGGCCTCAGAGAAGGGACTTGAACTCGAGCCTAGCACCGTCTTTCTAAGACCTTGCATTGTGTAAATGACCTGTGAGAATCAAGGTCAAGCTAAGCAGCCTTGAAGGTGATGGAGCAGCAGCCACCATGCAATCCATCTCTGAGTCCTCTGAGAGCTGCCTGAGGCACAAAGAGGCCAGGATGGGGCATAACTCCAATCAGAATAATAAGAGTTAATATTCTGAACATGAAGAGTTTGTGATGGGGTGGGGGTGGGGCGGCATCCAACTGGATAGAAAGTGTTAGTTTACAAAATAACTCACAAATAGGATCCCAATAGATCCTCAGCACAACCCTGTGACAAATGCTGTTCTCATTATTATTAATTATTCCCATGTTATAGATGAGGAAAATAAGCAAGAGAGTGAGGCGTCTGAACCAGTCAGACAGTGACTGAGGTAGAATTCTAACCCAGGGTTTACCCATTCCAAGGCTCTCTCTAGTGACTACCATCTGGACACCTCTTGGGTCCCTCCCCTCCCTCTTTCTCTCTCCCTCCCCTCCCTCCTCCCTCCCTCTTGGAATTTGCTTGGCCTGCTTGGCTTACTCCTCCCCCTAGCATGGGAATGCTAAGCAGGCTTGGGAGTTCCCTATATTCTGTAGGATTTCATCTGAACCGAGATAAGGGGGAGGGGAGACAGGGCGGGTCAAGTGGAGACGGCTCCAGATGAGGGCAAAGCCATGGTCTGGCAAGGAAGCCTGTGGAGCATCATATCTGTGAGATACTCAGGGAACAGAGGCTTCAGAGCAGAAATGTGGCAGCCTCTAGACCCCGACGGGTAGTCACAGGAAGATGGCTTGTCCATCCCCTAGCCCATGAGTGTTCCTCTGATGCTGGGGTCTTATGCCTTCCTGGGGTCCTACAGCTTCCTGGGCTCCTGGCCCTTTTGACAGGTCCAGGGACCCCTTCTCAGAACCACATTTGTAAATGCACAAAATAAAACAAAACCTAGAATTCCAAAGGAAACCAATCACACTGAAATGCAGTTAATGGAATATTTAAAAGCAAGCTCATGGCTGTGCCATGCCAAGAACTCCTTAGAGTCTAACCTGTGGTGGGGAACCTGGGACCTCAAAGCCACATGTGGCCCTCTAGGACAGGTCCTCAACTTCGGTCCTTTGACTAAAGTCCAAGTTTTCCAGAGCAAATCCCCTTAATCAAAGGATTTGTTCTGTCAAGCTTGGATGCAGCTAAAGCATCATACCTGAGGATCAAGAGGGCTAGATGGGGCATTGAGGCCACAGGTTTCCCATCCCATCCCATCACAATCAATGCCAAGTACCCCAAAGGCTCCACACTAATAATGTAGAGCTTTATGGTGGCAAAATCCTCCCACATATGTCATCTTACAAGAACCATAGAACTACCCTTTGAGGCTGAAAGGGCAAAGGTTTTCCTCTACTGGGCCTCAAATCTCATCAACTAGGAGGCTGACCTTCCACTAGGAGTGTTCCCTCTGGGGGCACAGAGGGGCTAAGAGACATTTCTTGGCCTGGGGGTTCCCCTCTCTGCCATCTTCTTGGGAGAGGGAGGGGGATTCCTAATGGTCTCATGCATATAAAGCTAGAAGTGACCTAGAGGTTATAGAATTAAAAAGGATCACAGCTCAACGTGGGGAAAGGGCCAATCTCCTCATTTCAAAGATGAGGAAACCAAGGACCAGAAAAATTCAAGGACTGACCCCAAGATCCCAGCAAGAACCCATGATCCCAAGGTCAAGTTCTTAGCCCAAGGTTATAGAGCTAAGGAACAGAACTGGAGTTTAAATGCAGAGACAGAGGCACCCTCCCTCTTCATTTCTCCATTTCCTCAGCACTGAAAGACGTGTTCAGGCCTATCTCAGAGTCAGCTCCACTTGAAAAGCTTAAGAAGAAAAAACAAAACTGACTGGCCCAATGGCTGCCTCCAGCAAGACGACATTTATAGCTTCCCTCACACCCTGAGCACTACCTATAGATTGCAGAAGGCTTTTCACACAGTTGTCTGGGAGCCAACTGGGTTCCGTTCTAGCAGCAAGCTGGGAATTCAGTCACTGCTAAGGCTTGCCTTGAGAGGACCCAGGTGCAAGAGCCCCAGGCATCCCACCCAGCACCTTCCGGCAAGAAAGTTTGTTTATGTTACTATATTGAGTTAAGCAAACCCAGCTCCCCAGGCTGGCTCCCACGTCCACAGGAACCTTCCCCTTCAGGTCTGGCCCCTCTCTTTCCAAGCTGATGCTCAAAAGTAAATGAAATTAAAAGAATGATGAAATTCATGAAACCGCAGGACTCCAAAATGGCTGGCAACCTTCACCAAAGTCACTGTCTGCTGGGGACAAGGGACTACAGCCTTAGAGACCTGGAACTACAAGGGACCTCAGAGATCATCCAGGACAACCTCTTCATTTTACAGCTGAGGAAATGGAGGCCCGGAGCAGTCACTCCACGATTGTCAAGGGCAGAAGTGGCACATTTTACTCTCCCATCTCTGAGCTTCAGAAGTGCTAGGCAGTCAATGAACCAGCCATTCCACACAGCGGGGGAGATCTGACATCCACAGGAGCCTGCTAGGCTTAGGGATCTGAGCCATCCCTGGGTATTCAAAAAACTTGCCTGGACCTATTGACCAAATAAAAACAGCACAGGAGCATGACTGAGGTGTTAATAGCTAGACCTGAATTTAAATCCTGCCTCAGGATATTCTCTAGCTGAGTGACTCTGAACAAACCACTTCCACACGATTCTCACTGATGCCATGACTTTCAGTTTGTTCTTCTGTAAAATGGGCATAATTCTTGCATTGCCCACTTCATGGCTGTCAAGGGAGAACCAGGAATGTCTAAGTGAAATGGGTAATGCAAAGATTTACAGAAGAGGAAATTGAAGCTGAGAGGTAAAGGAGTTCCAGTTCAACAAGCACTGACTAAAAACCTACTATGTGAGTTAAGTGTAGCAGACAAGATAAAAAAAGCACCTGCCTTCACAAAACTTGCATTCTGCTGGAAGGAAGCAACATATATATCGGTAAATAAACACAAGATCAAGAAGTCGTAACAAGGTAGATAAAATGTAATACAAAGTAACTTTGAGGTAGGCAGGGGAATAAAGCTGGCAAAGTGCTTTATATATGTACTCTCTTTTGTTTCTTCTAACAACCATAATTGCTACTGATCACATTTTATAGATAAGGAAACTGAGGCTAAGAGAAGGAAGGGAAAGAGCACTTGTTAAGCACCTACCAGGCACTGTGCTAAGCACTTTATATATATTATCTCACTTGATCCTTGCAACAACACTGGGAGTTAGGTACTATTGTTATTTCTATTTGATAGTTGGGGAGATCGAGGTTTGAATTGATTTGCCCAGTCATGTGGTATCTGAGGCTGAATTTGAACTTGGATCTTCCTGATCCCAAATGCAACCCTCCATTCACTGCACCCCTAGCCTCCATAAGAGCATTAATATTTCAAGCATAGCAGAAGAATGAAAGTTGTTATGTTGGAGATGCTTGATTTGTGCTCTGAAAGGAACCAGGGATTCCAAGAATCTTAGTGGAAGGAAAGAAGTGCATTCCAGGAACGAGGCTGTCAGTGTCTGTGTAAAGGCACCAGCTTTGACTAGAGTGCAGAGCACATGGAATGGTCCAAGAATACAGGCTGGAGGCAGACGGAGGGGGCTTCTCAGTGCCATGAGCAGGAGTCTACATTTCTCCTAGAGGCAGGAGGGAACCACTGAGGCTTGCTGAGCAGGGGAATGACAGAGTCAGCCCTGTGATTCAGGAAGATCAATTGGGCAGCTGTGGGGGGGGAGAAGAAATGGGGGAGGGGAGAGACTGGAGGCGTGGAGAACAGTTAGGATGTACTGCAAAAGTCCAGGTGAGAAGTACTGACTTCTTCCCTGGTGTTGGGAATTTGTATTCAGGTCTTCCTGAGTCTAAGCCCTGCACCCTAGACCCTTTGCTGTTCTAATTACATTAGGGGAAAAAAAAGACATTATAATAATAGGAGCTAACATTTATATAACACTTGTGTGCCAAGTACCGTGCTAAGTAAGCACTTTATAATTACTATCTCATTTTTTTTTTACAAATATTATCTCCTTTGATACTCACAAAAACCCTGGGAGGTAGGTGCTATTATCATCCCCATTTTATGGATGAGGACATAGAGGAAGACCAAGGTGGACTGACTTGTCCAAGGTCTTGTAGCTAATAAATATCTATGGCTGGATTTGAATTCAAGTTTTCCTGACTCAAGGCTCAGCACTCCAACCACTGTTCCTTTGTCCCTAAGTAGACTAGTTTGCCAGCTATGTGGACCTAGAGCTACTCCCTTAAGTACACTAAGCCTCAGTTTCCATTTCTCTACAACAGGAATGATTAAGGCAGTGTGGTACTGATGTGGCAACCAAAGGACCTGAGTTCAAATCCCACCTGTGATGTTGACCACCTAGGTGGACACTATTTGTAAAATGAGGAAGTTGGTTCAACTGGCCCGTGAGGTTGCTTCCAGATTTAAATTTATAATTCCATGATTCTTGGTCCTACCTCCACAGGCTTAAGTGAGAAGATGTATGTGATTTACTCTGCTGGCACAAGAAATAAAGGGAAAAAAGTCACTGAATCCAATCTGAAAGAAAATGACTAACCCTGACCCCATGAATTAGTTTCTAGGCTAAAGAGATCACTTATTTCCTTTAATCAAGACTGTACAAACCATCATTCAAAACAAAACAAAAAAAAAACAAACCAAGATTTCTATGAATGCGCTTCTTTGAATTCCCATGGTAACACATTCCACTCCAAATATGCTCAGTCAAGAATTCTTTCCCAGAATTAACCTGCTTCCCTCAAGTGCCAGAGGAGCAGGGACAAGAGTGGGTGGCAGCTGTGGATGATGGGAAAAAGAAAGAGGACTTCCTTAGAAGAGACGCTCCCTAATTATCACACGCAATCTTTTGTTCTCCACTGTATATTGAAATGTTTGTGTTGGTTGGTAATTGTCAAGCTTATAATAGAAAGCAGAATTCTTATTGAAAAGGCAATGAAAATTGCGCCCATTGGAAGGAAGCGTGATGTTAGAATTCTGGGAAGGGAATTTTGGCTTAGAAGCCAACAGAGTTCTTAAAATCCCCAGTTTCCAGGAATGAGGAGCTGACATTCCCACTATTCGGACCCCATCTCAAAGACCATGCTTAGTTCTGAGCAACTCAGTTTTGGAACCACATGGATTGATCAGATGGTCCAGGGGAGTGTAACCATGATGGTGAAGGACCTTGGGTCCATGTCACTTATGATCTGGTTGAAGGAACTAGGAGTCTTTGACCCAGAGAAGACTGGGTTGGGGCGTGTGTGTGTGTGTGTGAGTATGTGTACACATGATGACTGTCCTTAAGAATATGAATGGCAGTGAAGGGGGATTAACCTTGTTCTATCTAGTCTTGGGGGCAGAGCCAGGACTAATGGGGGGAAGGTATGAAGAAGCATGTTTAGAACTGATGTCCAGAGAAGCTCTGTAAGGATGGGAGCTGTCCCCTGGGCTGCCAGGAGAGGTGATGGGCTCCTCTTTGCTGGAGACCAAAGGCTGGATGATTACCTGTCTGAATTTTTGTAGGTGGGATTCTTTTTAGGCTGAACTAGATGGCCACTGACTTCCTGTCAAACTCTGAAATTCTCTGTCTCTCTGGAAGCCACTGGAGAGAACTTATCAGTGGGGAAGAGGTATATTTCTTAGGACATTAGAGACAGAAAAGACCCATCTAATCTAACTCCATCCTCTTAGAGGGGAAGAAACTGGAGGCCAAAGACATAAATGAATTGAGTTTCCATATCACAGAATCCTGAAACTGGAAGGGTTCTCAGAGGCTAGCTAGTCCAATATATACCTGGACCAGAATCCCCTAACAAGTAGTCTTCCAGACTTTACTTCAAGATCACCAGTGAGGGATTAAAAAGGAATTAAAAACCCCAATTCAACATGCTTAGTAAGAACAGTGACTATAGATCTTGGATGTATTCCGCCATGATTACATACAGCGTCCATGGGGAGGACAACTGTACTGAGTCACACACACAGACACCCATAGGAAACATATGTGGCCAAAACAGCTCACAACTATGGTATTTGGGGGGCGTTAAAAATCCTCTTTCCTTATATAGTTCTCTCTGCAGCCCAACTTCCAAATCAAATCCTCCTTTTAACCAAAATACACACTTGGTTTTTCCTGCTCCTTGAGGACA
The DNA here is from genome assembly GCA_023548195.1 of Bettongia penicillata ogilbyi. Lineage (NCBI taxonomy): Eukaryota > Metazoa > Chordata > Mammalia > Diprotodontia > Potoroidae > Bettongia > Bettongia penicillata. The sequence goes on along the minus strand of JAJHZJ010000134.1, from coordinate 13,305,776 downwards.
GGTATTGTTCTATTTTTAATCTCTGTATCCCCAGCCCCTTCAACTGGGTCTACCACATAATGGGTACTAAATACTTATGGGTCGATTGATTGGTTATTATGAGCTATATCCCCATATTTCCTGGGGTTGCTAAGTTTCCCCAGATATATCCCCAGAGCCCTGTCACATGACCCGCCCCCCTCCAAAAAAAGCCTCTCCCCTCATCCCCAAAATAGTATCTATCAGTTTTTCTCCCAGGAAGAAACTGCATCACTGCTAAAGAAAATTTAGCAGGGCCTGTTCCTTGGTTGGTTGGTTGGTGGTTATTGTCCTTCGTCTTCGAAGAGGACCAAAATGACATCACCATGATAAAGTGAAATTTTAATGTGTCCGACTGTGGCTGATCAGACCAATATAAGCTTGGAATGCTCTACCACAGATTAGGCACAGATAGTCTGTGTGAATATTTGGGGTGGATATCCCAAAGTTGCACATCTTACATTTCCTTTGAGCTGTCTCAATTCTGATTTGCTCACAGAGCACAGCACCCTTTCTGATGTGGGCACTCCCTGCTGAGTGGTTCTGGGCCAGTGTCTCCCATGTTGCATAGTCAAATCCAAAGTTCTTAAGAGAGACCTTGAGAGCGTCCTAATATAATTTCTTCTGGCCACCATATGATCACCTGCCCCATGCAAGTTCTCCATAAAATAGTCTTTTTGGCAAGTGTATATTTTGCATTCCAACAACATGGCCAGCTCATCAGAGTTGCACTCTCTGAAGCATAGTTTGAATACTTGGCAGTTCAGCTCGAGCAAGGACTTCAGTGTCTGGTCCCTTATCATGCCAAGTGATCCTCAGAATCTTCCTAAGACAGTTCAAATGAAAGCAATTCAATTTCCTGGCATGGTGCTGGTAGACTGTCCATGTTTCATAAGCATACAACAATGAGGTCAGCATAACGGCTCTGTAGATCTTCAATTTGGTAGTCAGTCTAATACCTTTTTCTCTCCCAAACTTTTCTTCAGAGCCTCTCAAACACTGAGCTAACTCTGGAAATCAACCTCCTTGTCAATGTGTACATCCCTGGAAAGTACACTACCAAGGTAAATGAACTTATCCACAGCATTTAAAACTTCTCCATTTGTTGTAACTGATGGTTCCATGTATGGATGGTGTGGTGGTGGCTGATGAAACCCTTGTGTTTTCTTGGTGTTAATTATTAGGCCAAAATTAGCACAGGCAGCAGAGAACTGATCCATACTTTGTTGCATCTCAGTTTCAGAGGCTGAATTGAGTGCACAATCATCTGCAAAAAGAAAATCATGCACCAACACTCCCTCCATTCTGGCCTTGGCTTGTAGCCTTTTCAAATTGAAGAACTTACCATCAGTATGGTAGTTGACCTTGACGCCATGTTCATCCTCATTGAAAGCATTTGATAACATGCCTGAAAACATAATGCTAAAAAGCATGGAAGCAAGCATACAACCCTGTTTCACTCCATTGGTAACTGGGAAGGCATGAAAGCATTGTCCATTATTCAGAACCTGGGCAAATATGCCATCGTGAAATTGAAGGGAACTTTGAATTGATGAACTTCTCCAGGAAACCAAATTTTCACATAATTTTTCATACCCTCATGACTAACAGTGTCAAAGTCCTTGGCCAGATCTACAATGTTGTGTACAGACCTCTGTTCTGCTCCTGGCATTTCTCCTGGAGTTGTTGGGCAGCAAACACCATATCAATGTTCCTCGGCCCTTTCTGAAGCCACACTGACTCTCAGGTATGTTACCACCTTCCAGGTGAAGGATCAGCCTATTAAGGAGGACTCTAGCAAGAATTTTGCCAGAAATAACTGAGAGACCCCCCTGTGATATTCACAGGACAATCTCTTCCCTTTATCTTTATAGAGATGGACAATGGAGGTATCCTTGAACTCCTGGGGGATAACCTCCTCTTGCCATATAACCAGGAAAATTTCAGTCAGTTTTTGTATGAGCAATGATCTCCCTACTTTGCAAATTTCAGCTGGAATAGAATCAGCACTGGGTGCTTTGCCACATGAAAAGAGCCTAAGGGCCCTTAAAACCTCTTCTTCAGGTGGAAGTTCAGCTAGGGAGGGACTGACTTCAACCTGAGGTAAAAGGTCAATGGCCTTAGTATTGATTGATGATGGTCTGTTGAGAACACAATGGAAGTGTTCAGGCCATCCCTCTAGGATCATGTCCTTATCAGTAATCAACGTGGCTTCATCAGTACTGAGTAGCTGTGAGGCACCATAGGTTTTTGGTCAATAAATAGCTTTCAAGGAATCATAAAAGTGCTTTGGATTGTTACTGTCAGCATAAAACTGAATTTCATCTGCTTCTTACTGAGCCAGGAATCCTGCATCTTTCTAAGCTTTACTTGTACTTTGCTTTTGATGGAATTAAATGTTTCCTTCTTACAGGTGGATGTACTATCCTGCTAGTTAATCCTGTGGAGTTCTTGTTTTTCATTTAGCAGCTTCTGAATTTCCCCATCATTTTCATCAAACCAGTCTTGGTGTGTGCGAGTGTTCTGACCCAGGTGAGCAAATACAGTGCTGTACACCAAATCTCTGAAAGCTGCCTACTTCTTTTCTGCTTCACTGTTGTCAACTGTGTTGGCTCAACTTTCCCTCCAAGTTAGCAACAAACTTTTCATGCTCAGAGAAGAGCTCTAATTGGTTGACATTAATTCTTCTGGTAGTCATTTTGCCTTGGGGTTGGCACTTTTAATGAATGCGAATATTTAGCTTGGAAAGGATAAGTCTATGATCAGTCCAGCACTCTGCACCACATATTGCCTTTGTCACTCTCACATCTTGTCTGTCTCTTCTCCTTACAATCACATAGTCTAATAGATGTCAATGTTTGCTGTGAGGGTGCATCCATGAAGTTTTATTGCATTTAGGTAAACGGAAAACAGTGTTGATGATGAGAAGATCATGAGATTCACAAGTCTTCAGCACTAAATGACCATTGCTGTTGCTATTTCCATCTCCATTCCTCCCTAGGACTCCTTGCCAAGTCTGGTAGTCTGAGCCTACTCTAGCATTAAAGTCTCCCAGAATTATAAGCTTGTCCCCTTTTGACACATTGATGATAAAGGTCTCTAGGTCTTCATAAAATTTTTCTTTGACCTCCTCAGTGTTCGTCATGGTGGGAACATAGGCACCAGTGATGGTGGCATGGTGTTTTCCTGCAAGTGGTAATTGCATTGTCATAAGCCTGTTATTCACTCCTTTTGGCAGGCATACCAGCTTGCTGACTAGATTAATTTTGATTTCAAAACCCACACCAGCTTCACAGCAGTCCCCTTCAGTGTACACACTCCAGAAAAATGTATATCTAGCTCCAGCTTCAGTAACTTGGCCTTCATTTGCCAACCTTGTTTCACTCAGGGCTGCAATTGCATTTGGATGCAATAACCATTGAGTTCTCTTGCAACAAGAGCAGTTCTTCTTTCAGGTCTACTGGATTTTGTGTTGTCTATTAGTGTGCACAAGCTCCATGTGCCGATGGTGAGTGGAATCATCTTTGCAGATGTTTTTGTGCATTTTGTACATTTTTTTGTGTTTTGACTGAATAGTGGGATTCCCCACCTGACACGCTAATCAGGCCAGGGTTGGGTAAACAGGCAATGCTTAGAGCACCTTTTCTAGTCCCTTCCTCATACCAGCAGGTGAGCAGTGTGATTCTTAAAAGGCTGCTCAGACACCCAGGGGGCTGCCAAGTCCCACTGCTGCTTTCAGTGAGAAACGACTCTTTGGCTTGTGCTGCCTTTGTGCAGGGTTGTGACTACAGCTCCCAGTGTATCTGCACCTGCTGCTTCATCACTTGCCTGTTGCCACAGGACTTTGAGGCATAATAGTGAAATGGTATGGGTTATATCTTTTGATTTGTGCTTAAATTGGATTTAAGTGAGGCAGAATTGCACAAAGTTGTCAGCCTCATTCTCTCCTCCAGACTCGTCATAGTCCAGTGGCAGGTCAGAGTCAAGACAGCTGGCGATGGCTCAGGATGCAGTGGATGACCTTGGCATCTTCAGTGTCTAACCAAGCTCTAAGCACTCTACATAGCCTGCTTCATCTGCCTTCATGGGTGTTGGAACAAATTGTTCTCATTCGCCAGTTCTACCAGAGGAAGTCTTCACATGCTTGGGATAGATACCCCCTAATTCACCAATGGCTTTGAGACCCCTTGGTTACCCTCAACCTGGTTTGGCCTGTCTGCTGAAATGGTTTACTGGGGTATGGCCGCTGTGCGTGCTGCAGCTTCTTGCAGCCACAGGTGAGAGTTAGGTGGAACAGGTGGACACCAAAGGTGGAAGGAGCTCCAAAGAGGGCTCGGCAGTCATCACACCAAAGTACTGGTCCTCCCTGAACACACTGTACACCCTGGCAAGGATTGTTACTACAGTTAAATTAAAGGGGTTTGGGGAATGGGTGAGGAAGGAGAGGAGAGGAGGGGGGATGTGGAGTGGGGAATTAAAAGACTTAGAACTGCTCTCAGCAACGACCTCTTAAGTTGCTTGACCTCAACCTGGAGAAACAACAGCCAGCTCCCAGACACCATCCTGTGGTCTGCCTCTTCCTAAAACTCTCCCTCTTAACTTTTGCGGAAGCAGGGGTTTGCTGAGCTACAAGGAGGGGCTGAAGCTGTTCAGCTGAAGTGGACTGCCCTGCTTTAATATGCACAATGTCTGGGTCTAATGATTGAAGGTTCTGGCTGACAGCTGGTCCAGCCCCCAGAGCTGTCTCTGCAAGTAGATTTTCACAGCTGGAGATTTCAGTTCTTGTTGCAGCTCAGTGAAAGTGCTCAGGCTAACTGTGGTGCTGAGCATCAGGGTTCAGGAGTGTCTCTAGTAAGCAAGGTTGTGTTACAGACAAGACACGGGAGTGTAAACTGAGACTGGAAAGAGCCCCTTCATCTCATTCTATGTAATTTCTTCTTTTGCTTAACAAGCATTTGTTTTTCTCTGCTTGTCACCTCCTTCCCCTCAAAAAAAAAAAGAAAGAAGAAAAGAAAATCTTTGTAACAAATATGCCAGTCAAGCAAACCAAATGACCCACATTGGTCCTGTCCAAAAATAAATGTCTCACCCTGCATCCCAAGTGCATCACCTCTGTCAAGACATAGGCAGCATACTACCTCGTTGGTACTTTGAAGTCATGACTGGTAGCCCCCCCCACACCCATTTTACAGACAAATAAACTGAGGCATGCCTAAAGCTCAGGTCTGATCATGTCACATTCATCAGATGAGGACCCTTCTAGACTCAGCGCTCATCACTGCTCTTCCTGCCCTTTGGACTCCAATCACATGAGATTGCTTGTAGTTTTTGTACAGGACGCTCCCTCCTCATCTCTGACTCTAAGAATCCCTGTTTTCCTCTGAGACTCAACTTGAATGTCACCTTCTATGGGATACCTTTTCTGGTCCCCTCTCCTAGTCTCAAATACTATTTTCTGCCCCTCTCAGATGACCATCCATCTACTCTGCTCGTGAGCAGTTAGGGGGCACAGTGCATAGAGCACCAGTCCTGCAGTCAGGAGAACCTGAGTTCAAATCCAGCCTCAGACACCATCTGTTTGACCTTGGGCAATTCATTAACCTTGTTTGCTTCAGTTTCCTCAACTGTCAGATGAGCTGAAGAAGGAAATGGCAAACCACTCTAGCCAGCATCTTTGCCAAGAAAACCCCAAATAGGTTCACAAAGAGTCAGACAAGCTGAAACCACTGAACAACACTAGAAATATCTTATATACACCTAATAACTTACATGTTGTCTCCTTTTAGAATATAAATTCCCTGAGGGCAGGGACTGATTTTATTTTGTTTCTGCATCTCTAGCACCCAGCATAGTGCCTGGAACATTGCATTTCTTTAATAAATGCCTTATTGATTAGAGGCATTCATCACTAGATTAAAAAAGAATCCTTCCCAGGTGATTTATGAATTGTGCCAGATCTTATAAAGACTGGCACCTGCCTCTGGTCTGAATTTACCTTGACTTTGCCAGAGGCCTGCTCTAAGTAGATGCAATATTTACCATCCTACAACAAACCCCAGAGCTGGATCTCCTTCCTTCTCCCAGACTGCTCTCTCAGACACACCCATTCACTGAAGAACAGGGGATTGACATGTCAGTCAGCCTCTCCCCAAGGAGATTTTCAAGAATTCGAACCTGGGGAGTCCCAGTGTTCTAGAGGCCAGCATACCCAACTCCAAGTGATTTCACAGAAAGAGTCAGAAGGAATGTTGGAGCCAGCTGGCCCCAACCCACACCAGAGCAAGGATCCCCTCTGTACTGAAGGCTATCTGAGTGAGGGCAGGGCAAGCTTCTGCATAAATACCTCCAGGGAATGGAAAACAGGCTGGATTTGCCATCAGAGCTCCTGAATTCAGAACCCTGATTCTGCCACTTACTACCTCTGTGACCTAGGGTGTGTCATACCACCCTGTGCCTCAGTTTTCCCATTTATAAAATGAGGAGGTTGGCCAATTTGACTCTCAGGTCCCTTCTAGCACAATGACCTATAACATCTCTCAAGGCAACCTTTTCCACTGTGGCCCAAATTTAATTGTTAAAAAGGTTTCCTGACATCAACCTGTACTGTCAGGAAGGGCCCCCGGGAATTAGTCCTTAATAACGCCTCCTTTTTGGAGTCTTGCAATGCCATAGATCTCAGGGGCTGCTGAGTTTGACCTATCCTTGAGCAAGAATCCCCTCTCGGAGAAGCCAGATGAGGGTCATCTGAGCTTTGCTTGAAAAACTCCGGTGAGGGGAAATAAGGACTCCTCCTAAATTCCCTAGAGTAAAAGCAAACAGGGAACAGAAGCATCTTAACCAGAGAGAGCAACATGCCGAGGTCTGGGACATTGACTGTTAATAGGACCAGCCTCCAGATAGGAGACACAGACCAAGCTAAAGAAGCTGAACTTGTCTGCTCTATTGGAGTGGGGAGGCGGGGAGAGGCAACTGTCACTCCTCAAACAACTCCTGCCCCTCCCTCAGGCCCTTCAGTAAGAAAGACGTTTTTAGCTTTTTAGCTGCATCAGGGCTAAAAGGAAGGTCTGGGAAGGACCAGGACCAGTGCTTGGGATGGTCTGAAGGACAACAGACAACAGAAAGAAAGGAGAAATATCTAATTCTTCTGTTGCCTCTTTTGTCTGAAGGAGCATAAATTTAGGGACCCTCTAGTTGCAATCTCTCACAGCTGGTCTCCCCATAGAAGCTTTCCACATGTTCTCCATGGGGAGGTCTAGCCAGGAAAGAATGTTAACTGGCTGTATGACCCTGGGAAAGTCACTTTACCTTAAATGAAGGTAATAACACTTGTACCACAACATGACTAATGTGAAAATGTGTTTAATAAAAATGTATGTACAGAACCCATGTAAGATTGCATGCCCTTGGGGAGGGAGGGGGAGAAAATTTAAGACTTATTGAAGTGATTGTTGAAAACTGAAAATAAATAAATTAAAGTTGAAAAAAATATAATACATGTAATACAAAAGGCTCAAAGGAGAAAATACTGGATAATGTAACCTCTTCAAATACTCAAGAAATATAATTGTTCAGATCTGAGATTTCATCTGTGTAAGAAACTCTTGGTGTGGAAACTCCCTTCACTGGTACAGCTCTTCCATAAGAGAAGAGACTTAGACTAAGGTCTTAGAGAAGAACCAGAGGCAATGAGAGGTTAAGTGACTTGTCCTGGGCGATGCAGAGATGGACCTGGAACCCAGGCCTTCCTGAGTCCTCTATCCACTATTTCTCTACAAATAATAATATAATCATCTCATCTTATCCTCACAACTGACATCAGATGGCAGATATTCATATTCATATTCTAACACTCCCTTCATAGCCTGCCTCCCACTCTGCTCCCTTTTTGTTTTGTTTCTGCATCTCTAGCACCCAGCATAGTGCCTGGAACATTGCATTTCTTTAATAAATGCCTTATTGATTAGAGGCATTCATCACTAGATTAAAAAGGAATCCTTCCCAGGTGATTTGTGAATTGTGCCAGATCTTATAAAGACTGGCACCTGACTCTGGTCTGAATTTACCTTGACTTTGCCAGAGGCCTGCTCTAAGGAGATGCAATGTCTACCCAAGACACTGGGAGATCCAGGGACATTGGCTTGCAGGCTGGTCCACGAATAGGACACTCCATCTCAGCTCTGGGTGTTTTCTCTTGCCATCCCCTATGTCTGGAATGCCGTTCCTCATTGCTGCCTCCTGGCTTCCTTTAAGTCAGGAAAAATCTTTGTTTTTTGGGGAAGCCTTCTCCAATGCCTCCTGATTCCAGGGCTCTGTTAGGTATTTCTCATATATCCTGTGGTAGATCTTGTTGCAGATGTGTGTTGTCTCTCCCATTAGGTGGTAAGCCCCTCCAGGGGAGGACAGGGACTGTCTTTTGCCTCTTTTTGTATCCCTGGAGCTTAGCACAGTGCCCACATATAAGAAACTTAATCAATATTTACTGACTGGCTCTCAGTAAACATTAAATTTAATCAGTTTAATCATAATTTAAATATTGACTTTAATCCCATTTTGTTGAAGAGAAACCCAGAGAAGAGCAGTACTTTTTGCCCCAGACCACACAGTTCAAGGTGGCCAGGCCATGGCTGAATCTGGACTCCCGGGCTCCAAAGTTCTTTTCCCTAAGTCTATACTGTTCTAGCCTTCAATACATCTGAACCATAAGAAGTGATAGTGTGAAAAATATACTGAGACCCATGGGTAAGATTTGGAGAACAGTTCTTAAAGCCTAGGATGAGAGAAACATTGAGGATCCATATCCAGAGGCTTTCCTTTGGGGCAGCCCGGGACACAAAGAGATGGGTGAAGGATATGGGCAGGGGCAAGGGAGATGCTGATATGCAGATCCAAGCAGCATTTTTTCCTGTTCTCTGCTTCCTTTATAACTTTTTCCCATTCTACCCAAGACTGCAAGCCCAGTGCCCTCCATCCCACTGCAGTCCAGTCGATGTCTCTGACCAAACCTTTGGCCATCTGCAGTCCTCAGTTAGCTGCCAATGAACTGGCCTAAGACTCGGACCAGCTCCAGCTCCAGCTTGGGGACAAAACCCAAAAAGGACTCATCCCATCCTACTTACTAGTGAGTGACTTTCCAACTCTCAGCTGCTTCCAAAAGGGCAAACTGTCAGATGTTCTGCCCCAAACCCTTCTCTTTCATTCCTCGTTTCCAATTAACATGCTTCTGTGGGCAAGGTCAAAGCTGGGCAGATGACCAGCCTTGAACCAGCCTTAAATGAGCTGAGAAATTCCTTTCTGCTCCTGGAGTTTTCCATAAGTAGATTAAAAAGGGAAACACCTAAAAATGCCAAGAGATAAATTCTAACAATGACAGTAATAAATAGTATCTTCTTATAAAAGAGGAAAGTTAGGTAAAACTCTCCAATACAGGGCCACTTTCTGACAAGGTATACATATGCTGTTCTGGGCCCAGAGTGGTGATGGTGGTGGGGTGGTGATGGCAGTGGTTCAAATCTCCGCTCTGCCACCTAGCAGGTCCTCTGCTTCCAAATCCAGGGATCTTTCGGATCATCCCCAAGTCCTGCAGGATCTGTGACTAAGGCTGAGCAAGGTTTCACCAGATGTAGAGAGGAGCGCTCCCCGTTACTGTGCCCCCTGGCATCCAGGGGATTCAGATGGTGCAGAGGACCTACCAGTTCATGTCCTGCTCAAGCTCTGTCTTTGTTCAGGTATTTAAGCCCTGATCTCCATGACCAAGACAGAGGAATCCCTTCCTTCTCAATAACTTCTAAGGTGATCAGTGAGCCTCAAAACCATAGCATCATGAAAGGTGATTGCTCATCCTTCCAGTCCCAGCCCAAAGACCTGGATATGGAACTAAATGCCCCCTTTTTCTTTGGCATCATCCAGCCCAAGATGAGCAGTGCTGGATGCCAGAAGGGGAAGGGAGGAAGGACCATAAAGAAGGAGGCAGTGTGACATTCGAGAAAAATCACCAGGTTTGGAGTGAGTGGAGCTAGGTTGGAAATCCAAGCTGTGTAATCCCAGCTAGAGGTGTTTAACCTCTCTGGGCCTCAGTTTCTTCATCTGTAAAATAAGAATGTTGGACTATTTGACCTGTAAGAGGGAGTGAGGTGGTGTAGGGGATAGAGCCCTGCATCTGGCGTCAGGAAGACCAGAGTTCAAATCCAGCCTCAGACATTTAGTAGTTGTATGACCCTGGGTAAGTGACTTAAACCTGTTTGCCTCAGTTTCCTCATCTGTAAAATGGGGATGCTAATAACAGTATCTACCTCCCAGGATTATTGTGAAGTGGTTGTCCCAGAGTAGACACTGAATAAATGCTTGTTTTCTTCCTTCTGCCTCCAATGTCCTTATGACCTCATTCTTTACCCCCTTCTCACTAGCAGGGGCCATTTTTTTGAACTAGAAGTTTCCTTGGGGAGTTTGAAGTGGGCAGGTTTAAGAAGGAAGGAGACTGAAATCCACACTATGTCACACAGGTCCCGTGACTAGAAATCTGAGGAAGGAAGGAATTCTTCCCAGGGCTTTGGGAATTTTTCATTGGTGGGGGGAAGGGCCTCTTTTCCTTCCAGAAAAGCATTATCTCATTTAAGCCCCACAATAACCCTGGGAGGGGGCTACAGTGGCTAGTACTATCCCACTTTGCAGATGAGGAAACTGAAGGTCAGTGAAACATCTTGTCTAGGGTCACAGAGTTAGGAATTGTCAGAGGCAGGATTCAAACTCAGATCTCACTAGACTCCAAGTGTCACCAAGCTGATTCTCTACTCCACCTCATAATCTCAGCTGATCATTGCTACAGTCACAAAGCTCCCTCCCCAGGACCACCCTCTCCTGACCAGGTCAGGTTGGTCCTACCCCCAAGCCCTGTGGCCACACCAGAGCCTTGACCAGCTGGAGCCCTCCCTCCATTTCCAGGGTAGCAGGTCACCTCTACCTCCACTGCACAGCATGGGAGGCATTGAAGGAGGAAAGAGCCACAGAGTTCATGAGTGACCTCAAAGGGATGGGGGGGTGGGGAATGAGGAAAGAGACCAAGTAATACTCAGGCGGGGCTTCTGGTCCGTTTATGCCACTTCCTTCAACTTTCTGAGGCTGCAAACAGCAGCTCCATTAGGGTCCACACCTCTCCTCTCCCCTCCCCCCATAGGGATTTGAAGGCATGGCAATAACAAAGGAAATAGGGAAGTGAAAACATCGCAGAAAAAAAGTACTTTCCTCTAGCACAAAACTTTATTATATCAAGATGAATCATGCCTCGTTTGTCGTCACACTGTTATCACAATTCCTTTGTCCACATAATCCCTCTGTACCCCCATCTCACATCCCAAGAAGACACAGACCTGAGGGAACACTGAGTGGCCAGGGCAGAGAGAGAGAGAGAGAGAGAGAGAGTGTGTGTGTGTGTGTGTGTGTATGTCCAGGTACGGGCAATCGGCCTTGATCGCCGCCTCTCCCTTCTCCTTCCTTCTAAATGCGTTGGCCACCCCAGCACCTCTGTGAGCCCAGGAAGTCATTTCTGTTTTCTGGGTCTCGGTTTCCCCACCTCTAAAAAGAGGTCCCCTCCAGCTCGAAATTGCTGTTCTTAATGTCCTTGGACGTCATTGAATATCTTTGGGACTCAGTTTCCTCATCTGCAAACTGAAGGATCCTTATGATCCTTCTGGTCCAGGGCTCTTGTTAAAAAAAAAAAAAATCAGGTAGACTGGAGTTAGGAGGATCCAAGTTCAGATCTAGCCTTGGACACTTACAAATCGAGTGACCCTAGGCTTGTCACTTAACCCTATTGCCTCCTCTCTCTCTGCAAAAAGGCAGAGAGAAGCTGCTTTTTTAGTTACCAAACTGCCCATCCTTGGAGGCATGAAGTATTCAGTTCACTTAGTTACTGTTCACAGAGCAGACTTCCCTGTCTTGTTATAATTCCTGACAGAACCAAACACACTCTCCAACTTTCTGAAGTAACTTTCATCTACTAGGATGTGAGGGGTTTAATAATGCTGAGTCATTAATCGTTTGGCCCTTGGGGGTAGGGGGGGTGAAGAAGGTGGTAAGGACTGATTCTGTGCCCTAATAAACTTGGCTAGAAATGAGAAGTCTGGAGAGATTCAGCCTTGACCAGACCCCAGCAGCCCCTGGGGGGATGCCCAGAACTGAAAGGGTCTTAGAAACAGAATCTCAAGACCTAAGTCTGTTTTGGGCTTTTTGCCCTGACTGCTGTCCCAGTTCTGCCACCAACTGGCTGAGTCACCTTAGAACTACTCTCTGCCTCAGTTTCCCCATTTATTTTTTAAAAATTATTATTTTATTTGTTTTCAGTGTTCTACCATCACTTCCATGTATCTTAGATTTCTGCCCCTCACTTCCCCCTTTTCCCCTACCTCCCTACTCCCTCCCTGAGATGGCATACAATTTCATATAGGTTCTACAGTTACATTCCTATTAAATACATTTTCACCTTAGTCATGTTGCATAGAAGAATTAAAATGAATGGGAGAAATAAAAAAAAACAAACCAAAACACAATGTAAAAGAAAATGATCTGCTTCATTCTGCGATTGAATTTCATAATTCTTTCTCTGGATGTGGAAAACATTTTGCCTTAAGAGACCATTGGAAATTATTTAAGTCCTTGCATTGCAATGAAGTACTAAGGCTACCAGAAAAATTCCTCGCACACTGTGGTTGTTGCTGTGTACAAAATTCTCCTGGTTCTACACCTTTCACTCAGCATCAGTTCATATAAGTCTTTCCAGTCCTCTCTGAAGTCTTCCTGTTCATCATCTCTTATGGCACAATAGTATTCCATTACATTCATATACCGCAGTTTATTAAACCATTCCCCATTTGATGAGCATCCCCTTGATTTCCAGTTTTTGGCCACAACAAAGAGAGCTGCTATAAATATTTCTGTACTTTTAAGACCCTTTCCTATTTTTATGATCTCTTGGGGATAGTGTCCTAGAAGTGATATTGCTGGGTCAAAGGGGACGCATATTTTTGTAGCCCTTTTGGACATAGTTCCAAATTGCTCTCCAGAATGGCTGGATCAGCTCACAGCTCCACCTACAATGAATTAGTGTTCCAACTCTCCCACATCTTCTCCAATGTTTATCATCTTCCTGTTTTGTCATGTTAGCCAATCTGATAGGTGTGATATGGTATCTCAGATTTGTTTTGATTTGCAGCTCTCTAATCAATAACGATTTAGAGTATTTTTTTCATATGACTATAGATAGCTTTAATTTCTTCCTCTGAAAACTGTCCATATCCTTTAGCCATTTATCAATTGGGGAATGACTTGTATTCCTGTACATTTGACTCAGTTCTCTATATATTTTAGAAATGAGGCCTTTATCATGGATACTAGTTGCAAAAATTCTTTCCCAGTTTTCTGCTTCCCTCCTAATCTTGGTTACATTGGGGTTGGTTGTGCAAAAACTTTTCAATTTAACATAATTGGAATTATCCATTTGCACTTCATAATGTTTTCTATCTCTTATTTAGCCAAAAATTCTTCCCTTCTCCATAAATCTATTCCTTGCTCCACTAATTTGTTTATAGTATCATTCTTTATACCTAGATCATGCACCCATTTGGACTTTATTCTTGTGTATGGTGTCAGGCATTGATCTATGCCTAGTTTCCACCACACTGTTATCCAATTTTCCCAGAAATTTTTGTCGAACAGTGAGTTCTTACTCCAGAAGCTGGGGTCCTTGGATTTATCAAACAGTGGATTGCTATATTCATTGACTACTGTGTCTTGAGTACCTAACCTATAGTTTCTCCATTTATAAAATGAAAAAAATGAGGCCCACCAATGAGAAGTAACTTGGCCAAGGTTATAATGGCAGTAATTGAGATTTGAACCCAGGTCTTCAAAATCTAGTTCCCAAGTCGTTGAGAATACTGATACCAAAGAACTGAATACTGATACCAAAGATACCATAGACTTATGGAATGGTAGGGTTCAGCTCATTCATTTAGTCAGCACTGAGGACTGGCTCTGCTCCAGGCAGACCCCAGAGTCCCTTCCCTCAAGGAGCTTATGTTTGAGGGGGGTAAATCACAAATAGATAAAGACAAAGCAGACTCAAGGTCATTAGGAGGAAACAGGGTGGGGGCACCAGACAAAGCAAAGTGGGATCTGACAGAAACCAGGAATCCCTCAAGTCAGAGATGGAGGGAGGGGAGCATTCCAGCCTTGGGCACAGGCTGCACAAAAGCAGAGGCCAGTTGGGACCCGCAGCCATTAGTTACCTCGGTCCTCATCCATTTCTCACTACAAGCCTTCCTTGGTAGGGCTGTTTCAATGAATGAATGTGACAGACAAAACAGACCCATTGAGGCCCAGAACAGCTTCCAGTCCTGGTTAGTGACAGTCTCCAGAGCCATTGCCATACAAGGCATCAGAACCAGCCAACAGTGAGAGTCTACTACTGTGCAAACATTTCTTTTATTAATCTTATTATCAACTGGCTAAAGGAGTATGGTCCAGGGAGAGAGCTAAGGAATTATAACATCACACAGGTGTCTATATCATTAATATTGTAATTAATTGGTTTAAGGATTGAGACATGAGATTAAAAATCATCATGACCCAAGGCAGCATGGACACCAGAGTGGACCTGAATTTTCCTAATGGAATACCTGAGTTTGAATTCTGCCTCTGATATTTACTTCCTGTGGTTTTGGGCAAATTCCTTCCCCTTGTGGGTCTTGGCTCGTCACCCATATGGAGATGAGAAGCAGTTTGGGACACTGGAAAGTGTTGGATTCTCCAAGACAATTCCGAAAGACTTGTGATGGAAAATGCTAACCACATCCACAGAAAGAGATACGGAGTCTAAATGTAGATTGAAGCAGATTATTTTTGTTTTTTCTTTCTCGTGGTTTTTCTTTTTCGCTTCTGATTCTTGTTTCACAACATGACTAATGTGGAAATATGTTTAACATGATTGTACATGTATAAACTACATCAGATTACTTGCCATCTTGCGGAGGAGGGGAAGAGAGAGAGGGAGAAAAATTTGGAACTCAAAATATTACAAAAAAGAATGTTAAACTATCTTTACATGTAATTGGGAAAAAAAATACTGTTAAGGAAAATTAAATTAAATTAAAAAGAGTGTGGGATTTGAAATCAAAGGCTCTGGGTTCAAATCTCAGCTCTCTACTTCTTAATTTGTGTGACACCAGGCAAGTTACCAGATGAGCTCAGAGATCCCTTTAGGTCCCATTACTGTTTGTAGAATTGGACTCTCTACTCCATGATAGGCTTTGGCTCAGCCCAGCCCAGCCCAGTCTCCTCCTTCCTCCCTGCTCCATCTTCCATGTCAACTAGCAGTGAGGTTCATCTACAGGACAAGTGTCTACCTCCTCTGCTCACCTGCTGGAGGTATGGTGAGAAGATAGGGATGCAAATACCAGTTTCAAGTGGGCAAAAGGGTAGGAGAAACATTCATCTTGATGGAAGATTTGTAGAAAGGTCCACTTACCCTAGGAAATGTTGGTTGTACTGCACAACCCATCCTCTTAAGTTGTTTCTGTTTGGTGGCAGAAACATGGCAATACCTCAGTGCCCACTGCCCATCCCATTTCTACCCCCAAGTCCCAACGGCATTTTAACTGAGCAAAGCAATAAACAGCAATCCAAAGGAATAAACATGGTGGGAGAATGGGTTGACATTGACACAGGGCTCTCAGGTTACTGAGCACTTTATGGTCATTGTCTCATTTCATCGTCAATAACCCTAGAAAGCACAACTGATCATCACCCTCATTTTACAGGAAGAAACTAAAGCTCAGAGAGTTTCAGGACTTGCCCATATTCTCACAGCTAAGAAATGACGGAAGCGGAAATTGAACCAAGGATTAATACCCTTTGTGTGGTACTTCTGGGGAATGAAATGCTGGCCACTTAGGATTATAGATTTAGAACTCAAAGGGACCTCAGGGGCCATCAAATCAACATACCCCCTCATTTTACAGATTGGGAAACTAAGGCTCATGAGACATGAATTGATTTGCCTGAGATCATTCAGATAGTATATGTCAGAAATGGGATTTGAACCCAGATCTTCAGATCTGATCCAAAGTCAGGGCTGTTTCCACCATCCCACATTCAACAGACTTAGACTTGTTTTGTTTGGTTCTAGAGGGAAGTTACAGTGAACCTAGTTTAGACCAGATGAAAGGAAATGTTTCTTGACAATTAGAATTGTCCCAGCATGGACTGTGCCACCATGGGAAGGAGTGGGATTGAGCAGTGAGGACTCCCAGCAGAGCTCAAGACCCGCAGCTGTGCATGCTTGTATGGGAGCCAGAAGTGTTCTGCTGTGAGGGCTGAAGTCCCATCTCATTCTGAGATTCTGTGGAAAAGTCTGGTTATTTGGTCTTGGTAAATGACTTTTAGTATGCGGACCACATGGGAGGAGTAATGCTACAAATGGTCAACAGGGGGCTCCCAAATGACCAAGTCAAATGGAACGGTTGGTTGCAGGGTGCTGGAAGGATGGAGGATGCTTGGACCACCTCAGATGAGGATGTGATTCTTAGAAAGTACAAGGACAAACTCTAGATCGAGCAGGAAAAGCCCACATCCAAGGAAGTCTTTGCCAGTAGACATTGAGTCAGAATTTGGGGGTTCAAAAATGATCCAGACCAGGTGTTTCCACCAACTGGGGTCAGAGTCTAAATTTAAGGTCAGGTTAGTGTTAAGCTCTGTCAGTGTGAGATAAAAGGGGTCATAAAAAGAGGCCCCAAGTGGGTGTAGACAATTGCTTCTCATGTGCAAGACTGCCTCCTTTGAATCTTTCACAAGATCCCAATGGTCAAAGGCAGTCAGAATTTAATAACTGATTAGATTTCTATAGTGCCTTAAGTTTCTAAAGACCTTTATGCATATTATCCCATTTTCTTCTCCTAACTCTGTCACTAGTATATCTATTATAATCCACCTTATACAAGAGAGAAAGTTCTGAGAAGTCAGGGACTTTCTGAAGGTCTGGTTTGGATATCTTCCCTGTCCGTTTATCTGTTTATGTTAGAGGTCTTTACTGAGACCTTTCCTAATTACCATCTTTTTTTTTTTCATTTTCTCCTATTTCTCACTTTCTGACTCTCTCCCCCTTGCTGGCAGTTTCCTAGCCCCTCCCATGCTGGGTATCTCAAGATTTACCAACCTTGGTCTCTTCTCAGGTGATCTTTAGCAGGATGGAACTGGCCCAGCTAGTGCAGTTGGAAGCAAATTTTAGCAAGGACATGAATGAGCTGGAGAATGTCTAGAGGAGGATGAAGAGTCTTGAGTTCATAAAAAGAACGTTTGTTGAGAGTTTATTATGTGCCAGGCACCATGCTGAGAGCAGGGAAACAAATGGAAGCTTGGATTCTAATTCAGGAAGAGAACACCAAAAACAGGAGCTGGGAATTCATGGATTCCCCTGGATCCAGACCATAGGAAGTAGGGATGCTTACCCTGGAGAAAAGAAGGCACAGGGGAGATAGAGGTAAGGAGGGCAAGTATTCCAGGAACCTCTGGAAAAGTCTCAGAGAGGGTAAACAGAACAGTAATTAAGTCAACAAGCGACTTTTGGGAAAACAAGAGACAACAGCCTGATTTGGGATGGAGGAAAAAGAAATCCCTAAGTGAATGCCTTTCGATCACTGGGAGATGCCAATTTTGGCATGGTTCCCATGAAAGCCATGATTCGTAGTTAGCATCATTCCTGGAGTATCAACTCTCAGGGTACGCATGGGCACCTCTCTCCTTTGGAATCCTGTCTCCTTCTCCCTCTGAACCTCCCCCACCCTGGCTGCTGCTGATCAAAGCTAAGCTCTCAGGCAGCTGAGCCATCCCCAGGAGACAGCCAACCTCCTCACTTTGAGCAAGTAGCATCATCCTGACCCAGAGACAGAGCCTTTCTTTGCAAACGAGCTGTTGGAATGAGGACTCAGTCCAAGCATCAGCTTTGCTGTTTTAATCAGTTTCCAGGAAATGAATTTTACAGAGGTTTGGGATGGAGAGCATCCACGGCAGGCAAGGTTTCTGTTCCCAGATGCTGCTGCCCCATCCGTCCTCAAGGAGATTTGCCAGCAGTTACAGGACACCAAGAGTTAAGGTCAAAAGCAGACAGAGGCCCCCTCAGTCAGAGGAAAGGAAGAGCTCCAGGCTCAATTCTGAGTCAGATTTCTCCTGAAAGCAAAACCAATACCGTCTTCATAAGCTGGGGGAAAAGAGACATTGTGTGTGTGTGTGTGTGTGTGTATAGACCACCTCAACATAGAAGCAAAGCCTCACATAGTAATTTTGCCTCAGTAATTGGGAGTCACCCCTGTTGTTTATTTCCTGTGTGACCTTCACCTTTTTTGGACCTCAGTTTCCTTCTTTGTAAAATAAACGTTAGACAAACTTGGTCCTGAAGTAGGTCTGAGATGAGACTTCCCTCTCATCTTTGCAGAAGTGCGGGGGAGGAAGGGCATGGATGTGGGGTTGGGTAAGAGAATCTATGGATAGTATGAAGCCTTGTAAATGACTTTGTGGATAGAATACTGGACTGGAGGTCTGCAAGACCTTGCTTCAAACCGTGCCTCAGTTACTAACTGTGAGACCTTGGGCAAGTCACTGACCTTTCTAAGGCTCAGTTTCCCCTTCTGTAAAATAAGGTCAGACTAGATGACTTCTAAGGCCCTTTTACCTGTGAATGTAGAACCACACGCACTATTGGATGATGCTGGTTAAAACTAAACTTCCATCTTCCCTCTCCTGGTACTTTCTTTTTCATTCTGCTCCAAGGGAGAGAGATGGGAGCAGAAGATGTTGGGGAAATGAAGAAAAAAAAAAAGAGTTGTCAATAAATATTCATTTAAAGTGAGTGGATTGCATTGAGTGAATTCTAACCCTTCCAGACCTAGCATCAGTCATTTAAAAAAAAGTTTTTGGATGACAAGTCATGTCATCTCTCTCCAGCCTCATTTTCCTCATTTGTAAATTGGGAATATGAATATTTGTGAGAGGCAACATTTAAATAGATAAAGCTAGCTTTGGAGGTAGGAAGACTTCCTGGGTTCAA
The DNA here is from genome assembly GCA_023548195.1 of Bettongia penicillata ogilbyi. NCBI lineage: Eukaryota > Metazoa > Chordata > Mammalia > Diprotodontia > Potoroidae > Bettongia > Bettongia penicillata. The sequence goes on along the minus strand of JAJHZJ010000134.1, from coordinate 13,286,668 downwards.
ACTATGCCTCAGACACCTACGAGCTGGGCAAGACACTTAAAACCTTGGTGCCCTAGATTCCTCTCAAAGATAATTAATTATTGTATAGATATGAGGTGGATCTGTATTTGTGAAGGGAATTTCCACAGTGGGAGTCCAATATAGCAAATGAAATTGTATGTTGAGACCAAAATCAAATAAAGTAATATTTATGTTGTGGTTCAGTTGTTTTCAGTCATGCCCGCCCAACTCTCTGTGACCCCATTTGGGGTTTTTTGGGCAAAGATAGTGAAGTGGTTTTCCATTTCCTTCTCCAGCTCATTTTATAGATGAGGAAACTGAGGCAAACATGGTGAAGTGACTTGTCACATAGTTAGTAACTGAAGCCAGATTTGAACTCAGAAGATGAGTCATGCTGACTCCAGGCTTGGTGCTTTATCCATTGCAGCACCATCTAGCTGTACCCCATGAGATACCGTAAGCCTACAGTTTCCCCATCTATTAAATGATTTTAATAATAGCACCTGCCTCCCTAATCTAATAAAATCATTTTCAAACCTTAAGTTCTGCTAATATGTAAGCTGCTATTGGTGTGTGTGTAAAGCTATGATTTCACTGGTGTCTGAAGTGAAAATTCCCTGGGGCAATGTAGACCAGTCAGAATCCACCTCAATTTCTGGTCTTAGAGAACTGACCAAAAACCCAAATCCATCTCTGCTCTCATGGAGCTCACATTTTAAAATAATGTTGAAATGAATCAAAGTCCTATTTTACAGATGAGGAAACTGAGGCTCAAAGATAGCACATAGTACTTCAGGATCACACATTTACACTTGCTGTTCCAGCCTCTCTTTATTCTACCTTACTTCCCAAAGGATGTGGGTGCTAAATAGCAAAGATGAAAGAGGAGGATTAAAGGACCCTAAGGAAGGAGTGGGGGTGGGGAGAAAGAGAAGTGATGTCTGTTTAAACCAGGACTGAGGAACCTGCCTCAAGGCCACATATGGCCCTCCTAGGTCCTCAAGTTCAGCCCTTTGACTTGAATCCAAACTTCACAAAACAAATCCCCCTAATAAAAGAATTTATTCTATAAAACTTGAACTCAGACAAAAGGCCATACCCAAGGACCTAGAAGGTCATACATGGCCTTGAGGCCTCAGGTTCCCCACCCCTGGTAAACAAAGGACATTTTATCTTAAAGAATTTTTTTTTGGGGGGCAATTTATTTTCATTACATTTACTTTTGGGGTGTGTGTGAGACTGGAGAGGCTATGTTTCATTTACATTGCAAATTCCCATCATGGAATGGACCTCTGCTGACTATATTCCCACTCTCTCCCCACCGGTTTCCACATTCTCAATATAGCCAGGCCCGCCCCATTTTCTGGGCTTGAGGCAGGACCCAAGGGGACCTTCTTGTTCAAACACAGATGGATGGGGCGGCCAATCCTGCATCCCACAGATGGAAGAGCAGACAGGCCTGGAATGCTCAAGTCGGAGAGGAGCTGCCACGTGGAGGATTTAACATAGCTTAACTCCATTTACCAAAGGATGCCTGAGATCATTTTCCTTGGAGTCAGGTGAGTCTACCACAATTGGATGGATGGGGAAACTGAGTCTCAGGGAAGTGCCCCGTAGGACCCTAGCAATCCCTCCTCGACAAAAGGTTGTAGTAGAGAGGGCTCCACCCACAATGCCTTCACAAAGGTGGCAGCAGTGGCCAGGGTGGCATGCAGATACGCGGCGGTCGCTACCCGGGTGCGCCATCGATTCAGCATCCCTGAATCACCGATCGTCAACCAGTGAAGGCCGGCTTGGTCCTTGCCACGCCCAGCTGCTCCAGGGGGCCCTCTACAGACAGCTGCACAGCCCAATAGCAACCCCAACTACTGCCCACCCACCTAACGGCTGCCCCCTGGATCCAGGAGTCCCGAAATCAAGGTCTACCAACCCTTTAAGGGAAGCTTGGACCCCGCCCTTCCCTCCCGACAGCCGAAGAGAAGCTCTGACAACCCTATAGCTACCTACTCACCCAACAACTGCGTGTTGGACTTAGGGTCCGCACACCGACACACACGCATCCGCCAGTCTGTTGGAAGGAGCGGGGCTGACCCTGGGAATACCCCTGTCCAACTTGGTCCTGTTCTATCCCACCTGGCACATCGCTGTCCATCCTTCCCATCTGTGTCTTAGAAAGAAGCACTGAGAGTCCCATTCTTCTCCCACCCCCACCCCCATAAATCATGTGTTATTTCTTTTCTGGGGGTCCTATTCCACAAAAAAGGCTTAAGGATTGTGTGTTGAAATGAGGTCCTGCCCAAAAGAGTGCCAGCAAGGCATTGCAAAAGCAAACACACAAAAGAAACATTCCCTGCCCTCATGGAGTTTACTGACCATGGGTATGTGGGAAGGGTGTGCTGTGGGGCGGGGGGAAGACACCAGGTAAGAGCAATAGTCCAATATATGGTTCTTTGATTATTTGAGAATGAAGAGGTAGATCAGTTAGGGAAGGGGCATATCACTGAGATTTTGCGTGTGTGTGTGAGTGTTTGTGTGTGTGTCCTGGACCCCTTTTTTTTTTCATTAATTTCCCCATCATAGATTTGGCTTCTTTTCCTCTCACCACCTCTCCCACCCCAGAAAAACAAGAAAAACAGAGTCCCTTTTACAATCGTGTAGAGTCAACCAAAAGCATTTTTCTTCCTGGCCATGTCCGGACCTCTTTGGCAGGTCTGGGGGTGGTCTAGGGAGGGTTTAGAATCTAGGTGAGTTTTTAAATATCACAATGAAAGAAAACGATCTATTTCAGCGAGAAATAAATGAACAGAAAGATGTCATTCGCCCATCTCCTCCCCAATCCAACTTCATGGACCTCCAGAAATCTATCTCTAGAGCCTTTGGAGGTCTGTGGATCCCAGGGTGGGAGATGACACTTCCCTGGGAGCTGTAAGTAGGTCAGTTGGCCCGAATGTATAGAGTGCATGAAGAGCGTAAGAAGAAACGCGCCAGGAAAGGTAGACTGGAGTCAGACTGGGGAGGGCTTTACATGTCACATCTGGCTGCAGCTGTTCCAGCCAGACTTGGGTTAAGCCCTTTGTAAGATGGGTGTAAGGGGTTTCTGTTCTCTAGCTTAAGAAATGGCTTCCCCCCCCACCCCCTTCAGAAGCTGACCTCAAGCTGGAGGGTGTTTGTTTAGCCAGGGCTTTTGAGTCCAAGATCCATCCAAGCCCAGGAGCTGGCAATCTTGGCACTAGAATTATTGGGGGGGGGGGGGCGGCGGTGAAGGAGCCAGGGGAAGGTTTTCCCCACCCCCATTCCCCAGGCAGGAGAATTAGACTCAGGTGCAATCATAAGAGGGCGAGGAGGGGAAGGAGGAAAGAAAGGAGGGAATGAAGGAGAGGGAGGGGGTTCCAGGCAGATATAGCCCAACATTTGCCCGCTCTGTTCAGCTCAGTTCAGGGCTGCCCAGACTGCTGGAAGAGGGTGAGAGGGAGGGCAAACTCCGGTTTGGAAACGGGAAACCCTTCTGGTTTCCAAGGAGTTTTCCTCACCTTTTCCCCCAACCCCGAAGCGTAAAATCGAGAATTCTCATCCCTTCCCACTCGCACACACAGACACTGAATAGATTAGTAAACGGCGACTCCGATGGTGCAGTGACTTGACCAGGGTCACACAGTTAGGCAGTGGGAAAGCAGAACTAGGTTCCAGACTCAGTGCCCAGCACTCTTCGCCCTCCCGGCTTTCCAGCCCACCCTCACCCCCAGCAGACAGCCCCTCTCAGAGCTCTGGGATCCCTGCAGCAGCGGCGGCGCTATGGCTCACACTTACCCAGGACCCAATAGACAAAGCGGACTAGAGGTCGACCCAGGGGCGTCCTCCGCAGAGCCATGTCTGGGACGAGACTCTCTGGTCAGACAGACAGAGCTCGGCTCTCCCCAACCTCGGGCAGCCTCCGCAGCCTCCGCAGCAGCAGCCGCCCGCCCGTCCGCAGGAGGGAGGAGGAAAGAAGGAGGAGGAAAGGAGTGGGGGAGAGGAGGGAGAGGGCGGGACAGGGGGTGGGGGAAGCCACCGAAGGCAGCCCGAGTAGGGGCCGGAGGGGAGCCTGACAGTCCCGAGAGCCAAATACCACCAGACGGCTGGAGGGCTCGGCTGGGAGCAGCGCCGGCAGGCCTGGGGCGGGGTGGCGGGGAGGCAAGTCACCTGGGCCCGCGCTGGGGGATGGCCGCTCACCCCCACCCCTTCCACCCAGGCCCCCGGGGCTGGGCTGGAGGAAGGGAGATTCCCACTTACTTTCCAGGGGCGTGTCTGAATTTAAAGAGAAACCTGAGTTTCCAAAAATAGCCTGGGTTGGGAGTGCTGCGCGGGACAGAACCGGCAGGGCGCTGGGTACGCTTCGGCCCAGTGGGCATCCCTTTGAGGGGGCAGTCTTTGGGTTGCGATACTAGTCTGCGGTGAGGGGCGAGGGGCGGGGGGCGGGGCCGGCACCTGGCCCGCTGGAGCAGACTCTGTCCTTTCTCCAACCCCTTTCAGGCTAAGGTGCCACTAAGGGGTGGCACTGGCCCTTCCCCAAGCCCCCAGCAGCTAGTGACGGTACCCCCCCGCCCCGAATCTGTACAGATTTTGTTTTCTATTTGTCTGAGTCGTAGCCCCTCCTCCTCCTTCTTCCCCTCCCCCCAATCATGTAAGCGTTTTGGGGGCATGAGACATTGTTGGGGGTTTGGTTGTTCCCTGGCACGTGGTAGGGGCTTGATAAATGTGATTGAATGCTTATTGATCCGAGTGAGGGAGGCTCCAGGCGCCAGGTCCCCTGGAGCATCCACGCTGAACTTCTGTCAAGACCAAAGACACCAGTACTTAGCTCTCTCCTGCCCTCCGGTGTGAGTGTCCAAGGTAAACTTTGGCTTTCAAAGCCCTTCAGAACCTGGCCAAGCAGTCAGTCAGCATGCAGTATTCGGTGCCTACTGTGCTAAATACTGGAGATACAAAAAGGCATAGGGCAGCTCCTGCCCTCCAGGAGCTTACAGACTAATGGAAACAAGCAAATCTAGGTGTAAAACAATCATGTACGTATATATATATATAGGTATGTGTATACATAAGTATATACATACATATATATATATATATATATATATATATATATATATATTGTTGAGAGCCCAGAAGGGAGAGTGTTCCCCAGCATGGGAGACAGCCAGAAGAGAATGCCCAGAAGGCCTGGGTCACTTGATACAAGAATGCCAGAGAATAAAGTATAAGATTGGAGAGGTGATAAAGGGTTCAAAAGGCAGAGTATTTTCCATTTGTTCCTGGAGGTGATAGGGAACCAATGAAGTTTAAGTTTATCGTGTGTGTGTGTGTGTGTGTGTGTGTGTGTGTGAGTGTGTGTGTGTGTATGTGTGTGACATAACTGGACCCTCAATTTAAGAAAAATCACTTTAATATTGAATGGAGGATGGAGTGGGAGAGACTTGAGGTAGGCAGCCTCCCTGGCATCAATGGAAATAGTCCAGGTATGAGGTGATGAGGGTGATAAGGGCTGTACCTGGGTCAGGTCAGGGTCAAAGGGGAGAAGGGGGGCACATTGGAGAGATGCTGCAGAGGTGAAATTGACAGACTTGGCACCTTATTGGATATGGGGGGGTGACAGAGTGGGGAGCCCAGGATGACTCCTAGGTTGGGAGCCTGAGGTACTTGGCAAGATGGGGTACCCTTTATAGTATTAGGCAAAGTAGGAGGAAGGTTAGATGTCTACTGGACATCCAGTTCAAGGTATCTGAAAGGCAGCTGAAAAGGTGAGATTGGAGGTCAGAAAAGTTTGGAGCCCCCTCCTACCTTTTGCAGTTTTATATCTGACTCCCTCAAACCCCGTCCTTCCACTGACTTCCTTTTAGGTCCTTTGGCTGGCTTTCATACTTGAAGGTTTTTCCTCCTCTGCCTTTTAAAAAGGTTTCTTTTAAAAAGGAAGCTAAAACAACACCTTTCTTGATTTTTCACCTTCCTCTGAGGTTACCTTCCATTCACTCAGTGGGCATCTTGTTGCTCAGTCATGGCCAACTCTGTGACCCCATGGACCATACTGTCCATGAGGTTTTCTTGCTTTGCCATTTCTTTATCCAGTTCATTTTACAGATGAGGAAACCGAGGCAAACAGGGTTAAGTGACTAGCCCAGTGACTAGCCAATAATAAGTGAGGCTGAACTTGAACTCAGGAAGATGGCACTCTATCCACTGAACCGCCTAATTGCCCAATTTTCTTGTACATATTTTACTTGCTTCCGCCTTCAGAATATGAGTTTCTTGAGGACAGAGACCATGTTATTTTACTTGGGTTTGGAACCCCAGTGCTTGACAGCACTTAAGTAGGCACTTAAGAAATGCTCGTTGACTGACCTCATGAGGGTAAGCACAAGACCTAGTTGGGAGTGGCTGCCCCCAACCAGCCCCTTTTATTTGGAAGCACAGATTATGCAGCCTGGAGAGATGTTGGAAGTTCCAGCCCCAGGGCCGGCATGCAGTAGGTACTAAATTAACTCTGGTGGACTGAAGACAACAGGTAAGGAGTTGACATTTCTCCCAGTGATATGCTGTTGAGTCAGTTGATCCAGGGTATGTCTCCACCATGTTCTAGATCTCCCCTCTGCCCATTTCCCTACCTGATCTAAGTTCCCTGAGGAGAAAGGGGTCATTCCTCCTCTGCCCCTAGCACCTGTTGATAATGGATGCTTGCTCAATCGATTTCCCTGCCCTTTCGGACACACAGCATAGGGCCCTGCCCGCCCCCCCAACCTCCCCCGACTCCTGCTACTGCAAATTAAGCATCCAGCCCAGGCTTGGCCACTCCCTACCTTCGGTTGTCTTCCCTACCCCCACCCCACCTTTTAGGTAAAGAACAGCAGTAATGAATGATCTTCCTACCGCCAGGCTCACCACCCGGCATGCATCTACTGCATGACCATCTCTGACCCCTCTTCCCTGTGCTGAGGGGAGGTACTGGATCTCCTGGTACCCTCCTCAACCCCCAGCACATCACTGCCCCTTCCTCCCCTTCTGAGGCAAACTCAGATGCTGTTCTCTCCAGCTGCCCTCCGGTCCACACAAGGATGGAGCTGGACGGAATGGGACTTTGCTGACCTGCCTAAAAGTCTGCTGCCATCTGCTGGCGTCTTAGGGAACATTCAAGATGAGGTGCCCATCCCTCCCCTTCTCATTTAGCCTGAATTGATGTTGCTAGGAAGCGATTAAAATCTGATGGAACATTTATGAGTCACTGTGACAAGTCAAGTCCCTGGGGCTGATGAGTTTCCCAGGGGACTCCAAACCAAGGGAGGGCTTATTAGCTATCTGTGACCTTCACATACTGACCCCACCGACGTGGCTTTCTTGCCCATTCATTGCTGAAATGTAGGAAGGGATCTTGGACCACTACTATAGAGCTAGAAATAGAACTCTAACATGGGAAATCCTCTCATTTTACCAAGGAGGAAACCAAGGCCTAGAGCAGCAGTGACTTGTTCAAGGATACTGAGTGTAGATGAGATATTGCACACTAACCCCAAGGGCCTTTCTGAGCTCAACGATGGCTTCTTCAGCTGACCCCAACGCCTCTCCTTTTGGTCACTTACTAGGCATTCTGAGTAGCTCCAAGAGGACCATCTGAGGGGAAAAGCATCTTATACTATTCTTGGAGAGAGATGTGTGTGAGATCCACCACATCCCTCACACTCACTACCTGGGTATCTGTGCCCAAGTTTCAACCTTCTGGGGAATCAAACCGAGCTTTTGCCTGTACTGCCTTTTAAGTTCTCTGATGTGAGATCTGGTAGGTCCAGCCCACTTCAAGGGTGAAGCACTCAGTCATCTTCCCAAGTGGACTGTGATCTTTACTCATGTATTTATGTTTGGCATTTCTTTAAAATCATGGAATCCTAGAGCTGGGTCATCTATTCCAACCTGCTGCCCAACTGTGGGGAGGAAACATTAACTACAAATTACTGCTTGAATTCCATAAGCTCATTTTGTCTAATTTTCTAAGGGACAAATGATGATGCCAAAGACAGGCAGTGTGGCCAAGTGGGTGACTGGCTGACCTCTGGGGGCCTCAGGCCACTCTCTCAAGGCCATCAGTTCAGTGGCTTATCTGTCTGATATCTGAAGGGGGGGGGTGCCCAATGATGAAATCCCATGTCTACACTCTAGACTCCCGGTTCTCCCTTTCTACTGTCACCCAGCCCCTCCAAGGAACAAATTGGTAGAATTTTGCTTTGGAACTTTGGGAACCTGTCAGTTTTCTGGCTTTCCCAGACTCATTCTCTTCTTGGACAGTTAGGTCAGGGTGCTCTCCTGCCCCAGTGGGAGGCCAGCCTTTCCATCTCGCTATGGAGCTTTCACCATTCCTGCCTTCCAATCAAATAGCATTTGGGTCTCATTGGGTCTGAATGGGAAGTCAGAAATACTTGATGACAAAACCCTCAGGAATAAATGGGTTAATGCCCTTTCTGTGTTGTTAGTGAGGGCCAATTCTTTTTTCTTCAGCTTAATTATGATTCTCTGGTTATCAGGCAATCAGGGCAAGGTCAAAATAGTACTTTGTGCAGAAAGAAAACTACAGCTGCAAGAAAAGATGTAACAGTACACACTGAGAAGGATCAGTGCGTGCCTGGCCAAGACCAAGCACTTTCCAATAGCAGCGTCCCTGACCTCTTCCTCATCACTGCTCATGGTGTGATGTCCAAAGTAGCAGAGAGGTCAAACATGGCAGTAAAACCTGGCCTGCTCTTAAATTCTGAGGAGTAGCCTAAAGTCATTAGCCTAAGTCAAGTGACTTCCAGGATTGGCAGATTTCCACACTGGCAAATGGAAGGATTTTCAGAATTTCCTTCAAAGGCTGGTAGGCTAATTTATGCTTTAATAGATTATAGTGTCCTCAGAAGTGACTGCAATACACCAAATGTGGGTGACCAAGATCTAATTTTAATGCAGCAAAAGGCACTGGAAAAATAAACGTAAAGTCCTTAAGTGACGGCTCAATAGTGCCCCAGGGCCCCAGCAGCTCACCTAAAGCCAGCCAAGTTGGGGCTCAAGGTGAAAACAAATGAATAGCCAGAATGTCTACACTGACTGACCTGTGGCCGGTAACCAGCCTCCTTGAGCCACTCACTGACCATTTGGGTTCTTGCTGGGATTGTTCCAGTGGCTTTTCCACCCAAAATGGGGAAGGAGCCATGGGGGCAAAGTGACCCAGATCCTCAATGAACATATGCTGAGTCCAACTGTGCAAGAATGAAGCTGCCCGTCGTTGGCCCTCTCAGGAGCCAAGCATGAAAGGCTGCTGCTGGCTGGCTTTGGGCAAGGTCTCCATGAGCCCCACCTCTCCGATGGGCTTCCATAATGGGTGTATCTTCTATAACTTTCTTCTGAGGATTTTCCGGGGAGTGGAAGTTTCAATAAGGTTCTGGGGAAGGAGGGACAAAAAGGAAGGGAACAACAGTTAAAGAGAAGATCCCTGTTGCCACCGTGTCCAGGACAGGCCCAGGAGCCTGGGAGGGGGTGAGGGTGGGTCACACCCACCATCTCGGATGGGCTGTCACTCTTGGCCACCTCCCAAGGCTGGCTCGTTCTCTGGGCTATGACTTTGGCTAAGAGGAAGGCAGGAAAGCCTGGTGCCTAGAAAGTCTGTGCCTGGGCCACAGGCCCTCCTGCCAGTGGAAAGAAAGTTGTTACTGTGCACAACAGGTGGGGACCTACCCTCCAAGCTCCTGGCTCCCCTCTCTCACTAAGCTTGTGGGACCCTCAAACCCCCAGGTCTTTTCACAACTACACCTCCCCATTTCATACTTGTCCAGTTCATTTTCTTTAACCCAAATGTAAAGTCTTATTACATTTCAACTGGTTTCATGGAGTCCAGCATGCCAACCAGTCCAGCAGGCACCACAGTGCACAGAGCACCTGGCTTGGCGTTAGGAAGGTCTAATTTCAAATCCTGCCTCAAATACTGATGGGCCATGTGAGCTGGGCAAGGCAGTGAGCTGCTGCCTGCCTCAGTTTCCTCATTGGTAAAATGGGGATCATCAAAGCACCTCTCTCAGAGAGCTGTTGTGAGAATCCCATGAGGTAATATTTGTACAGTGCTTAACACAGTGTATAGCACACAGTAGGTACTCTATAAATGTTCGATCCCTAGCCAGTTGAATCCTGACTGTGTCATCCAGGGTTCCCTGCTTTTGTGCCATCTCTAAATGACTCAATCACCCACCCTTTGGGCAAATCTCTGATGGCTGAGCCTGGACTCCCAGACACTCTGGCAATGGGGGGAGCCCTCTATGCTGACTGCCAAGGAGCATGCCCAAGAGCAGGGGTCAAGTGACTTAACCTCCTTCCCTGGCTGGCCATTGGGTCAGTAAGCCACTGGCTACCCTTAGGAGATTATAAAACTTAAGGACGGGCCTTTCCCAAGGGCCTCCTGTATAGCATTCAGGGCAGCTGAAGAGGCTGCCAAACCCACATTGCCTCTGAATTCTCTTGCTAAGACCAAGAAGGAAACAGTCCAACTAGGGCTTTCCTGATGCTCACAAAGGGCAGGAGCCCCTCCCTGGGCTCCAGGGGCAGAGAATGCAGCCTGTACCCTCCCCACACACCTGCAGGTCACAGAGCAGGTCCTCCCTGCTCCGGCATCTCAACCAGATCAGAGACCCTTTGGGTGGCACTGGCCACTCTCATCTTGGTTTCTTTTGTCTGCCTCCCCCTCCCTCTGCCCCTTTCTCTTTATCCCATGCTGGCATCTTTCCATTTTTGAGGGGCAGGGGCTAAGCTGGCTTGTAGCTTCTCCACCATAAGCCTAAATTCTCAAGAACTTACTTTGAAAATATATCAGACATTCTGCTGAGAGAGCTAACCTCATATGAAGAAATGGAGAAGTCTAATAAAATTCAACTTTGGATATTTCCTTGGAACAGAAAAAGCATTTTATCAACTAATTTTAAAAAGCAAGAACCTTATGCAGGTATAGCTATCAAGGACTTGACTTCAGGGCAATCAATGCCTCTGTTATTTACCACTCATGGGACTGTGGGCAAATCCCTTCTTCTTTCTGGATCTCATTTTACTCATCTCCAAAATGGGGGAGTGGATTCAGTTTCCTTAAAAATTTATTTTAATTGTTTAAGAAAATTTTAAAAAATGTTTAACCTTCCTTTCTTTATTTTGAGTTGCAAAATCTCTCTCTGTCCAGCTACTTCCCACTGAGAAGGAAATATACCCATTATACAAGTGAAGTCATGCAAAAAATATTTCCATATTAGCCATGTTTAAAAAAAAAAGAAGTAAAAAAAATTTGTTTCAATGTATACACAGACTCCATTAGTTCCTTCTCTGGAGGTAGATGGCATTTTTCCTAAGTCCCTGAATTCTCTGAGGTCACTGAGTTGCTGAGAATAGCTAAGTCATTCACAGCTGATCAATGTACAGTGCTGCTGTTACAGTGCTCTCCAGTGTTACTGTGTACAGTGCTCTCCTGGTTCTGCTCACTTCACATAGCATCAGTTCACGTGAGTCTTGTCTTGTTTTTTTTCTCCTAAAACCATTCCCCTGTCATTTCTTACAGCACAATCATATCCTATCACATTTATATGCCACAATTCATTCAGCCATTTCTCAATGGATGGGCATCCCCGCTCAATTTCCAATTTTTTGCCACCACAAAAAGAACTGCTATAAATATTTTTGTACATGTAGGCCTTTTCCCTTTCAATGATCTTGTTAGGATACAAACCTGGTTGTGCCATTGATGAATCAAAAGGTGTGCAGTTTTATAGCCCTTTTGGCATAGTTCCAAATTGCTCATTAGTTCACAACTCCACCAACAATGCATTAGTGTTCCAATGTTCCCACATCTCCTCCAACATCTGTCATATTAGTCAATCGGATAGGTGAGGTGGTTCCTCTGAGCTGGTTGGATATGCATTTCTCCAATCAGTAGGGATTTAGAACATGCTTTCACAATCCTGTTGGACCAGCTTTTGAGGTTCTAAATTCCACTATACCAAGGTTTTTGCACCCAGCACACGCCCTGGCTTCCTGCCATGTAGGCCACTGCCTTTCCAAACCAAACACCTCCATGTGTCCAGGTGTGAGTGGCTTACCTCGCGGTGCTTCTTCTCTTCCTTCTTGAAAGCTGAGTTTCTCAGGACAGAGGTGGTCATCTCCACTATGGTGGTCAGGGGCAGGCCACTCAGAAAACCTTTGTTATTTGTCCTCACCTCTTGGAGGGCGTCTATGATCGTGTCTCTAGGTGGGGACAACAAAGGGAGAAACAAGATGGAGATGCCCCCCAACATGCCAGTCCTTTGACTTCCCTTCCCCCAATGAGTGGAGAGCACATGCAGGTGCTTGCTTGCGTTACCTGCTGACATCGGGGTGCAGACCTTCAAGCTTCTTCAGAAGTTTGGTGAAGCTCCCCAAGTTCAGAGTATTTGGAGGGATGTACGGAAGAGGGGTCTCAGGTACTAATTTAATAGGTTTATTCTGCTTAAAGCCTTTTTTGCCACTCTAGATAGAACATGCAAAGAAAAAGTTAAACACTTTTGTCAACAAAAGTTACAGGGTGCAAGAGAAAACTAATTTTGAAATAAATTTAAAACTATAATAATGAAAACATGAAAATCACATAATAGTAATTGCCAGCATGTTTTAAGGTTTACAAACTCTTTACAAATATGATCCTCACAATGATTCTGGGAGGGACTTCTTATCCCCATTTTGTAGATGAAGAAACTGAGGCAGAGAAAGATGAGGTGACTCACTCAAGGTCACACAGTCTGAAGTGTTGTCCATTATTACTTATCACTTGTTACTACTGTCGGAGCCTAGTTTTCCACGGCTGGGGCTGATGCCAGATGCACTTTCCAATCAGGCGGATGCCTTATAGGCCCACATCTGAACTCCACAGAATGTAAGCTCCCAAGGCCTATGTGTCTGTCTCCCTCTCGCTGCCAAATAGCCTCCTAAACTTCTTTCTAAAATGATTTCAGATGTTGTGAAGAACAGTATCTGAGGCTGGTTCTGAACCCAGGCCTTGCCGACTCTGTTGACTATACCGCCAAGCTGACTTTATATGATTATATTAATAAATGCAGAAAAAGCTTTTAACAAAATGCAACACCCATTGTGATTAAAAAATATAGGAATCAATGGACCTTTCCTCATTGGGCTAGATGCTGTCTCATCCACAGCCAAGAGTTAATATTCAGTGTAATGGAGACAAACCAGGAGCTTTTACAGGAAGACCTAGGTACAAGCTGGGATGTCCAATATCACCATTATTATTTCATACTGTAGTAGTTGTGCTCGAGTTAAGCAAGGCAAGACAAAGAAACGGAAGGAATGAGCAAATAAAATCATTCATTTTTCCAGATGCCATGATGGTCTACTCAGAGAATCTCAGGAAGTAAACTCACAATTAAATGTAATCATTAGTAAGTTCAGGAAAGCAGTAGGATATAAAATAAAGTCACACAAATCACTAACTTTTCTAAACCTACCAACAAAACCCAAGAAAAACTGTGAAGAGAAGTACTTACAATCACTATAAAATATGTAAAAGTGCATGGGAGCTAAAGAGTGAGACTCACAAAGGAACTCCAGGCCACAAATGGAGCCCTAACCCATGACTGACAGAACCAGAGATCTAAATGACTGGAGATGAATGACAAGTGTGGGATGTGCCCAGAGAATAAAAGTGACACTCCATGTAACCAGAACTGTAGCAAACTACAACAGGTGACCTCAGGGAGAGATTCATGTGGAGGAAGCAGAGGTCACAAGCTGAGATGGAAACAGGGAGGCATGGGCAGAAAGGAACCAGAAGCCCCTGACCTCAGACTGTTCCACCTCATCCCAACCCTCTGGTTAAGAAGAGAGATTACCTACAGGAGCAGACAAACACAGCAGCCTCTTGTTCAATAAGCCCCAAGACTGGGATGGCAACACTAAGGGCTGCTTGTAAAGGAATCTGGCAGAAACTAGGTGCAGATCAGCATCTCCCACCATCTGTCTACCCAGATAAGCTCTACAAGGATACATGACTCAGGGAGCCGAAGCCCCAAGACCAAACTAGCTGAATGAACTGCCTCCAATACAGAAGAACAAGGGGGTATTATTGCCCAATATATAAGTGGATACAACCAGGCAAATGAAAAACTCCATCAGATATGGTGAAGATGACAGAAATGGTTGATGGCAAGTGTTTAAGAGGTAGGGAAACCAGGAGCCCTAGGGCACTTCTGATGGGTCTGGACATTCTAGAAAGTGACTTGGAGCTAAGCCCCCAAAGACAGTGAGCTGCGCACAAACTAGAGCCATGACTGGGGCAAAGCACCTCACGAACAAAACTCCAGTGGGGAATGGCTGAACCAATTATGGCTGAAAGTGTGATGGGATATGGTGACGCCTTAAGAAATAACAAAAGAGATGATTTCAAGGAAACTCGGGAAGATGGATGAGGGCAATGCAGAGTGATGGGGCAGGGCCAGAAGGGTGAGACACCCAATGGCACCAACACTTGGGTGACAAAGATTCTGGAGGAGGGTCAGAAGGGGATGAATATAAGGCCCTGCAAACCTCCAGGAGAGCCAAGGGAGAAAGGCACTGTGGGCATCCTGCTCCTGGAGGAGATACTTGCTGTGAGCGCAGGTTTGCTTACTCTGATATTCAGGTGGACCCTGCTGCCTTTCTGCCATCATTCTTTTTTCAGCATCATCTTTGCAGCTGATGAGGTCCTCCAGGTGGCACTGCACAGCCTGAGTCCCACCCCAGAGAAAAGTCAGCGCCAGGCACTCACCTTCTGGTCTACTGAAAGATAAACATTTTCCTGCTCAGGTGCAGGAGGACTCAGCACATGATCAGGTAACTTGGCAGGCACTGGGGTTGAGCTGGAGTCTTTACCATCCACTGTCTTCTCCAAATCACCGAGGGCAAGCCGGCTTTCGTTCCTGAAGGACAGGGGCAGGGCATTTTCTACAGGTGTTTTGACCAGACGCACATTGACTGACTTCCCATTGATTTCTTTCCCATTCATTTCTTCAACAGCCATTCTTGCTTTGTTAGCTTTTTTAAGAACAAGAGATGCATACCTGAAACACAAGGGGGACAGAGTGTCTTAAGGACAGAAAATAAGGTATGTGTATGTATGTGTGTGTGTGTGTGTGTGTGTGTGTGTATGAAGGATAAATTATATTTCATTTTAAACATAAATGAAGTCATCAGCTTACCAAATTATGAAGATCTGTTTAAAACTAACACTTTTTGAGCATTTGTACTGACTACAAAATTCTGTTCTGATTAACTCTGTACTTCTGAGGGTGCTGCCCTGGCCATGCTGGCTGAGACATTTTTCGTCTCTACCTGCCCACTTACATTCCTAACATTTAGAACTTACAGAGGCATCTGAGACCCTCTAAGTAAACCCACTAATTTAAAAAGGAGGACATCAAAGTTCAAGAGAGTGAAGGGACATGAGTCAGGTTCAGACAAGTCAGGGTAGCCCCTGACCTTGACCAGTCAGGTCTTGATTCTCAGGCCAATGCTCTTCCCCTTGCTCACCACGTCTGTGGAGATCTGAAAATTTCACCTGTTCTCACTGGCTTAAACAAAAGACAGAAAACAGCATTTTACATAGAATCACAGGGTCCTCATTTAGAGCTGAGAGGAATCTCAGAGGTCATCTAGTTCAACCCCCTTTTTTTACAAGGAAGGAAACTGAGGCCTCCCTGGGAGGGAAGGAGGCTTGCCCAAAGTCACATTTGCATTACATGGCAGTGCCAAGGTTCGTATGAAGCCTCTATCTCTCAATGGGCATATGTACACTCTTATTCATTCCACAAGCATCTGAGTACCTGCTAAGTTTTAGACATGGGATACTGGGGCTATGGAGACAGAAATGAAATGGACCCTGCCTTCAAGAAGCTCATGTGGATAAAAGTATATTTCAACACGGAACAAACAAAACTCCTTTAAGAGCCCAGGGTAGAGTATGGGGACCCTAGGTTTTCAAAGGCCACATTAGGGGGGCCAAAGAGTCTGGCCCTGGCCAAGCCTGTTTCTGCTTCCCAAGGATTAGTCCAGCCAAGCAGAGAAAGGCTTCTCATCAGAAGGCCAGGCACTTGGTGACAGTTTTTGGCTATGGTCATCCATTCTGGTCCTCGGTTTTGTAGAACCGCTGTTTTTAGAACATCATAAACTCTAAATGACAGATGTTTGTTTATGACCAATAAGTCCTACCAATCTTGGCATCCTTGCTGTGAAAAAAACCCAACCCCAAAACACAAACAACCCAAAACAGGAGGAATTTGACAAAGGCTGAGGGATGTAAGAAGCAGTGTTGTCTTAGACAACAAAAAGCAGCAGTGGAGGATTCCACTAATTGAGGGAAAGCCTGACAAGACCCCATAAAGTCAAGTCACCCCAAGTGTTAAGGCACAAGCTCAGTTCTCACGTGAACAGTCTCTGGTCAGGTAGAGGTGAGGGCTTAACCGCTGAGCTCTCATGAGGCCCCCCACAGAACAGCTGGGAATTGAGGCGTGACACACAAGTTACCTTGTTTTTCCACCTCTTCTCAGTAGGAACTTGCTGGGGAGAGCATCCCACCCTTGAGGTTGGTCCGTGGTCTGAGCAGGTTTTGTTAATTGGCTAAGGGGCTGAGAGCATGCTGTCCATGAGCGAACTATATAGCTGGGAGAGTTTAACTGGGGACAGGAAAGCCTGAGAGGGGGGTTTTCCTTTCTCCTTGGGAGGAGAAGGGGGCTCCCACGGGGAGAACTCATCCTGCATGTCAACATGTAGCCTGTATCAGTAATAAAGCCTACACCTCTGCTTCGCTCTGGCAGTCTCTTCTCCCATAAGTTTATCCGGCTGATCACCGAAGACCTGGTATAGGTAGGAGGACCCGGTAGCTCACGGCAGTTAGGCCGGACACCCAAGGATGCTGAAGGATGACAAACACCTGAAAAGTGGACAGGCTCTCTAAACACGACCCTTTGTTCTCACCATCAAAGACTTGGATCCCAACATCACAGTCCTTGAGACATTTTAAAAGAAATTTGAAAATATCCCAAAAGAGAACAAATATGGAAAAGCAGTTGAATTGGACCAAATGTAAACACACAATTGTGAAATTACTGAGGAGTGATGGGTCAGGTATCAGAAGGAGGGAAGACATGAAAAAAACCTCAAACCAAGAACAGAACTTCTTCATACTGAACACATATTTACCTGTAGTTATGAGAAGTGCAAATAGAAACTTCAGAAACTTGATACTTCTGGAAGTGAGACATTAGATCAGTCTAAAAAGAAAAAGACACACGACACTTTATTAAAGTTCCCCAGCCCCCTTCCAACAAATTCAAGTGCAGCAACTATAAAAGGACTTGGGGGACAACAACATCTAGAGGCAGCCTGGGGCCTCAGTACCTCAGACACTGAAGGGCACAAGCTACCGACATGAATGAGATAGCCTTTGTTTGGCTCCCTCTGGGAAAGCTCCCCAATCTTCTTCTCTGAGTGAGGAAAAAACAAGATGATTATTTAAAGTTAACAAGCTTTCCAAAGTTTACAAAGTTAAGGAAAGTCCATTTCAATGCAAATCTTAACATTTCATCCAAAAAAGTCCAGGTGTGCAGTGACTATGATGGGCCTTGGGAGATGGGCTGCCAGCCCAAGCCCTGCTGGGGAATTAACATGAACCCAAGGCCTTGGCTAGAGCATCAAAGGTCAGTACACATGGATGCCGCCTGCAGGCCGGAGACTGACCACATGTTCATGTCATTTACTGATTTTGTGAAACATTTCTTGGTGATGTTTTCATACATTTCTAGCTGCACTAGGCATTTTGTGGGTGCACTCTGTATACATACCCTGACTCCCAGCCTGCACCTGCTACTTCTGCTCCTATTTTGTTAAAAAATGTGTGGGAGTGACAGTCTCAAAGGACTAATGATGAAATCTGCTTCCACCTCCAGAGATATTATTAGAGTACAGACTGAAGTAGATTTTCTTCACTTTCTTTCATCCTTTTTCTTTTATTCAAGACTTTCTGTATAAAATGACTAATATGGAAACATTTTATGTGATAGCACACGCATAATCTATATCTGATTACTTACCAACTCAGGGAGAGGAAGGAGGGAGAAAAGGAGAGAGGGATAGAATCTGGAACTCAAAACGTTTAAAAAATGTTTAAAATTATTTAACATGTGATTGAGGGAAAAAATAAAATACATTTTTAAAAAGTGCATGTGAGCAAAGCGACAGAGTAAACTTCAGACTTGACATTAAGCCCCTTGTTGATGCAAAGACCCTGCAGGGTCTTCACTAGAGACCACTGAATAGTAACGGTAACCAAAGCCCTTTCCAGCCATCGATGGCAGGAGTCACAGTGGCCTAATCTGCTGACCTATGTCATGGACGATGTCCTCTATAGGAAGGAAGGTCTTACTCTGGGCCAAGAGGATCGTGAAGCCCACCATGGGGCTCAGGACCACTTCAGAAAGCTTAGCCCATCAAACCCCACAAGGAAAACCATCTCCCCAAGTACCTGAGGGATGTATAACACCCTGATAAAGCACCAGTGCATGGAGGCGGGGAGGGGTAGCTTGTTGTCTGCATCTTTCAGCACACATATCCTCAATACTTTCACAAGAAGGACACTAAGGGTCTGCTATAGCAGCCTTCTTTAGATGCCACCAACTTCAAAGGATAAAAATCTGGAGCTGGTCCAAGAGATGGCAGAGCCCTGTAAAAGGCTTCAGTGAGGCCTCATGTCCAAGTATGGCCATTGAGCAGCTGCCTCTTTCCCTAGTGGGATAAAGACAGGGCCTGGCCGAGACTCAGCAAGTGGGAGAAATTATAAAGCTATCGACAGGGGATGGCCCCACATGGATAGCGCAGGATGTGAAGGCAAAGGAGGGACATTTACATGCCAATATCCTTCTGTGAGCTGCCCCTCCCCTGGCCTGATAAAAGCTACAGTCAAGTTTCTTAACCAGTCGAGGCCACCAAGACCCACCTGGGGTGAATTCAGGGCTCCATTTGTCTTTCTCTGTTTGACTTTTGGGTATTTCTGAGCAATCAATTCCAGAAAGGTTTTCTTTAGCATCAAACCAGGCTTCATTTATTTCCTGAGATTTTGTGTAGCCTAGAAAATCAAAAGTACTCTCGTGATCCCTCTCCTCAACTGCAATGATCAGCATGGCTGGTCCCCTGGGCACAGGCAAACTCAGTTCAATCTGGCTCTAAAAATAGCTCTTCTCAAATCCCAAGAACCGAGTGCATTCTTCGTCACAAACTTGGGAATTGTGTGCACCCCAAATTGTTTCTAACACCCTGGACAAAGCCTTTCTCTATAAGTCACTTCTAAGAAAATGACAAAAAGGTCGGATATTTACCATTTTGCAGTGGAAAACTGTTGAGTCATGATGAGAACTTGCCAAGGGCAGGAAGGAGGGGGAAAGTGGAACAGCAATTTCATCCATGTCGTAATGCAGACTGACAACTCCATCTCAAGGTAGGACATTTACTGCGGGCTAGGCTCTGGGCCCACAGTACAAAGAGTATCTCACCTAACCCTTACAACCTCCCTGTTGGAGATTGGGGCTATTATTGTCTTTTTTTGACAATTGAAGAAACTGAGGCAAAGAGAAGTCAGGGGAATGGCCCAGGGTAACAGAGCTAGGAAGGGTCTCAGGACCATCTGATCCAGACCAAGCGCTTCATGAGCTGAGCTACCAACCACCTGTATAGAAAAAGGAGGGAGCTGAATTAGAACAGTCACCCCTACCTTCACGCTTTGTTTCCTGGCAATCATATGCTGGGCTTGGACATGGACCTCCATCATCCAGTTTCAGATTTCTGATGCCGACATTTAGATCCCGGGTCTTTCTGCTTTCATCCTTAGGAGGGATGTCTTGTTTAGGATGACAATTCTCAGATGCATGAGCAGTCTAAAGAGGCCATTTTTGATTAAAACATACAAATTAAGTGTCTCCCAAGTTACCAAATGTTTGCATGAGCAATCTGTGACAGATATTCGACAGCAGCTCATTAGCTGCTATTGCAGATAGCTCTAGTCAAGGCTCTTGACCTTCCCCACACCTCTTCTCAGGGGCATCCTGCTCATGGGTCACTCATCCCCCACCAGACCAGTGCTGTGCAGCTATAACTTCCAAAGCAGCAGCCCCCTGCTCCCAGGTGTGGCCTGGAGACCATCCCTTTCTCTCCCACCCCCAACTGTACAACATTTTGTTCTTAAACTCTGGTTCAGTGTGCTCCTCATGTGTGACTGTGTATTACAGCAATTGGGGCTGTCCCACACAGGACTGCCTGTAGGCCTCATGTGACAGGTACAGCTACATCTGAACTTAGTATTACTTTCCCTAGTACTTGGAACAAGGTCCTGCCCGAAGGAGGCCCTCAAAGTTTCCTTCGTATGAATGTTTTTTGATTTTGTGCCTTAGCAGAGGGAGCAGAAGTGGGAGTGTGGTGGGAGAAGCACAAGGCTCTCACTCAGAATGAGCAAGGACACGCCTCTGGTCCTGCCCTCGCTGGGGCCTTCTTGCCCACTGTTGCCTAAAGAGCCACTTACTATACTCCTGATATGCTGGTCCTACCAGAACCTCCAACACAATATGGCCAACACAGAAGTCCTTTCCTTGCTCCCTGGGACCTCCCTGTTTCTAGTGAGGGTCCATCTTTCCTCTGCCCCTACATGTAGGCAGGAGCCACATCAAAGAGCTGTTGGGAGGAAACAGTGCTGTGGACTGTAAAACATCCTTCAAAAGGGCATGATTAAATCAGTGCGTGAAGGTCTTGTCTGAGTTCTCCTCCAAACCCTTCCAAATATCTTTTTAAAAATGACTCTGGAAAAATTCTAGAGCAGCACAACTCACAAAAAGACAGAGCCCAAGACTGCCGAGAAGGTCTGTCACACCTGAGTGAGAGTGGAATGCCTTCCAGTGCATGCCATGCAGCACAACCCTAGCCCCAGCAAACCAGGAGCAGGCCTCAGGAGCCACTGAATCAACCTTAGTGGCAGCTGCTTCTGGAGCTCTCAGCCCACAGAGAGTAAGGAGGTTGAAGAACAGTTCAGAAGGAGATTACAGAGGTCTTTCTGCTTGCACTGGGGCAGGACTCTGTTGCTTTGACCATACTTGGATCAGCTTGTAGCTGCAGTGGAACACGGACTCCTTACAGTTCCAGGGCAGAAAAGAGTACTTGTGGTTGCTCACAGATCACAGCACAGGCCAGGAAAGCAGTAAACACCTCTCCTTCGATAGAAGAACTGAAAACTTACAAGTCCCTAGAAGCACCTCTGAAAACTGTTGTACAAAATCCCTGAAGCTTGCAGACAGTGCACCTTGCATTCTGGAAGCAGAATCTTACTTTAACAAAGCATTAAAAAGTCAAGTAATAGCCTGGGAAAATGAACAAACAGCAGAAAAAATTGTGACCATGGACAGTTACTATAATGACAAGGCAGATCAACACACGCACTCAGAAGAAGACAATAAAGTCAAAGCTCCTCCATCCAAAGCCTCCAAGAAGAATGTGAATGGCCTCAGGCCATGGAAGTGCTCAAAAAGGATTCTGAAAATCAAATAAGAGAGGCAGAGGAAAAATTGGGAAGAGAAATGAGAGCGATGCAAGAAAATCATGAAAAAAATGAGTCAATATCCTCAGTAAAGGACATCAAAACATTCTGATGAAAGTAACACCTTAAAAAACAGACTAGGTCAAATGGTAAAAGAGGTCCAAAAAGCCAATGAGAAGAATGCCTTAAAAAGCAGATCTGGCCAAATGGAAAAGGAGGTCCTAAAATTCACTGCAGAAGCTAATTCCTTAAAAATTATAATGAAGCAAATGGAAGTCAATGATTTTATAAGGAATCAAGAAACAATAAAACAAAACCAAAAGAATGAGAAAAATGGAAGATAATGTGAAGTATCTCATTGAAAAAACAACTGATTTGGAAAATAGATCCAGGAGAGACAATTTAAAAATTATGGGACTACCTGAAAGCCATGATCAAGAAAAGAGCCTAGACATCATCTTTCAGAAAGTATCAAGAAAAACTGATAATCTAGAACTAGAAGGTTAAATAGAAATGAAAAGAATCCACCAATAGCCTCTTGACAGGAAACTCCCGGGAATATTAAAGCCAAATTCCAAAGTTCCTAGGTCAAGGAGAAAATACTGCAAGCAACCAGAAAGAAACAATTCACAAGTGTCATGGAGCCACAATCAGGAAAACACAAGACTTAGCAGCTTCTTCATGAAAAGACTGGAGGGCGTGCAATAAGACATTCCAGAGGTCAGAGGAGCCAGGACTACAACCAAGAATCACCTACCCAGCAGGGAAAAATGCTCATTCAGTGAAATAGAGGACTTTCAAGCCTTCTTGAAAAGGTCAGAGCTGAATAGACAATATAACTTTCAAACACAAGAATCAAGAGAAGCATAAAAAGGTAAACAGGAAAGGGACTTAATAAGGTTAAATTGTTTACATTCCTACATGGGAAGATGACATTTGTAACTCATAAGACCTTTTTTATTATTAAGGCAGTTAGAAGGAGTACATATAGACAGAGGGCAAGCAGGTGTGAGCTGAATATGAAAGGATGATATCTAAAAAATAAAATTAAGGGATGAGAGAGAGGAATATACTGGGAGAAGGAGGAAGGGAGAGATAGGATAGGATAAATTATCTCACATAAAAGAGGCAAGAAAAAGCTTTTGCAGTGTGGGGGAAGAGAGGAGAGGTGAGGGGGAATGAGTGAACCTTACATTCATCAGATTTGGCTCCAAGAAAGAATAACAAACTCAACTGGGTATAGAAATCTATCTTACCCTACAGGTAAGTAAGGTGAGGGGAAGGGGATAAGAGAAGGGAGGGTGAAAGAAAGGAGGGTTGACTGGGGTGGGGTAGTCAGAAGCAAAACACTTTTGAGGAGGGACAGAGTAAAATGAGAGAAAATAAATGGGGAGGATTGAATGGAGTGAAATTCAGTTAGCAATGTTAACTGTGAAAAAAATTTTGAAATAAGTTTCTCTGATAATGGCCTCATTTCTCAAACATATAGTGAAGAGTCACATTTATAAAAATAAGAGTCATTCCCCAATTGATAAATGATCAAAAGATATATAATCAGTTTTCAGATGAAGTAATTAAAGCTATCTATAGTCATATAAAAAATACTCTCACAACTGATCGGAGAAATGCAAATTAAAACAATTCCAAGGTACCTACACCACATTCCTATTAGAGTGGCTAATAGTATAGAAAAGGTAAGTGGCAAATATTGGAGAGAATATGGGGAAAATGAGATTTTAATGCATTGTTGGTGGAGTTGTGAACTGAAATACAACCATTCTGTAGAGCAATTGGAAACTATGCCCAAGGGGCTATAAAACCAGGCATACCCTTTGAGCTAGCAATACAACTACTAGGTTTGTATCCCAAAAGATATAAAAACCAAAAAGGAAAAGGACCTATATGTACAAAAATGTTTGTAACAGCTCTTTTCTGGGGGTAAAGAATTAGAAGCTGAGGGAATGCCTATCAATTAGGGAATGGCTGAACAAGTTGTGGTATGTGATAATTATGAAATACTATTCTATTGTACTACAAGAAATCATGAGCAGGATGACCTCAGAAAAACCTGGAAAGATTTGCATGGGTTGATATAAAGTGAAATGTACTGTGTATAGCGTAACAGCAAATATCATAAAATTATCAGCTGTGAATGAATTGGTTATTCTCAGCAATACAATGATTCAAGACAACTTTGAAAGGCTTATCATAAAAAAATGCTATCTATCCTCAGAGAAAAGAACTGAATATAGGTTGAAGAATACTTTTTCAACTTTATTTTTCTTGAATTTTTTTGTCTGTTTTCTTTCACAACATGCTTATTATGAATATGTTTTGCATGCCTTCACATGTATAAACTAAAAAAGTACTAATAATGAATTCTTTCAAGGCCAGGCAGGCATGTTTATTTTCACTCTATCACTGAGATGTGTTCAAACTGGGGGAAACCACCTATAACTTATATCTTACTTTATACCTGAGGAAACTCAGGCCTGGAGGGACAAGGGACTTGTTTGGGCCACACAGAAGTAGCTACTTAACTGCAGTGGGGTCTGTCACATGGCCAAGTCAGGAAAAGGACCAAGACTGAACTGGGTGACATAGTGTGTCATATAAATAACCAAGAATTCCCACTGTGGAGGGACTGAAATCCCACCCCCCCCAACCTGACCTGAGAAAGGGTCCTTTTCAGGTTGGTAGCACTGGCATCAGCATTATGTACACCAGGAACATTGATGAGGGCTGAGTTGGGTCCTGAAAGACTGGAATGAAAGGTACCCAGATTAATCTAGTGTACAAAGAGGACACATCAGAATAAAGATAACATTTGTGAGCAAGACCCAAGTGTAGAACACACACAGGGTAAACAATTAGAATGCTTATTGTCAGAGCTGGCTGATGCTTAACTGAGTTAGGAAAAAACATAACTTACATATGACAGTCTTCTTTCATTATCTGGAGAGAGGAAGAGAGAGAGGGAAGGAAAAATCCATTAAAACATGAATATATTCTGTAGAAAATGTAAAAACCACTCTCATTACTGAAACACATACCTTGGAAGGAATAAAAGTGGAAAAGAAAGACGACAATTTGGACTCCACAGACAAGGGAGGTAATTCATCCAATGGTACTCCCTTTATTATTTTATCTCTCATACTCAAATATTTAAATTTCAGATCTCCAAAAAGGGACAATAATGTAGATCCTATTTCTGTTTTAGCAAAATCACTTGCAAAATTCCTGTTAAGCAGTAAAAAGTAGGTGAGTACATACCCCTTACATCTTGTGCTTTATATACATATGCTTATTACTACCATTGAGAGAACTGATTATTTCTTTCTTATATTAATAACCAATTATTGAATTAGGACTAAGGTTTTTCCCCTTTTATTTCCTCCTTCTCTGTAGGATATTCAGTCAGCCTTTGAACGGCAGGAC
Source organism: Bettongia penicillata ogilbyi (assembly GCA_023548195.1). Taxonomy (NCBI): domain Eukaryota; kingdom Metazoa; phylum Chordata; class Mammalia; order Diprotodontia; family Potoroidae; genus Bettongia; species Bettongia penicillata. The sequence continues at coordinate 13,261,614 of JAJHZJ010000134.1, read as the reverse complement.
TGACAAAGAAAAGAAATCTTGGGCAGATGTACCTACTGGGAAAATTTAGATCTGATCAAAAGGCAAAGAAATTCTGGTCTGGTGAAACCCAGTCTATTCATTGTGTTTTAGTCAGCCAGGTGTGAGTAGAGGTTGTGTAGGCTGCTCTAGGCAGGGATAGTCTGGAGAAGAGGCAAGTCTCTTTGTCTAAGACAGAGTGCTCAGACCCGCCCCCCGCCCCAGCTCCTCATTAGAATAATCCAACTTCTCATTATAATATTCAGCCTCTCATTACTTGTTAACCAGAGTTTATTTCCATCATCAGGAATATCCATCCAAGGGTATATGAATGCTGAGTGGGTTCCATTAGAGTTCTTTGGCATTTGAGAGTGCCACTGGCTCCTTTTATTAATTATCCACTGGCATAATTAATAAAATTACTAATTACCCAAAAACTATCTCTCTCAAACTTTTTACATATCACATTATACAAATGGACATTGGTTGATATCTATTAGGATTAAAAAAAAGTTTTCAGAAGAATAAGAAATAACTAATGTAATTACCTCTCTAGGGCCACCACTTGGGAAGATGGAAGATGAGGCAGTCCATTCCCAACAGGAGTCCCTGAGGGAACTGGCAATTACCAATTCATTCCCACCCAGGAGGAGCAGGCATTTAAAGGGCACACTTGCTCTGGGGCCACTCACCTCACCCAGACTAGCACAATTTCTATGGTACTCCACCCCCTCAAAGCATAACAAGACATTTTTAGACATCAGGCTAAGATTCATAATTATTAATTTTGTATTATGCAAATAATTGATTTTTCTGATGTGCTTCAGATAGATAATATTTTAAAAAGCAATCAATACATGCCTGGTAAAGCTCTCCTTTTCTTCCATTATAAATCTGTAAATTTTCCAACAATGCTGATGACACATCTGATAATGGGCTTTTAAAAGCAGCAACTCTGCTTTTACAGCTCTCTGTAATGTTTTCTGACAACATTTGGAAGAAAAATTCTTCTCTGTTTCCTTACAAGGTTGAAATTGGCTTGAAAACAAAGAGCAGAATCAGGTTAAAACCATCTACTTAACATTAAGAGCAATTTGTTTGTTTTCTAGATTTTCATCTTAAATTAGTTTCTACAAGTGTTTGAGAATTTGTACTCACAACATTTCTAGGAAATAATTTGGGGTTTAAAGATAAATCTATTATTTGTAAAAATAAAGGAAACAGCTTAATGAAACACACTTTTTCTAAGTTTCTAAGTATTATAGTAAGGGTTTTTCATTTACCTGCTAGAGAAGGCAGGTGAGGTAGATAGAATCTAAGTTATTTGTATATGAACAAAGTAATTTTTCAAAGTAACAAATGGATATGATTGCTGTTACTGTAAAAATTACAATTACAACCTTGAAAAGTTAAGGTACTGAATTCACCTATTAAATTGAAGACTGTGACAATATGGTTTAGATAGAGAACCCAATAATTTTCTGCTTAAAAGAAATACACTTAACATACAGATATCTATGCCAGTTTAAAGTGAAGGGCTAGCATGCAATGCCATCAGGTCTCAGTTGCATGTAAAAACAAATAAACCATAAGTTGTGATCATGTTTTCAGATGAGGCAACAAAAATTACATGCTCTCAGGGAAGACAGGGAAACTGCATTACACTTAAAAGCATCAGAGATGGTGAGATATCAGTTCTGTGTATGTAGATACACACATATACATACATACGCATCTATTTATACATATACACACATGCATGGTCAAATGGAAAGGCAGCTGAGCATTTAAAAGAAAAGCAGCAGAGAGAGGGTGGACAAGCGAAGGAATTGGGCAGATCCAGTGATAAGACAGAAGGAAGGACTATTAGAGGAGACTGCAGAGTACTCATAGAGGTGCTTAATAACTGTCCAGGACTATTTGGACATATCTAAAGAGTAGGATTGGAAACACAACTTTTTACCGTTTCTTTCGCCATTTCATTCTATTAAAATGATGTCAGCCGGGCAGACATAATCTAATTCTGACTTTTCACATGCTTGTTATTCACAACTGATTGTAAAAGCATTACATAAATCATACGACATACCTCTCAGGAATTTTCTTCAACTCTTTGATGTCTAATTTATTTTTCAATTCCGAGCAATCCTGAAAACATTTTGACAAATAATTAGAAACTTTCAGCAATGGAAATCAAGATGCCACACAAGTAGATTACCAGGAACTCCCTATTTGTATACCAAATATAGACACTTAAGACCTTTTTCAATCAATTCCATCACCCCCATTTTTTGTTGGAATAGTAAGGGGAGGAATCTAGGGGAAGTTTTACTGGAGGCAAAATAAAAATCCTGATATTACCTTAATTAATAAATTGTCATTAGCTTTTGAATTTTCAACTGGAAAAGACTTTTCTAGGCCTTTGGGCAAAGTCCCTTGCAAGCGACTCTCTTCCTCTGCCCACTCCTGCAGACAGGACCAGTCTGTGTTGCAGGCAATGCTTCTTGGCTTTTCATCTGGCCACTCGTTGGGTCGTGTTTTGTTCATCATGGTTATTTCTGTATTGCTTGACCTGGAGACCACTGAAAACCTTGCGCTTGTGGCTCTGCTCGTGGTGAAACAGGCCCTAAAATCAGAGCTGGCATCAACTGTCTGATTAACTGTAACAAGACAGTCACGGGCTTCATCCATCGAGCGCTTAGGGTACTTGGGTTCTGCATTGGTAAGGTGTGTTTTGTTCATGATGCCACCACTGGCCACTTTTGTAGGGCTATTTTCTTCTATCAAATGACTCTCTTTGGCCAAAACTTTTGGCATAATCATGGGAAAATCTAAGCCTGGCTTGGTGGTGCTCTGTATAAATTTATAGCATGACTGGTCATAAGCAGAAACATGTGATTCATCAACAGTAAAAGCTGCAGAACTCTGAAAACATGTGTTAGGCTGCCGTGATACTGCTGAAACTCTTTCCAGGAATGAACTAGGGTTTTCCATACTCTTCATCAGAATGTTGTTCTCCTCACCTGCTTCCCCACAGACATCTTTCTTTTCAGTCACCTGAAACTTCCTTTTGTCAGGAGAAATATTGGCTTTTAGTGTCTTCTGAGGTTTCTCTAGACTGCTTAATAATTGAGAAGTCTGAATGTAGGCAGTGTCCTTCTCTTTTGCAACATCACCCATCTGTATAATGTCATCAAATGAACTCTGGTTTGTGAGACTAATCTTTTGTTCTCGGCACCTCCAGTACTTCTGATCGTGATACTCTGTTAGAGACAGGTAATCATGAAGCTCGGGCACCTTGGCCATATCTTCTTCTTGTGTACGAATGTGAGTTGATTCATAGGAGAAAAAGGTACCACCTTCCAATTTCTTCACATGATTCTCTTCCAGACCATTAGCACACTTAATTTCATCATCTGAATTTCCCAACTCTACAACTTCTGAATTAGGAGTACATAGTGTCTTTATTTGGTCAAAATCTAAATGGTAACCACAGTCATCTTGCTCTTCAGAACTGTGATATTCCTGCTGGGAATCTTCATCCAGATCACACTTTTGAATATCACTATCAATCATCTCCTTATAATCACCATCTACGTTTCTGCAGATATCTTCTAAAACACTAGAATCTTTGTTTTGGTCTTTTAATATATCAAAAAATCGCTCTTCTTTTTGCATTTTGAGGTCTGTCTCTGAACTTAGATATGTAAAATGTTCTTTCAATTTAGAATCTGAGTCTGAGACATTGATGGAATAGGTATCATTCAAGAGGGCATAATCAACTATGCCCGAGAACTCACTTGACTGATAGGGAGCTCTCCCAAGAGAGGCTGGGGGGCTCCCTGAGGAGAGCTCAGACACTTCTCCTTTGTCTAAGAGACTCATGTCGTCTTTATCCATTTGCTCCAATACCAAGAAGTTGCAGTGATCATGAGAAATAGTCAACAGACTTTCACCACTGACATTTTCATCATAATAATGAGAGGCCAGGAGGAAATGTTTTCTCTCGGGATTTGACGGCTCATCTGAAAGCAAAAGAAGCACAGGGTAAAAATGAGCCTTTTGACATGATTCTCCACCAATAGGTAGGTAGGCTCTGGGGCCCCAGTCCACCTCTCCCCGACACCACTGGTGGTAGAGAAATTGTTTTCTGACATCCAGCCTCAATCTGCATCTCTTTAATGCCAATTCACTATTCCCAAATCTGCCCTCAGGGGCCACACAGAACAGGGTCAACTCCTCTCCTTTGGGTACTTGAAACCATCTCTTAGGCTTCAGCCTTGGCCATATATGCCCGCACCCTACCCCAAGTTTTCTCTTCCCCAGTTACTTCTGTGGTCCATCCCCTACCCTCCTTAACTCAAATTCATATCATCCAAAAAAAAAAAAAATGGAGAGATGGAGGGGATCACTGTATTACCAGACCTCAGTCTATGTATTATGAAGCCATAATCATCCAGACTATCTAGTACTGGGTAAACAATAGGACAAATCTGCATTTATGCTTTTTACACCTGGCTCACATTGGCTTTTCCAGCAGATTAGTCCCCAGTCTCCTTCACCCACGCTCTAAGCCTTTCTGCTGCTCCTCACATGGGATGGTAGATCTCTAGATCAGGTCAGAAGATACTCCCTCCTCACCTCCAATTCTCAGAATCCATCATTTCTCTCAATTCTGATACTACTTTTGGCATATGGTCTTTCCCTATCTGCATGATATGACCGTGCCTTGATTCTGTCCATCTTCAAGTATGGACAAACTACTTCCCCCGAAGATGGTGGAGTAGAAGGACGCACGTTTACGAGCTCCGAAACCAAAGCCCATAGAATTAATGTAAAAAGAGACCCCCATAACTTCTGGATCAATACAAGGTGTGCAGAAACGGAGTGGAAGAGATTTCCGTTCCAGGGAGCCCTGGAGACCCATCCCCAGGGTCCGTCGCACCCCGGAAAGTGGACCCCACCCCCAGCGCTGCCCTGGCCGCGGCCCCAGAGAAGCTGATCCGAGCAGGCTTCAGAGACGGAAGCTCCGGCAGCCGGGAAAGTCCCTCCGCCCACAGAAGCTACAGGTCAGTGAGAGAGAAGGCTGGGCTGGAGGAGAGGGGGAGCAGGGCATCTCCATGACTCGGGCTCCCTTGGGAGGAAGCAGCAGCGGCAGAGATGGGGGCAGGAAGTGGCGGAGGCAGAGGTGTGGGCAGTGGCTGAGGCGGCAGCGGACCGGGACTCAGGAATCCCCCAGCAGCAGGCAGGATCTTCATTATGGAAGATTCCTGCATAAAACCTGAGGGAGCTGAGCCTGGGAGACGGCCCTGCCCCCACCCCGCTCTATTACTGAAGACTTCTGCTTAAAGCCCCCGAGGGAACTGAGCCTGGGAGGTGGGGCCCTCCACCCCGCCCCCACCCGCTCCATTCCTGAAAGTCTCTACATAAAGCCCCTGAGGGAACTGAACCTGGGAGGTGGCCCTGCCCCCACCCCAGCACCTGCACTAAAGCTCACTGATTGACAGCAGGCAGGAGGAAAGCCCATTTAAATCCCAGAGGCCAAGCACTAGCTGGGCGGATCCAGGTGGGGGTGGAAAGGAATCTCAGAAGTCAAGTAACTGGCTGGGAAAATGCCTAGAAAAGGGAAGAAAAATAAGACTATAGAGAGTTTTTTCCAACAAATGCAAATGATCCCGACCTTCGGATCTGATGACGAGGACGTATCCTTGCCATCAGGGAAAGATGTGGAGGGCGGGGCCTCAGTACCCCAGACACCCCAGGGGGGGTGGCAGGTGGGCTCAGGCCCTGGAAGAGCTCAAAAAGGATTTTTGAAAAGCAAGTTAGACAGGTGGAGGAAAAACTGGGAAGAGAAATGTCAGAGATGCAAGAAAAGTATGAAAAACGGGTCAATACCTTGGTAAAGGAGACCCAAAAAAATGCTGAGGAAATTAACACCTTGAAAAATAGGCTCACTCAATTGGCAAAGGAGGTTCAAAAAGCCAATGAGGAGAAGAATGCTTTCAAAAGCAGAATGAGCCAAATGGAAAAAGAGGCTCAAAAGCTCACTGAATTTAATAGTTCTCTCAAAATTAGAATGGAACAGATGGAGTCTAATGACTTTATGAGAAACCAAGAAATCACCAAACAAAACCAAAAGAACAAAAAAATGGAAGAGAATGTGAAATATCTCATGGGAAAAACAAATGACCTGGAAAATAGATCCAGGAGAGACAATTTAAAAATTATGGGACTACCTGAAACTCATGATCAAAAGAAGAGCCTAGACATCATCTTCCATGAAATTATCAAGGAAAACTGCCCTGACATTCTAGAACCAGAGGGCAAAATAAGTATTGAAAGAATCCATCGATCACCACCTGAAAGAGATCCAAAAAGAGAAACTCCTAGGAACATTGTGGCCAAATTCCAGAACTCCCAGCTCAAGGAAAAAATCTTGCAAGCAGCTAGAAAGAAACAATTCCAGTACTGTGGAAATACAATCAGGATAACCCAAGATCTAGCAGCTTCTACATTAAGGGATCGAAGGGCGTGGAATAGGATATTCCAGAAGGCAAAGGAACTAGGACTCAAACCAAGAATCACCTAACCAGCTAAACTGAGTATAATACTTCAAGGGAAAATATGGTCTTTCAATGAAACAGGGGACTTTCAATCATTCTTAATGAAAAGACCAGAGCTGAAAAGAAAATTTGACTTTCAAACACAAGAATGAGAAGAAGCATGAAAAAGTAAACAGCAAAGAGAAGTCTTAAGGGACTTACCAGAAGTGAACTGTTTACATTCATACAGGGAAAGACAATATTTCTAACTCTTAAAACTTTTCAGTATCTGGGTAGTTGGTGGGACCACACATACACATGTACACGTATGCACACACATGCACACACATACAGAGATAGAGAGCACAGATTGAACTGAATAGCATGGGACCATACCTTAAAAGAAATTAAGGTAAATGGTGAGAAAGAAATGTAGGGGGAGGAAAGAGAGGGAAATGCAAGGGGGTAACTATATGTCATTTAAGAGGCAAGTAGGAGTTTTTCTTAGTGGAGGGAAAAAGAGGAGAGCTGAGAAAAAAAACCAAAACAAAACAAGAAGTTTACCCTCATCACATTTGACTAAACGAAGGAGTGAAATGCACACTCATTTTGGTATGAAAACCTATCTTACAGTATAAGAAAGTGGGGGAGAAGGAGATATTGCAAGGGGGGGGGATGATGGAGGGGAGGGCAAAGGGAGGAGGGAGCAATTTGAAGTCAATACTTGGGGAGGGACAGGATCAAGAGACAGGGGAGAAACAATGAGGGGCAGGTTAGGAGAGATGGTAATCCAGTTAGTCTTACACAACACGACTATCAGGGAGGTCATTTGCAAAACTACACAGATATGGCCTATATTGAATTGCCTGCCGTCCCAAAGGGAATGGGTGGGGAGGGAGGGATGGGGAGAATTTGGAACTCAAAGTTTTAGGAACAACTGTTTAGTATTGTTGTTGCAACTAGGAAAGAAGACATACAGTTAATGAGGAATAGAAAGTCATCTGGCCCTACAGGAGAAAAGAGAAGATGGAGACAAGAGAAGGGAGGGATGACAGAAGAGAGGGCAGATTGGAGATAGGGAAAATTAGATTGCTTGGGGTATTGGGGTGGGGGGAGGGGATAAAAGGGGAGAAAATTTGGAACCCAAAAATTTGTGAAAATGTAAAAAATTAAATAAATAAATAAAATTTAAAACTACTTCCCCCAATACAGTGTAACTTTCTTGGGGGAGGGAACATTTTTATTTATGCCTTAGTATTTGCTGCATCCAGCACAGTGCTTGGCCTAGAGCAGCTGTACATACAAAATGCTTAGACAAGGAAGACTGAGGATCCAATGAACTTGTGAATTCAGTATTTGATAACAAGGACTCTTTACTGGACACAAACTGGTCAGAAAAATAAAGGGCAGTCCTGCAGATATTAGGTTAAAACTAGCTTCTTATATGATGTACCCATAATATGCATCAAATGAAACTAAATATAAAAGGTCATTAAAAAAAAAATCCTGGAAAATGGAAAGATACCTTTCAAAACTATGACATCGGGAAAACATTTTTTAAAGACAAAAAAAAATCACTAAATAGTAGTACGTAATTCTTAGAAAGAATGAACACATACCAATAATCATAGAAATAGACTAATTTACATTCTATCTCAGACTAATTTAAGTCAGAACTAACTTTGGGGAGAAGATTCTGGGAAGATGGGGGAGTAGGTCAGAAAATTCCAAGCTTTCCAGATTTCTTCCACAAACAAGATAAAATAGCACCTCAGGGAAAAAGTAGAGGGGTAAAAATAAACAAGTCTTGGGGCAGAACAGTGGTACTCCTGGGACAACCAGGGAAGATCTGAACTTTGGTCCCTGTCAAATATAAACACCTCCAGGCTAGTTCCACTGAAACAGCAAGCTACAAGCCCCTGGGGCCAGCTGAGTTGGGAGGCAGCCTCAGCCCCAGTCACAGGAATTTTCACCTACTGGACAGTGTGGGGAATCTGGAGTCTGGGGGGAGGAAGTGGAGATTGAAGGAACCTCTGCTGATAAGGAATGCCATACTCAGCTGTGCTGCTGATACACAACCCTGTCTGAGAAGGAACCAGCATATGTTGGTGAGTGCAAAAGCCATGAATGAGGCAGGGATGCTGACGGCTGTGGGCACTTACAGGACAGTGAAGTTGTTGGTTTTGGTTCCAGGCCAGAGGGGAGAATTGAAGGAGGATCTAAGGCTAGATACACCATCCTCCATCCCTCAGGACTAGAGATGATTACAATAATAAGCTGCTACAAATTTTATTTTTTTATTATTATTTTGTTTTCAGTGTTCTACAATCACTTCCATATATCTTAGATTTTTCCCTCACCCTCCTCCTTCCCTCCCCACTCCCTCCCTGATAGGGCAGAAAGTTTTATACAGGTTCTACACATACATTCCTATTAAATACATTTTCACCTTATTCATGTTGCACAGAAAAATTAAAATGAGTGGGAGAAATCATAAAACAAACCAAAACATAATACAAAAGAAAATGATCTGTTTCATTCTGCAATCAAATTCCATAGTTCTTTCCCTGCACGTGGAAGGCATTTTGCCTTAAGAGACCACTGGGAATTATTTAAGTCCTTGCATTGCAATGAAGTACTAAGGCTACCAGAAAAATTCCTCACACACTATGGTTGTTACTTGTACAAAGTTCTCCTGGTTCTGCTCAGCATCAGTTCACATAAGTCTTTCCAGGCCTCTCTGAAGTCTTCCTGTTCATCATTTCTTATAGCACAATAGTATTCCATTGCACTCATATACCACAATTTATTCATCCATTCCCCAATTGATGGGCACCTCCTTGATTTCCAGTTTTTGGCCACCACAAAGAGAGTTGCTATTAATATTTCTGTACAAGTGGGACCCTTTCCCATTCTTGTGATCTCTTGGGGATACAGTCCTAGAAGTGTTATCGCTGGGTCAAAGGATATGTACATTTTTGTAGCCCTTTGGGCATAGTTCCAAATTGCTCTCCAGAATGGTTGGATCAGCTCACAGCTCCACCAACAATGAATTAGCATTCCAACTCTCCCACATCTTCTCCAACATTTATCATCTTCCTATTCTGTCATGTTAAGCAATCTGATAGGTGTGATATGTTATCTCAGCGTTCTTTTGATTTGCATCTCTCTAATCAATAATGATTTAGAGCACTTTTTCATATGACTATAGATAGCTTTAATTTCTTCCTCTGAAAACTATCTGTTCATATCCTTTAACCATTTATCAATTGGGGAATGATTTGTATTCTTGTACATATGACTCAGTTCTCCATATAATTTAGAAATGAGGACTTTATCACAGATACTAGTTGCAAAAATTCTTTCCCAGTTTCTGCTTCCCTCCTAATCTTGGTTGCATTGAGTTTGGTGGTGCAAAAACTTTTCAGTTTAAGTTGCTACAAATTTTAAAAAATGAGCAGGCATTTGATAAATGGTCTAAGGATAAGAAAAGGCAGTTTTCAGATGAAGAAATTAAAGCTATCTACAGACATATAAAAATGCTCTAAATCACTATTAACTAGAAAAATGCAAAAATTAAAACAATTCTTTAGATACCACCTCACATCTATCAGATTGGCTAATAAGATGAAAGAAAAGTGATGGTTGGTTGTTGTCCTTGATTCTGGAAGAGGACCAAAATGACATCACTGTGCTGGGATCAGGATACAATACATCTTACTGTGGGTGATCAGACCACATCACAAGAATCCAGAGCAGGATGTTCCACCACAGGCTGGGTACAATAGTCCATGTGAATATTTGGATGGATTCTCCAAATCGGCACATCTCACGATTCCACTGAGGTATTTCAATTTTGCTCTGCTCATAGGGCACAGTGCCTTCTCTGATGAGGGCACACCATGTGGAATGATCCTGTGCCTGTATCTCCCATGTCACACAATCAAATTCAAAGTTCTTAAGAGAGATCTTGAGAGTGTCCTTGTATCATTTCTTCTGACCACCATGTGTGAGCTCTCCATAAAACAGCTTTTTTTGGCAAGCATATATTTTGCATTTGAACAATGTGGCCAGCCCATTGGGGTTGCACTCTCTGCAACAGAGTCTGACTGCCTGGCAGTTTAATTTGAGAAAGGACCTCTGGTATCTTAGTATCTGGTATCTTATCCTGCCAGGTGATCGTCAGAATCTTCCCAAAACAATTCAAATGGGAGTGATCCAGTTTCTTTGCATGGTGCTGGTAGACTATCTAGGTCTTACAGGCATACAAGTAATGAGGTCAGCCCAGTGGCTCTGTAGACCTTCAGTTTGGTTAAGTAGGCATTTAGGGTTTCTCTCCCACACTCTTCCTTCACAGCGCCCCAAACATGGAGCGAGTTATGACAATGCATTCATCAAACTCATTATCAATGTGTACCTTTCTAGAAAGTATACTGCTAAGGTAGGGGAACTTTTCCACAGCATTCAAAATTTCTCCATTTGCTGTAATTGATGGTTCCACATACGGATGGTGTGGTGGTGAGTGATGGAGTACTTGTGTTTTCTTGATGTTGTTAGGCCAAGATTAGAACAAGCAGCAAAGAAACAATCCATACTTTGTTGCATCTTAGCTCTGGAGGCTGCACGATGGTCTGCAAACATAAAATCAAGTACCAACACTCCCTCCACTTTCATCTTGGCTTGCAGCCTTCTCAAGTTGAAGAATTTAGCATCAGTGTGGTAGATGACCTTGATGCTGTATGGATACTCACTGAAGGCATTTGGCAATGCGACTGAAAACATTATGCTAAAAAGCATGGCAACAAGCACACAGCCTTGTTTCACTGCACTGGTGACTAGGAAAGCCCAAGAGTATTGCCCATTATCCAGAACCCAGGCAAGCATGCCATTATGAAATTGACCTACAATTTGAACTTCTCTGGCCAACCTAATTTAGACTTTTCCTTAAGCCTTCATGACTGACTTTATCAAAGGCCTTAGTCAGATCTACAAATGTTGTATACAGACCTCTGTTCTGCTCCTGGAGAAGATGTGGAAAAATCAGAACGATAATGCGTTGTTAGTAGAGTTGTGAACTGATCCAACCATTCTGGAGAACAATTTGGAACTGTGCCCAAAGGGTTACAAAACTGTGCATTCCCTTTGATCCGGCAATGCCACTACTAAGTCTGCGTACCAAGGGAAAAGGACCTACATGTACAAAAATATTTATGGCAGTTCTTTTTGTGGTGGCAAGGAATTGGAATTTGAGGGGATGCCCATCAGCTGAGGAATGGCAGAGTAAGTTGTGGTATACAAATGTAAGGGAATACTATTGTACTGTAAGAAATGATGAGCAGATGGATTTCAGAAAAAAACCTGAAAAGACTTATAAGAACTGATGCTGAGTGGAGTGAACAGAACCAGAACATTGTACACAGTAACCACAATACTATGTGATGATCAACTGTGATAGACTTAGCTCTTCTCAGCAATACGATGATCTAAGACAATTCCAAAAGATTTGTGATGGAAAATGCTATCTATATCCAGAAGAGAACTGTAGTGTTTGAATGCAGATTGAAATACACTATTTTTCTCTTTTTTTGTTTTTTCTTTCTCATAATTTTTCCTTTTTTTTCTGATCCTTATTTTACAATATGACTAATGTGGAAAAATGCTTAATATGATTGTTCATGTGTAGCCTATATGATTGCTTGTCATCTTGGAGAAGGGGGAGGGAAGAAAAAAATTTGGAACTCAAAATCTTATAAAAGACAATATTGAAAACCATTTTCATACATTTTCACAATATAAAAAAAGTTAAATAGTATTAAGTAGAAAAACATTTAAAAATATAAAAAGGCCTCTTACCTCAAAGAGTAATGTCAAATGGTCACCTGCCCAAAAAGAATTCATAGAACTTTAAAAAAGGCTTTAAAAATCAAATAAGGGAAACTGAGGAAAAATAAAAAAAAGAATAGTCCATGAAAAATAAGATTATGAAAAGAAATTCAACCAACCAGAAAAAGATCTAGAATCTTCAGGAAGAAAAGAACTCCTTGAAAATTAGAATTGGGCAAAAGGAAGCCAGCAAAATAATGAGACCAACAAATAATATAACAAAATATAGCGAAAAAACAGCTGATCTGGAGAACAGATGAAGAAGAAAAAACATAAGAATTGAACTACCTGAAAGCTACAATTAAAAAAAGAACATTGACACGATACAAGAAATAATTAATTAAAATTGTCCTGAAAAGGTAGAATAAGAGGTGAAAGAAGAAATAGGAAAAAATCCACCACATGGAAGAGAGGAAAACTTACAGGAATATCAGTCAAATTCTGAAACCTCCAGCTCAAAGGAAAAAAAAAATCAAATATGGTGGAATCACAATTAGGATCACACAAGACATAGCAGTAGTGACATAAAAGACTACAGGTTTTGGAACACTACATATTGAAGAGCAAAAGAACTGGAGTTGTGGCCAAAAATACCATGCCCAGGAAACTTAAGCATAATCCTGAATGAAAAAAATGGATATTCAATGAATTATCACTTTCAGGATTTTGTTGCAAAAAAACCTGAGCTCAATAGACAATCTGATATATAAGATCCAAGAGAAATATAAGGTACACATCAAAGACTAATTACAAGGGATTCAATAAGGGCAGACTGTTTACTTTTTATATCAAGAAATGCAAAACGTATGTCAAATAGGTATTAGTAACTAGACAGTTTGAAAGAAAGATTGGGGTAGACCTGAGTATGATATGATTCTAAAAAGTAATCATTTAGGAACAGCTGAAAAGAGTTGGTTGGTTGTTGTCCTTCGCTTTCAGAGGACCAAAATGACATCACCATGATAAAGTCAAGTTTCAGTGTGTCTGACTGTGGCTTACCAGACCAACATGAGCTTGGAATGCTCTACCACAGGTTGAGCACAGACAGGCCGTGTGAATAATATTTGGGGTGGATATCCCAAATTTTTGCATACTACAATTACTTTGTGCTGCCTAAATTCTGATCTGCTCATAGAGCACAGCACCCTTTCTGATGTGGGCATGCCATGCTGAGTGTCTTCCATGTGCCAGTTGCCCATGCTGCACAGTCAAATCCAAAGTTTTTGAGACATCTTGAGAGTGCTCTTGTATTGCTTCTTCTGACCACCATGTGATCTCCTGTCCCATGTGAGCTCTCTATAAAAGTCTTTTTGGCAAGCATATATTTTGCATTCTAACAGCGTGGCCAGTCCATCGGAGTTGCACTCTCTGAAGCATAGTTTGAATACTTGGCAGTTCAGCTTGAGCAAGGACTTCAGTGTGTGGTACCTTATCCTGCCAGGTGATTCTCCGAACCTTCCTAAGACAGTTCAAAAGGAAGTGATTCAGTTTCCTGACATGGTGCTAGTAGACTGTCCATGTTTCACAGGCATACAACAATGAGGTCAGCACAACAGTTCTGTAGACCTTCAGTTTGGTAGCCAGCCTAATAGCTCTTCTCTCTCAAACTTTTCTTTGGAGCCTTCCAAATATTGAGCTAGCTGCGGCAAGAGTAATTGTCATCCAAATGAAGTTCAAGAGGAAGAAATGACACAGAGGAATCAGATGGGGGAGGAGGACTGGTCATTGGGGAACCCTAAGGAGGGAACTATATACACACATCTATACATATATATGTATGTATATGTATAAATATAACTAGAAAGGTATAAAATTCTAAATTCTAAAAGAAATAAAAGGCTAAGGTGGTGAGAGGGAGCAGGGGAGAGGATAAGGAAGAGATTTTTAGACTGAACCCTATTCACTTCAGATCTGGGTTAAAGAGAGAACAACATACACATTTAGAAAAGAATAAGTCTTCTAAATTTATAAAGAAATAAGAGGGTGGGGAATAGTATGGGGGTCTAGAAGGGTGTTCAGTTTAATGGGAATGGGAGGATAAGGGAGGGATTTTTGGAGGGGGTTGGTTAAATAATGGGAGGGCAAGGTAGTGGAGTCAGGAGGGATAGGAAATAAGAGGTACATACAAATATAAGACAATAAGAGGTACATACAAATATAAGACAATAAGAGGTACATACAAATATAAGACAGTAAGAGGTACATACAAACATAAGACAGTAAGAGGTACATACAGACATAAGACAGTAAGAGGTACATACAAATATAAGACAGTAAGAGGTACATACAAATATAAGACAGTAAGAGGTACATACAAATATAAGACAGTAAGAGGTACATACAAATATAAGACAGTAAGAGGTACATACAAATATAAGACAGTAAGAGGTACATACAAATCTAAGACAGTAAGAGGTACATACAAATCTAAGACAGTAAGAGGTACATACAAATCTAAGACAGTAAGAGGTACATACAAATCTAAGACAGTAAGAGGTACATACAAATCTAAGATAGTAAGAGGTACATACAAATCTAAGATAGTAAGAGGTACATACAAATCTAAGACAGTAAGAGGTACATACAAATATAAGATAATAAGAGGTACATACAAATATGATAATAAGAGGTACATACAAATATAAGATAATAAGAGGTACATACAAATCTAAGATAATAAGAGGTACATACGAATCTAAGATAATAAGAGGTACATACAAATATAAGATAATAAGAGGTACATACAAATCTAAGATAAGAGGTACATACAAATATAAGATAATAAGAGGTACATACAAATATGATAATAAGAGGTACATACAAATATAAGATAATAAGAGGTACATACAAATATAAGATAGTAAGAGGTACATACAAATATAAGATAGTAAGAGGTACATACAAATATAAGATAGTAAGAGGTACATACAAATCTAAGATAAAGATCATGAATCGAATTTATTAGGAAAAAAGCAGGGGTAATAATCATAATCTCAGACAAAGTTAAAGCTCAAACTGATTTAATCAAAAAAGCAAAATAGGGAAAAAACTACACTATATGTCAGCCACATTAATCAATATTGTTTTAGACTATTTAAAGTCATAACATGGCTGTAGTGTAGGAAATGATGAGTTTGTAGATTTAGAAAAACATGGAAACACTTGGATTTATCAAGGAAGACATTATTCACCCTCAAAGAACAAGATGAACAAGTACAGTATGGTCTTGCAGAGATGCATATGAATGTGTATGATTAAATATATCTAAGTATATGTATGCAAATATTAGTGTATGTATATGTTGGTGTGTATGAATATATGTACATGTACATGCATATGTATAAATATATCTGTGGAGAGGGGAGAGCAAGGGGGTAAAAGGAGCAAAGTAAAAAGTGTATAACAGAACAAAAAAATTTACAAGGCAGCAAAGAAAAAATGGACAGCTCTGAATATAATGTGTGATATTTATTTTATAGGCTCTTTTGAAGTGGAAATTTATTGCCATGTATTTTGAATCCTCTCTTACGTTCTGCTGTGCACATGGCAATGTTTTCCTTTCCTTTTCTTATTTTGCATGTAAGTTTTAGTATTAAAGCTTAAAATAAATAAAAAAGAACTAGCTTTGTGGATATTTTTATTTATAATTATAATCAAGTATAACATACAAAAATTAGAATGTATCATAAAAGCCAATGTTTGGGGAATGTTGTATTCAGAAATTCGTACAAGTATAAATATGAAACTAATCTACAATTCAGTCACCTACAAGCTTGTAAACAACAGTACTGTTTTCCAGAAAATCTATTTTCTAAATATTAACTGCAGAAGCACTGATTCTTACAATCCTAGTTGCAGGCCCACATTCTGGTACCTCAAGGTAGGAAACAGCAGTCATAATAACTAGTGAAGCCCAGGCACCCATAATGAAGGAAAAGGATCTTGGGCAGATTACGAGGAGGTACTGGTGCTAACCACTTATGTGTAAAATGAATCATTAGTTTGGGCAAGCAGAGGTGATCATGTAAACGTGGAGTGTCAGAGAACCTTGTTTAGAGCAGCACAGAATCCATCAAAGACCAGCAATAACTTGTTAAGCATATCAGGGTTTGCAGGCATTTTACAGCCATATCTGATTTGATCCTCATAGTTTGGGGAAGCATCCCCATTTTATTATTATCCCCATTTTATAGCTAGGGAAAGTGAGGTTCAGAGTGGTTCTGTGACCTGCCCTGACACATGCCCTCCCAAACTCCTCTGGCAGGGACCCCAGAGAGGAAATGAATGCAACAGGGGATACAGGGAGGGAGGGGCTGCTGCCACCCTGAAACCTGAGGCAGCAGGAAGAAAGGAGACTGCCTTAGCTTTTGGGTCCTGAGTTTGATCTGAGAGGGGCTAATGGGGCACAGAAAGTCTGAAGCTTGGGGGCAATAGGGATCTGCAGGTACATGCCTGGCAGGGACACTGAAGCCAAGGGCACAGTTTAGCCAGATGTCCAGACTGGGGGAAAGGGGTGGCACCTTCCCACAGAGAGAAGCTTTTACTGGCCTGTCTTACAGTGATTTCACTTCACAAAAGCAAGCCCAGGCCAGGAAATGCCCAGGTTCAGAGGCAGATATGCCAGGCTAATCCAAGACTGGCACCCTGCCCAATTTAAAATGTGAAGCCTGGCAGTGAGTGTCCTTGAAGACACCTCTGCTGGCAGCTAGGGGAGTGTCACAGTGTAGGGGGCACTGTGTCTGGCACATCTGAGTTCAAATCCAACCTTAAACACCGATTATCATTTCACTGCTGTCTGCCTCAGTTTCTTTAACTCCCTTGTATGTATTTTGTACATATTCTGTACTGATTTCTATCAAACAACCAACAAGGCTTTATTAAGTGCCTATTATGTGCCAAGTGCTGGGGATAAAGGGATTAAAGGGAACATTGGAAGAAAGCCCAAACAAATGCCAGGTTACAAGAGATGGAGCCCTGGGAGTTAAAAGGTTGAAGCATGAGGTGAGGCTTGAGCAGTTTTGGGGAGCATTCTAGGCCAGGGGGACAGGACAGCCGGGGTTAGTCAGTCTGAGGATAGGGAGACCAAACTTCTCCGGTGGTTATTAAGAATTCTAGGTTTGGGGGGAGAAGCCAAGATGGCGGAGTAGAAAGACTAAAATATGCAAGCTCTGAACCCACAGCCCATAAATTACCTATGGAAAGAACTCCCAATGGGTTCTGGAGACGTGGAAGCCATGCAGCAACGCAGTGGAGGAGATTTCCGTTCCAGAGAGCCCTGAAAAAACCGATCCCAAAGGTCTGTCGGGAATGGGATGCGGAGCGGAGCCCCTGCCCTGGCCACGTGGCCCGAGAGGAGCAGATCCGAGCAGGCTTCGGGATGGAATCTCCGGCGACCACGAGGGTCCCTCCACCTACAGGCACTAGAGGTCAGTGAGACAGCCTTCTGGACTGGCCGGGAGGGGAGTGGGGTGTCTCCATGGCTTCGGCCCCCTTGGGAGGAAGTGGTGGTGGTGAGGGGGAGGTGGTGGACAGGGGCCACTGTGGAACACTGTGGCCAAATTCCAGAATTCCCAGGTCAAAGAGAAAATATTGCAAGCAGCTAGAAAGAAACAGTTCTAGTATTGTGGAAATACAATCAGGATAACCCAAGATCTAGCAGCTTCTACATTAAGGGATCGAAGGGCGTGGAATAGGATATTCCAGAAATCAAAGGAACTAGGACTAAAACCACGAATCACCTACCCAGCAAAACTGAGTATAATACTTCAGGAGAAAATATGGTCTTTCAGTGAAACAGGACTTTCAAGCATTCTTGATGAAAAGACCAGAGCTGAAAAGAAAATTCGACTTTCAAACACAAGAATGAGAAGAAGCATGAAAAAGTGAACAGCAAAGAGAAGTCATAAGGGACTGACCAAAAGTGAACTGTTTACATTCCTACATGGAAAGACAATATTTGCAACTCTTAAAACTTTTCAGTATCTGGGTAGTTGGTGGGACCACACACACGTACAGGCATGCAAGCACACACACATACACACATGCACGCATATATAGAGACAGAGAGCACAGAGTGAATTGAATAGGATGGGACCATATCTTAAAAGAAATTAAGGTAAATGGTGAGAGAAATGTAGTGGGAGGAAAGAGGGTGAAACGGAATGGGGTAAATTATATCTCATTCAAGAGGCAAGCAGGAGGCTTTTTAGTGGAGGGAAAAAGAGGAGAGCTGAGAAAAAAACAAGAAGTTTACCCTCATCACATTCGACTAAAGGAAGGAATAAAATGCACCCTCATTTTGGTATGAAAACCTATCTTACAATACAGGAAAGTGGGGGAGGAGATAAGCAGGTGGGGGGGGATGATGGGAGGGCAATGGGAGGAGGGAGCAATTTGAAGTCAACACTCTTGGGGAGGGACAGCATCAAAAGACAGAATAGAAACAATGGGGGGCAGGATAGGATGGAGGGAAATATAGTCAGTCTTACACAACAGACTATTATGGAAGTCATTTGCAAAACTACACAGATATGGCCTATATTGAATTTCCTGCGTTCCCAAAGGGGAGGGTGGGAAGGGAGGGATGGGGAGAAGTTGGAACTCAAAAGTTTTAGGAACAACTGTTGAGTATTGTTCTTTCTACTAGGAAATAAGAAATACAGGTAATGGGGAATAGAAAGTTATCTGGCCCTACAGGACAAAAGAGAAGATGGGGGCAAGGGAAGGGTGGGATGACAGAAGAGAGGGCAGATTGGTGATAGGGGAAATTAGAATGCTTGGTGTATTGGGGTGGGGGGAGGGGACAAATGGGGAGAAAATTTGGAACCCAAAATGTTGTGAAAATGAATGTAAAAAAATAAAAAAGTTAAATAAAAAAATTTATATATCCAGAAAAAAAAAAGAATTCTAGGTTTGGCCCTGGGGGCCTGGTCTGGAAGGCCAGCTTAGCTCCTGAGCCCTAGGCATTGAGACCCCACCGAGAATCCCCCCCCCCCATCCCGACCATTGGGGCCACAGGGGGTAAACATTTGGACCAGGAGAACTTTCTTTCTCATAAGGCCAACCAGCAGGCACGTGCCAAATTCCCCACCCCCATCCCAGGCCAGAGTATGGCGCAAAGCTGCAGGAGGGGGAAAGGGAAGGGGAGAGGAGGGGGGGGAAGACATCCCCCTTATCCCGCCCCCAATATCTTTTCACCACCATTTTACAGCTTCAGCTGAGCACCTGGCCTCACACTTCCCTCCCCCTCCTCATTTCGCTTGGCCCCTTCCTCCCACCTCTCTGATCAGCCCTCAGACCCCGGGGTCCCCCAGGGCCCTCTGCTCTTCCCCCTCCGTGATCTCATCAGCCCTATAGACCCTGTGATGACCATTCTGCTGCGTCCCCTCCCCTGACTCTGCCCCGCCCCCACGTTCCTTGGCTGTCCCCCTGCTAGTGGGTGGGTGGGGCTGCCTCCGCCCTGTCTGTGCCCCAGCACATAGTAGGTGCTAAATGAACCTGGGGCCAGAAGGCACAGAAGAGGAGAGGGCCCTGTGCTGTCCGGAAGGAGGGGAGGGGGCTTCAGGAAGGCCCCACGGCGCAGGGGGAAACCCGAGATTCCGGTTCACCCTTTCCACGCCGCTTGCTTCCTTTTGTTGTCAGTGGGAGAGGGGCCACAGAGTGAAAACAAGGATGCGTTTTTCCCCGGTCCCGCCTGGGCTCAGGGCCCCCAGACCGCGCTACGTCCTACCTCCGGTCACTTCCATACCTCCAGACGCCGAGGGAGCCCGAGGCCCCCGGGCCACGCCCGCGCGGCGGGGGGGGGGGGGGCGGGGAGGGGCAGAGGCTGAGGTGAGGGTGGGGGCGGGGGAGGGGCGGCGGCCGTTGACGGGGAGCAGGAGTGGGGGCGGGGCAGGCGGCCGTTGGGGCTCCCGGGATGTCCCGAGGTTCTAAGAGGGCAGCAGTCGGGCAGGCTGGATGGGGCGGCTCCGAAGCGGGGGTCCGGACGCTGAGATGGGGGCAGGGCCAGTCACTGCGGCGTGTGATACTGGGGGGGCTTGGAGGGGTCGGGCGTGGGGCGCATCGGTAACTGGGAGGTTACGTGGGGCGACGGCCAGTTACTACAGGTTTTGGATGCTGGAAGTTCCCGGTGGGGGAAAGGATTCACCGCTTCGGGCGAAGGGTGTCGGATGCTGGGGGGGCCTCGCGGGGCACCCCGGCCCCCTCGTTCCCTTCCCCTCCCCGCGCACTCACCCGGCGCCCGCGCCCGCCGAAACGACCCAACCGCTGCAGCCGCAGCTACCACCTCCCGCCGCCTCCGCCTTCGTCTGGGATTCTGACCGCTGGAAAACGTGGGCAGTAGACCACGCCCCCTAGGCCTGGAGCGAACTTCCATTGGCAGTCAGGAGGGCGCTGCGACTCCACGATTGGCCGAGGTAAGCGCCAATCATCTAGTGGCGGGAACAGTTTAGGCAACGCGTGCGCAGACGTAGGGGGCGTGGCTCCCGCCGAGCCCGCTGCGAGAGCGCAGGCGCAGAGGCTGCGATTGCCGGCGGGCCCTCGGGCCTTCTCACACCTGAGCTTGGTGAAAACGGGCGGCTTCACAGGCCCCGCCCAGAGCCTGCCTAGGGCCGCAGCCCACCCCGGGCCCCTCCCCGCCGAGATAGCCTGCCCGGGGCCTGTAATCACCTGCCAAGTGGGAGCCGGCTCTTCAAGAGCGCCGCCTGCAGGGCGAGAAGAGCAACGACGCCAGGAATGAGGAGAGCGTTGTGGATGCACAGGGTGCTCTTCAACAGAGAGTTTAGAAAAGTAATGTAAAAAATGTATAGAAGACGAATTCGAGGGTATCAGATTACTGTTGGGAAAGCTGAAGCTCAGAATGGGCAGAGCGAGTGTGGGGCACAAAGACAAGAAGGGCTGGGTTTTTGTTTTTTAAAACCAAAAGGAGAGGAAAAGTATCAAAGAAGAGTCGGGACTTTTGCCGGAGGTGAATCGGATGATACTGAACAGCAGAGAGAAAGGACAGGGCTGCTTGCTTTTCATTTCCTTTGTTTTCTCCGAAAAATGATCTCTGTACTAGGAATGCTAGAACAAATTGAGGCACAAGGAGTTGGTACCAAGATAAGTAAGAAGGCAGTAAGGGAACAGCTTGCTTGCTATGATGAATTCAAGTGACTTGGTCCGGAAGAACCACATCCTTCAATCATGACAAGTGGCCGCTGTGATGAAAGATCATGATCAATAATGTATTGATTTTCAGAAAAGGGAAGATAACAACCTGCAACTATAGATCCTTAAGCTGAACCTCTCTCCTTAGGAAAACTTCAGAACAAATGACTAAAAAGGGGATTGTTGAACATCTAGGAAGGAAATGGCAATTTGGAGGAGCAGATCATGGCAGGCCAACCTCATTTCCTTTTTTGGAAGATTACCGACCTAGGAGATGAAGGGAGAGAGTTGACCTAGAAACAAAGCTTCTCAGATAGTATCCCACACTCTTCTTGTGAAGAAGATTAAGGACTATGAAAGACCATAATCCAATCAGACTCATCAGACCAAGTTGAGTGGCCTGACTCCATCGCTTGCATCCTACTGCATCTCCCTATTTCAAAGGCCACCATCCTGGTTCAGGACCTCACTTCCTCACTCCAGAGCTATTACAATGGCCTCAATTAGATTTCCTGCCTTTAGGCTCTTCCTCTTCCATCTTCTACAAGGCTGTTAAACTGGCAGGAATTCCTAAAGCCCAGGTTTGACCAAGGTGCTGGCAGAGGTTAGTGGGGCAAGGAGACTGAATGCACCAGAGGAAGGAGCCAGGGTCTCACCATCAGTCCAACTGAGTCAAAAGAGTCTCTCTACCCCAAGTGTACACTGACCATCCACGACACACTCTCCATGCCATACAGGTAGCCACCCAAAGCCAAATCAGGTGCCAAATTTGGCTCAAAGTCTCAAGAGTCCTAGGTGACAGATAGAGGTATTGGACAAGAGGAGTAAGAGCTGAGTCTGAAGGTTGAGGACCTGGGCTCAAATATTGGCTTTTTGACCTGGCTGACCTTGGGTAAGCTACTCATCTTTCTGGGCCTCAACATCCTCTCTGTAAAACGAAGGGATTGTACTGGACAGTTAGGGCGCCCTCTAACTCAATTTGTGATCCCAATCTCTTTTGCCTTTAGGGTGAAATAAAACTTTTCTGCCAGTGGAAGCCCCTTATCTAACTCCAGGCTCCCTTTCCAGACTCATTGCCCAGTATTCTCTAAAATTTCCTACTGAGCTGTCCTGTTTGCCATTTCTCATTTAAAACATTCTATCTCTAGTCACCTTGCCTTTGCAAAAACTGTTTTCTGTGCCACAAATGTCTTTCCTCCTTCACCGGTATCTCTTGAAACCCTAGCTTCCATGTGGCCATTCTTGTTCCCTTCCCTCCTCCAACGGCTTCATATTTGTTTTGTATATTTTTAAATTAAATTATCTGGTTCTCTGTAATTTCTCTCCTGTAGAACTTAAGTTCCTTGAGAGCAGGGATGGTTTTGTTTTTATATTTCTATACCCAACACCCAGTCAGGAAGCCAGATCATTGTTCTGAAGGAGACATTTCTGTATTCTTGATGGGAATTTTCCTAGAGCACAGTGAGGGTTGAGAAATGCTGACTTTTTCAAAACTGCTCTTTGGTAAACTGACCTTTCCCAAAATGTTGAGACACATGAAAAGTTTGCAACTGAAGAAACACATTCACTATTCTCGAAGCAGCTAGTGGTGCAGGAGTTAGCGTACTGGGTCGGGAGTCAGAAAGACGAATTCAAATCTGCCCTCCAACTCTTACTAGCTATGTGACCCTGGGCACGTCATTTAACCTCTGCCTGCCTCAGCTTCTTCACTTGTTAAATGGGGATAAAAATAGCACCTATACTACTCAGGATTGCTGTGAGAATAAAATGAGAAAATAATTTGTAAAAAGCACTTAGCACACCTAGTCTGGTACATAGTAAATGCTATACAAATTCTTAACTCTCTTTCCTGTTTAATTGTTCTTTTGATTATTAAATATTTTTATTTTAAAAAGTCTGGAAGATAATCAGAAAGACAAAACCTCAAGATTCTCTCTTACAGTCCACTAGAATGTCAGAAAATATTTTAAAAAGATTCGAGTCCACAGCTGGCAGGGCCATGAAGAAAACAACCCCCTCCAATCCTTTGCCAATGGGACTGCACACTGGGCTACGAATTTTTGAAAGCAATTTGGCAGTAAGAGTCACAGCATCAGTTGTGGCTTTTGACTCAAAGATTTCGTTCTTAGGACTCCATCCCCAAAACAACAAACAGGGTATTGGTACAAAGATCCTCATAGTCAATCAAGTAAAGATAACCTCTGTGTCCAACAATGGGAATGTGACGTGGTAAGTAATAGCATAACATAGTAAAGGAATATCAATCAGTCAATAAATATTAAGTGCCTACTATGTGCCAAGCACTTGAAAGTGCTGAATGAACATCATGATGGCATAAAAAATCACAGCCATGAAACGTACAAGGAAGTATAGGAAGTCTCCTTTGAGGTGCTGATTGAACCCACAACCAGAGCTGTATTCATGTTACCTATTGCTAAATAAATTGACACCAAGGAGAAAGGAGGCGGGCAAACAAGACCAAAGACAGCAGAAGGCTCAGTGGGAAGAGCTGGGGCGGAGTCCCAGGACCTGGCTACAAATCCTACTTCTGATAATTATTACCTGTGTAATCTTGGGTTTCCTCTTGGAACCTTGGTTTTCTCATCTGTAAAATGAAAGGGTTGGGCAATCCTCTGAGGTCCCTCCCAGCTCTAGATAGAGGATTCGTCGAGAGACAACACACTGCCATCTTTGTTAGAGGCAACATGATC
The DNA here is from genome assembly GCA_023548195.1 of Bettongia penicillata ogilbyi. Taxonomy (NCBI): domain Eukaryota; kingdom Metazoa; phylum Chordata; class Mammalia; order Diprotodontia; family Potoroidae; genus Bettongia; species Bettongia penicillata. The sequence continues at coordinate 13,237,334 of JAJHZJ010000134.1, read as the reverse complement.
CAATAGAAAGTATGGCTCCTGAGGAGCCAGGTTGGAATTCTGCCACAATGAGCTGGAAGACCCTGGTCAAATCAGCTGATTTCCCTAACCCTCAGTTTCCTCACCTGTAAAATGAGATGGTAGAGCTGATGACCTCTGATGTCCTTTCCAGCCTGAAATCTCAGAATCTAATTCTTGTTTATTTTGGCAATTCTCTTTGTTAGAAGCTGCGGGAATTGGGTAGAATTCTGGCCCTAGTTTTGTATGTATATTCAATTTATGATTTTGTTGACAGTTTGAAATAGCCAAGAATACTTTGGCAGAGTTGTTAGAGATAGTTAAAAAACCTCTGATCTTAGAAGTGTTAAAAGCTCCTAGTGTGGGAACTCCCTCCACCAGTGCAGATTGTAACTAACTCCTCTCTGACTTGTAGGTAAGTCTCAGAGACCAGTCGATGGCTGGAGGCACAGAGCTCTTAAAGGCCACAAAGCTACAGAATCTCAGAGGTGGGATTGGAACCTAGGTCTTCTTGACTTCAAGCCTAGCCAGCACATCATGCTGCCTCTATGAAGGACAGGAGAAGGAATATATTTATAAAAAATGGATAAAATGCAATCTAACTTCAATTATTAGCAAAGAAAAATTGTTACTTTTGTCAATGCATGGGTCACAACTGGAGGGGACTTGAGAAGTCATCAGGTCCCACTACTTCATTTTTAAGAGAAAGAAACTGAGGCAGAGACTAAGTGACTTGCCCAAGGTCACAAAGCTAGCAAATGTCTGAAGGTAGGCACTGAACTGTCTTCCTGGCTGTAAGCCTGGTGCTCTAACCATTGAACCACCTTGCTCCTTTAAAGCACTATGTCTTTTTTCATCACCAGCTTTCATTCTCTAACATTCTAAAGCAATGGAAGTGAAGGTTGTTTGGACAGTTTGGTGAACTAAATATTGTAAATCAACAGCCCATGGTTTTTTGTCTTGACCTCTTCCAAGTGTAGTTTCAGACTTGGAAATCTGTGTAAATTCCTATTAAGCAAACCATCCTGTCTTTAGTCTTAACAACTGGTGAACAAAGTAAAGATAATATAAATACCGTATTGTTTTATTTTTTAACATTGCAATTCCCTTTTTAAAATTTTTTGAAACATTACATCATTTAAAAGAAGTTAATTTCAATTCCCAATATAAGGATTAAATAAAACAAATAAAAAGCTGTCATCTTCAGTGAAGCTATTGCCCATTTACTCTGAAATCAAATATTCTTATGATCGAACTGATGCAAAAAAAAAAAAAAATCCTTCCAAAAGCCTTCCTTTGTTGTCTGTGAAGAGTCTCGTAAGGTCACTTTTGCTTGGATGATGACCACAATCTTCTCTTGTTTCCAGTGAAGGAGTTTTGTGTGGTAATGGCTTATGGCTCCACAGTGCTTTGTGTATGAAAAAGCTTACAATTAGGCTAATACTACTTAAGTCACTCTCCTCAGAGATTAAGTTATCGTCCTTCCTTCCCCCCACCCCCCCCAATTTTCAGCAAGATGCAATAAAAAGAGAAGTCAAGTCTTAATCTTCCCTCGGAGTGCCATTTTAAATGGCAGTCAAGGGCTGCTGTGCCTCCCAAGGCCATGCCCAATGTGCTTATGAAAAAGAGAACACCCATGGCTGTCTGGCAGTCAGGCAGTTACAGGTGGAAGGAGCAGCAGCGGGTGCCGCAGCTGGACCAGAATCTGGCCTCATGGAACTAGAGAGTGTTTGTGGGGGCATGTGTGCATGTGCATGGGCAGGGGTGTGTTTTCTCCTCTGGAAGGTATGGGACGAAGCAGCATCTCAGAGTACAGCGTCTGCAATGGGGACCTTCCCATGTTGTGTCTGGCCCATGCTCACTGCTGGGACAAGAGCGCACTACGATTGGCTTTCATCTTCTCCAGGCGTTTCACTAAGTGACCGTTGCTCACCTCCAGCTCCTCAGTTTTATCGAGTGCCGAGCGAAGCTGAAAAAGAGAGAACGAAGGATGCTAGGGTGTGAAGGGCACTGCTCCGTGCTGGTATAGGTCCAGCCAAGAGCCCCATAACTGCACATCAGGACTCCTGAACCCGGGAAGGGGGTTCACTCAGAAACACGATCCCTTTATGTTTAGTGGTGGCAAAGCTCATTCATTCACACATATATGCAATAAGATTTAAAACCAGGAAGGACTTGAGAGGCCATCTGGTCCAGCTAATAATGCAAAGGAAAGAGGGCAGGTTTGCAGTCAGACACCTGGGTGGACTGAGTCATAACATGGTAGTAAGGGACCTTAGAATGATAGAGGCCAACTGAAGTACAGACAGGTTAGGTGATGGCTGGGAGAGTCTCCTAACCTCTCTCTGCCTTCATCTGTGAAATGAAAGTTGGCCTTGGGATGGCATTAAAGGCAGAGTGCCAAGCTTACAAGAACCCTGGGTCCACATCCCCCTGTGACATTTTAGACTTGTGCGGCCCTATGATCTAGGGTCCTCCAGCGGTTGATGTTGGCTCTCTAAGACTTCCTCGTCTGGGCCCAGGCCTTGCTGCCTCATCTTGGACTGTCGCCCTCACTTCTTCTCCATTGGCTCCACTCAGGCCATGCCCCACCCCACCCCTTTCCCCTTCTACCTCCTCTATCTTCCTCCATTAAAATGGAAGTTCCTTGAGGCCAGAGACTTGCTTACTTGCTTATATCCTGTAGTTTTTAGCACAGTATCTAGCACAGAGTAAGTACTTAATAAATCTATCCATCCATCCATCTACTCTGTCTGCCTATCTAGTTCATCCATCCATCCATCCATCCATCCATCCATCCATCCATCCATCCACTCTATCTGCCTATCTAGTTCATCCATCCATCCATCCATCCTATCTTATCTGTCTCTCTCATCTACCTTAATACTTACCTAAGACACAACTAAATTGCAGTCAGCATTGATAGAGAATGTCCTCATAGATTAACAGATCTTTTGCACATGTAGACATATGTGTCCATCTGATCATTAAAAGCAAAGAGCTGCCCAACTGAAAGTCAATTGGTCTTTTTGGAAATCTGCATATCACCTAATGAGCTCAGTGAAATAATGTTCTTAGCAGCTGAAGGAGATGTCTCTCCCTCAATTCTAGTTAAACCCTATTTTTTCCTAGTTGGTGGTTTCCCCAGGTGTCCAAGTTAGAGGAAATCACAGGTCTCTTAAACACTATCTTCTCTGAATACCTTTGGTATGGATCCTCCTCACCTCATGCCTGGCTTATGGCAGTAGCTTCTGGGAAACCTGCCTCATGCCCCCCCTCCCCAACTCTGGTCCATCCTCCATTCAGCCACTGACATGAAGATCTCATCATGTGAACCCCAGCCCCGCCTCCACTCAATAAACTTCAGTGGTTCCCCATCACCTCCAGGATCAAATATGAAACCCTCACTTGGCTTTTAAAGCTCTGCATGATCTCCTCCCACTTAGCTACCAAACTGCATCTCTCACAATGTTCCCCTCCACACAACCGGTTCCTCAGGCAGGTTGGACTGTTACTGGTCCCCAGATAGAAACGCGCCATCCCCCTCACCTGCACATCACCTCCAGTAAAGAAACCACTCCTAAAGCCCCAACTTCCCCACAGGTCATATGCTTGAGGGCAGGCAAGACCTGGTTCACCATGGTCTCTGTAGCCCCAGAATCTGACCCAGAGTAGGGCTTTGAGTAGGAATTGCTGGTGCCTTGATCTTGGGCACAAAATCTTTCACTCTGCCTGGAAGTCATGATATGCATGTTATCTGGAAGTCCTCAAAGCACATTTTGAGCAAGAATCAGAAGCTACCTACAGCATCCACCCTTTTTTATTTAATGTTTCTGTACAATAAAATGGGAAGTCCCAGGTTCAAGTCTTGTTCCTGACCCATGCTGGCCATGTGACCCTGGGCAGGTCACATCACTTAGTGTCCCAGGCAACTAAGAGAAACTGCGGGATAATCACTGGTCTACAATGGCAGATGAGGAGCCCCCCTCCTCTGAGGAAATCTCAGGTCTGGCACCTCTTATCACCCCCAACTGTGGATGTAACCCAACTTCTCCTGGGTCAGTGAGTTCAGTCAACAAGCACTAAGTGCTTAATGTGCTGAATGAGGGCTGTGCTTTCCTTTGTAAAGTCAAGAATGGCATTTAATATGTTGTGATGATTATGCACCAAGAAAAGCCTTCTTGGAAAGGCCAAACTGGGAGCTTGGGGCACCTCGAGGCTCTCACCTCTCTTTGGAGTTTGCGTTTCTCGGCTTTCAGCTCATCCTCAACTCGCTCTGCATTCTCAGCAGCTGACTTGTAGCGCGACACTTGACCCTCTAACCGTATTACCTGAAGGGGAAAAACCAACCCAAGGTATCATCAAGGCACAGAGGGGAGGGAGCTCTTTGTATTTATTCTGTGTATATGTCTATCTATAGACTTTAGACCATAGACCTTCTGTCCTGGGGCCTCGGCATTCTTGCGGCTGTCCCCCCAGGCAGGCCTTCACTCCCTATTCTCTGGCCCCTTCCCAACATCCTTGCCAACTGCCTGATGACCCTATGTATACCCTTTTCAAATCCTGCCCATCCCCTCCAATTGTAGAACCATGCTCAAATAGTCTCTGCCACTGTCCCTGGACAGGGTGTGCCAATCTTTTTTCCGATGACCCCACTCACCATCTTGGTCACTTTCTGCACCAAAGTGCCCTCCCTCATATCTGCTGACTTCCCCATGAGATGTAGACTCCATGAGAGCAGGGACATTGTCTATCTGAATTCCCAGAAGTTGACACATGGTGTTTAATAAATGCTTTTTCTTTCATTTATGGATTCCTTCTTTGTATGTGCTGTGCCTCCCAATGCCTGGCACAAAGCTGGCACTTGATAAATGTTCATGGACTGATGCATCAGTCACTTGTACGAGTCCTTCCTGATTCTCCTCTTCAATCATTACAAGTTAACTGAGGCTCCTGATGTTTTAATGACAAACATATTGAGCTTTGGAAAATAGTCAAAGCAAAGGCAGTGAGTGGCACCAGACTGGGGTGGGGGGGGCATGTGTGTGGCCTCTTCTATTGATTGTGTGTGGTGAACATTTCTTAGGCCTGTTCTGGTGATATGGCACATCTCATGCATAGTTCTACACAGGACCCTGCCTGACAATTACAGGAATCCAAGATCTAAGTTCCCCAATGCCAACGCCATGGGGAGCCTCACTGCTCTGAAGGTACTTGAGAAGCTTGTATATCTGAACACATTCTAAATGGCAAAGGTAGGGGGAAGGTATTTGTCACCTCTGTACTTCAGAAAGGAGGAGGAAAAATCTTCTGAGAGGGTGTTTGGGGGTGAGGAGCTGATGTGAGTGTGTCATGAGTATGGAATCAATCATTATCCTAACCTAGCTGGGGCATACTGTGAGAATTCTACATATGCTGGTCAAATGAAAGCCAGGGTTTGGAGGGCACAGAAGCAGAGGAGATGGCAAGGCCTCATGGTCCATCATGTCCCAGGAAGAAAAGTCAGTGACTTTTTCATCCTCGCTACGTGAAGAGTACAGCAGGCAGGCTATCCTGGTTCTGGTGAGCCTGAGGCTAGTGACAGAGCAAAGCCTTCACCAAAGATGATGATAACGATGATGATGATGATAATGTGTGTGTGTATGCGTGTGTGCATGTGTGCGTGCGCACTGGAGAATGATGTCCCTGAGACTCAAGAAAGAAAGGGCTGGGGAGGCAGATTCCAGCCAAATCTGTCTATGGTTGGATGTTTTCGGATTTGAAACTTGTGCTCTATAAACATTTCCCATTTCCTATTAGTTTTGTTAGTAAAAGTCTTTGGAAACGGGTCTGGCTAAAACTTGGTAGGGAAAGATAGTTCTGCCTTCCCTCACATAACTGGCCAGGGTAGAGGGGGGCCCAGCACCCTCACCCCAGTAGCCAAGTGTTCTGGTGACACTGAGGCCTCCCCCCACAGAGGCTGGAGAGGACTGAGGAAGGGGTGAAAAGTAAAGGTGGAAGACCTGAGCAGACAAGGGCTGGTGCCTGCTGGGGATGAGGCCACAGCCTTCTCCTCCGTTGGCTCAATGGATCAGGGATTCATTCCCTGGTCTCCAGAGAACTCAGCTTCCAGACTTCCACCTCCATACTCCATCTCTTGGAGATGGATTTACTGCTAAAATATATTATTAAAAAAAGGAAAACCGGTCCCATTTTCCTTTTTCATCTCTTTCAGGGTGATTTCGGATCGGTCTGACCATTGACAGAAGCACACACGTACATTCTGTTCTAATGCAGTTATCTCCTGCTCAGACTTTGCAAGTTTAAATTTGAGGTCACTGATCTGTCTGTTGGCATCCCCTACGGAGAAAAAGAAAGAAACTCTGTTAACCTCATGGAACTTAAAAATGGTCAGCCCCTCCCTCCTTCCCTGGGGCCACACTTTTGTTTCTTGGTCAGTCTGACAATTCAGTGAACCTTGACCTCTGACTCTATAACCTAACAGGACTTGAGCACCAGAGGATGCCCACTCTGGGACTGGACAGGAGCTCAGATGACATCCAGGTTATTTTATACATGGGGACAATGAGGCCAGGGAAGTGATGTGACTTGCCTAGGGTCACAAGGATCATATCAGATCAAATCACAGGATTTGAACCCAGGTCCTCCTGAGTCTAAATCAAGCCCTCTCTCCACTATGCTCTTTTATTGTTTTGAGTCATTTCAATTGTCCGACTCATTATGACACGATTTGGGGTTTTTTTGGGCAAAGATACTAGAGTGGTTTGCCACTTCCTTCTCCAGCTCATTTTACAGATGAGGAAACTGAGGCAAGCAGGGTTAAAAGTGACTTGCCCAGGGTCACACATTTAGTAAGTGTCTGAGGCTGAATTTGAACTTAGGAAGAGGAAGCCCAGTACTCTATCCACTCTGTCACCTCCCTCCTGCCCTATGCTACAGCTGCTTCCAAAAGAGCGTGTGTGCGTATCTTGGCCACCAGCCCTTCTGCTCATACTTGTGCTTGTGAACACAGGGGTTTTCTTTCTAAAAGCCATCCCCAGGAAGGGGAAAAACACCACTAACATCCTCAACTGGCGTATCAAAGACTGTTGCTAAGAATTCAGATTTCAACCCCAAGATAGAATTTGAATTTTTAAAAATCTCACAAAACACAGTTGTTTCCCCTCATTCTTAGCCTTCCTCATGTTCCATTATCTGTAGACTGTTTTCTCAATATAAAAACTGGGACACAGAGTACGAAGAAATCAAAAGAGTTGGGTCTCTCCAAATTGGGATGCTTCCCTTGTCTTTACTGAACAAATTATAGAAACCACACATAACTCTGGCCACACCCTCACACTGCCTAAGTAGAGATTTCCTGGATGGGAGAGTGTTTGTGAGCAAGCATGGAATTCCTTCTGCTTGCCACGTCATCTCTTGTGGTTCTCCATCTCTTGTGAATTACTTACATATTTGTTGTCACATTTTTTGGGTCGGTGAATTTGGTTACTCTTTGCAATAATAGTACCCTCAGGATGTGCCTCTGGTTTGGAAAAGTTATTATAAAATAAGACCTTCCTACCCATCCAGCTTTGGCTGGCCTAGAAGACACTAGCTGTTACACTCTTCTTGGGGGTTCTTTCTCAACGGCCAGGCCTTTTTCTGAGGGGCCCAGGGCTCTCTTTTGAAATCTCCTAGAGCCCAAAGGCAACTTAAACCCACATACAATGTTTATTCAAAGAAGAGCAACTATTTACTTTGTAGATCAAGTACGTGGATATCTGTCCCATTTTCCAAGATGTCTTCTGATCTCAGATTTTCTAGCTGACCATTCTTTTGTCTCTCTTCCAGTTGCCCTTTTAGCTTTTTAATCTGAAAAATCCAAATTCATCCATTAATTTCTTCACATCAAGGCTGCATCAATGCACTTGGAATTCAATAGAAAAAGATAAGTCAATTGAACGTATCCAATCCAAAGCCAAATTGGCCAATCTTGCTCTGATATGTCTTCATAGTTCTGCTACCTGAATTCGTGGAACTCTGTTCAATCTTTTTAATCTGATACAAGCTTGGAAAAAATATAAATAAATGTGGCCCCACAATTTCTCTTTTATAAACAAACACCATCTAATACTCTTCTCAAGATGCAGCACAACAAATTAAATTTGCTCTCTATCTCCAGGCACAGCGTATGACTCACTCTTGGGGACAGCCTATTAGCCAAGCTGATTTAACTAAAATCCTCATGAAGAATGAGTAAAATAATCTGAGTGGTTTGCCTGTGATACAGAGGGAGTTATCTATAGACCTAGAACTCTGTTCATTGAGCAGAGGACCATGAAATAGGTCATGTTGAGCCCCCAGCTGTGTAGATAATTTGTCTATCAGATATACATGTATGTATATATGTAAGAATAGACACATACACACATGTATATGTCGATCTCTATCTCTACATGTATATGTACACCTTGTGTTAACTAAGATCCTTGAGTAGAAATAGACTAGAAATCTGCTGATAGATGGTAGACAAAGAGGTCACTTAGGGACACCTTTGCTAATCTTTAGAAAAGAGGGGTCTTTCTATGCCCAGTTGTATCAAGAGCCTTAATTTGGCCACCATAGATTTTACATTAAATATTCAGAAAATAGTGGATAGTTGAATGAACATAAATGATAGGTCCAGAACAAGGTCATGGGATCATATGTCTAGTGCTGGATGGGAACCTCAGAGGCTGTCTTAGGGTGACCACCTCATTTGAAGAGGAGGAAGCTGAGATCCAAGATGCTTAAGTAACCTGTCCAAAGTCATGAAGGTAACCACAATCAGGAGGATTTGAACTCAGATCCTCTAATCTCCCTGAGTCCTGGGGACTGCAGCCTTCCTGCTGTGAGAAATCTCTCACCAAACTTAAAAGAGCAATAATCTAAATGAACCCTTAAGGGATCCTTATATATCAGCCACTGGGGTGACGGAACCTGCATTCTCAGAAACTTTTCTTGTGTACAGAAAACTTCAAAGACACTTGACTTGGATATTCCCCCCCTGCCACTCTCACTCTCTCTCTCACATTCACACACACACGCACACACACATGGAATTAATCACTGCAGTGAATTATTTGAGGGGATTATGAAATTTCCTTCTGTCAGTCTTTTATTAGGAAGAAAATCATCTACATGGGACGCGTTCAGAATAATGCTATTTGATCCCATTGGACACTTGGAGCTTAGAGTTATCTAAAAAAATTGTCAACCATTCTGGGCAGTCATCCAGAGACAGTGGCCAGATTCAGTATCGCAACCTGAACCTGTTGAATGAATGCAACGTCACCCCTGCTTTCAGACCATGGATAGTCCATTTTGGGGTACATTTCTGGGAACACTTACTATGGGATGCAGCAGCTGGTTGATTTTTTCTGCCTGATGTAGGTGGCTGTTCTTTGTTTGGGGTAAGGATAGAAATCATGCAGAAGAGAGAGGGTGAAGCCAGAAGCATATCAAGTAATAGAAAATGTTGTGTTACCTGTTCTAATAAGCATTCTCGTTCATCAACAAGGTTTTTCAGCCTAATGTCTAAAAAGGAAAAGAGAAAAACCATAGGTTTCAGTGCTGAGTCAGCTAGGGCCTCATTTGGCACAGATAATGTAAAAATGGTAAAGAATGATCATGCAGGTTAGTGACATATGTGATAAAGGGAGTTGTTGGTGCACGTACCACAATGAATGAAGTCACAGACAGGATGGGGGGAGATGTACAGCTATGAGAGTGTTGGGCCAACGTCCCGAACATGCTGGACACGGCAGAGGCAGCATCCAGCTGCACGCGCACAGGCTAGTCTTCTACTTTAGGGTTAGCATGCAAGAACTCTAGAGCCAAATACAGCTGCAACATAAAATCTCACAAGCTTCATGGTTTAATATTATCAGGAAAGGAGAAAAGAAACCACTTGGAATCCCAACTGAGCATCATCACAGAGGCTTGTAGAGCTCTTCTCCTTCATCATCCGTTTCTCACACACTTAATGACTAGTGCTTTTATGGTGTGTTTGCCCTTTGGGCACAGACATTGGAAACTTCTATCCATGGGGCTGGCACCTTCTGTTCATCTTTTCATCAATCTGGCACATCGAGGGAGGGTTTTGCCGGGGGTGCCACAGCCAGGATGTGTCAGAGTTGAGAGCTAGGTCTTCCAAAGTTCAAGGCTGGCTTTGACCCCCCAGCCACCCAGGTCACTCAAAGAACATTGTTAATTTGGATGTGAGAATAGCAATTTTCTGCCTTTCTATAGGAAGCACAGTATCAGCCTGCATTTCTATGGCACATCAAAAGTTTACACAAAGCAATGCTCCTCACAACAACCCTGTGAGGTAGGCAGGGCAGCTCTCATCATTCCCATGTTATAGGTGAGCTCTCATTTCTCCAGGATGACCCCCCACCCTCACCCCAAGCTGGGTTAGTGGTCATATTTGTGCAAAGCCTGGTAAATTCTTCCATCCCAAAACACTGGGAAAGTTGTTTGTGCACAGGCCAACTGAACGAATAATGAAACGCAGATGTAAGCCTGCCTTAGTCAGGGAGTCTATTTCTCACGGATAGATAGTCTTTAGCCTCCAACTCTCATTTATTTATTAAACCAGGTGACAGGGAAACCAAGCAGGTAAACAAATGTCTCAAGAGAGTCCTGGGTGTGAAAGCCCTGAGCTTAGTTGACTGAGTCAATGACTCCCATGTGCCACAGAAGAATCATCTTCAGCAAATAAATGGCTTGTGGCTAATCCATTATCTGGATTGTTCCAAGTACCCTCCATCTGGTGGCAAGGACCAAGCATTAATGCACTGAACTTGAACCTACAATGGGTTTTTCCACTTCCCCACTTTAATCTCTGTTGAACACATTCACTGGGTACCACTTGCGTAATTACCCAGCTCTCACCTGTCTCTGGAAGAAGAGCAGGAATTTGGATCTGCCTCAACCTGCAAGTCTAATAAATTCACAAGATGTTTACGTTTATGTGCCTACAATATACAAGGTGGTGAAAGGCCAAGCAGATCTCAGTTATCCAAGAGAAGGAGTTAGTAAAGTCAACCTTGGTTTCCTGCCTGTGATACTATGGTCCTGTACAAATAACGGAATCATAGGTCACAGACTTAATGCTGGCTATGGAACCCAACTCCCTCATTTTACAGATGAGGAAATGAAAACTCAAGACAGATGAAGTTATCACACCACTAATAAGTAGCTTCGTGTCAGAATCTGAACACAATCCTTCCTGATTGTTTATACCATGTTGCCTAAGATTGAATTCTTCTGAATCTCAACTGAGACTCTGTTGTAAAATGGAGATAATTAACAGTTGCATCCCAAGGTTGTGAGTTCCAAATGAGATAATTCATGTGAAGTGTTTAGCAAATCTTTAGATAACAGAAAAAATTCCAGAGACCTAAGGAGGGATCACTAGCTGGAAGCAAGGCAAAATCTGGCCAAATTTAAACTGGTAGAATGAGGTGGTTCAGGATCTATGGTCCCTTTGTGGCTATGGATGTCCCTAGGCCTCACTGGTATGTGATTACTATGTCTGATCTGCTGTAAGTTGGGAAAAGAGAAAAGCAAATTTTTTAAAAAAATGTGTGTATGGCGCCATTACACTTGGAGGAACTGCTTTTCAATCAATCAATCAACATTTATTAAGTACCTACTGGGCACTGAAAGACTAGACACTTGGGAGAGAAAGAGAAAAGTGAAACAGTCCCTTCCCTTAAGAATCTTATAGTCTAGCCGGGACTTTGCAGACAATGCCTGGATTTTAATCAAGAAATTTCTGACATCTCTTTAAACTACTTGTCTCCCCAGAAGGGGTGGCTTTCTTCCATTAAAAAAAGCCCACCATGATCTTGGTCCTGTGCTGAAATACAGTTTTCCAAATATAAATAAATTACACACACATCCACAGATCCCAAGAACTCTTATCTAAGGCCTATCACAAATCATTTTGACACGGACAGCTCCCAAATCTCTCTGTTCAACCCTGCTCCTAAACTCTGTGCTCACAATGCTACTTGCCTGCCTGCTGTCCCCACCTGCTCAAAACTGACCTCCTTTTCTCCTCCTCAGAGGGAGCTCTCCTTCCCGATTCCCTTTCTTCTGTTCACAACACCATCATTTAGTCAGTTATCTGTACTGAAATTTATTTACTTGTTGAGGGACATGTGACAGAGGGGCCTTTTAGTAAGGTCTGTGTTGGAGTAGACAGAGAGGGGGAAAGAAATAAATGTTATTAAGCACCTGCTGTGCTAGGTGCTTTACAAATAGACTTTCATTTGATTGAGTTAATTATCTGACTGATAGTGTGTAAGGGCCTGTCCAGCTTGGAGATGCTATGGTTTCTTCATTCCTTTTCTCTTACCTTCACAATGGGGTCACGATCATGTGGTCTGTGCCTTAGAATTTTCCCATTGCCTCTCTAGTTTCTGGCCCATCCTTTCCATTTCCATTACCACGGATGGTCCTTCCTTCTTGCCTGGACTATGGAAACAGCCTCCTCAGTAACCTCCCCTTTCCAGTCTTCTCTAATTGCTCTGGTTGGATTAATCTTCCTACCCTAAGACTCTGTTCATGCATCATTATGCTCAGATGCCATCAAAATTTCTCCACTGCCCCCTGAATCAGGTCCAAATGCCCAGCCTGGTATCTGAGGTTCTCCGTAATTGGACTCCTTCTTATCTTCCCACATTATATCCCCCTTTACACACCCCATGTCCCGGCCAAAAGGACAGCCAACCTTTCCCCAAAGCCGTATTAGGCCTTCCTGACACTCTCTCTTCTTTTCCCCATGACTGAGCTGCCTTTTTCCCTCTGCACTCTGCTGAGCTTTGACTCATCTTTCAAGATTCATTTCATCCCTTTTATCAAGGAGTCTTACATTTCTGCCTCCCTACTTCCCCTTCCCCCGCTACAGGAGATTTCTGAAGAACAAAAACTATTCCCCTTTCTTCCTTAGCAAAAGGTCTTGCATATGGTACACATTTACATATGCACATGGAATGAGTGAGTGAGTGAGTGAATGAATGAATAAATGTATGGTGTTCTTGTAAATCCTTTAAATCCCCACCTCTGTCAGAAAGTAGGTAGGATTTTTCATCATCTATCCTCTGGACTCATGGATGGTCATCGCACTGATCAAATGTGCTTTCAAAATGGTTTGTTTTTACAAGGTTGCTGTTAGTGTATAAATTGGTTTCCTAGTTCTGCCTATCTCATTCTCCATCAGTTTATAAAAGTCTTCAAAAATTGCTAATATTGATATTTTACTGGTTCTGCTCTTTTCACTCTTTATCACTTCATCTAAGTCTTTCCATGTCTTTTGGAAATCCTCTATTTCCTCACTTCTCGGGGCACAGTAGGATTCCATCACATTCATATATTGCAGTTTGTAAAGTCATTCCCCATCTGATGGGCATGCCTTTGGTTTCCAGTTTGGTTTTTTTTGGTCACTACAAAAATATCTTTGTACATAAAAAACCATTTGTTACTTATTTATCTCTTCTGGATACAAGTCTAGCAGCTGGGTCAAAGGGCATGAACTGTTTAAGTAATTTTTTTGTGTCTAATTCCAAACTGCCATCTAGAATGGTCATACCCAATGACAGGTCAATGGCTCCAGAATGGTGATGATGAAACATACTATCCATCCAGACTATCCATGGCAGAGAGGTGACAGATTTGGGGTGTAGAGAGAGACATGTATGTATTACTGTATAGATCCAATGAGGGAATTTTTTTTCTTTCAATGGAGTAGGGGGGGCTTAGTGGGAGAAAGAGAAAAAATTTCTGGAAATTAATGAAACTATTAAAAAATGAGGAGGTGGGAAGGTGCTACAGATGTGCAATATTACACACACTTCCAGATGAGGTCACTGGAGTGTTAGTTTTGCCTCATCACAAGAAGCCTATCATGGAGCAGCAATAATCTGTAAATGTTTATAAAATATTTTTAAAAAGGCAACGGGAAGGGATCCCCTAAAAGAGAAGTGGGATTGCTTTCTAGGAATGGCTCCAATGCAGCTGGCTCTCCAAAAGTCAGGCCTGTCCACATCACGGCCCTGCCAGATCCTTTCACATTCCCATGAATCTGTTTATGCCAGTCCTGTGTTTCTGCCATTTTGACATCAGAAAGAGACCCACACCCCTCTTCCTTCTCACCAGTTTCCTCAATATCCTCCCCTAGAAGTTATGGAGCATTTACATGATGCTTACAGTTTAAAAAATATTTTCATATACGTTAGATCATTTCAAATAGAGACTAAACCCGCCCCCCAAATTCCTGAATGGCCACAAACACCTTCCTGTGATGGTGTACCCACAAAACAGTAAGGGCCCAGAAGGAATCAGCTTTCAAATACATCTATTTTTAATACAGACAACAAGGGGAATGTGGGAGGAGATAGCGGAAGCAAGAAGCAAATATAAGTTAGTCCTAGAGGGATTATGCATATTACAAAGATGGTGCATCACAGCCTTTTAAAATGATAAAATGACTTTATTTCAATTATATACAGCATTTATCATATATATACCTCAAATGTTGATAAAACTTTAGTCTGGTTGTATTCAATGATTTGTAACAGCTATAAAAACCACATAACATGTCCAAAGAAATGGCAATGACATTCATGTATGAATACACTTTGATTTTAATATTCAAAAACATTTTAAAAGAACATTTCACTATGCAGCAAACACACAGGGGCCTGTGTGCAGACCAAATTCAGAACGTACCAGCAAAACTGAGTCGATAGTGCAGTGGCAGTCAAAAATGATTCAACTCTTGCTCATTAGCAGTTAGGAATCTGCACACTGAAGGTTATAACTTTGTTATAGTGGGTATAGCACTTGTTAATGAAGGTTAGACACTCAAGGATAGACAAAAGGATAAAGGGTATTTTCAAGGTAAAGTATCATTTAAAAAATGTGCTTTTGCTAGAAATTAATGGTACTAGGAAATGAACTTAAATATCTTTTTTTTTTTCAGGAAAAAAAACCCATCTATCTCAGTAGCGCTGTAAATAACATATATTGGATAGGTAATGTGCACATAAAATGAAATAATTTCCCCCCCAAACAAAAATATATCTGTAAGTCAAGGAATGATTGGTAATATGGCCCCCAAGGCTTGACCTGGAGTAAGGTGCCTAGATCAGCATGCCCATGTGTAATCTGACCTCAAGACTCCTCCAGGACTCGAAGACATCAGAGTTTCATTATTTTAAATGAACTTTCATTTTCATAAGGTACAAACCTTATCACTCAGTGACCTAAATATTATCTGGCAGCTTGTTGCCTTGAAATTATCTGTGGTACCTGTCACAATGTGCCCATTAAAATAAATATACTAGGAATGATAAATAGAAGACATTGGAATTAGAGACAAACCCAAGAGAGAATCAATCAGTTACAGGTAGAGGGCTGTTTGGTCTTTACAACAAAATGGCATCATGCATGGCCAATCACAGCCACATGGCTACATCACAGCCACAATCTACAGGCTTAGAGCAGAAACGAAGGACATTGAGGCTGCCTTGACTTTGAACCGAAACTACCACAGTGAACATTAACAGTAGTAATTTGGTTCTCTGGTCATTCTTTCTACCTGAGCTCATAGTAATCTAGCCATGCCCCCTCTTTAAATAGGTGACAAACACAATGATTGATGGACTGACAAGATTAAACAGGTGCCTATGGAGATCCTTGTGATTAAGAGTAGTGAAGGATTCAGTCACTGACTGCCATAACGTGCATACAGACCAACCTAGACTCCAGGGTTGTCACCAGGAGAATAAGCCCCCAAGTTTTCCTATAATATGACTTATTCTGCAAAGTGCCTTTCCTCCTGCTAGCTGTCTTCCCGCTACAACAGCTACTGTGAGCCTCCTGCCTTGACTCATGACATAGTGCACTCTTCTTTATCTTTCTCCTTACTGGTCCTGGCCTGGGCTTTCTCTTTGCTCTCTGCCTTCAAACTGACCACTGGGTCTTTGAGCTCATCACTGTCTAGGCTATTGCTTTCTAATGCTTCCTCAGCGGTCTCTGGCTGCTCATCTGATTGCTCGGAGTTTTCCTCCATAGTCTCAGTGGGAGAACTATCATTAGGGGATGATGGTGCATCTTCATTTTCAGGCCCGTTGCCCGCTGCTCCTTTATTCTCCAGTTTGGACACCTGGCTTTGCTCTGTTGCCTTCTTGGCTGGGGTGGATGCTTCTCCTATGCTTCCAACCTCAGTAACCTCTGAGGGACTGACGTCTCCCTTACCACCAGCTCCCAATGGATGGGCTGCACCATTGCCAAGCTCAGATACTTTGCTGTCATCAACTATGTCTCCTTCAGGAGTCTTTGCTTCATCAACTTCCTGATTTGGTTTGTCATCTAAGTCAGCTCTGGCTTCCTCTGGACAATCCACAAATTCGTCGAGATCGGTCTTTGTTTCTGGCTTCTCCTCTTGGACCACCTTGTCAACAGCATCTTGGGCTTGATTCTTGGCTTCCAATTTCTCTTCCTCCTCCTCCTCCTCCTCTGTGTTTTGGAAGACCAACTTTTTCTTAACGTCTTCGGAAGCGTCTACAGGGGGTGATTTTTTCTTTTTGTTCTTCTTCTTCTTGTTCTTGGATTTTTTGGATGAGGAGTCACATATCTCCCCTTTCTGGCCATCTCTATCTGCTGTGGGCACATTCTGTTCTGAGAATTCATTTTCACCACCTGGGATCCTCTTGCCCATTTTTTCTGGCTGACTACTCTTGAGTTTTGAAGATGGAATTGTCTGGATTAGCTCCTCCTTTATGAACTCCTTTTCTTTCTCTTTATTTTGCTCCCCTTTTGTGAGATTTGTACATATATCATCCCCACTAACTGCTCCATCTTTAACCCTTTCACTATCTGCTTCTGTGTCTACCTGTGTCCTTTCTTTGGCTTCCATCCCTTCAAGCATGCTTTCTGAATGATTCTCAATCACTATGTCTATTCTTTCAGTATCTGGTGACCCCAAAAGATCAGTTTCCTGAGCTAATTTCCTACTACTTTCTTCCTCTGGTTTTCCCTCTTTCTGCTTTTCTACTGATTCTTTCTTTTCATCTTGAACATCTAAGGAATTGCCTTCTTCCTGGCTAATCACATCACCTGGAAAATGAGGGCTCCCTGCTGGTTCCTGAATCTGATCAATATTATTACTTTTTAAATCATCCAGGTGGTGGGATTCTGCACCAGCCCCCAAGCTATCTCCACCCTCATTGAATTCAACCTGCTCATTGGTATTTTCAGGGACAGAATGAGTCTCTAGCACATGAGTTGGATCGTTGGCTAATGTTTCTGGCACCATAGCATGGTCTCGTGGGGGGTTTTCTGCCTCTGCATTCCCATCAGGAGGTAAAGCCTTTGTGTCCACACCTGCCTCTGCAGAATCCACTTGGGGCTGCTCACGCTCAGGATTCTGCAAGACCGTGCTTTCCCCCACTTTGTCCACATTCTCACTGGCCACCTCCACTTCACTGGCTCTTCCTAAAAGACCATTGAAAAAATTGAAGGGACCACATGACGGGGCAGTCATTTACTATTGATTCAAATGCAAAAATATAGGTTAACTCTCACCCAACCCCCTTGCCCAAGGAGAGAGAATCATCAAAGAATCCCAGTTAATAAGAGACCATCAGCCTTTGACGATTCTGCGAGGCAAAGCAGCAACTGAATTAGTAAACCATTTGGACGGTGAAGCCCAACACCAGCCAAAAGACAACAGGGTGTAGGACTTGACTTTTGAAAGTCAAGTTCGGATTTTCACAATTAAAACAAGCTTTGGAGCAGGCATCCCCAACAAGCAGATTCAGGACTGGACTCGATGTTCAAATTTGAAGATTAATTCTGCCTTGCTTATTTCTAGACTATATACCAAATGAAAACTCTTCAATTCTATTAGGGATCAAGTCCCCTGCAAAGCATACAGTCTCCTAAAAAGGTCTCTGAAGTTCCTGCCAAAATTTCTTCAACCTCCTGGAAGAAATTCACCCTCAAAAATCTATCCTAGTTAAAATGGCATTTGTCAACCAGTCTATTAAAGTATGTGGACATGATTCTGTCTTCATCCACTTTCTGTTTTTCTTTCCTTAATTTCTGTTCTCCAATATTTGGCTCTATTATCTAAGGAAAGGGGAAGGAGAGTGGAAGCCTTGGAAATCTAAATCTGGGGTACTCTGCGTAACGGGGTGGCCAGTTCATTGCAATAAAGGGGACTTGTGAGGAAACAGTCCAAAGCCTCCAAGCCCCAGAACTCTTGCCTTAAGCAGGAATGGTGCAGCATTCATTCTTGGAGGTTTTGAAAAGACAAATAAATCACATTCTTAAAAACACAAGGATGCTTAAAGCACAAGAATTAAGTGCTCCTCTGATCACTGAGTCTGCAAGTTAGCAAGCTACCTGTGGTTAGAGATTCAGAAAATGTACTTTTAGACCAAAGGCAGTTGTTGGCTTGTTTCTCCCTCAAATAGTCATTTGCCTTCAAGGGAGGAGGGAAGTCAATTTTTTAGTTGCCTTTGACAATTTCTATCTTCGCCAAAAATCCAGAAACTCCAGGTTAGTTTCTTTCCAGTTTGACACATGCTTAGAATCTACATTCTTTTATCTTTGGGCTTTCACACTTCCAGAATTGAAATAGAAAGAAAGTGAAAGCTACCAATTGAAAAATTAAAACGATAGGATCATAGATTCAGAAATGGAAAGGACCTTGTAGGCCATGGAGTACAGCCCCCTCATTTTTACAGATGAAGAAACTGAGGCACAAAGGAATGAGGTGACTTGCCCAGGGACACACAGCTAGTTAAGTGTCTTAAGTGGGATTTGAACTCAGATCTTACTCCAAGTCCAGTGCTTTAGCCCCTATGTGAGAGGTGTCAAATACATGACCCACAATATTTCTGAATGTGGAAAGAACCAGATTAAAATGTAACTGGGAAATATTTAACAAAATAAAAAAAATACACTAAAAATATAAAAAATACAGTAATATATAAAGAAAAAACATTACATTCGAAAATAATGCTCAATAGGCAGCTAGCAGGGATCCTTTTGTAGGGTTTAGTGGTCTCTGTTTCTATGTGTTCTGCCAAGTGGCTGCCTAGAAATGGTTTGCCATAATATGATTATCCAGTCTCCATAAAAATGTCAGTAACTGTTACAGACTCCAGGACCTGCTACATTCTGAAAACCAATTCAGAATTTAGCACCTATTCTCGAAGATACATATCAGGAGAGACAACTGAGATCAGTTTTTGACCAGTGGAGAACATGAGTCATCCCATTGCCTCAGAGTGTATAAACCATGCCAAGTTCTCACAGTCTCCTAGATTCCCACTCTCGAACCCGTTTCAGGAAACAAAGCATCATGGGTATAATAATTTCAATTCTGGCAAAGAAGAACGCTGCATGCAGATTTATTCCAATTTCCACTTCCTGTGTGCTGGCTTCATGATACTTAGGGAAACCCAGAATCACAGTCACAAAATGTCATTGCTAGCCAGGACCTTTGGGATCACCTACATATATATTTTTTGGAATGGTCAAGTATTCTTTACTGGACCTGATTGATTAAGCAACATCTCAGACTCTCACAATGCATTCTACTCTAACTAGAATTTTAGAAGAGAAAATCTGGTAAATGACCTTGTTTGCTACCTCTTTCATCATCAGACTGCTCCTTATTCCTCTATGAACTAGAGATAAATTAGTTAAAGAAAACTTAGATGTAAGAGATGTTTCTATCCAACTGTACTTTCATCTGGGAGTTTTGGTCTCTTGCTTCCCGGTCTTGTTTGACTGGGTTGAGGAACAAGGGAAATGAACACCTAGACCATCCATGATGGCTAGTGAAACAAGTTGCAAGACAACATATGCAGGTCATCAGAACCACTGAGCGACAGAATGCACAGAAAGGGACACAACACGGTGGCATGCGGCATGATTAGTGAATCGACCAAGTGATGATGGATGGCTTCAGTTCCAATCAAGCACAGAGGGTGAATAAATGAGAACTAGAAAAAGAAAAGGGCCCAGAAGGCAGCAAGTTCTTACCAAGCGTCCCATCGCTGGATGACTTTAGAGCATTTGTTTCCTGTTGTGACACCTTGAGAGAGCCCAGGTGGCTCGCATTATTTAGATTATCTAGAGGTTCTCCATTGGTGGTAATTTCAGAATTCAGGATTATTCCATGTTTCTGTGAATAAGACAGGACTACTGTAATATTCACTAAATACATTAATCAGTCTACTCTAGAAAAATCTGAAGATGGTGCTCTCTAAACAGACTGCTCATACACAGTGGTTGGTTATGGTAAAACCCCTTAAAATGCAAAAAAAAAAAAAGTCGATTAGCATTTGCAAACTGTTCTAGGATGGGGTCCCTTTATATGTATCTGCCAATTAGATGCATTTCATCTAACTTTAATCCTTCAAGACAGGTCTAATCATGCCCATGAGATACTGCTGACTATAAGGTATCCCTCTGCATATGGAATTAATTATGTTTTGGCAAATCTTGCTACCAAGTAAACTGACATAAAGTGAATCTACTTCCCCATTGCCATCCAATATAAAATGTGTTATCACAAAGGTCTCATTACATGGGAATAACAAATTCCCTGAAATGGTCATATTATTTGAATTTTTACTGCATGTCTCCATTAAAATGTTCACCATATTTTTTTGGCCATATCTTATATACTTTTAAGCCTGAAATGTGCAAATCTGAATACCTGTGGCCAATTCAGGGGATTTGGTATTTATACGAATTGGGATGTAGCTGTATTTAAAAACTCAAAAAAACTAGCCCAGTCCTCAACTCCTAAGAGAAAGAATTTAAGATAGCGGCATATCCTTACCCAAATAAGGCTCTACATGAGTGGGACTCTGCTTGCTGTGGGAGGAGTCTCATTCATTTTCAGACTCCTGCATTGTTCCAACACCAGGATCCTACCACCATTTTCATGTACTCATCCCTTTATCTCCATCATAGGTACATTGCTTGTTCAGTGAAAACTCCCCAACTGGACAGGCCAAGTCCCAATAACTGAGCCCCCACTGGGCTGGAGGATTTACAATATCTAGGGGATCTGGGTTGCAATACCAACCTTGACCATTAGGTGTCACTTAGTAATAAGTGAATCATGACAGCTTTATTCATAGGATCATTCATTTCATGTGATGGGTTTTAGCACAGTCCCACAAGCGAACCCACCTCCACACTGAAAGTTCCTTAAACTGAAGGCTTCAGCTTACATACAACAACCAGGTTCTTTAGTCTGCTCCACAATTTGGATTCTAGACTCTAAATCTGTTTAAATAGGTAATCTCCCATATTCCAACAATAAAAACCAATGATGAAAACATGATTAATGAACACATATTAGGCTTCAAAAGACAGGTTGGAATTCATAGGAGAAAGAAGTAGGGAGAACAATTCTAGGCACAGGGCACAGTGTGAGCAAAGGCATGTAGGCTGGAAATTTGAGGGCATTGCTGAGGACGGGGAGCTGTCCAGCTTAGGGACTTGGAAGGGAGAAGCCTAAGAGTGGCAGGAGGGGGTAAATCTTAGAAGACAGCATAGTGCCAGATCATCAAAGGCTTGAATTCTGGGCTAAGGAGAGAGGTGCAGGGACAAACTGACAAAGTACAGCATGAGAAGCTAATCTGGGTGAGAGGATGGTGACTCCGCCCTCAGGAAGTTTACTAGAGCAAGGGCCAAGGAGAAGCTAAGCATTGATATGTAAGTGCTGGGACTGGAGTCAGGAAGACTCATCTTTCATGAGTTCAAATCTGGCGTCAGACACTGATTAGCTGTGTGACCCTGGGCAAGTCACTTCACCCTGCTTGCTTCAGTTTCCTCATCTGTAAAATGAATTGGAGAAGGAAATGGCAAACCATTCCAATATCTTTGCAAAAAAAACCCAAAACAACCCAAAACCCTAAACAAGGTCATGGAGAGTTGGACATAACTGAAATGACTATACAAAAACAGCACCTACCATGTGCCGGGCACTTTACAATTATTGCGTCCTTTGATTCTCAGAACTCTGGGAGGTAGGTGCTTCTATGATTCCTCATTTTACAGCTGAGGAAATGGAGGCAGACAAAGGTTAAGTGATTTGCCCAGGGTCGTTAGCGTCGGGGGCCTGATTTGAACTCAGGTATTCCTGATGCCAGAGCCAGCACTCTGTCCACTATGCCACCAGCTGGCTCTGGCTAATTTATTCAGAGCTGAAAGGGACTACAGAGCCCTTCAAATCCAACCCCTGTATTTCACAGATAGCTATCCTATGAAACTTTTGGAAATTAAAATGATTGGCAGCTTACAAATCTCTAAGTATGGAAGGCTTCACACCAACCCTGGCTGTGTAGAGGGGCTGCCGATCTCAAGAATCTGCTTGCCCCAAAGAAGGTAAACGTCTCTTGGAAGGAATTTCTCAAGCCCCCTGGGTGGTGTGCATCCCCTGCAGTGATTCAGGCCCCTGGCTGCCTTTGGGCAGATGCTGCCACATCTAGGTACCCATACCTTCAGTTCCTCCTTCAGCAGGATGGCTTCGGCCCGAAGGTCATCTCGTTCACTCCGGATGGAATCAAAGTACTCTTTCTGCCTCTCTAATGCCTGAGGTAGTGGTGGGGGCACCCAGAGAGAAGGCGGAGACACAAGAGGAAGGCAGAGACAAGCAGAGATGATTTCAGAAACATTGGGAGAGGAGAAGGAGGTTTAGAGTCTAAGAAAGTCTTAAGTGCTGAGTTACTAGACAGGGCAGGTGAACAGTACAGATGCAGTTAATCATGGAGTCCAATCTAGGTAAGGCAGAGGTGGGGGAAAGATTAGAGAAGGCACAGATCCCCACATTTCTGGAGCTGGGGTGACACTGGGGAACAGGGGATGTGTCTTTCTTCTTTACCTTGGGCTAGGGGCAGAGTGGTGTAGTGGATAGTGAGCTGGCCTCAAAGTCAGGAAAGACCCGGGTTCAAATTCAGCCTCTGACACATCCTGACTGTGTGACCCTGGGCACACCTTAGTGCTCTAGGCTGTTCTCTACAATGTTGCAGAGAAGTGACAATCTGTATTGGGAGAGGGAGTTTTCTCACCCAAAAGTTCCCTATCCCTAATATAGCCCAGTTTACAGAAATGCTATGGCTTTCTTCATAGCCTGGGGATAAGCAATGATTGGAAGCCACAAATTTGGCTATGTGACTAATAACAGAGAAGGACAGCTACTGGTGGGGGCTCTTCACCTGGGGATGAGGGAACTTTAAAAACAAAAAAGCTTTTTGATAGCTAGATTTCACTGTATTTGGTTTCTTTTGTAATGCTACACATTTTTTGTGTTTATAAATACGATTCTGAGAAGGGCTCTGCAGGCTCCCCGAAGCTGCCAAAAGGATCCATGCCAAAGGAAGGACCCCAGGCCCTGATCGAAGCTCCTGGTTTTTAATCTTCTGGAAGATCCACTTATTTAGGTTCTATATTGATTTGAGAAGTCTCTTTTGAGCATCACATACCATGTCTTTCTCTATGAGCACAGACACATTATATCTTTCTCTCTTTACTTCTCTGTCATCTCTGTCAGCTACTTATCATCTTTTTCTCTCTACCTATTTGTTGACCTATTATCTAGCTACCTATGTATATACATATATATGCACACATATGTATATGCACACAGATATTATCTATGTATACATATATGTATTTATTATACACATGACATTATGAACTATCGCTCTACCTATCCACCCATGATCTCTATTTACCTATCATCAATCTTTTGATTTACCTATTAATCTATCATCTATCTACCTACGGATATAGGCACAAATGGATATTATCCACCAATCTCTCTATGTACCTATTTAGCCATGATGGAGTGATCAATCTATGTCCCAAAAGTCTTAGTTGAGTTTGATGCTATTAAAGCTTAATTGCATCAGGACTTTTGGGACAGCATGTCTATAGTTTTGCATATACCCTATAGGTGTGTATCTGTGTATTCTTATTGTCATTGATTTTGTTCTGGACTCTTCATTTTTGGGAGCTCCAAATGAGGGAATTCCCTGTTTGATGCAGGCTGGCAACTGCTTAGTGCCTTCCCATCTTAAGTGGGTTGTTGGGGGACATTGAATGGTGAGGTGATTTATCCTAGTCACACAGCTAGTCTGCATCAGAGGTGAGACGAACCCAGGACCTGAGCTAGCTCTGACCCCAGAATGCAAAGCACAACTTCTTGAGCGAGTTACTGAATGTGTAATTGAAGACTGGTCTACACATATTTATCAAAGAATGGCCAAACACTTAGCTGCCTGGGAGGGTTAATAAGTGTTATATGGCAGGCATTATGTTCACCCGGAGTTGTCTGGCAGCAAGGGGAAAGAACACTGGACTTCAGAGTCAGGGGAGGCCTGGATTCTGCCAGGGGTGTGACCCTGGACAAATCCCTCCATCTTTCTTCTCCTGGGTACTCATCGGTAAAATGGACCTAGTTATACCAGCAGTGTCCACCAACTGGAGTCCTTGGGTGGATCGACTGTGATAACAGCCTCGATAAGCCTTGGAGGGGAAGATGGTGGTTGGCAGGCCTCTACCTCCATGTCTCTTTTCTTTATGTTTATGATTTAATTTGACCAAATGAGATAACAAGCAAAATACGTTACAAATCTTAAAGTATTTCACTTAAGTGCTATAAAGTAATAGCTGTAAATGTAAGCCATCATTATGACTGCTGTTATCATTAGCTGGTATGATGCCAAAGCAAAGGAAATATTGTGGAGAAGAAAACCCCAGAATTCCAGTAATAGAAGGGACCTTGGAGGCAGCTAATCCAACCTGTACCTGAAAAAACAGCTTCTGTACTACACCCCAACAAATGACCATGCTTGGATGTTTCCCGTGATGGTGAGCTCCCTCCCATTTGAGACAGCCCCCATCCTCCTTGGGGACAGAGTTCACCCCAAGGCAACTGTATAGAGGGTGTATCTTAAATGATAACCACGTGGTTGTTGGTAATTCAGTGCCCTGGGAGTCACAGCACAGGGCTTAAGATCTTGGGAACTTAGACACAAAGTTGGAAGGGACCTTAGAGGTCATCTAGCCCAGCTCCTTCATTTTACAGAAAAGGAAACTGAGGTCCAATAAGGGAAGCAGATTTTAATCTAGGTCCCTTGACTCTGAATCCCACACTCCTTCCACCACACCAAGTCGATCAATCTTTGGCTTTCAGTGCTTTTCTAAAGTCCCTTTACATTCTGAATTAAAGATTAATTCTGGGGAGTTCATTCATGCATGGAACCTTAACCATTGAATAACATAAACTCAACGTGTGGGTCTACACATACTACCTTTACAAGAAAACCAATTTTGTTTTATATGTTGGTCAAGCAGGTGGTTTGTTCAAACACATTTCTAAAGATTTGAGAGGTTCCTACCCCTATCTTTTTGTCTTTCCATTCTATTGTTTCCTGAAGATCAGAAATCTCCCTGATATAACTCTCCTGTTTCTGCTGCAGTTGCCGGATTTCCTGAAGGACAGGAGCAGAGAAGATAGAAAGCAGATCAAGGATTAAACAGGCAGAAAGAAAAGACCAAGGACCCTTGGGGGCAATTCTGCCTCAGGGGACCAAGGGAAGCAGAAGAAAGAAAGTCCTTCCAGACGTTGGGGCATTGGGTTGGCACTAGCCAGGAAAAGGGACCCTATATTATAGTATGATTTCTCAACTGCATTCCAGCCACTGTGGAAGCTAAGGTTGGCAGATTTCTTGACCAACTGAGTTCTGAGTCACAATGGGCTAAGCCAATCAGGTGTCTGCACCAAGTAAGCCATCAGAAGGGTGAGTCCATGGGAATGGTGGGCCACTAGGTCTCCTGAGGCAGAAACAGAGCATCAGCGATGTCGGGACATAAGTGGCTGCTGTACTTCCAACCTGGGTGAAACCTCTGTCTTCTAATAACCCAGGGTAAGGGTGTTCAATTCATCAAGACTGTGTAAAATGCCTGCTCTGGGCTCACATTGGGCCAGGTAGGTGGGCACAGCCCCACCCTTCCCTCTCCTCATCTTCCTACTTCTCAGGGCTAAAAGGAAACCCAGAAAGCAACAGCTATTTGGTAGGCAGGCACAGTTTAATCCATTCATTGTAACCATTAAGAAACCTGAGAACATTTACCAGCTAAAACACTGGCATCTTGATAAAGGGGGAAATCTGAGCAATGTAAAACCAAAATGATCAATAATAAACAATTATCAAAAATATATGTAAGAATTAATTTAAAAACCAAACTCCAAACCCTGGAATCTCTTTCAGGGAAGCCCGTGGGGTGAGGATCCAGAATGATCCAAACTCTCTATTTCTCCCCAGGCCTTTGGTGTTACTGCCATTCTTGGCCCTGATGGGATGACCCGGTGCCCGAGCAAAAGGGGGACACACAAACCTACTTACTGCGAGCATCTCTTCCCTTTGTTTTAAGGCCTCTTTTGCTTCAGCAAATTGGAATTGTAACACACTGTGGGCATGCTTCTGTCTTTCAAATTCCTGTAAAGGACAAACACAAGAAGAGAGGAAGGTGAACTCCCCAAAGCGGAGACTATTCTAGTAATTGTCCCAAGGTCTAGCACATAGTAGGTGCTTAAAATGTGTTGGCAGAATAATTCCTTTACTGTGACAAAAGCACCTTACAAAAAATGGAGCACCTCATCATTCTGCAAAATCTCATCAACTCTGGGATGCCCCCTCATCTCTATCATCCTCATCCCTCTGCCCCTCTGATGACTCAAACCCCTACTTAAGGGAAGCTTAGCTCTGCTCTCAGTTGGCTGCGCACCTCTGCAATCTCTTCACTATGTCCAGCACTGGGTACTCTCCTCCACCCTCCAAGGAGTAAAGGGTCTAAGTTTTAAAAAGTTTGCTCCTAAGTGATCCTTTTCCACTAAAGTTTGTACTCTATGATATATGAACATTGTTTTGTAACGATGTGATAAAATGGAAGCAAATGCCATAAGAAAATGTCTTATTTGCCCTTGAAAAATAATTTCACAAACATAAAAAGATTCTGTAATTTCCTTGTGGAAAAATCTGATTTGGGTTTAAGTGCCAATGAAAGCATTTTCTAGAAATTCCTGGGTTCAGTTGGGCTGGGTTGGGGGGAGGGGAAAGGGACAGGACCACGGACCAAAGGGTTTTATTTTTAGAAGAAATAACCAAGACTTAGTCATGGGCTTTAATCCCCAAACCAAGCTGATCGCCTTCTCCCTCTCCCCTTTTCTCTATTTCTATGAGTCCACTGTGGTCCAGTTGTCCAGTTGAGGAAGCTGGTGCGTCACTTACCTTGTTTTTCTCTTCGTACTGTCTTCGAGATTCAGCCAACTGTTCTTCTAATTCCAACAATGCATCCTTTAGGGTGTCGACCTGGTACATGAAGTTCATCTTTTCATTGTCTAGCTGGGCATTAGAAACCATGGCCTTCTTGTATTTCTCCTCGACTTCAGCTAGGGAGTCCTGTGGAAACCATGCCATATTTGGGAAACCAAAGTGAGAGATTAAACTGAAGATGATCCTTAGTTGGATATTTCTTGGGAAGTCAATCTTTGGGGAGTAAGAGGAGGGAGGGAACAACTTGTTAGATCTTTAATCTGTTAACTGAAAAAAATTAAATTAAAAATGTAATCCCCAGGGAGGAAAAAGATCTTTAAATGGCAGCCATCTTAATCAGGTCTCAAATTCAGACCCCATTTCTTGAAGAGAATCTACCCCAAATAGTAATTTGAAGCTTGTAATTTCCTGCTTTTCACTGTTTTATGCTGTTACCAATATCCTACCAGTTAAGTGATTTAGTTATTAATAACCCAGTAGCTGGATCACATATTCATCAAGATGGCGGACATCTGTGGCAGTATGTTAGCTTGAAGAACGAAGGGATCCTGCCACACGCAATATCTGAAGCCTCACAGTCTTCTAATGGTACCAATGCTGCTACAGGGCCTTGTTAATTTAGCACCCAAAGGTGGCCACTGTTGGAATTACACTGAATTCTTCACTGTTTCCAAGACAGGAGTAAGGAAAGTCTAGATGAGTACCTTGGAGAGTCAGAGAACAGGGTTTCAACTGTGCTACCTCCTACCTATCGGACCTTGGGGCAAGTCATCTGACCTCTCTGGGTCTCAGTTTCCCTAACTTGTCAGATGAAGGGACTGGGACAATAAGAGGGCCTTTCAGGTCTCTTCTAGCTCTAAATCTATGGTCCCAAGATCCTGAGGTACCTGCTTAGTAGGAACTAAGACATTTATCAATTTATAAAATATTTTCACTAAAATGATAGAAGCTTATATCCAGCCTGCACTTCAATTCCTGTGTCATGAACAGCTTTTGTAAATGACTATTTAGTTTAGGATACAACACTGGCTTGTGAACCGCCATCATTTACGGGAAGCCTGGAGGGCCAGTCTAGTGTATACTCTTAGTACTCTTAGCATGGGCTGAGAAGGTCCTTTAGCTAAGAGGATGGCTCAGCTTGATAGCAGAGAGGATATGTAAGGAATCATGGGATCCCTAGAAGACTGTACTTGAGGGTGGGCAAGGGGCTATTTTTCACCTCTCTGTAGGATGGGGATGTGTTAGATTACAAAGTATACAAAAGGCAGAGTCAGGAACAGCTAAGTGGGTTTAAATCCTGGCTCTGATAATTATTGGCTATGTGTCTTTGGATAAGTGACTTCCTCTTGCAAAGCCTCAGTTAACACATCTGTAACGTAAGGATAATAACAGCACTTAGCTCACACTGTGTGTAAGATATTCTGCAAATTCCACAATTCCTTCTAAAGGCCTGTCCTTGTGAGCATCATCTCATCCCTAACATAGCACCTGGCCTGCAGTAAGCACTTAATTTAATGGCTGAGAATTCTGACGAGTTATCTATCCCCCTCCCTGCCCTGCTCTCCCTCCTCAGGAATATTCTGAGCATTACCACCACAAATAAGGGAGTAATCCTGCCAGCGCAGAGCTGGTACCATTTAACTCCCAAAGTAGAAATTGGGGAAGATAGGGAGCCCCTGAGTAGGCTGGGTTAAGAATGTGGTCCCTACATAGACCAAGAGGTCTTACTCCTTGGCATCTAATCTTTGAGGCCGTTATCCTCAGGTTATACTTGAGGTGGTGTCCAGATGGCCAATCATGCAAGTGAGGGGTTGGCCATATTTTTACTCAATTAACTCCACCTCCCTCACCTGCCCTGCTGGGTGCTGTCCTGCTCTGGTGTTCTCTCCTAGGGGGAAGGTTAGAGAAGGGAAGAGACTTGAGAGACTGAGGGGACATTGTGCATAGGAAACCCAGAAAGACCCGTGTTCAAATTCTGCCTCAGATACTTCCTGGCTCATTTCTCTAGAACACCTGGAAAATGATAGGATAGGACTCAATGGTCTCTCAGATCCTTTCCAGGCCCTAATCTATGATCTATGATTCCAGGTCCTAAAATATGACTTACAAACTATTACTAGATCACAGATATCCCAATCTAATTGAGCTAAAAAAAAATGCTAAATCAAAATAAAATCATGACATAATCAATATCTAATACACTTTTCCAGATAACCTCATAAACTCTGCATAGCTAATATCTACCTATAGCTAACACATATCTAATACAGCTTATATCTAATACAACTTTCCATGTGACCTCATAAACCCTGCACATCCAAACTCAGGGGGCTGAGATGCTCCTCTGATTGATCCATTTCAAAGGCCCTGCCCCTAGAAAATCTTATCAGTGACTTCTCTCAGCTAAATTCATTTCCCTGTGATTTCAGAACAGTTACTGAAAAGCATGTGCTTTGTCCTTTCCTCAGGTCTAGTCACACAAAGTGAGTGTACAGGGCTAGAGAAGACAGTCCGGTTCATGTGAGTGAGACCTCATCAACATTCTCACTTGTAAAAGCAACATCTGATTTTAAAGGCATATGCTGAAGTGCCCTCGGACAAATTCAGTGGAACACAGATTCTGATCTATTACCAAGGAGCCAGACACACTTGAAGGGATTGTCACCAACCTAAAACTCACCAGGAGGAACTTTTT
The DNA here is from genome assembly GCA_023548195.1 of Bettongia penicillata ogilbyi. Classification (NCBI taxonomy): domain Eukaryota; kingdom Metazoa; phylum Chordata; class Mammalia; order Diprotodontia; family Potoroidae; genus Bettongia; species Bettongia penicillata. The sequence goes on along the minus strand of JAJHZJ010000134.1, from coordinate 13,207,238 downwards.
GTGAAATTTATAAGGAGAAACTTCTTTTTGTGAGGCCAATATGAACCAAAGAGGTGATAAGAGTCTCAGCTTGGGTCTGTTGAAAATGTTTAGTTCTGCCTAAAATCCGCCCCCGCTGCTCACAGGGGTCTGCTGAGATCCCTCAATTCTGCTGGGTTCGGGTGCAGAAAGCCCCAGCTGGATTCCTTCCAGCAGGAACCCTAACACCCAGTGTCCAGCCACAGTCCTAGGTCATCATGTGAATAACAAAATCTGGACTTATCATCTGTATGGAAATGCAGGGTCAAGAGAGGGATCTACTCAACATGCAGAAAAGCAAGCCTTAAAAAGGCCGCAGGGCATGCAACAGGGAGCATGTTAGTGACACTTCTACCAAATCATTTCGATGTGAGATGATGTACACTCTGTTGGAAAGATGACTGACTAATGGGAAATCCAATGGGGCTGGCATCTCCGTCTCTCTACGTGAAATTTTAAAAGGAAAACTCCCAACATGGTTTTGGTGAAGAGCACTCAGAGGCAGTTTTAATTCTGACAAAGTTAGGCTGGGTTAATGTCATCCATCACACATGGCTGCCATGCAGCCAACGGATACCTTCATTTCTTTCAGACCCTGCATGTATTTGCCTTCTACGTCCTGAATCTGGTCCTTTAACTCATTGATCTCCTGAGGAAAATGGCAAAAAGAGGAAAGGATGTCACAGTAAGAGACTGACAAAGGTCACAAGAAACTCTGGGCTGACACAGGCTTCTGGGATGGGCATTTCCTGCCCGGAGATGAGTTTCAGCTGCTAGTTTCCCAAAGGGTAAAACTTACATAAATTATTAAAATGATACATGAACATGGAAGTGAGGACATATCTTCTGTGTTATTGTTTTAGGATTTTGGAAAACACCAAAAGTCTCCCATGAAATTGCTCAACGTAAGGGGTCAAGGGTGCGGATTCAAATCGCCATTCAGCGGCTTCTGACTCATGTGACTTTGGGCGGGTCATTTTACCCTGGGCCTGTTTCTTCTTTTACAAAATGCAGGGATTGGAAGAGGCAACCACTTAGGGCTGACCCCTGGGAAATGGTGCCTTATAGGGACAGATACCATTGCAATGGAGGCAAAGTTATTTTCCTCAAGTAATCTTAAAATAACATTCTTTCAAAACAGAAAAATTCAGCCCTTTTGACCTAGCTTGTACTTGGATGTTTCTTAATGATCGCTTAATAAATTATAGCCTAATGCCCCGTGTGCACTCTGGGAGGCAGCCCTACAAACAGGATCAGTTACAGTTGGTTATCTCTAGTTCCCAGTCCCCTCCCCACTCCCATCTCCTCTATCCATGCCCTCCCTCAACATTATCTTCACCATAAGCCTCAACATTATGATAAAAGGATTGGTTGAATAAGCTCCTGAAAGATGAGGACTATGGGTTTTTTTTTTAATATTCCCAGCATTTGGTATACAGTAGGGGCTTAATAAGAGCTTAAAGATCATTTGAATGTAAGCTTTGATTCAGACCCAGAACTCTTTGGTTTCTGTATCTCCAGTGTCTGGCATAGCAGGCACACAGTAGGCCCTTAACAAAGTGCTTGCAGATGGATCATAAGCTCCCTGTAGGCAGAGACTTGCTTTCATCTCTGTATCTGCAGTGACTAGCTCAGTGCTTAGCCCATCGGAGGTGCTGAACAATGTTCAACCTGGTGATGGATCTGCCTACATCATGTTTATGACTAAAAGTTTCATTAATACCCACAGTGACTTTTGCACAGTATGGGACACACACTACTCTAAGGTTTCTTCTATAACTACAAAAGTTGTTGGGTCTCCCACTCAAGACTCTTTTTCTGATTGTGGACAAATGCAGTGAGAGAAACATGAGAGGAGGCAGAGGGAGAAAAAAGGCTCCCCTAATTCTTGGTGGCTGGTAGAAACCATTCAATGATATCTTACCTTGATTTCCCTCATGGAGGCCTCAGTGTCCACAGAAATTGAGGTGTCCCCACTGCCCCTCCGAGAGGAGGTTCCGCCCAGAGAGGCCAACGTGGCTGCCGATAAGCTGGGCATGTTACGAGATCCCTAAAATATTTTAAGAGACCACTTTCAGAACTGAAAATTGTCTTCTCCTATCCAGTGGATCAAACAGTTTCTAAACCCACATGAATGATTATAAACACATCCCAATCCTTCATGGTGGTTTCTAAACCAGGAAATTGGCAGTTAGACAGTGGGTGGCCAGTAGCAAGAGGGAAGCTCAAGGCCAGCCCCATCCCAAGATTTCATCAGTGGAGCCTGACAGTGGCCTGCCACACACTCTGATCCTCTGGTCCAACACGGGAAGAAACATGCAGTGGGCTTGTCTTCCCAGGATTTCCCACAGCAACCCCATCTAATTCTCAGCTGCCTCTTCTCCTGTTCCCTGAAAGCCCAATAATATACTTTCCCTTGTCCATTTCATCTATGAATTCTGAAAGCTATAAAGTCAGAATTTTTAAAAATGACGGGAGAAAAATATTACTAGAAACTACTCACCTTCTCAGTGAAGTCCTTTTCGGGCCTCTCTTCAACCTGTCAAAAAAAAAAAAAAAAACTCAGTAGGCAAATATGAAATATTTTAAAGCAATAATTGGTTCATCCATATTTTCGGCTGGGTTTCCTTTGCCCAAGGTAGCTGTGTACCCCAGAGGATGAAGGGTGAAGCTTCTCAGACCTGAGTGTTTCAGACACGTACTAACTATGAGACCCTGAATAAGTCATATCACCTCTGCCTGCCAGTTTCTCCATCTGTAAAACAGCACCTACCTCACAGTGGTTGTAAGGACTCACATTAAAGCATTTTGCAAATCACAGTGTTCTAGAAATGCTAATCAGTATTCATTAAGAGTATTAAACCCACTTTGTGTATGACAGTTTTGCTTGCTGGGGCTGTACATACATTGATGTTAATAAATGCAGCTTTACATTTTACCAAAATGACTGAAATTCATTTCATTTTTAAGGCTTGATCAACTACACACATAATTACGTTTATAGAAGACAGAATGGAGAACAATTTTTATTTCACACGTGAAGGTTTCTTATTAGACCTGATTACAGATGACTACAGAATGACAAGGAGAGTGAGTTCAGGAACTGAATGTGGATCTGTTTCCTCATCATCTGATCAGCAGCTGACTTGTTCCTAAACTCTCCCTTTTGAGGAGAGACACACTCTCCAGCGCACTCACAGCCCCCTCCTCTTTGTGCTGTGTTCTCCCATCAGAATGTAAGCTCTTTGAGGGCAGGGACTGTCTCGCTTATACAGAGAGCATCTGTGAAATGAGGAATAACTCCACAGGGTGTTGTGAGACTCAAATGAGATCGTAGCTGTTGAGTCATTTCAGTTATGTCTCACTCTTCATGACCCTTGTGGGGGTTTTCTTAGTAGAGACATTGGAGTGGTTTGCCATTTCCCTCTCCAGCTCATTTTACAGAAGAGGAAACCGAGGCAAACAGAGTGAAGTGACTTGCCCAGGGTCACACAGCAAGTGAGTCTCAGGCTATATTTGAATCCAGATCCTTCTAACTCCAGGGCTGATGCTCTATCCACTGTGCTACCTCATTGTCCATCAAAAGAGACTGTGGATATAAATGTTCTATAAGCCTTAAAGTATTATAGCTTATTATTATGTTATTATAATTATACTATATAATAAGTTATTATTATGAATGAGCTAAGCATAATTTCCACTGTCAGAGGGACAAATGCCTTTAATATGGTTGTCCTAAATAATGACCAACAAAAAACAGGTGACAATCTTTCTCTCTACCTCTCCATCACTGTCTCTTTCTCTCTCTTCAGGTATCTCTCACCCAAATGAAGCTGATATTTCAAAACTCCATTTGAAATAAAGCAAGTCCTTCTGAAGGTGACCCTTCTACAAGGTCAGCCTTGTTTTCAGAGCCAGCACCCACTAAGAAATTCCAGTAACATAAGCCATGGTGCTATTGGGAGCCAGGTAGGAGCGACCAACTCCATCGTCCCAAATATGGAATTGTTGCCTGTTTTTTTTTAACAAAACAAAACCCCTGGAGCTTTTGGACACTTGAGCTGAACTGTTTGCTTGTTTCGGTTTATACAGACATACCAATTTAACCCTCTGTGTGCTGCATTAGTGAGTATTTAAAAGTTGACTCCTATCTTGACCCAGCAGCCACTCAAGTGTTGCCCAAGTAATTTATTCACCTAGAACATGGTGCCAGTGGGGGTCCCCTTTGATCTCAGCTGTATGTATAGTGTTTCATCCCCTTGAACAAGTCCCTTAATGTATGAGTCACAGGCAACTCATATGCTAAATTGGGGGGGTCCCTGAACTCGGGCCCAAGACCTGTGGACAGATTTCAGGGGGTCCATGACCCTGCATGGGAAGAAGTTACATCTTCATTTTTACTAAACTGTAATTGGAAATTAGCATTTTCTTTCATAAGGAATGTAGGCAAATAGTGAAAAGCCCCTGCTCTGAGGTATTGATTGTTTGGAACCATGGAGAGACTTCCCTAGTGGACCAAATGAAAGTCCAGCTGAGTTAGTCAACAACCATTTATTAAGTGCTTACTGTGTGCCATCCAGGCACTGTATCAAGCACTAGGGACAATAAGAGGAGGGTGGACAACAGGTCCTGCCATCAGGTGCTTATGTTTCAATGGGGGAAATAGCATGGAAACATCTAGGCAGAGAAGATGGAGAGGAGAAACGTCTCTGGAAGGAGAAGACAGGACTGGGGGGAACCACGAAGCCTCAAGTAGAAGGAAGGATTTGTACCGAGTCTTGAAGGAAGTCAGGGAAATAAGAGGTGGCAGGGTGAGTGGGTACAGTGTTCCTGGTGTGGGGCACAGTCAGTGCAAAAGTATGGAGAGAGGAGATGACAGAAGACCAGAGTGGCAATAATCCGGACAAGAAAGTCCTCTGACAGATGGATTAATCTTTTATGCTGAGTTTCATGAATCCATCAAACTCCTGTTGTTGCCAAAGTGGACTTCCTGAATACCCCTCTGCATCATATCAGTCTACTTTTCTTCACTGACTTACATCTTATATGCAGGCCCACCTAGGCCCATTTCTGTAGGGTGTGTACCCAAGGAATTCAATTTAAAAGGATGTTATTTTTTTTTATCAAAGAATCTTAAAGAACCTAACATCCAAATTTTATTTAAAAAATGCCAACTCTGATCAAAGTTCTTTCTAACTAACCAACCAAAGCTTGAAATGTGCACCTGCTCTGCGCTTTTAGCTTCTGATAGCTCTGAACACCAGCACAAAAAGGAGGGACTCGGTCCATTTGGATAGGCAGTGCCCAGAGCTGCCCCAAGTGTCACAGGACCAACAGCTCAATCACTGGCCTTCAAGAGCTTAATGTCCACCCAGCGTTTGCTTAAACCTTTCCCCTGTTCTTGACTGGCATCTGCTTCCCCTTTGCCAGCACAGAGTTTCAGGACTGTGGACCGTAGGTGGAGCCTCTTAAATAATATAATTTTAACTTCTACCATCCTCGCTTGTGCCAACCAGAGCCCCAGGGTCACATACTGGCCGAGCCAGGGAAAACAAAGCATCCAAAGGAATGGCTGGCATACCAGGCAGCAAGGGGGAGGTTAAAGAGGAGGAGGGATTGCCCTTCTTTGCTTCCTAGACAAGGAGTCAAGCAGGGAAGACAGAAGAGATGTGGGGGTGGTCAAGCCACTAGACCTGGCAGACAAGGTCATGGGGCTGCAGGCACCAGGTGTACCCAGAGACTGGGAATGTTGCTCTCCCTCCTGGCAGGCTCCACGTCCCGGACAGTCCTTCCAGAGCACAAGGGCCCCTAACACATTAGGGCTCCTTTGGGCCCACCTGGGTCTCTCCTCACACGTGGACAGGCAGCTTCTGAAGGAATCTTCTCTGATGATGCTAAGCTCCCAGGTCAGTCCCAGCTGCCAGTGCCTCTTTCTCCAAATGACCTTGAATTCACTTTGTGTATATTTCTTCCAAAAGAACGTACGCCCTCTGCTGGTCAGGTCAGCTTCCTCCTAACATTCATACCCCCAGTTTGTCTAACAAAACTTTGGGGAGAGGCTGAGCCTCATCCCATGGAGCTGGGCCTAGGCAGACATCAGCACATGTATAGTACGTGACAAATGTCCTGATTCTAGTCATCTGAATCACAAAGACGATGATTTCTATCCATTTTAACATTTCAAGCATGGAAAGGGTTTTTCTTTTTCCTTTAGGAATAAGAAGAGTTTCTCCAATATAAACCTCTAACATCACCACTTTTTCAGGGGACTCAGGACAAGGGCAGTTCAACAAAGATTATGAGTGAAAGGAATCTCTGCTCCCTCCTCCCATAACCTCATTAATACTTCCTAACCACACCCCACTGCACATGAGTGTCCAGCTGATCAATCAGACATAAAGTGCTTGGTGAGTCACCATTTTACAGTGTGAGTTCCCAGCAGGGTTCAAAAAACCCAACAGTGGTTGGTTGGGTGCCATGGTCGGTTGGAGCACATGCCCAAAGGTCACTTGGCTCTCTCTAAATCAAATTCCTGAAAATGTCAGGGTGCTGCTACATGGGATAGAGCAAAGTCCAAACCAAATCTATGAACCTCTACTATGATCTCACAAGCCCAATCACCTCAAACAAGAGCCCAACACAGATAGACCACGTGCCTGTTTCATCTGGGTGTTCTAAATTCAGGCACTAGGTGGCAGGCTTGTGTTGGATAAAAGTCAGCTTTTAGGAGAAGAGGGAGAAAGTAAATGAGGTCATAGGAGTTATTGCTAGAGGGGTCCAATCTACCCATTCAGGGCTTTGAATGACAAACAGAACATTTTGTATTTGTTCCAGGAAGGTAAAGGAAGCCACAGGGGTTTACTTTTTAAGGTAGGTTTCAAAATAATAGGAAAGACTCACATTTAACAAGTTTAAGTAAAACGAGATTTCTGGGTTGACAAACTTAGGAAATATTTGTTAGATGAAGAGTTTAATATAAGAAGGATGAGAATGAGTAGGGAGCTGACACTACAAAGCATATTGACATGGGATGCTTAGCCTGGGGAGAAGACAGTCTTGGCCATAAGGGCTGCCAAATATTTCAGGGTTTATTGAACTCTAAGAGGGTTTGTTTTGTTTTGTGTGGCCCCAGAGGATAAAACTAGGAACGGCGAATGGGATTGAAGTTTAAAAGGCAGAGGCTGCAGAACGCGTGACAACAATGATAGCTATTTGGGAGGTGGTGAGTTTCCCCTAGATGGAAGTCTTCAAGCAAACACTGACTGAACACACTTAGCAGGTATGTCATAGACACTTTCAGTTATGAATTGCACTGAAGGCGCCTCCTAAGGACCCTCCCCTCCAGCTCAGTCTTGTCTCAGACATTCATTATCTGTGTGATCCTGGGTAAATAATTAAGTCACTCCAGCCTCAGTTTCCTCACCTGTAAAATGAGGATAATGATAACACCTATTTCTCATGGTTGTTGTGTGGTTCAAATGAGATAATATTTGTATAATACTTTGCCAGTCTTAAAGTATAATCATATAAAAATTAGCCAGTATTATTTCTACTGACAATTTGTCTAATCAGGATGGCTAACACACCTATTGGCATTCTTGTATTGCTTTACCTACTTTTTAAGGTAGGTTTCAAAATAATAGGAAAGATTCACATTTAACAAGTTTAAGTAAAACGAGATTTCTGGGTTGACAAACTTAGGAAATATTTGTTAGATGAAGAGTTTAATATAAGAAGGATGAGAATTTAAAAATACTTTCAAAGACCAGGCTGAATCTATCAATAGCACATTGTTTTCATCTCTAAAGAGACTGTAGGAGGAAAATGTTTATTTCAAAGTAAAAAAAAAAAAGTTTGCATCAATTGACATGTCCAGACCAGTTAAAGAAAAAGTCACCATCTCATTGTTTAAAAGGATCTGTAAAGAATTATGGCAAATAATATCTCCTCAAAAATACTTTTAGTTTACAATTTAGTTTACAATGACATCTCATTGTCAACTAAAACACATGCTCTTTTTAAAAATACTTAATTTTTTCCAGTTATGAAATTTTTCAACATTCATTTTTTGAAATGTTGAAGTGAGCAATTTGATATGGATTATACATATGCGGTCATGCAAAACCTCTGTCTGTAATAGTCATAAACATGTGCCCTTTAAGAACAGATACTTCATATAATGCATTTGCTATCTGACTAATGCTATCTGCTTAAGTCTTTTAAATGAATACTCACTTAAATATAGATTCCCCATTTTTCAATGTCCTATAGCAGAACATGGCTCTCTCCCCCTTTCCTAAACATAGCATGAAACACATGGGAATAATGCAGAACATACACAGACCCCCTAAGGCATAACACTTTTGATGTGAGGCATGTAGCAAAGGAGTGTCTGTAACTGAAGAGATCTTTGAGCAATGCCCTTCAGATATGAACAGGGGCCAGTTTACTCCGATTTCAGGAATCATTTCAGGTAATGAGAAAGTGGTAACCTAGAGTGGCCTTCATCTTCGTTGTAAAATAATTAATAATCCCTAATATTTATATGGTGCCTACTACATCCCAGGCATTACAATATTATCTCATTTGATCCTAAGAACAATGTTGGAAAGGAGGTGCTGCTATGATCACCATTTCACAGACATGGAAACTGAGGCAAACAGAGTTGAAGTGACTTGCCCACGGTCACATAGCTAGTGTTTGAGGCTGTATTAACTGGGGTCTTCTTGACTCCAGACCCAGCGCTTTGTGTACCTTGGCACCACCTCGCAGCCTGTCAAAAAATATAGTTTGTTACTGAAATATTCCAGAGAAGGATTTTTTTTCTTCCTTTCTCTTAGAAATGACAGTTGCTTCTACCCAAGCTAGGAGGAGGTGCATCACAGAGGAAAGAGCCCTGGTTCTGGAGTCAAAGGGTAAGAGTTCAAATCCTGCCTCTGATTCCTGTGTAACCTTGGGCAACTCACTTAACCTGGGCAGGTCCCCCAGTTCTTTGGATGTAAAATGAAGGGTTCCAATGACATGGCCTCTGAAACCCTGTTGGTTCTAGATCTAAGATCTGATGATTATTCAGAATGGTTTGAAAATGAATGAGGCAAAGAGCAGCTAGGTGGCATGGTGGATAGAGTACCAGCCTTGGACATGCTCACCACTGGACTTGAGTTCAAACCTGACGTGAGACACTTACTAGCTATGTTACCCTGGGCAATTCACTTACCCCTGATTGTCTCAAAAAACCAAAATGAATGAGGTACCAAGAAGTAAGTTTTCTGAATACCTAGAAGTCAACTCTTTCAGCAAGGACATTTTTTGACTTGAACTATTTTTATGTAAATCCACGAAAATATAATAGACATGTCTTTGTCTCCATAAATATCACAGCACATACAGAATCTTTTCAGGACCACTGCTTGCTTGGAATAACAATGCTACTGGCCTGCAAAAGTTGCTGGGGAGCCTAAAGACAAATCACCATTTGACAACTGTCCATGTTTGAGCTGCAATCTAAAGTGAACTCTTGAAAAAGCCACTCCATTTTCAGTAATATCCGATCAGTTGATGGCAGTCTAGAAGGAAGGGATGAGAACCAGGAGAATCATAGCATTTTTAGAGCTGACAGGTGAACTAGTTCAACTCTGATGAGGAAAACCGAAGTGCAGAGAGGTTCGTTTACTTACCCAAGGTCACACAGCTTAGACAGCAGCAGAACTATTCCTTTGGAAACACACACAGCCATTGCATTGGCTCTTTATAAAACCTGGGGGTCACAAACAACACTAACAAAAACCCAGTGCCTGGTCTCAAGGAGCTGCCATTGATTCTGCTAATATTAAAAAACCACAATCTGCGGAGCTCCCGTCCCAGTTCTAACATGTCACACGAAAGGAAAGGAAGGAAGAAAAGATGAGAAAACAGAGCTAGAGAGAAATAAAAACATGCTCACCACTGGACTTGCACGAGCCGAGCTGGCTCTGGAGGATGCCCGCGATCCGGAGCCCAGGTAACCGCTGTACTCGGAAGGCTACCCACACACACCCCAGAACACAGGTGAGAGAAATAAAGGAGGGAAATTAGCAGGAGGGCACAGACAGGAGAAGCAGTAGGTCCAGGGAAGGACGGGAACAGGAACAGGATGAGGAAAAGGTTAGACTTTCACTCAAAGATGGCGGGCGTGGGCAGTGTAGTCAAATGAACCTCCAAGCAGAAAAGAAGGCTAAACAAGGCCAGAGTGAATTTCTTAGGAAAAGAATCCAATCAATCCTAAGCGGAGGAAACACCCCTCCCCCATTCTTTACAATAAGAGAACTGTCCATGGTCATTTAAACCAAAGCCTCCATTCGGATAGTGGCAAACGTTACCCCTTCAACTTCCCTGTACCATCATTACCACTGTCCCTGTAAATAGGAACAAATTAGATTTAGATTGTAATATGAACCCCAGCACATAGAAAGTAATTTTTCTCTTGTTTATTTCACAAAAAAAACAAAACAAAACAAAAAACCCAAGATCTGGCTTCACATGTTGACTCATTCACTCAATATAAAATTCAATAAATGAAGTTAATGGATTATGCCTCGCATGAGGGCAGGGACCTCTTATTTATTTCTATATCTCTAGCCCCTAGAGAGTCAATTAATAAGCATTTATTAAGCACTTGTCCTAACCACCTGGGTCCTTTAGATTAAGTAGGCACTATAATGGTAATTACAAAAGTTAAAGATCTTCCCCATCCATTAACGGCCTGTCCATTAAGGGAAGTTTGATTAGGGGAGATTTGTTTTGTAGAAAGGCCCACTCCTTTTGTTAAATTTCTAATGAGCCACTGGTTCTCTAGGGTTGTGATGACCTCTGGCTCTGAAAAGTGTATAAATACTCTGAGGTGAGGTTTTACTTTGGGGCTTACTCACTGCCAAGTGTTTGGCCAAATGAGACTCTGGGCAGCTTCTAAGGAGCTCCCCACCCCACTCCTTTGAAAACCCAGATGTTGGTGCTTCTGTCAAGAGGACCTGAGTTCAAATCTCACCTCAGACACTTGACACTCTAGCTGTGTGACCTCGGGCAAATCACTTAACCCCAACTGCCTCATCCTGGGTCATCTCCAGTCAACCTGATGAATATCTGGTCACTGGATTCAGATGGCTCTGGAGAAGTGAGGCTGGTGATGTGCACAGCCCTCCCTCACTCAAAACAAAGTCAAATGCAAGTCATGTCATCATTTCTCTGATGGCATGGTCTTCTTCGGCAACGAAGGATGAACACATACACTATGAATGTATTGCTTATGGTCAGACAGTTGGAATTCCTGTCTGTTGATTTTTATTTTTCTATATTTTCTCTGAAGTTCATGGTGCTGACTTTCCCCCCTGAACTAAGAGAATGATATACATGCTTGATTAAAGTGATTGTTGACCCTCAAAAGTTGCTTTCCTTTCAGAAAAGCAGATCTAAGAACCTGTACAGTAGGCCCTCCTGTGTATGCTGAGGCAGAGGTGAAGTGACTTTCCCAGGTTTACACAGTCAGATCTGAACTTGGGGCTTCCTGACTCCTGGGCTGGGGCTCTACCATGAAGACATCCAAGAGTCCTGAGATACCATCCAGTCAAGCCCTCTCTGCATATGGAGAAACATGAGAGACAACAAAGTAGAATAACTTGCCCAAGATCTCACGGATGAGAAGTAACTGAGATAGGATTTAAATATTTTTTTTAGAAGGAACTAGAGTACTAGAAATGTGTTTTACTGGTAATAAATATGAGGAAATTATTTCTGACATCAATAAGAGAGTCTGGTATCTATAGAATGCTTTCCAACAGTTTCTTGATTAAGCCTCAGCAACTTTTGAGGTAGATAATAAAAATAAAATGAATTACTCATGATCACTCAGCTAGCATGTGTTAGAGGCAGGATTCAAACTCAGGGCTTCCTGATGACAAGTCCCAGTGTTCTATATTTTACATTAGGCTTCCCCTTATCAATCATTTCTTTAAATTGAGAAAGAAAAAGAAATTGAATCTGGGAGATATTTAAATCTGGAATTGGCTGATTAGCCAGACCCCATCATCACTGGTCCCATAAAGGGGTCTCCAGTGGAGTACCTCAGGGATCTAAGCTTGGTCCTGTTCCATTTAATGTTTTCATCAAAGACTTGAATAAAGCTGTGAGCCAGCATGCTTCGCTACTCTTCATGACACAAAGCCCAACATGCTACACCCTGACCAGCAATCAGGATCCAGAAATACATTGACAATTTAGGGCCCTAGGGCTAAGTTAACTAAGAGGAAATTTAATAAACTAAAATGTAAAATCTTGGGCCTTTGTTCAGAAAGCAACTTTGCAAGTACCAGCAGAAGGAGGGCTTGGTAACCACTTGAAAAAGAGCTGGAGTTCTAAGTAGAATGCAAATTGGAGTAGGGACTGTTTTTTTTTTTTTTTCCTTTGTATGTATTTAGCCCATGGCTGTCACATAGTAGGTGCTTAATAAATGCTTGTTGACTGACTTCAGTGGCATCATAGGACTTGAGAAGTGATTTTCTCAGGGTCACACAGTCATTAAATGTCCAAGGTGGAACGTGAATCTATCTTTCTGGCTCCCAGGCCAGTGCCCTTTCCACTCCACCACACCGCCTCTCATCAAAACTACCTGTCAGACGGTGCTATTTTTGTCAATGGTCAAAGAAGGATGTTGAAAAGGGAAACCTAGTTCTGCAGTCATCCATTTCAGGAAAGAAATGACCACACCCTGAGCCAAGCTCTTCCAGAGATGCAGGAGGTCAGAGCTCTGGGACATTAATCCTCCAAATGAAGTTAAAAGCATAAACAAAGTGAGATTCACTGGCAACGAGAGGGTGGAGAGATATGAAAAACCTTCCAATTCAGTGCCTGTCTTCATCTGGTCTCTCCCCACTCCCATCCAGCCTCAGTCAGCTGCCAAAGTCATTCTTATAAGACCCAGAAAGTAGGTGAGGTTCAAAACCAGAGTGATTTCATCTGCTCTCATTAAAAGTCCAGGGGGCAAGATGGATAAACTTTGTGATTGGCAGATAGGAGATCAGTGACAGCCTCTAAGGTCCCTCCTACAAGGCAATGACTCAGTGACTGCATTGTCAATCATCTAAGAGCCCAGAGAGGGCTGGTGTTCACCAGGAGTTTCAAGGTATCAGGATACAGAAAACAAATAGAGCGTGTGGGCCAGCAGAGGAACACAGGAACATCTTACGGGATGTGAATTGCAGGCACTAGGTCGTCGGCTCCCACTGTATATGCTCTCATCATACAGAGATGCCTACAATTAAAAGAAAACTTCAGAACAAGAACAGTGTGCTCTGGGTCCAACCCTCAGAGAGATACGGACATCATCACACAGGTCAAAAGGGAGGTGTGGAAGATGCGGAGGAAGATGGAGATGTGACGGAAGGGTCACTTTCAAAGGACTGTCTCATGGACATGCAAGGTTAGTATGGAAACTGAATTTCCATTTCCAAAAACTGTGCAGCCAAACAAAGATCCATGCAGAAGTCCAAAGGGAGATCCCGCCAACCAAACACTGGCAGCTCCATTTTGGAAGATTAAAATTTAAAAAAAAACAAACCACCAAACCATGCTACAGGAAATCCCTACTTCTCTAAAATCTGGATTCACCATGAAGGCATACTGGCCAGACATGCAGGATTTAGATTCAAACATCAATTCTGTTCCATAGTTTAATGTTGACTTTTATTGTATGTTAGTTCTTCAATGACCCTAAAATAGTCAACAGTAATCTCAATCCATCCTCTCTAAGAGAACAGAAGTTCACAGGCTGGGGGTGGGGGAGAGCCTTTGGCTATCATAGAGACATCTTGGCACAAAGCTTGCTTTGTCTATATTGGTTTGCAGGTTGTCTCCACCATTAGACCGTAAGTTCCTTGAGGGCAGGTAATGCCTTTTTTCTTTTTTTGGCCTCTTTTTGTATCCCCAGCATTTGGCATAGGATCTGGCACATATATAGTATGGACTTAATAATGTCTAATGATTGATTGCACACAGTCTGATGAATTGAATTGAGGGATCTCCTTTAGCTCTGTGATTCTATGACACATTCTGGAGAAATGGGAGTTTACCATAGCTTTGAAGTAAATGCTATTAATTGCTGATATATTTCGAATAACTCCCGTATTGGTCATTTCCCTCCCAGGAAACACTAGGTTGTTTTAGTTAGTTATTTATAATCCTGGATAAGTGGCAATGTGAATCAGATGATATCTGGGAGAATTTTGCAGAAATATTTGATACTTCCTTTAAGATAGATTTGTTTTACCAGCACAGCAGAAGTCGGGCCAGCAAAACTCTGAAATTTCAGTCTAGCAACAAAAGAAAGTATCTGTTTTCAAATTCATCTAGAAATCACAGGTGTCTCAAAGGGCCCTCTCAGGGCACTGTAAAACAATCTTTCTCCATGCAGTGGGTCAATGTTGCCCCTTTCTTGTCCAACAGTTTTCTGGGAAATAGCTCAGAATGGAATCGAGGTCAAATTCAAAATGAATGAGCAGCCTACATTACTCAGCAATGCCAAGTCCAAGAGATACAAAATCCAGAATTAGTCATGGTGACTCAGGGGCACCAATATACATGTGAAGGGACAAAATCCATTACAATTCAGTGGACTGAATGATGACTGCAACATTCTGGTGCACATGTGCAATACAGAACAGATTGTGATGACCAAGAATTGCTCTCGTGCTCCCGTGACTAAAATGCAAATATCCACTGCTCAAGTTAACGGAGGGCAAGTGGGCACACCAACCCTGTAACGCCAGGCAGCCTTAACATCGCCGTAAAGAAAGGAAGACTAGAGGAGAGAAACACATTTTTTTTGGTTCAAAAGTCTGAACAATGACAAAACATCAACATGCATCAAGGTATTGAATTCTGGAGCGTGAGGTTAAGACATTCAAATGATGCAATAGTCGGGGGGAAAAAGGAAGGTGAGTGGGCATAGACCACAGATCTGGAGTTAGAAATGACCTCTGAATTCAGAGTCCAACCCCCTCATTTTACAGATGAGGAAATTGAGGCACATTGTCATGAAATGATTTGCCCATGGTCACAAAGCACTAAGCATTAGAGACTGCCAGGGATCTTCACATACCACCATATTCCCTCTTTTGTTACGAATCTAGTATCTGAAAATCAGAATTTCACTCAAAGCAAATGAAGTGAGCATTTTTCCTCCTCCAGAAAAAGGAGTTCTCCAGCCAAGCATGGCTTGAAAGAAATTTCTGTGGTCCATTTGAAATGTGTTTTAATTCACACTGATAGGACTTATACACACATCTCTGGTGGAAAGAAAGCATCTATAGCCAGCAGAAGTTTCATGCCTTCATAATAATGGAAGAATGAGGAAGAAAGAAAAGCATCCCAAGAACATGCGATTATCTGAGCTTAAAATCCCCCCAGTGATAGCCAAAGAAATGCTATTGTGTGAGTTAGTAACCAGATGTATTTCCAGATGGATGAAGAAGTGCAAGGAAACCAGAAATGGGATCACGGCTGTTGATAATCCTCAGTTATGAATGGTAAGGCACTCTCAGACACATGAGTGAAAAAGGGAATTGTAGAGTCCCCACTAGGAATCTGATAAGCCCAATTTGCCTTCTCTGGCAGGAACAATGTTAGGGAGAAGACAGAAGCTCTCAGGTACTGTTCCGTTCAAACAAGTTCACTGAAAATGTTCCTGATGGAGTCTCTTCCATTCTTGAAATCAAAGGTATCCCAAAGTCTTGGCACAGTTTTATGCTAGTACCCCCATTAAAACTATTAATGAATGGGACCAAAACTTTTGGGATAGTCTGTAAAAGAGCCAGCCTACAATACCATGTTCCACAGAATGGAATTTGCTGTCCCAAAAGGAAGGTCAAGCCTGTGATACTTTATAGGCAGCAAACAAATAGACTCCACACCTGGGGCATAAGAAGACCTAGTTTGGACCCTGCTGCCATCTTGAATCACTCGAACACCAAAACTGCATGCACACAACATGGACAATTCAACCTCCAAAAGAAGCTGTTTCCCCAATTAGAATTTTTATTCCCGATTCTCTCTTTTCAGAACAGAAAGCACATCTAAAACAAAACAGAGCTAAAAAAAAAATTTAAAAAAATAACACCTTGGGGACTGGAGCAGAATTCCAACTCTCAGAAAACAGGAAACATATTGAGAGGAGTGATCCGAAAAATGAAATCCTTCTCCCCACTTCTCAGAGATGAACAACTCTGATTACATAACAGGCTTTCCAGATCTCTTCCTGGATACATTTGGGAGAGGAAAATGTTAAAAAATAAAAACCCCAAACAAAACAAAAGGCACAATAAATGGGTGACAACAACTGCCGGAAAGGAAAGGGAAGAAAAAGAAAGGAATTCTATGCTTCTATGCTATTCTATGCTTCTGAAAAAGGGAACACAAAACCGCGTATGGGGGAGGGGTGGCACAGTGACACCACTAATTTTCTTTAAAGAAAAAAAGGGAAGGGGAAATCTTAGCAATGAGCCAGACCTCGTCCTGTGCCTATATAGAGCCCACAAACTATATCTTCATGTGCAACAGAAACAGCTGCTATTATGGATGGTGTCATTGTTCTCCATAGATGACTGTACCAATGAGGTTGAAGTGTCCAAGTAAATAGAGTTAATCATTCAAGTAATTCAACTGAAAGCAACACTGAAAGAGAAGGGAGCCTAGAGAAGGACAGCGACCAACCCGAGCTCCATTTTGGGAAGCCGACAGGGGCCTGGAGGGAAGGCTGGTGTAGGAAAGTCCGAGGTCAGAGTAGTAGGAGCCCTGGAATCAAAGAAAAGTGGGGAAATGAGAAGGAAATGAGAAAAAAAAAACCCTTTAGAACTTCATTTTATTGAAAACGCACAGATGTTTTCATTCCTTTTTGTTAAAATCATCTCCACGGCAAAAATATTAAGGAATTGCTAAATAGTTAAATCAACTTAAGTAAACAGAGAAAGACTTGATCAGAAATGAATAAAGATGTCAGTTAATTGACAAAATCAGGCCATGGTTAAACCAAACCAACCCAATTCACTTCTCTTGCATCAATATCATTGATTTCAATTTTGGTTGTAATTTACCATGGAATCATTCATGGAATTTGTGACCCTGGTCTCAAAGATATATTTACTCCTGAAATCCCACGTGTTCTATGACTAGCCCTATTATTTTAATTTTGCTAAAAGCTTGAAACCCATAGTTTGCACAAAAAAAATCTGTAAATTGAATTCAATTGTAGATGATGCAGTCTGTACCTCATGCTATATAAAGAGGCCTGATTGCTATGGTTTATTATTCCAGGTTGTAGCATGTATGTGTGCATGTGCATTTATGTGTACACAGAATAGGAATGCTACATAATAAATTAACTTCTATGACAGTCTACATTGCAGTTCTAAAGAAAGTCTCACATTGGAGCCACTAACTAGAATGTTTGAGATAAATCAAGGGGGCCTTTGCTAAATCCACATTTCTGATTTTTAGGCCCTAAACTCAAGTATCAATTATTTATGACTTACTACATGAGACCTGGTCTAACACAATTAGATAACATCTTTAAGGACGTCCTTTGAGCTGTCATCCCACCTTTTTCTTAAGTCCCTGTTTTGATTATGGCATTTCTACAGTCCTATAAATCTCTCTCATTCTATTTTGAGAAATCAGATGGAGGGGGCTGGGGTGATGGAGGTGCTGTGAAGAAGGCAATTATTTGCCAATCAAGGACTCATGAAAATGTATTCTTCAGCTAAGAACTCAAGGACTACTAAATTACATAAAGGGCTTTCCAAATCTCTTCCTCGATACATTTGGGAGAGGAAAAACTTGAGATAACTTCCAGGAAAGTGAAATTCCCCTGGCTGAGCAGTATAGGAAATGCAACAAACACAATCAGTCTCTTCAGAGGGGTTGATCTCAGCATGAGGACATGTCACCATAATGTTTTGTGATTGCCCCTGCAATGAGATTTTTCAGGGCATGGGATAATTGATTATCTCCTTGCCCTTGGAGTTGATTTTATATGTAGTAAAACCTCACTAAGTCATATTCAAGGTTGGTCCAATTTTTTGAAAGCTCTGAATTACAAGGGAGTGTTAAAGAAATTGAGTTTATGATTAGGTACAATGAATAACTAGATATGAAAAGAACTAAAACGAATTACCTAACAGGGAACCTCTGTAAACAGCCAGCAGTGAGGTGGTCCATTAGATAAGAGTACTGAATTTGGAATCAGAATGACCTGAGTTCAAATTCAGTCTCAGACACCTACTAGTTGTGTGGCCCTGGGCCAAGTCACTTAACCCATCTTTCCTCATCTCCAAAATGGGGATCATTAGGAGCACTGATCTCACAGGATCAAATGAGACAATATTTTTAAAGTGTGTTGGAAACCTAAAAGGGCTACTTAGCGGTTTAATAAATGTTCATTGATTGAAATGTGAGCTATTCTTATCCACTGTTCATATGCATTGGATGTTTCTAAATTATTTAGAATTTACTTCTAATTATTTAAAATTTATTTCTAATTATTAATTTTTAATTATTTAGAATTTATTTCTAATTATTTAGAATTTATTTCTAAATTGTCAGTGAACCTTGAGACAAATCCTACCTCCGATACAAATTAGGTGTATGACCGTGTGCAAGTCACTAACTTTTCAGTACCCTAGCAATGCTCAAAAACTAAGAGGGGGAGGGGGACTGGATTAAGTGGACCCTGAAGTTCCTTCCAGCTCTGGATCTATGATGCTGAGAGGAGCTGCTGATCTACTTTGGGGGAGTGAATTTTCACACTAGGAGTTTCTTGCAGTACTGAAATCAAACCTACTTCCCCTACCCCTCAAAAAGGACAAATTACAGGATCATAGATTTTAGAGCCCCTCCTCAAAGAATTACTTCTAAACAAATGAGGAGGCTGAGCCCACAACCTGAGCCCCTGTAGGCCAGTGGTGTCCACCATGACCTGGCCTTTCCAAGCAAGTTTAACCACTGCCCTGCTTAGCAAGTCTAATGCTAAATTTAAGGAGGGAAGCCATGGTCCTACTGTATTAATCCTGTTATAATTCCTCTAGGCCATTTAGAAGAAGCCAAGAATTCCTTACGCTTCTCTGAATGTATCTCCCAAAATAGAGCCTATGGGAATCCCACCTGACCCCAGGGTACTGGGATCTAAGTTTTCTAGCAAAAAAAAGTTTTACCTATTTAGCCCAGATTAAGGGATGGGAGGCAGCAGGGTGTGGTAGATAGCTGAGACTGAGGCTGTGGAGCCTTAGAAACTGGGCTGCCTACAGGTGATGCCACCTCCCTGTGTTCTAAGCTTGTAAACTTCAGAAATGGCACCAACCTACATTGGTGTTTGGTACTTTGTCTTCCATGAGTTCCCCCATCAAGTCTAGTATCTATCTCTAGTGAACAAATAAGTCTACAGGGACTAATCACCTGCTCACCAGTACTGTTATGCAATTGACTACTGCTGCGTATAATGTTGTTTTTTGATCAATTGTAATTGGGAGCTGAACAGGAAATGAAATGTAATTGACTGCATACTAGACACATGTAGCCCAAATGCACAGGGATTTCTGACGATGTGGTTTATTACCAAAGAATGTGGGTGCCTAAATCACACACACTCATATAAAAATAAGTGGACTCTCATTACAGAAAAGGACTTCATTTGACCCACAGCAGTCCTGCCAACGGTTGCTATGGCTGGCAAATGAATTCAAATGAAAATTAGTAAGGAAGACATCAGGGGACTGAAATCACACAAGTCTCATGCTATTAAACCTGCAGTCTTTGGAGAGAGGATCTGAAATATTAAATGGAAACCAACCAACTTCTCCTCCCTGGATGACAACCTGCTGGGCAGTTTGCTTTCCTTGCTGGATCTGGAACTCTGAAGCATCAAAAAAAAAGAGAAAACTCATGAGATTTGAACACCTGCAGTAAGTAACCCAAGGCATCGTCCTGGTCATTCTGAAAGCTACATCTTTTTTTTTTTTCATGTAAGTATACGATAAGCTAAAAACTTGATAAAAGGACCATACGCTCTTTCACCAGATATTAGGAATATAAAATTCTGAGTGAAATGATACAAATCAGTATATGATACTATGAATTAAGTGAATCAGCTTGATAGAGTGTGTCAAAGAACAAAATGATACAGATGTAACATTTGAATCGGAGACTTCACTTAACTTACTGCTTATATTTTGGTGATGCAACATGGCTATCACAATCACTCTTTACTGCCATGTCCTAGTATTCTAGGACTTAGAGCTGGAAGACATCTTGGAGTTCATCTATTTTGCAATTTTACATCTCCCTTTACAACTGAAGGGGTACAAAATGACTTTGCACATGGTCATACAGACAGTGACTACCTCACATAGCCCATGGTGCTTTGCTAATAGGGGCTCAACATCTCTCCTCAATGCCTGTGGGGATGCAAGTAGGTTTATTTGAGGGAGAGGGTGCCCTTCTGCTAGAACAATGGACTACAGTGTCTACTCCACAGTACTGACCTCTTCTCTGTAGGTCAGCCCTCTGAGCTTCTAAGTCTTTCTACAATTATGTAGCTATGAGTCCTCAAAGTAAATGCTGTGTGACATCCTGACAGGGTGAACTAAAAAGATTATCTATTTTAAATAGACTAGATCCAGTCAAATGAAGGGAATAAAACCATGTGTTCTAATGAGGCAGCTAGGTGACAAAGTAGATAAGAGTGCTGGATGTAAGGAAGTGAGAGAATTCAGTTTCAGCTTCAGACACATTCTGGTTGTGTGACCCTGGGCAAGTCACTTAACCTCTGCTTGTTATGAGGATTAGAAACAATATTTGTCAGCTGCTTCGCAAATCTTAAGGCATAATACAAATCTGTTGTTCTCATTTCAGGCATCTCAGACTCTTTGTGACTCCATCTGGGTTTTCTTGGCAAAGATACTAGAGTAGTTTGCTACATTTTCTTGTCTAGCTTATTTGACAGATGAGGAAACTGAGGCAAACAGGATGAAGTGATTGCCCAGGGTCACACAGCTAGAAGTGTCTGAGGCTGCATTTGAACTCAGGGAGATGAGTCTTCCTGACTCCAAACCTGGTACTCTATCTACTGCCACCTAGCACCCAATAATACCAACATTAGTTATTATAAATGGAGTAGAAATAGGGCCACTTAAGAATAATAGCTAACATTTATGTAACACTTTAAAGTTTTCAAAGTGCCTCAAAAATATTACTTCATTTGGCCCTCACAACCACCTTGAGAAATAGATACCATTGTTATCCTCATTCTACAGATGAGGAAACAGGCTGACAGGTTATGTGACTTGTCCAGGGTCATACAGTCAACAAGTCTCTTGAGGCAGAATTTGAACTCTACTCTATCCACTGCTACATACTTAGCTGCTTATGGAAACAGAGCCTCTGAATCTGCTTATTAAGAGAGATGAGATCTGGTGAGTATCTGCAAATTCCCAGGAACATTTTAGGTTTTCTATTCCCTCCTCCCAAACTGACCCTTTATCAACACAAGGAAGGGGCCTAGTGTGTTTTACAGAAGCCCTGCTCCAGTCCCCCCCTGCCCTGCTGGATTCTGACACAGCTGGGTCTCTGATCCCCTTCCTCACCTTCTCCACACAGAGGTCCCCAGCTAACTGCCTCTGACTCACGATTTGGCTCTGACACTTATACCCACCCTCCCACTCATTTCCTCTTTGGCTCCAACACTGGTCTATTCAATTAGGCCTTGGGCCAGGCCAAGCCAGGCAGGGCATTGGGCGGTTTTGTCACCATCTAAGGAAGGAGCAGGATGAAATATACAAACTCTGGGGTGCCTTCCAGCTGCAGATCTGAGACCCAAGGACTTTGGAACCTGAACCCTTTCCTCCAGCTGCTGCTCCTGCTGCCTGCCCCAAAGTCTGCCCCATATTCATGATGCTATTTGTAAAGTGTTTGCACAGAGGCTGGCACACAGTAAGCACTTCATAAATGCACTTCCCCCTTTTTCTTTGTTTGATGTTTGCCTATCTGTGTACATGTTATCTCCCCAGGGGAAAGGGCTCTGACATATGCTTGCTCCTTGATTAATTTGTAATTTGAGGCTTGGTCATTTGCATGGTTTCAAATCCAAGAAACGATAACAGTATGAGACTTTATCATATGATTTGCTAAAATCCATAGCATTCCCTGCATAGCATGGAGTCAGAGGACCTGGGTTGGAATTCTGTCTCTGTCACTATCTGTGTGATTTCAGACAAGGCACCTAACTTCTCGGGCCTCAGTTTCCCTACCTGAAAGATGAGGGGGTTAGATTAGGTGGCTTTGTAAGGACCTTCCCTGGGCCCTCAACCCTGGGCAATCCCTTCTTTACTTTCTTTCTCCAGCAAATGAGGGGTGGACGACAAGGCTTCAGAGGCCCTTCCAAACTCTGAGTTGAAAAGAATTAAAGACTGAAGTGGCCTCTGCTGGAGGTGAGATGCAAAGGGGACTGGGGGACTTGGAATCAGGTGGCTTGGATTTGTCCCAGTTCTTCTGATTATGATCGAGGTGACCCTGAACAAGTCAATGAACTTAGCAGAGCCTCAGTTTCCTAACGTCTAAGAATGAATCTGGGGATTCTGAAACTACGTGCCTCCCAGGGTCGCTGTGGGAGGATAGCACCTGAGCTCTGGGGCCAGCTGGACATCCAGACCAAAGGCTGCTCCAGAGCTGAAGGGCCAGAGCCCCACAAGCTGGGGAGACATCTACTCTGCAAAACGACTCACACCTGGTCAGGTCTTTCCCACTCACTGAGAGGAGGCAGGAAAGACCTCGTTTTCGCTCTGGTTGGTGATGCTCTCTAAAATGAAGGAACTTGCCCCAGAAATTCAACTGCCAAAGTGCTGGAGGCAGTATTCGAACCCAGGACTTTCAGACATTTAAGTCCGGACTCAAATAAACAGAAGTGCTTTTTTACATAATAAATCATTACTTCCAGAGGCTAACATTGTGAGGAGGTTCAGGCTCCAGATCTATGATCCTACAATCTTACTCACGTGTACATTTTTTTTGATGACATCTTTAACTAAATTCCCATGTGCCAGCTCTCTCCCAGGCTAATGGCTGTTCCTTGTCAAATGCAATAACTTCTCTGCTTTTGGAAGGCCTCTTCACCATTCGCTGCCTCCCCACACTGCCCTGTCTGTTCCTGCCAGCCTGTGATAGGGGGTCCTGCTGCTAGGATCCATTACCCTCTGCTCCTCTCTCTTGGCTTTCTTTAGAAACATACTCAGTCTATGAATAAATGAAGCCAGTAAAAAATGGGAAGCAGAGCTCAAAGATGGCCATGTGAGAGATTACCAGGCTGGAAGCTTCATAAATAAACTGAATATTTACTGAGTAAAGTGAATTAGAGACAGACACAGCTCTAAGCTAGCCACAGGAGAGCTGGTTATAAGCTTCATAAATAGAATGTTTAGTGAATAAAGTGAATTAGAAATAGAAAGCAGAACTCTAAGGTTGCTATAGTAGATAGAGCCTATCGTATGTTTGCTTTTGAGCAAAGTGAATTACAGAGACGATAGGCCTAAAAACTAGACACATCACAGCTGACTCGGCTGTCGGTTTCCTGAAGGCAGTCAAGACTTGTTTTAATTAAACTTTATAGGTTGTGCCAGCTCCAATACAGCATTCTGCACCCAACAGATGTGTCACGTGGGTTTATAAAATTCGTGTGTGAATAAATGAATGGATGAGATTGGAGATGTGGAATATATTAAAATGTGATAGGGCCTAGCACAGTACTTGGCACATAGTAGGTGCTTAATAAATACTTGCTGATTCACTGATAAGAGGGAAAATGGCAGAGGAGACCAGAGTTCTACCCATCTTTCAGTTTCTAAAGTGTTTCTAAAACCCATGTCAGATGGATTTCTCATGAGTAATTCCAATGGTAGCTTTTCACTATATTTCATCTGGACTGGCTACATCCCAAATAGGGGTGGGGAACAAACAAAAGGGACTGGAAGACATGCCGTATAGCAGACCCTGGGCCAAAGAGCCTAACTTTACCAATATTTAAGAAAGCTTCCGCGCAAGCCTTCATAGGCCGTTAGTGACGATTGGATCTACTGACCCTGCTAGATTTTCTATTCAGAGACGAGGATCCATACAGGTCTCCATCATAACCGTTCGTCTGCTGGGAAAGAGAAAAGAGGCAAGGTTGCCAGAGAGAGATCAGACAGTGCTTCTAAATCACCAAGGCAGAACAAAGGTGACCTTCATGGTTAGAGCAAGCACAGGCCAGAGAATCCACCTAGCAGAGAGGAGTATGGCTGCTGGTATGAGGAATTTTATATCAAAACACACAAATGTACACATGCACATACATATTTACACACAAGTGAACACACAAAGGGCATGCACATACACACACAATTGGTATTCAGTCTTGTCTGACTCTGTGACCCCTTTTGGAATTTTCTCGGCAGAGATAACCAGAGTGGTTTGTCATTTCTTTCTATGGTTCATTTTACAGATGAGGAAACTGAGATAAACAGGGATTAAGTGACTTGCCCGGGCTCTCTCTCTCTCTCTCTCTCTCTCTCACACACACACACACACACACACACACACACTGGAGGGTGAACGTAGAGGATTTAGACGGCACCAGGAAGAGAAGAAGGACTCCTGACCCGAGCTCAAACACTCAGTGGGTTCAGGGTTGATTCCAGCCATGTTCCCTTGCTCAGTCTTGCTCCAGGGTCCACAGTTTTAGGAAATACAGAGATTTTGTTCTAGTTTAACTGGATCCAATGTGATTTCTTTTATCTTATATTCCATTAAAAAAAACTCCAGTGATATTTTAGTTGTTTCCACCATCATTTGGGAATGAGATCTTCCAGGGTTGGGGGACCTGTGGCCTCAAGGCCACATATGGCCTCAAGTTTGGCCCTTTGACTGAATCCAAACTTAGGGCTGAACTTGAGGACCTAGAGGGCCACGTATGGCCTCGAGGCTACAGAATCCCCACCCCTGTAATCTAAATCAATTGATTTTACTCCAAGGGTCAAAATTTTGTCCCCAACTTTATCCACTTAGGGTAGAAATCATCCCAAAGCAAAGAACCTTTCCTTTACAACCTCTGTGCCTGACATACTCCTGTTTTCATGAAGTAAGGTGAACCTTTTCTTGAAGAGGACCAAATGAGTTAGCAGATATCAATTAGTTTGCAAACTTTAGAGCTCTGTGTAAGTGCCAGTATTTCTACTACTGCTGCTGTTGCTGTTTCTACCAGAATCTGTTCTACTTTTACTTGGCTTCCATTACAAGTCCCCTCATGAATGTAACCCTTTATGGACCACATGGTTTCCCCTGGGCTGTCAAAGATCACAACAATAGGAAAGCTAGCTCTACCAGGTCTTCCCAGGCTAGAAAACCTCTGGGTGTTAGTTTCAAAACAAATGCTCTGCTTGCTGTCCAAGGACTCCAACTAGAGTTGGAGGGGCTCCTTGTCAGCGTGGTTACTGGGGACACATTTTCTTTTCTCTTCCATTAAAAACTCTAAAAGAACACGAGTCCCCAAGGGCCTGTTATCTGCAAGAATAGAGGACACATATCACAAAGGAAAACCTAGTATTGTTGGCTTCTGGTGACCATTAGGGACATGAATACATGTTCATACCCCTCTTGGGTCTGTAATTTTGTCAGTATGAATATTCTCTCCAATGATAAAAAACACAATCCATCCATATCTGCCCATCCTGAGTAACTCTCATACCTGGCTTCTCATAAGATCGCCAAAGGGAGTCCATCCAATGTGGTGAGAGCCTTTCTCCGTTTTTTGTTTTTTTTTTTTGACATTGCAAGGATACCAGTGGAACATCTAGGCCACTCAATGGCTCTCTCTTGCTATGTGACCTACTCATTTTCTTAGGCAGCTAGGTGGCACGGGACTTGGAGATCATGAAGACCTGAGCTCAAATCTAGCCTCAGATACTTGCTAGCTTTGTGACACTGGGCAAATCACTTAAACTCTCTGTGCTTCGGTTTCCACGTCTGCAAAATAAAGGTATTAAACCTGAAATTCTCTAAGTCCCTTTCAGTTCTAAATGGAAATCTTTTCTGTTCATCAATCTCTTAGATGACATCATTTACACTGATTCTCTCTCATAGGTCCTGGTTTGTAAAGCATTGCTGCCTATTTGCACAGGCTTCTCCAATGCCTTCTGGGTGATTCTTGCATGCCAAGCTTCAGAACCTGTGATAAAACAGGAAGCACAGTCATACATTGTCATCAGTGGAATATTGATATCAAAAACATGGTCCTTTTGTTTCAGGAAGAAATTTAAGGTTATTAAAATAACTTGAGTTTCTCAAAGGAATTCGGCCTCCTTGACTCCTCTGGTTCAGCTGTGGCCCCTGCTCATTGTCCATTTCCAGTGTTGGCCCAACAGATGTTCTTTCCCTCTGCTTCTTCTAGATTCAATAAGCCCTGTGGATTCTCGGATTCTCTCCATCTTTCAGGCAATTGTGTGATGGTCAAAGTGTGGTCTGTTATGGAATCAGGCTTGGGAAAGCCAGACTTGTCTGTGTGGCTGCAGATCTCATCCAGGAGGTTCTGAGCATTCTCGGTCTTGATTTGATCAGTTCAATGTCACTTACAAAGAAAGGCATCTAGAGAGATTTGCAATTTATTGGGAATCTCTCCTGGGACTTGGAGCTGCACTGTATCTCCTCCATGATAATGCCTATGGGGAGCACGCACACATCTCCCTGTTAGGTGCCTTGACTCAGAGCATCACTGAGCATGACACTTTCTATTGTTGTTTATTTCAAGGAAACGTGTATATTTTTGACATTTTCAGGAGGCATCTTGTTAGAGTAGGCAGGACCTTTTTGTCAATGCTTTGGTCAAATGGAGTTGGGCTATTTTTGGAGGGGTAATCTAACAAGGAGTATCTCATAGCCTTTAGTCAATTTTGTGGTAGCGGCTGATGTGCTGTGAAATTCATAAAAATTTTATAAGGATGGGAAAAGAAGGCATATAGACCAGGGGTAGCCAATGTCCTTACCCACCTTATTGGGGGATAGCGATGAGGTCCAGGATCTTTCCACACTTTTGGTAATCTGTCCCTCCTTCAGGTATCTTGAAAATTGATCCTTTAATGCCCTCACAATTACGTCTTTATGGTGCAGAGGCTGCTAGATGATAGAATGAATAGAGCTGGGGCTGGAGTCAGGAAGACCTGAGTTCAAGTCTAGTCTCAGACACTTACTAATGGCATGACCATGGGCAAATGACTTCACTTCTCTTTGCCTCAGTTTCCTCAGCTGTAAAATGGGGATAAAAACAGAATATAGCTCCCAGGGTTGTTGTAAGGATCAAATGAGATAATTTAAAAGTGCTTAGCACAATGCATGGTACATGGGAGGTACTATGGAAATGCTAGTCACTATTTTTATTATTATCACTACATTTGGTTTACTACAGCTTCTTTTCCCATCATTGTTCCATTCATTGACATTTCCCCCTCCTTTATAAATACATCTGGGCCTGTGAGGCCAGAGCCTACGTGCGAGGGCTCTAGGGTCCGTGATAGTGAAAAGAGTTAGCTATAAAACAACCTTTACAGATCATTTCTACCTTTGACTTCTCTGCTTTTCCTCTTTCAGTTTCATGGCTAACGGCCCTTGGAACTGCTGTTTAATTGGGTCTCTAGCCAAGCTTTCTGTAATCTGGTTCTCCCTTCCACCATTTTTTCTGCCTTGAAAAAATACCATCTTTCCATTCTCAGGTTTTCCAAATGAGTTTATATCTTAGACCAGTGTTCCTCCTACTTGCCATCTCTCTCTACTTGGCAAATAAGTCAAGTGTTTGCTGACCAAGATGATTAACCAGCTCTTTTGACCTCCCTGTCATGGCAACTGATCACCACTGGCCAAACTTTTAAATGAAAATATTTAAATTAGGATCAATGTCCTTTCCTTTGTCCATATTTCACTTCTCAGCATCAATAACCTGTTTAAGTAGGTCAAGTTGGAGTTGCTTTAATTGCATGCCTCTTCACAGTTTTATTCTTCTAGCTTTATCTTCACCCAGATCTTTGCTCTACCAAGTCAGTCTGTTGCCCAATATGTACAGCAGCCCAGCTGCTTTTCCCATGGCTGTTCTGTGGAGAATAACTCCAGTATCAGTAATGAGTCACATCCTGTCTGCTTGATTTTCTTATATGGAGCTTGCCACATTCAGCATCTTCCCCTTCTTTTCTTAAATAAAACAGTCATGACTTAGAGGCCTGAGGATTCAGTGAATGGTAGTTTACCAATCTTGGCCCTTCCTTTCTTTTCTCCTCCCACATTCATCCTATTCATGCCTATTTCTGACCTTGGTGCTAACATCACCAGGTATCAGAGACTGTGTGGACTTTATGCAGAGGGTCTTAGACCATGTTCTTCATAGAGTTTCTCATCTTTACCCTCTGTAACTGATGTTGGTGCATCAGTCACAGATTGTTTTCAGTTGTCTTTCTCCAATTCTTTATCATAAACTATATATTAGGAGGTGAGCAAATGGTCCATGAAGTCATGACTTCCTGCTGTCTTCCCATGCACAATAAAACCTAGAACACCAACTCCTTCATACTTCTCCCAGGAGAACCTATGATCTTCCCATCTATTCTATTTCCTTCCATCTTTCAGGTTAATTTATAACAAGAACATTAAGACTGGAGTCACTTCTTTCTGTAGTATGACCTCTTATTGGTCACTGGACAATGACTTCACATTGACAGGATTAGCAGCTGTTAGTGTAGACAGATAATCCTAAGACTCTCTGCCTCTAACACTGTCAAAGTGGAAAGACCTGCAAAGCACCAAGGGCCATTTTGTATTTGTTTCATGGGGTGCCATGGTCCAAGGATATATAACTCAGTAGCAGCCCATGAGAGATGGGCCACTTTGTATTACATTAGGCTGTTCCTAGGGCAGCTATGTGGCATAGTGGATAGAATGCTGCGTCAGGAAGACCTAAGTTGAAATCCAGCCTCAGACACTATCTATGTGACCCTGGGCAGGCCACTTAACCCTATTTGCCTCAGTTTCCTCATCCATAAAATGACCTGGAGAAGGAAATGGCAAACCACTCCAGTATCTTCTCCAAGAAAACCTCCAATGGGATCACAAAGTGTTTGACACAACCGAACAGCAACAAATAACAGGGTTGCTCCTAAGTAGTCAAAAGCCTGAAGCACACATAAAAGTCACTTTGGCATTGCAGAACTTGCTAGCGTTCACAGTGCACTGCCACGGCCTTCAAGGACACATTATCACCTCCACATCACAGGAGGCACGGGTGGAGGTTCGCAAATTGTGCTGACAGACCCACCACCCTATGGGAAAGCTGTAGTGTGCACATGGGGCTCCTGGCCCCAAATTCCAAGAAATTCTACTACAATATTGTCCTCATTCCCTCCTCTTGGCTGTCACTTCTCTGTATTTCAGTTTCTAGAAGTCATAGCTCATCCTGTGGCTTTTAAACTGCTGTTCCACAGTCAACTGAGGGAATAACCAATCCGTAGGCTGGACTCCACACCCAATGCACATCTCCCCATGGATGGCTCCATTTCTTTCTGAAGTTTTCTGGCAATTTCTGGTCCATGTTAGGTAACTGAAGGCAGAAAGAACTAGTGTCTTTATTGCTAGTTGGCATGCTGAGGTTTGGTTCAGAATATGGTCAATCTGTGGAGTTCACATCCATGTTGAGGGGAAGGGGTCACAGTTCAGTTCAGCCACCTGATGATGCTATTCCTCCTTACTCATCTGGAATTTGCAAAGTTTAGAAATAAGAACATGTAGATCTTAAAGACCTTGGACAAGTCACTTTAGATTTGGGGGCCTCTGCTGCCTCATCTACATAATAAGAGCATTGGACTAGAGGCTTCAAAGTTTCTCTGTAGCTTTAACACCCGGTGATTTACAAAGGAAGAGGAAACATGAGCCAAAGTTGGACAGTGAAACTATCCCAAGGGTCCTTGCAAAGACCAGTACAAAACTTTGCACACAGCCAGCACTCAGTAAATATTGAACTGATGTTAACTGAAAGAATGGGCAAAAGTAGGAGATCAATTCCCAAATCCAGAAGTATCAGAACTTCCTCCATGGCAAACTCTGCTTTATTCTTACATAAAAATCCAATCGTTTTGAACTCCTAAGGCAGAGAGACTACATGGTAGAAACAGAGATTCTGCCTTGAAGACATGAAGACCTGAGTTCAAGTCCTACTGGGAAATCACTGAAATCATGACTTCAGGAGCCTGGGCATGACTCCTTCTCTCTTAGTGCCTTAGAAAACTCTCTAAGACCATGAGTTCCCAGAAGCCCCCCACCTGCACTGGTAGGAACTTCCTCCCCTGAACATTTCCTGTACAAACAAAATCACAGGCCCTATCATTTTGTCTTTCCATTGGAACAAAATGGGAACTCTGATGAACTTTCAGAGTAATTTTAACAGAATGCCAAAAAAGCTTTTAAAATAGAATTCAAAATCAAAGATTTAAAGAAAAAACTTGTCAACTGGCAGGCGTTTCACAATGATTCTCATCTCTGTTCTGAGAGGATTATCTGAAACTGGATTATGTCACTAGTATTTGTACAATCCAGACCTTGACCACACTCCCTTGTTATCTCTTCAATAAACAAAAAGTTTCAGAGAAAAGTGAATCTTACATGCAGAAGCCAAAAGAAATCCAACTTTAGGCCCTCCCCCAATCCTTGCCAAAACAGAGAAAACTAGTTCTCTATAAAACGCAGCCTCTTGGCTCAGCCCTTCCTTCACCATCCCTGGACTTTGGCACACCCTGTGTCCCAATCCTGCCTGCAATGGCAGAGGTAAGAGGGTAGGATAAAAGACAGTAAGACCCCCCTCGTCTCCTCCCTCCCTGCCTACGAAGTTCCACTGCACAGGTCCGCTGTTCCACACTAACAGCGTTTTCCAATGTTTGTGACTGGAAATCACATTGCAGAGTTCTTGATCCAGGACTTCCAGAGATTAAATGGAGTTGATTTTCTGCAGTGAATTTAACAAATGAGAGAAGCCCTCTGAATTCCAATGAAAGAAGAAGGTTCCTAGTCTTCTCTGTTCTTTGTTTTCCATGCCACTGGTTTGTTTTTTATAATGGGATGGCTGGGTTTGCTTGGGATGTTATGGGGCAAAAGGATGATGGCATTGGAAGGATAACTGTTACTTGATGGACAGACAAAAGGACTGACAAAGTTTCATCTACATTGGAATCTTAGTTCAAATACCAGGGTTAAATCATTTGACCTCGAGACTTCAGTATCCAGACTTATATAATGAGGAGGTCTTGTATTATGTGAGCACGGATTTCCCTTTTGATTCTGAATCCTATAATTCTACTTTTCTCTCTGCTTGCACACAGTACAAAGAGAAGACCATTGAGTTAAAAGATTACAGAAAGCCATTGCCACACAAAGGAGGTTCTTGACAGCTGGCCCTTGGTTGTACTCTTAGGACTTCCAGACTGTTCGTGGCTGGACTTCCTTTTACATATTGCCTCCCTTCAGTTATAGTGTGAGTACCTACAGAGCAGGAATTGACTTGCTTTTTGCTACTTATATCCCCAGGGCTTAGCACCTTAGTAGGAGCTTAATACGTGGGTTTTTTTCTTTCATTCACTCATTTGTTCATTATGGGAAAGCACATGTGCAAGATTATTCAATTTACAGAAGTTACTGTGACCAGATCAACAAAGCACTGTTCCTCCAGAGTCATGTATATCTGCCAGGGCATAAAAATATCTTGGTTATAAAGACCTCATTTTAAAAAATGCCATTTCATTATAATGGGATTTCAATAGGGATACGTGAAAAATTAAACAAAATCTGTTTCAGATCCAAAAACATCATGATGGAACACGGAGCAAAGAAAAGCATTCACGAACCATGGTTTTATAGAAGGCCTGCTGAGCTGTCAAACAGGGTGATCCAGGATAAATGTCTCAAAGGGCCCAATGAACACAGCCCAACAGGGCCTGTTTTAAAGTGCTGTTCCACTTCACACCCATGCTAACCATTAACTTTTTATTTGATTAATAAAGTTAGTTATTGAGCCAAAATGCAGAAAACCTTAAGGAGGACTCTCAGGTGCATGACTGGCATCACTTAGAACCCATGAAGGCAATTTGGGAGGCCCCATCAATTCTAATTTTGACAGATAGGAAAAAACAGCCCCTCAAAACGAAATCCCAGTTCTGTCTGGAGTAGCTGCCACCCAATGTACTCTTGGGCCATTGTAAATGTGATTTTGCTATTGATCTTTGGGACACATGTAAAATCAAACTCTCCTATGAAATGCGATAGGAAAGAACCCCAGGTCTGGAGCCACAGGTCTTGGATTCAGATCCCATTTATGACTCCTTCCTACTCCTGGGCCTTTGTTTCCTTATCTGTAAATATTGAAGGGGGTCATATTAGCTGGCCTCTGAGGTCCCTGCCAGGATCCTCTGGCCCAGATCCACTTGTTTTCCTAAATAACCATGAAGTTTTCAGTTTTAAATGCTCATTTGTGAAAGACGTCAAGTAGCTGATGTGTTAGTTGCATGCCTCACAAGTGGGTTATAAATCACACACAGTGATACTCATTCTGACTCTCACCACAGGGTAGGCACCGGCATAGTCCAGCTCCGCTTGGGACTGTCAGGAGTATAGGGGAAGACAATAAGAAAAGTCAGAAGGGGAGCAGGTTCTCAGGCAAAGTCGACTAAGAACAATCTGATGCTCCTCTCTCTCACCTTCTGGTCTTGTAGGCATATTTACCCAAGAAAAAGAAACAGAAAAGGTTAATGTGCCAAGATGGAAGAGAAGAGAGCTTAAGTTTCCATGGTCATGCCCCGATAACTTCCCAGCAGAGGAAGTGGTGTGGCCATGAATGTTTTCACTCTCCCTAACAGGAAGAAACTTAAGAGGCATCTTGGGTCAGGAGAAGCATCCTCCATTTGGAAGCCAGGACTTGCCTCTGAAACTTACTAACTATGCAACCAGAGGCATTCATTCTGCCCCTCTCTGGGGCTCAGTTTCCTTCCCTATAAAATGGGTTGGTTGGACCAGATGAACTCCGAGACCCCTTCTGGCTATAAACCTAGGATGTATTAATTCCTAGGATCATTACTTCTTTTTTTTTTTAAAAAAGCTTTTATTTAGTATTTTTCTCCAGTTATATGTAAAAAGGATCATTATTTTTTTTTAAAAAGCTACTTAATCACTAAATTAAATAATTTAAATAAAATTAATTGGATTAAATACTCACTAAGCTACTAAATCACTGTAAAGCTAAATATTAAGAAAATTACATCAATTTAAAAATAACAAAATGGAAAATCTCTTATGGAAATTGTGGAATAATTAGGTTTTCTATGAGGCAATCAATTCTACAAAGTCACCTGGGGACAAGTGAATTCCTCTTCCATGGCCTCAGTTTCCTCATCTGCAAAATGAAGGGGTCAGACTAGATGATACTTTAAGGTCCCTCTCAACTCTAAATCTCTGCTCTTATGGATGACCCTTAGACCCTGCCTTGGGTCTCAGTTTCCTCATAAGAGGGTTGGACCTCTGAGGTCCTTCCCAGCTGGGTGTGACCTTGGGCAAACTACTTCAATTTGTTTGAACTTCAGTTTCCTCACTTGTAAAATGAAGAGGCTGAACCATGGCTCCCAAGGTTATATGTAGTTTTAGATATACAAGTCAACATCAAATAAAGGGAAATGTGGACATCCCTAATTTTTTGAGCCTCATTAATATTTACCAGGTATTGTCTATCCCTCAATCTTGGCCAACTCAGTAAACACGAAGTATGCTCTTGTCTTGTTTCTCAGAATCTTAAGACACTGAATGGGGTGGATCTCATGAGATCCTGCCAATCCCTAACTCAAAAGTGCCTCTTCACTGTCCCTGACAAGTGTGTTGTCCAGCCTGGTGACCAACACCAGGGAAGGGGAAAAAGTAAGACTGCAGCATCAAGAGATAATGAGGTTTGGTCCAGAAATCACTGGAGACCAAACCTGGCAAAGATGAGAGAAAACACATGAGCCACGTAGAGAGATGGGGAAAAGAGAAGAATCAAAGAATGCACACATGATTAATGGACAGATGATTGAGAAGGCATTTATTAAGCACTTACTATCTATAGAAGCACTGTGCTGAGTGCTGGAGATAGAAATAGAAGGGTAAGACAGCCCCTGCTCTCAGGGAGCTCCCATTCTAATGGGGAGAAGACAATGGAAGGGTCCTGTGGTCCTCAGGGGACAGGGCAGAGAGTAATGTATCTTTTTTTTTTTTTAACATCATTGCTACAGATAAAATCCTATCAGTTTGGACAGAGTGTCGAGCACTTTGACAGGGAGAGCTTTCTTTTCCGGGTTTTGAGGGCTGCCGAGGGGGGCAGTGGTGGCAGGATCCACAGCAGCAATTACCAGGCTGCATCTCCACAAAGGTTAGGATACAGTCCCTGCTGAGGGTGGATGGGGCTGAGACAAAAGGACATATAAAAATGGCAGTTCAACTCTTAAGTATAATTTTGTTTTCTCTGCCAAAGAGAACAGTCTTTGGACTGGAAAGAACAGAATAAAAAATGGCTAACAAGAAATGATGCTCAAGATAAGTAGGGAGATAATAAGAGGTCACCTGGCTGCTTTTGACAAGGTCAGCTCCCCAAGCCCAGATGAACTACTACATCCTAGTATACATAAAGGAAATGGCCAATGTGTTTCCTGAGCCACTGTTGATGATGGCTGAAAGATTCAGGAGGGTGAGGGCCAAAGAACGGGAGAACAAATCTCGTTCTGACTTTCAAAAAAAGGACAGAGAATGGAGCTTACAAACTAGAGTGACTTGGATTCCTGGAAAATGTCAGTGTTCTAACACAAGAGGTGATTATGGAACATTACCTAGAAGGTACAGTGATTGCTAAAAATGAATCAGTGGGATTTCATGAAAATCTAGCTGTTCAGTTTAAACACACCTGCCTTTTGATAGTGACTAGACTGGTAAATGTATAGATTCAGTTTTTCTGGATATGACCTAAGTATTTGATTCACTCCTTTGTACTTTGCTTGTGGAAGAGATGGAGACTCCAGGGTATTATTGTTTCACAAAAGGCTGACCCAGAGAAGAGTCGTTAAAGATACAATGTCAATGGGAAGGTGCCACCCAGAAGGATATAGGATAAAAACTGGAAGCTGTGCTATTTTCCATTTTCCTCCACCACTTGGATAAAGGGATGGATGGCAGACTTGGCAAACTGGCAAATTGTGCAAATGAGCAGCCGACACAATGGATGAAACAGTCTAGCTTCAATAAAACGTACAGGCAAGAAAGCCAGGCCAGATCCAAGAAGGCAAAAGTAAATAGGGCTAAATATAAAGTCATCCACAGGACCAGGAATTCAACACCACAAAGAGATACTGCTCCCCAGAGCAGTTCACATAGAAAAGATTGGCTTTTAGTGTATGGTAACTTTGATGAATGAAGAGGTTACATGGCAGCTTAGAAGGCTGATGGTACCTGGGCACCAAGGACTCATGACCTCCTGTGTAACAGATACTGTGTTAAGAGCTGGAATTAGCAATAAAAGGCATAGGAAATACACTTTAATCTGACCTGTATTACATACAGACTAGAATGAGCTGGTCACAACTGGTTGACTTTAGCTGTAATTTACCTAGCAAGCTGCCAAGACTACAAGTTGAAAAACAGTGGCTTGTCTTCAAGGATGGAGAGAATTTCCACACTGGAAGTTCCCTACAGGGATAAAATTGCAAGATTAGAAATAACTAAATGTGCGCTCCCCCAAAAGTTCGTACTAGGGAGACAAGAGTCCCACTATACTCTACCCTGTTGAGGCAACATCAGCTGAAGGTTGTCCAGTTCTGCATGCTGCCATCTTAAGGGCAATGAACAACTGGAGAGCATCTACAGGAAAACAATCAAAATGGTGGAGGGCTTTGACATCATGCCAGCTGAGGACCAGCTGAAGGAAGTGGGATGTTTAGTCCAGAAAAGAGATAATGTGGGGGGGGGGCAGTAGATGGAGGGAAGAAGAGGAGGAGGATGAAGGTTCTGAAGGGCCATCCTGTGGAAGAGGGGTCAGTCTTATTCTTTTTGGTCTCAGAGAGTACAACTAGGAGCAGTGGAGGCAGTAGAGGGCGGTGGTGGTGAGGGGGGCACCAGAGAGCTGAAGAAATACAGATTTAGGCTCCAGATCAGAAAAAAACTCAGTAACTGGAGCTATCCAAAAGTGGACTTGCCTATCATTAGTGGACTCCCTGTCACTAAAGGACTATGAGCAACAGCCAGAGGTCCAGTGTCAGGCATGTTGTAGAGTTGGTTCTTGTTCAGGTGAGGTCCCTCAGAAGGCTAAGAGTCTGTGTTTGTAGGTAGTGCTTAATACACACTTATTGAGATCTAGGTAAAGAAACCAATTCTCTTTTTAAGCATAGTCCCATGAAAGGACCTCCTAAGAAATTTTTTTTAGGCACATGAAAAATAGACCCCAGGAGCTCTACAATATGCTTTACTCTTGGAATGGGGCTCAATATTGGGCAGAGCCTGGCTCAATGCACCCCATCGCAAAGTCATTTCTCTTGGGAGGCGGTGCTGGGGAATGGATCTCAGAGGGTGTCATTCCATGGAAGGCTCCCCAGGTGACTGACAGGACATTATAGCAGGGACCTCAATGATTGCATTGGAGTTCAAAGAGATTCCTTGTGCCCTTGGGCTGTGTTATCTTTCATCAGACACAAAATGAAGTTGGTTTTGAACAAAGACAGGAATGTGAAAAACTTAATGCTTTCTCTAGACCTTAGATGAGGGTGGTTTCCCTGAAAGGTTGTGGGGTGGTCCTGAGACATCTATCTCTTTCTGCAACATGTAAAGAATCATCAAAACAGGGCAAGCCCCAGAGGATCCAAGATCTCAAGATGGAAGAAGGGACCAAGGTGGCTCACTGAAGGACCCTCAATCTCCTCATATTAAGGATAAAGACAAAAAGGACCAGATTTCCCAGGCTTTCCGTGTGGCAGCAGTAATGGTGCTTAAAAAAAGCTAAGTTAGACTTTGCTCAACTAAATTTACTTCCAACAGAAATAAAACATTTTTTAAAATTCCACTCCAAATTTTAAACAATTTAGTCCTAACATCTCTATTTCTTTGTCACATTAAGTGACACCAACTTAGAGTTCAACTCACTAACAGGGTAATGGGGCACCTGTCTGGGCATCTAGGTGGATTAGCTTGTGACTTGCACATTTTTCCGGGGGAGGAATGAGGGAGAGATTGATGAGCTGTGGCTAAGTGATCCCAGGTCACTCAGCTGAAATGCCAGACAATGAGAGTTTCCTCAGTCTGTTCTGGGAGGACAATCCAATCTTCATAAACCAATTACACATCACTGTCAGAGGCTCAGAGATTTATAGATATAGAAGGGATCTTAGAACCAACACATCCAACTTGCTCATTTTACAGATGAGGAAACTGAGGCACAGAGAGGTTAAGTGACTTTAACACGGTCACACAGTCAGTCAAATAAACATTTATTGCACCTCCCACGTGCCAGACACTCTTTTAAGCCACTGGAAGTATGTGAGGCAAGATTCAAGCTCAGTTCTTCCTGAGTTCCCAGAACTCTAATTGCTATGTACCATATGGCTCCCTCATAAAGGAAAGGGAAAGATTTCACTCTTTCTTGCCCACAATGTAAGTTTAGGATCAGGTTATTTAGATATAATATTCACTGACTCCCATCAAGAATTCCCTAATAACATTCTTAAAATCTCTGAATATAAATGCATATAAGCATTTATCATAATTCCTCCAAAATGCACTACTAAAAACAGGTCCATTTTGCATTTCCCAACACTCCTTACTGTGTTGAAAGAGATTTAGCAAGACAACCTCCTCCCATTTTGAGACAATATGTTACAAGAAGCGAACCCTGGCCGCCGCCAATGAGGAGGGTCACCATTCGTGTACACTTAGAGGGCTGAAACAACTGAGAAAGATGCTAGCAACTTGACTTTTTACTGCTACAAAGAATTTTGTCAGATGGTGATGTACCCTCACGGAAGGTAGAGAAATCTGAAGCATAAAAATGTGACAACTAGTGAAAAAAATAGTTTTGATCAAGTTCACTAATACAAGGCATGGGTATACTAAGTGCTAATCCTTGTTATTACAGAGGATTGCCTCAGAAAAAGAAATACGTTAGCGGGGATCCACAGGTCATTTTTGCTGACTTGAGAGGAAACAGAAACACCATAGTTTCTCCACTTCAATTCCCAAAGTACATTTGATCCGATCATCAGAATTTATGAAGACTTAGGAAAACATTATCATAGGAAGAAAAAACAATTCAGATTTCAATAGACTAAATAACCAACCACCCATATTAATTAAGAAATTACATTACACTTCATTAACTATGATAGAGTTTTTAGCCAAAACCAATTACTGTTTGGTTCCTATTGTCACACAGCAGATTCAGCAGATCCAACTGTTCCCCGTATCAGGGGACCCAGCAGGATATAAGAGAAAGAATACATTGAATGTGGAGGCAGGGGCCCTGAGTTCAACTTACAGTGGAGGGGGCTTGGAGAAATCATTCTCCTTATCTGGGGATTGGATTGTGGGATCTCCCAAGACCTTCTGGCTTTAGATTCCATGATCTTTTGAATCTTTTTTCTTTTCAGCCAAAGTAAAACAAAGTTTATTAAAGATTCACCATATTGAGGAGACTCTGAAGGAGCCTAAGCATTTGTGATGTTTGTATTGACAAGTGGGCCAGATAGAATCTCAGTTAGATTGAATCTGAGGCTGATCCTTTGAACCTTAAAAGTGCTACCTACCAAAATGTTGCTCAACCATAGCTACTTTGCAGGATTCAATTCTGTAGCAAGAACTAATGAAAGCAGTTGTCCGCAAAAATGAGCACGCAGAAACAAAATAACTCCTGTCCTCCAGAAGCTTCTGCTCCACTAAGGTTTCCAGAATGGAGCCTTGGGTCAAATATATCAGTACCCAGGACTTGCTCTAGTCACAAGGCTAGTTATTGCAGCTGGCATGTTCCAACACTGCCAGGCCTTCTGCAGACTCTCTGGACAAATTAGGAAAGCATCTGGCATCATTCATGCTCCAAACCATAATTCTAGGTTGGACATGTTTTCTTAAGTCGGCAAATCTAAGCTGCAGTTTCCAAGTAAAGGACATTTGAAAGTTATTTGGTGTTATTGGTAACCTCTCCAGGGCAACAACAGAAACAGAAGGAAAAGAGATCAACTGGCATCTATAAAAACCGTGCAGAAGCTACAAAAGTAAGAGCTCCCAGAGCCCAACCACGGTGACCGACCACTTTAAACTCAGAGTATTTCAATTTGCATTTTTATTATTATTGGTAATTTGGAGCATAATGTCATTGATGATTGAAATTCTTTTGGAAACTGACCATTTACTACTGGAGAGTAGTTCTTGATCTTATATCCTTGTGTCAATTCTCTATACAGTTGGGGATGGAAATGTATATGTTTACATATGTTTGAGTAGACACATAATTTCCTCCTAAAATGAGAACCCTTTACATAAATAAAATAAATACAGCTAAAATAAAAGAAACCACTGAGTGAAGAAAAAAACCATTGCAACAAAAATCATTGATAAAAAGTCAAGCTATATACCAAATATATATGTGTGTGTGTGTGTGTGGGGGGTGCATGTGTGTATATATGTATATATGTATATGTGTGTTTATGTGTGTGTGTGTGCGCGCGTGTGTGTGTATTTCTAAACTATTATACAGACTGCTGCATTGGCATTAGGCGAGGAATATATAAATATCTAAGACTAAAAGTGATATTTGATGGAAACATATTTTTTCCTACTCAGTGGTTTCTCTTTTCATTCTAGCTGCATTGATTTTGTTCATGCAAAAAAACTCTTCAATTTCAAGAGGCACTCAGGTAGGACTGTTCATCATAAAGAGGTAGATATGACCATCACTGATGCTCCTATCTGTCACCTATTGGGACATGCAAATAACTTGAAAGCAAAGGATTCTTTATAATGTGATTCATTCTGAGTATTACCCTTGGGTTGAATTGGGAAACTTAAGGGTAAAGATTCTTGGTGTTCTAATGAAAAAGCAAAACAAAAAGAAAGTTTCCACAAGGTGTACGTAAGCATGCACACTAAATAATTTGGTTACTAACCCTCAGGCTTCCGCGACTACCCACTGACATGCGTTCATCTTCATCAGAAGCCTATTGGAAAAGAAAGGATGAAAAGAAACACATGAAATGGTAGAAATAACACAAGTGATGACCCCAGTGTCTCAGGGGGAAACAAAACAAACCCAACAGCTGGATTTAAACCACAACAGAATCAGATTTGAGCTAATGATTAAGGGGATAAAATTCATGAATCAGGTGAGGGACACATCACAATGAAAGCTAGTACTGTCACTCCCAAGAGCAAAGCAGACGGATCTCAAATAATCCATTAGACTTGCTCACTACCTTGGGACATACCTGTTGACATCTGATTCTGTGTGGATCTACTATACTTACTTGCTTCAAATGAAATCATTTAACACCATATGGTAGCTTATAAATGCACAAATCCAGTATATCAAAAAAAACCAAAACCACCTTTTTTTTTCTTTCATTAGGTAAAGGGAAAAAGTGGGAGAACACACATAGGCTGCCACCCATACCTTGTTAATAAGCAACACTTCTATAACTGTTACTAAAAACACCAAAAAGTTAAGGCAAAACAACCCCAGCGACTTTCCCAGTATCTTGTCTAAGTCATGGCCCATACTTAACCACAGGATCAGTCACTTCCTTCCAAGAGGACCATGGAAATAAATGTTTATGCTAGCAACCACAAGCACAAATAAGACATCAGTTCTGGGCAAAGGCCTAAGGAAGGAACAAAGACCGTACTAACCGATGGATTTCTTCGGAATCTATGAGAGTATCGCTCGCTCTCTTCCTAACAAAGCAAAGGAAGAAAGAACAGTAAAAGGTTGAAAGCAAAAGTGCCAAAATGCTTTGGGGAAAAAGAAACTTCATATTCTAAGGAAGAGTCTTACCGAGACAAAACATTCTAATAGCTGGGATTAACTTCCCTAAAAGAAGCTATAATCTGCCTCCTGTATTTCATTTTTCTTTGGGCTATTTTTTTTGGCAACATAACATTTCTGTCATGAATGTCAAATCACTGGTTTTTAGGGGTCTTTCTCTTTCCTTCTTTCTTTCTTTCTTTCTTTTCTCTTTCTTTCTTTCTTTCTTTCTTTCTTTCTTTCTTTCTTTCTTTCTTTCTTTCTTTCTTTCTTTCTTTCTTTCTTTCTTTCTTTCTTTCTTTCTTTCTTTCTTTCTTTCTTTCTTTTTTTTCTCTTTCTTGCCTTTCTTCCATCCTTCCTTCCTTCCCTCAGCATCGAAGAGTTTGCACCACAAGTCTTTATTTATTTCAACTATAACAGACAACCTCAGAAGAGGACTGTGGGGGCAGTAAAAGCAGCCAGAGGCAGGTACCATTTCTTGTATTGACCAAAGATGAAATGGACGGGGGCAGAAGCTCAGTGGGGGAGGTGGGGCTCTGCACTTTAGTGTGAATTACCAGGGAGAGAGCAGGGAAGTGAGCCTGGATATTGAAATTAACTGGCTTGGACCATTCGCTGCTGGCAGCACTCACTACCCTTTACTTTTGAAAAACAGAGATGCCCACGGTTTCCCTGGAGGTTGTTGACAAGGGCATACAATGGTTTTTCCTCTCTAGCAACCTGCTTTTTTTTTTTTTTTGTATAGCAGCAACTGCCCTGCTGTCTCTGATACAAAAGGCTCCCATGATTTTATGAGAAAAAACTAAGTCTCCTTTTCAAAAACCTGTTGTACACCACATAGGCAGCCCCTTCTCCCTCAGGTGGCTTCACAGGTCTAGAGATTAATTACCGCGAGTTTTTTTTTTTTTTTTTTTTTAAGAGTCAGCTTCAGAAAGGGCTCTGTTCGGCCAGAAGTAATCCCCAGGGAAGGGAGAGCTCTGGTTAACTGAATATGTTGGTTAACCTCCCTATGGTATACCTCCAGTAATGAAGGAGGCTGGGTCTGTGATTACACTGGCACAAGGACCTCCTCCTGCAGCTCTATCTCTTCATTTATCGGCTCAGAGAGTTGGGGGTGGCGCAGGAGGTATGAATGGACACAGTAACTACACAGGATGAGACCTGACTCCTGGCTTCAGGGAGGACTCTCTATCCTCTACTTCCCACTGGCCCTCACCATTACCCAATTTCAAAGAATCCCCACAAAAACTACACTGGGACATTCCCCTATAAATCTGAATCAGTTCAGGATTTAGCAATCCCTTAAAGCAAAGGTGTCAAACTCACAGCCAAAACTTCAATCAAACCAGATTAAAATGTAATAGGAAAACGTTCAACAAAATAAATAAAAATACAATACAATATAATGCTAATTTGTGGCTTTCTATGGTTTCTATTTGAATTTCACAGCACTGCCTTAAAGGAGGCCATTATCTGCCTACAGTACTAAAGAAAACCATTTGGCTTTTTCAGTTTAGGAAGCGAGTTTTGGCAAACTGGAGTTATTCAGACACACTCCTTTAAATGAACATCAAATCTTAAGCTCGTTGGGTCATGAAGTCATTTTATATCACCTAGGTGAGGCAAATGAATGAGTCTAAGATATTAAATAGCACATGCTGTCACCTGGTGGAGGAGGGGAAAGGGTGGAGGAAAGGGGACTGACTGACTCAGTCAGTTCTATAGATCAGATCTCCATTATTTTTTTTAAAAGACTCATTTTTCAAGTTAAAAAAATCACAGTTAAAACTAGACAGTAGAGGGCCATCTTCACCTGCAGTGTTCAGAGTGAAATGAATGTCTCATCCCTTCTCCCTCACTCTGAGCACAGTATTGGCTCCTTTAAAAATGCCCCAAATCCAGACTTTTTGTGAGTTCAACTCACCTTGAATGTACTAAGACTTCTGCTGAGTCTGGCTCATATATATATATAAGGGATGGGGGAGATTTGGGCCAAGCATTTAATAGGATCTTTGTTAAGCCGCCCTTTAGTGCTAATACTGGGACTTGGCAAGACATGAGCCTTATTCCCAATCACTGCTGAAAGGATCTATGCAGGTTTAGTTTATAAAACTCAATGTGGGGTTTAAAAAATATTGTGCTTAAGAGGACCCTGGGGATTGGCAATTATGGCTTGCCCCCTGATCATTCATGCTGCAATGAAATGATCAGCTTTTTAACTCCAATAACTCACATAAATGAATAATGAATTGCCTGTTTTCTTTTAAATGCCACCAGGGTTCCATTTTTGCTTTATAATGAGGCTCACTGAATTTTCTCATAGGATAGTCTTCGAGGGAAAGGAAAGAGATAAATTACAAAATGATTGTATGAACAAATTCAGCTTTCAGTATATCTGATTCCTCAGGATGTCACAATCCTACTAAGAAACACATCAGTCTTTAAACTCAACTCAATGTCAGGAAAGACCTACAGAATTAAAAGCAGAAGAAATAAATAATAAACCATTCTGGATTTTTAAAGCCTTTTATTCAAAAAGCATACCATCCATTGCTCGATGTCACCCCATTTTGTATCCAGCCCATAATATTTCTATAGATAGAAAGGAAAGAAAATTAGGTAAGAAACAACAGCGCTATAGTGTCCCAACATGCAATTCCAGAGCGCTGCCTTGCCCACCCCACAGAGCCCAAGAGCAGGAAATCACACACATCCAGCCAGCATGCTACAACTAGCAAACAGCATGGTGAGGTTAGGGATGCG
The DNA here is from genome assembly GCA_023548195.1 of Bettongia penicillata ogilbyi. Taxonomy (NCBI): domain Eukaryota; kingdom Metazoa; phylum Chordata; class Mammalia; order Diprotodontia; family Potoroidae; genus Bettongia; species Bettongia penicillata. The sequence goes on along the minus strand of JAJHZJ010000134.1, from coordinate 13,163,323 downwards.
GAGGGGCCTTTTATTTTCTGGGAGCTGCCCAATTTGTCAGAGGGGCCCCATGAGCAGAAGGATCCCCCTTTTTTCTTTCTCCCTTCCATTCCTTTTTGTGCCAAGAATACAGAAGGGGCATAAGAAGCCCTTTCAAAAATACTGCTGGAAGGTCTGGGGTTTAAATGGAAGCCATCATTTCAAGCAAACACACTATCAAGAGAAGTATAAGCCAAAATCTCCTAATGGGATTGGGGGACACCAACAGAATGGGGCAGCTGACTTCTGGGCTGAGCCTTGGAGCACATGGCATTTCAGTGTCAAAAATCCAGACCCAGGAGGAATTTGGCCTTGATATTTTTATTGAATGCTATGAAGGGCTAGTTGCTGCTTCCTTTCTATAATAAGAGTTATGAACCTGGGGTCCATTAATCCCTAAAGAATCGAAGGCATTTATGATCTTGCATAGGGGAAAAATGACATCTTTACTTCAATAAAATCAGCTTCCTTTGTGAATCTGTATTTTTACCTATGCATTTAAAAACATGATTCTGAGAAGGGGGACACAGGCTTCCCCATACTGCTCAAGGCATTCCTGCACACCTCAAGTAGTAGAGTTCCAGGTGGAGGGTAATCCTTTGAGAACAAAGAAAAGGAGACTGCCCAGGTAGGGGGTAAGACTTCTCCCCTCCCTCCAGTCCTTACCTTGCTTGAATTAAAGGGTGACCTTCTAAGGAGAGAATGGAGTAAGAAGGGGTTGAAAACCCAGGACAAGTAGCAGGAGGAGGCCTAGGTTGTCCTAGGATACAATCCTCTTCCATAAGACCAAATGGAAGCAATAATTGGGTAAAAACTTGTACTGATGTCACTGGATAAGAGTTCAAGTTGGATTGAGTGACATTGGAGGTCCCTTAAGAAATGATTGCTTCTAATCCTTTAGCCTTGGGCTGGACCTCAGTTTCACTATCTGTAACATGAAGGGCTTGAATCGTTGGCCTCTGAGAAGCCTTCCAGCCTGAGGACTAGCTGTGATCCCCAGGACAAAAGGCATCTGCCTATTTCAACCTCAAATCCCTGGAAGAAAACCATTTACAAAGGACTTGCTAAAGTTGGCCTTGTACGGTTGGTTTTTCTGTTCCCTCCCGGGAGTTGTGTAGTTGGAAAACGAGTAAGTCCTGAACTCTCCAAACCCCACAGTTTGGGGACTTGCTTGTGACTGCAGGCGCACACGGCTGCTATTTTTGGCCTGGTTGCTATGTGGCAGGCAGACTAAACCTTCCTGGCCTAAAATGGCTGGATTTCTTTCTTTCGGTGACAATGGGTAACACAGGCAGCATGGAGGAGAAAGCCAGCAGGGTGATGCAAATGGGATTTAAAAATATACTGGGATGGAGAACAGAGGAAAAGTCCCAGGGCCAAGGCCTGCCTGTGGCCAAATCCACTTTCACTGAAGACAAATGCGGCCGACTCCTGAAGCAAATACTTGGGGGGGGAGGCAGGCTAGAGAGTGGTGGTCTTGGGGGCTGGAGAGTGGGGGTTCTGGGAGGGAGAAGAGTGGTGGTCTTGGAGGCTAGAGAGTGGTGGTCCTGAGGGGTAGGAGGGTGGAGGTCCTGGAGGGCAAGGGCTCCACCAAAAGAAAGGGATTGCAAAGACCACATGAGCTCTGCCCTGACCTGCTCACAGTGTGGAGAGTCAATCACTTTCCTGCCCTGGGGTTCAGGTTATACATGGGTAAAATAGGTTTATCTGTGCCCTTGCTAGCTTGCACATGGTCCTTGTAAAGATAACAAGAGATAACATGGGATGAAGGGAGTTAGAGGTTATTAGAATAAAAGCATTCTGGAAACCCCAAGTGGTAAGCTGAAGGCAGGGAAGGGGTTTCCTCTTCTCTTTGTTTCTATTTTCTGCCATTTGCAGCTGACTTTATCATTAATCTATTACATTAAATGGCACAGAATCTCATCAAGGTGGATCCTCCCTTGAGGGGAAGCTTGACATTAGGAAGACCCCAAGTTCAAATGCCACTGCTGTGTTACTCTGGGAGAATCAGATAAAGTCTCTGGGCCTCAGTTTCCTCCTCTGTAAAATAAGGGAGCTAGACTACATGGCCTCCAAGATCTTTCTGTGAACCTGGACTGTAAAAGGAGGGCTAAGTCGAGGTCCTTGCAAGCTCTAGTCACTGAATCTGTTTACCTCAGTTTCTCTAACTGTAAAAAGCACTTACAAGAGAAAATATCTGTAAAGCACTTGGCCCAATGCCTGGAATACAGAAGGCACCTAACAAATATTTATTCCTTTCCCTTCCGCTCTAACATTGATCCTTTGACCTGTAATGAACTGTGAGGGCTAACAATAGAAATCATTAAAAAAAACCTAATCTATGGCAGGTTATGAACAGTTTATGAACAACTACAGTCATGCAGATGTAAAGAGGCCCAAAGGGGAAATATGCAGGATAATGAATGACCTAGTTTTATATGGCAGACCCCAGGGCTACCAAGTCCAAGACCCAGAGGGAGAATGGGAAGGTCTCCAGTGGCCCATAGCCCAGCAGGGCCTGGGAGGTCAGATGCTAGCAGTAGCCCAAGCTTCAGAAAGAACCCACCCTAGTGTTAGCAGTGGGACAGGAGAGACATGCAGTGGATGGCAAGCCCAGTGGGAGACAAGAGGAGCCCAACTTTCAGAAATAGTTTTAACTGAACTGAAGGAAACAAGGTGATAATCAACACGCCAGCCTGCCCGAAGTCACTGCCCAGAGAAAACTTTCATTCATTATGACAGTGACAATGGAGGTTTTCTTTTACCTTCAAAATGTCCAATTCCCAAATCTACTTATACTCAGCACTCTCCCCCAGTTACCACTCTGGCTCCAGGTCTAAGAAACGTGTCTGAGGCACTCAGTTTCCTCATGTGTAAAATGAAAGGGTGCTAGACTTGGGAAGAGATAGTCTGGGTTGGATTCCTAGTTCTGTTAGTAATGACTGACTGTGTGGTCTTGGGCAAATGGCTGAGGGAGAGGAGAGGATAGAGAGGGAGGAAGAAGGGGAAGAGGAGAGAGAGGGAAAGGGAGGAAAAAGAGGAGAAGAAGGAGGGAAGGAGGGAAGGGCAGAGACAAAGAGGGAGGAAAGAAAAGGGAAAGAATGAAAGGGAGGAGGGAAAAAGAAGAAAAGGGGAAAGAGAGAATGAAAGGGAGAGAGGGAGAAAGAGAAGAGAGGGAGGAGGGAAAAAGAAGAAAAGGGGAAAGAGAGAATGAAAGGGAGAGAGGGAGAAAGAGAAGAGAGGGAGGGAAGGACATAGAGATGAGAAAGAGATAGAAGAGGGAAGGGAGAATGGAGAGAGGGAAAGGAAGGGGAAAAGAGGTGGAGCAGAGAGAGAGAATGCTGGACTTCCTATGGCCTGAAGCTTGCCTTAGAATCAGGACAAGATTGGGGTGACTATTTTGGGGGCTAGCATGTGTAGCTTGGTGTCAATATCAAGAACTTAGAACCTTTCTGTGTATCCAGGACTTAATTGTATGACAATAGGCCTGTCACTCATTTCTTTTCATCCCCTTCACCATTCAATAGTGATCTATACTTAGAACTATTTGGGGCCAGTTTGCCCACTAAATGAATATTGATTTATAAAGCCCCCATGTTGCTGCTTTTCTCTTGAACCCTGTCAAAAATGGAACATCCAGTAAGCAATGAGTGAACTTCTCATTGTCCCCAAGACTCAGTTCATCCCTGGTTGGTTTTCAGTAGCACATTTGCTGGAAGAAGTAAACCCAAGGAGTTTTAGGTTTAAGGGGGCCAATCATGGATGGATAGTAGAAAGGCCCATGGGAGCCAGTCATGGGAGCCTATAAGGTCTGGGTTTGAATCCCTCCTCAGATACTAGATCATTGTTGGGTGTTGGATGAGTCACTTCCCTTCTCCAGCCTCAGTTTCCTCATCTGTGAAATGAAGGCATTGGACTAGATGGTCTCTAAGGTTCTGACTAGAAATCTAGGAACTCTATAAATAAGAAGTGGCTTTACCCTTACGACCTGGATGTCATCTCACCTCTTAGGCCTCAGTTTCCTCCTATGTAAAATGAGGGAGTTGGTCTCTGTCACCTTCAAGGTTCTGTCCAGCTCTAATCTATGATCCTAGGACCCTGATTTTTGATGGGTCAGATTGTTTAGGTACCTTAACTGAGAATAAATGAGAACTTTTTTTTAAATCCCCAATCCAACAAACAGCAGGAAAACACTTATGCGAAAAGGCAATGAAATGACTGAGTCCTAAATGAGGAACGTGACTCAGTCTTTCTACTGAAGACGCTGGTCTTCTCAAGCTTGGGCCTCACTTGGGACTTCATTCATACTTTAGGAATGCCAGGTTGGTTCTCTCTATGAGTCTCCTTCCCAGAGGAGCTGAGTTCAGTCTCTTCATCTCTAGAAGTCACTGGGGTTCCCAGAATGGGAAGAGTCAGGGTTGAGGCAATCATTGATGGAGACCTGTGTTCTTCTGGTTACTTCTTGAATATGAAATAGGGGGAGGGGTAGGAAACAGGGCTAACAGCTTCATTCTGCAGTTCTGCCATGATCTCAATGAACTTAAAAAAAAACTTACAACTGAGATCAACGATGCTCTGTTGGTGGGTGAACGTATGAAGTACCACAGGGAAGGGGAGGGACAAATGACCCGATTTTTAAGTAAGAAAAGGGGCAGGATTTTTCAAAGGATCCTCTGCAAAGTTTGACTTCCTGACCAAACTGGATTAGACTGAGCAGGACCTTGGAAATCTTTGGTGAACTGCCTCCTTTCCCCCTGAGGCCTAGAGTAGTAAAATGACTTTAGAATTAGAGATCTTAAGTTTGGATCCTGGCTCTGACACTCCCACAATGTGTGACCTTGGATCAGGCATTTCACATTTCTTTGCCTGAAGTCTCTAATTTGCAAATGAGATCTCTGGCTCCCTTCCAGCTGACTGATCTTCCAGTAAAATTGATGGTATTATGGCTGTGACCCAGGTCACATAAGTATCATGCAGCAGAGCTGTGATCTGAAACCTGGTCACTAAATCCAAATCCAGCTTTCTTTTTACTACAAAAGGGAGGAGTGATGGCTACTAACCAGCATGTATGCATCCAGAACAAATCATTCCAGACTGATCTCACTGTCCTTTTGGACAGGGTTACTGGACTCCTCAATCAAAGCAATACCTTGAATGTCCACAAGGCATTGAAAAGGCTCTCACAATATCCTTGGGAGAAGACTGAGTGAACTGGCTTCAATCAGCCTTAAACTCAAGTGGGCCCATCAATCCCTACATAAGGATGCTTGGGGGCTGCATGCTGACTTAGTTTTAGAATGTAACATTTTCTCTGTCTTATTCTATTTTTTTAAGTATTTCCCAATTACGTTTTAAGCCTCTTTTTTGACAGCAGGGACCTAAAGGGCAGTTTGGAACTGGCTAAATGATCAGACCAAAAGTGTTGATTAGTGAACTGACGTCATCCTGAAGGTAGGCTTTAGCAGAGTGCCACAAGGATCTGGTCTTGCCTCTATTCTATTTAATATCTGTGCCAAGAACTTGGATAAAGTAGTGATGGCAGACTTAGCAAATTTGTGGATGACACTCAGAGGCATAACCAATAAATAAAATGAATGATAAAATTGGGAGACAAAAAAAATCAATGAAGCAGATGAAAACAGTGAGTAGAATCTAACACAAAAGAATTTAACAAGAATAAATGTAAAATCTTACCCTTGGGGCCAAAAAATCAATTGTACTCGTACAGGATGGGGGAGGGTTGACTAGACAAAACATGTTCATGTATAAAGACATAAGGGTTTTAAACTCACTGTGAGTCAGGAGTGTTATGGAAGCCAGAAAAACAAATGAAAGCTTAGGCTATGTTAATTAACAGCAGCTGAACTTCCAGAGTGAGGGATGTGACTGTCTTGCTGTATTCTTCCTTGGTGAGAAAATGTGAAGTGCTCATTGTATTCAACTGGGGGTCACATTTTAGGAAAGATGTTGATAATCTGAAGGGCCCCACCTTGAGGGGTGCCCAGGCTCCAATGGGGCCTTGAAAGCATGCCAAAAATTAGTTCCCTGTACACATTTTCAGAGGGATGTAGAAAATCAATAGGGAGAGTCCAGTGAAGAAAGAATGTCTATGGCACTGACTGGTCTGGAATCACGTAATGGGGAGTAAGCCTGCCTGGGAAAATGGAAATCATTATCCCCTGCCTGGCTTTATAGGAATGGATCTGGTACAGTTAGTTTACAGTACAGGAAAGCCGTTGGACTAGCTGGTCATGAGGTTTACTTTTCTTTAAGGCATACTACAAGACAAATATCACCAGACTTCTCCATCATTCCTATTTGGTGACAATTTTTCACCAAGAATTGTGTATCAAATGTATGATTTTTACAAGTTTTACTGCAGTAAGTATGATGTTATGAGCCCTCCTAGGGCTATGAATTATCAGTTTTATGGTGGAAATCAATTTTTATAAAAGCATTCAATAATCAGAAATTTGTCATCCAGGAAAGAGCCTAGAGAATTAGTATGTGCATTAGGACTAGTAGGGGGGAAAAAACCAAACCAAAACAAGCAAACCTAAGTCTCAGCCTGGCTAAATGCTAGTACCACACCTTTGGGCAATTTTTTAGTGTCAGTTTCCTCACTTGTAATATGGCAACAGTAAGACCATACTTACCTTTCATAACTGTCATGAGGATAAAATGGAGCAATAGCAGAGAAATCCCTACGCTATTACTTTATAAAACAAAACAGTCCCATGCTGGGGGCCCCAGGTTCAAACCAACTCACACATTCCAGATAAACTTTTGTGCGTCTTGAGTTAAGGAAGTTATTTCTGAAAGGTGTTCAGGGTCTTAGCAAGGAGCACAAGGGACATGCAGGTCAGAAAAGCAATGCTCAAGCAAAGCGTACCTTTTGAACCTGATAGATCTAGAGGAAAAGGAGAAAGGAAAACAAAAGAAACAAAAGCTGACATCATTTACAAAGTAGGACATGTAGAACCCAGAGAAGAAATGGCAACAAACATAAAGAATGGCAGCACTCTAAAAAAAAAAAAAAAAAAAAAGAGGACATCGGTGTAATTCTGCTTTCCTGATGGAAATTTCAGCCCCATTTCAAGAGTTAAGTCATTCCCCCAAGGATCTCTCCATTCCACCAGAGTCTGATCAGCACCCTGGAGGCTGGAGAGCTCCCTGGGATTTCAAGGGTGGTGGTGGGGGTAGTTCTCAGGCTCCTTTTCTCAAGAACATGCTCAGATGAGTCAGGTGTTAACCTAAGTGGGTAGAGTTCCTTTTCATTTCCCCTCCAAAAACGTTACCAAGACCAAAGTCGCGAAGTCTCTAATCCCATTGGGGTTAGATTGAAAGATGCCTTTCAAGCAATGATCAAGTCCAGTAATTTCTCATATTTCCAGACATCTTTTGAATCCTGAAAATTTATTTAGACTTGAATGTAACAAATAACTGGGATGTAAAGGAGAAAAGTGATATTATAATGTTCTGATTTATACAGACCATGGAAAGCAAAAGAGGAACATTTTAGTTTGACAGCTAGATTTAAGTAGAAGAGGGGGACAAGGATAGCTGTGATAGGTAACTCCCAGGTGAGGAAATACCCTCTACCAATGCAAGTAGGCATCTTTTTGCAACTTATCATCTTATTTAGAGAATCATATAGAGCACTGAAAGGTCGAGTTACTTGTTCAGGATCATACAACTGGAATTTATCAAAGACAGAACTTGAACCCAGGTTCCAGTGGCTTCTCTCTACTTCCTACACAGAAAATGCTTCTCTTCATATGAATACAAAAAGGACAAGTATAGTATGTTTTCCTGCACTGACATAGTTACCTGAAATATTTCCACTTTTATAGTGAGCCTGTACAGTTAAGAAAAAGAGATGCAGATGTAGGTCAGGTCTATAAGTCAATAATTTTCCCTCAAAAATCACAAGTCTCAGACATGTATTAATGCCATTTTGGAACAGCTAATTTAAGTCCTGGTCAACTCAACAACAGGGGAGAGAGGTCAATTGGCATGGCTAATCCCCATCTAAGCTAGCTTTCCTCTAATGTAAACTAATCATTCCAGACCCATTCCTATAAAGCCAGGCAGGAGATACATCTCCCATTTTCCCAAGCAGCCTTACTCCCCTTATGTGGTTCCAGACCACTCAGTGCCCTAGACATTCTTTTTTCACTGGACTCCCTACTGATTGTTTATGTTTCTCTGAGAATGTGTACAGGTAATTGACTCAGATGGACACTTCCCATGAAACTGTTCCTTCCCATGCACTGGGCAGTGGTGAGGTCTTTACTCCTCCTAAGAGTAGTGCTTCTTGCTTCCTAGTAGTCCTTCTTTAAAATAGGAGTTCGCCCCTTTTTTATGTTGTGAGGTGAAGCCTAGAGACCCTTCTCAAAAAAACCAAAGGTTGGGCATCTAGGTAAGACAGTGGATAGAGTGCTAGGTCTGCAGTCAGGAAGACCCAAGCTTCAGACACTTACTAGCTGTGTGACTCTGGGCAAGTCACTTTACCCAGTTAACTTCAGTTTCCTCATCTGCAAAATGAGCTGGAGAAGGAAATGGCAACTCCTCTAGAAAATCTGACAAGAAAACCCCAAATGGGGCCAGGAAAAAGTTGGACATGACTGAAACAACTAAATAATCATGATAAATTTTTTCCTATCCAAGTTTGTATACTTCCTTAAATTCATCCACAGACTCCAAAGCCAATCTACCTCATATTAAAAAATTCCTGTTTTAAAGGAAACTTACATAGGCAGAAAAACTGCAGCAATGATTTAAACAGCAAAGATTTAAGTTTGCCAACCAGTCTTATGCTTGGGAGAATGTAGTGAACATGGCTTGCCTACGCAAAGGCAGAACAAAATGACTCTTCCCAGAAGGTTGAATATAAGATGTCATATATATTCTGCCATTGCCAAATACAGGCCTTCAGTGACAAGGAAGTAGGGTGACAATGAATGGGCAATTAAAAAAACATTTAAGCATTTATTAAACACCTACTATGTGCCAGGCATCAATCTAGGCCCTCGGGACACAAAATCGAAGAATGAAGAATCCAAGGCTTGGAACATACAATGATTATGATGAAATGCAAAATGATCATAAATTTTAAGCAGATGAAACTCCCTACTATTTTTAAGAAGATGGTGGGTTCAAATCTGCCCGGGAAATATGTGTATATCTGTTCAACTCTTGATCTGTCTGGCAATCTACTCTGTGAACTTAGTTATTTCTACTTCCATGATCTCTAACAAATATTTCTTTTATCTACAGATTCTCAAAACCTTTTTCAGGCCTCCTTTCCCAAGGGCTATACAAAAGAAAGAGTCATGGCAGGACTTTGTTTACTGCCTCCTTGAAAAGGGCAGAGTGTTTCCTCTTACAGGTCATTGCACATAACATGGTCTTGAAAGAGGCCTGGGCACCTCATGCCAATGGTCTGTGACCTGTGAGCAGCCTCAAGGGTGCCATCAGGCCTCACACGAGTAACATTTTTGTCAGATGTGGGGCTGCACGCCACATGACCCAGATCTCAGAAAGAGCCTCAACAGTGCTCTTGTGGCTGGCATCCGTTCATTTGAAAAATAAGAAACCCAACACTGGAACAAAGTCTGATCTGTTAGAAGCCATTATTTGTGCCCTCCTTTGTTTTGCTGGTGTGTGCCCAGATCAGGCCTTTTTTCAATCCCTCACTGCTAATTGGTGCCTTCCAACTCCTAGATAAGATCCTAAGTCACTTCAGCTCTCTGGGTCTCAATTTCCCCATCTGTAAAATCAGGGGGTTAGACTCAATGATCTCTAAGGTCTGTCCCTTCTTGCTTACAGGAACCTGAGATCCAAAAATCACTTCAGCTTCCTGGTCTCAGTTTCCCCATCTGTAAAGTCAGGGAGTTGTAATTGATGGCCTGTGAGGTCCCTCCTGGGTCTAGATCCAGGATCCACGAGGGAAAAGGAGAAAAATAGGGAGCCTTTCTATATCCCAGGTCCGTGCACTTTCCATAGCATCATGAGACAAAAGAGGCTGGTGTCTAGGTATGTCTCAGGCAGGGACTCCCTCTGCTTGCTGCTGAGGCTGCTGTGTGTTTGACCAGTAGGCTAGTAATGCCTGCTTGTCTCTTCCTCGGTACAGGAGCAAGAAAGAGCTTGGGAAAGGCTCAGTTCAGTCAGGCCTTCTGGGCTGACATGGCCCAAGCCTTCAGAACTCCCCACCCTTCCTTTGAGAGACTGGAGAGACCTAGGGACTGGACCAAGGGCTGTGTTAGCAAGTCCTTAGAAGTGTTCTCAGCCTGAATCAAGGAAAATAGAGCTGGAGATCACAATCCGAGGTTATTCTGTACCAATCTGAGAGCTTACTGACCAAGGCTAAAGTGGCTAAGAACTTAGTTATATTAAAAAAAAATCCATTTATACATAGTACCTACTGAATGCTTGGCACTATGCTAAGTGCTTTATAATTAATCTCACTTGATCCTTTCCACAATCCAGTTTATAGATGGGGAAACTGAGTCAAACAGAGGAGAAAGTGAATTGCCCAGGGTCACACAGCTAAAACATATCTAGGAAAAGATTTGAATTCAGGTCTTCCTGGCTCCAGGCCCTGTGTTCTATCTATTATGCCTCCCAGTTGTTTGACAGTAAGTATTCTTTAATGTAGCCTTTACAGGCTGATAAGAAACCAGTAACTGATTTTGGCTCTGTTACAAAGAGAAATGCTAACAAAAAAGTATACTGAGGTGGTTTTCCACTGAAGGCAAAAAAAAAGGAGTATTTTCTTTAAAGGGGGGAGCCCTTTTTAGAGCCATTTGCTAGGAGCTCAATTCTTTCTAAATATCTCCCTTCTGAAACATACTCTGAGAAGGAGAAGGATTTTTTTTTTAAAGTAAGGAACTATTTGTGTCGTCAAAAATAACTTTTCCTAATTTTAAAACTCCACATTTTTCTACATAAACAGTCAGTTTGGTGCTGTGACAGCAACCTCCGAATCGTTAGGACCTGGGTTCAAGTCACCCTTCTAACCCATCCTGCCCTGTGACCCTGGAAAAGTCACTTCAAAACACTCAATGTCCCAAACAACCCTCTGAGGCTCTAAATTACAGACAAGGTGCCGACCTGCCTTGGTAGAGTGACCTTCCTCACATATCAATGAATAATGTTTCGATAGTGCTTTAAGGTTTGCAAAGCACTGTGTCATCTGATCTTGCCAACAGTCCTGGGAGGATGATCCCCATTTCACAGGTGAGGAAACTGAACTGGAGTGGTTAAAGGACCAGTCCAGGGTCACGCAGCTAGCTAGTAAATGCCATAAAGCAAGTCTTCCCGACTCCAAGTCCAGATCTCTACCAAGTACATCATGCTGCTGTCTACACTATCCCTACCATCTAATTATATCATTTGAAGCCTAAATACATATTCTACATATAACATAATTTGTCTTGGTTTTGTAAATTTTTCAATAATTGCCTTTCTCAGAACCTGAGACAAATCCTCACCATGGTTCTCTTAGCATACCACCAAAACCAAAACACACAGTCTTCTGCGTCTCTGTTGTCCATTCCCCTAACTCACCTGCTGTACCTGTGAATGAAGCTACTTGCCAGAAGAAATACTAATGGGAGATGAGTGAAGCCTGAGACTACGTCGGCTGTTAGTAGTCAAAGTGCAGGCTAAACTTTTCTGGTAGCTGTTCTTGATACGAATCAGGCACCTGGAGTGTCCCACCTCATCTCCAAAGTGCTCTTGGAGAGCGGCGCAGGGACAGCGAGATCCAAGAGATGATGGCATCAGTCCATTTATTGTCGGTCTTTGTTCTCCATCAAGGACACAGAGCTCTGGACTGGGAAGGTTAGAACCCAACATGGCCCATAAGAAGCCCTAGATGAGGAAGAGGGTCCGAGGCCCAGGGACCAAGAGCTGAGAGAACCCGCAAAGGGGACTGCAGAACCACTGAAAGTGATGTCTGCAGGGTTATGGGAAGTAGAGGCCACACCATAGGACTAGAGAAAGGCAGATGTCCTGGTCTTCAACAAAGGGAAGAAAATGAGCATGGAGTCTGCAGCCAGAGGTCAGACTTTATCGTTAAAGAGGGTGTTGGCAAGGGGTGAATATAGAAAGGGAAGCAGCGACCACAGAGCTGACAATGTTTCCCTAGGACCCAGGCATGGTTTTCTTTCTGTGATGAGAACTTTGTATATATTGTCTACTTAGATTTTAGCAAAAGCATCTGACAAACTTTCTTGTACTATTTATGATGGAGAGGTGGGGGACAGACCAGAGTGCAAGTAAGTACAATTCAAAACTGGCTGGAAAATGGAAGTTCTCCATGAGATGCCTCAAGGATCTATGCTTGATCCTATGATGTTTCCCAGTCTTTATCAATAATGGATAAAAGCAGAGATGGAACGTATATCAGATTTGAAGGCAACATATAGCTGGGTAGGATGGTCAACACACACTTTATGGGCTGGAATGCTGGACTGAATCTAATGAGATAAGACCCATTAAGGATAAATGTAAAATTTTGCACTTGAGTTCAAAGAGATAAACTTCCCAAGTACAAGATGAGAAAATTCTTGTTAGATAGGGGTCCATATGAAAAAGATCTGGGTGTTCCAAGGGACCACAAACCCTCTAGGAATCCATACCAGAAAAGGCTCATGCTGTTTTTGAGCCTCCCTCACTTGTGTCCTGAACAACACTGTAACAGCCTCTTAATGAGTTTCCCAATATTTAGTCTCCAAATCCTTTCTCCACATAGCTGTCAAAATCAGCTTTCCTAATGTTCAAGTCTGACTGTATTACAAGAAAATTTCTATGGCTCCCTACTGACTTCAGAACAAAATACAAACTTCACCAGTTAGCATTTCAGTCCTGTCCCAATCTTTCTCCAGCCCATCCTCTTATCAATTAATACATATTTATTAAGCATGTACTGTAGGCCAGACCTGGAGTTAAGCACCAAAGATAGAAGGAAAGGCAAAAGGCAGTCCCTGCCTTCAAGGAGCTCACAGTAAAGTGAGCTCCAATGTGGCTCAAGGCTCCACTTAAAAGAACTGGGGATGTTTAGACAGAAGTCCCAGAATGTGCATGAGATGTTTCCCCAAGTATCTGCTCAGCTTGGCCCCAAGAGAATGGGAGGAAATGGCAAACAGGCAAACAGCCTCCAGGGAGGGGAACTCCTTAATAATTAGAGGCATCCCCAAGATATTCAGAAGCTCTTATTTTCTCCCCCAAATGAAAAAAGAAAACCAAAACACTTATAAGAAATAGATGCACAGTTAGGAGAGCCTGCTTGGCTGGTTCCTACCATGGAATTTCCCAAACAGCTCAGCCAGCTCTCCTATTCTTCATCAGGTGTGGACTCAGCTCATTTTCCACCTGCAGTATCTGTCCAAGACACAAGTCCTGATGGACAGATGCAACAGTGGACCACAGCTGCATGTCTGAACATTAGCAAGGCTCCCTGGCTTTTTCTTACGTGAATCATGGAGCCGATGTCCTGTCCGGACATGGGTCTCACTGAGAAGGTTCCATAGTGCTCTGGACTTCAGCTTCAACTTGGACTTTTGTGAGCAAGAAACTGAGGGGGTCCCTCTTTGGTTCTGACTTAGCATTGGACGTCCTCCACCCACTTGTCACTCACCTTTGGGAGTTCTGTTTGATGCTAAATGTGACCTTGATCACCCCAGGACTGCTGAATAAAGTCACCGCTGTGACTGAGTCTAGCAGGAAGTCTGGCATGATCTTACAGGAGATTCCTGGTTTGAGAAGAGCCTTAGACGCTGTATTCTCCTCTTCCAAATCCAGTTTTCAAAATCAACAAATAACCTGGCAGGACCTTATATTCTTTTAAAATATATTTTGGTTAAAGTTTTTATTAATAACACTGACCAAGAATTCCTCCAACTAAATCTGCATAGTAACTGTTTATACAAAGATGAACTAATTTCAATCGACAGCCTATCATCATTTTTTTTTCCTCCTAAATTCTCATATCCTCTCTGACCTTGATTTGTCACTGAAGCAGCTGGATAGCACAGTGCAGAGACTGCTGGCCCTGACTTCAAGTCCTAGCTTAGATATTTCCTAAATGTGTGATCCTGAGTAAATCATTTCATGTCTGCCTCAGTTTTCTCATCTATAAAATGGGGCTCATGATAGTACCTACCTTCCAGGGCTGTTGTGAGAATCAAATAAAATAATATTTGCAAAGCACTTCGCAAATTTTTAAAGAACTATAAAAAGTGTTTACAAATACTAAAAATGTATTCTTTCTCTTCCTCTTTATATAAATACAGAGAATATATATACATACACAAACACATTTGGAGAGAGAGAACACTTTGCTCTTCTTGTAAAATGAGGGCTTGGCTCTGATAGTTCCAGCTCCACATCCCCAGGATGCTTGCTAGGATTCACGGTTGCCCTGTTCTTTCCTTCTCATTCCCTTTTCATTGGTCATGAGTGATGCCATGTCTGATACTGAGCTTCTGGTCTGGGCTCCTGAGGTCTCAAGCTCTCATCCAGAATGTGAGCTATGCCTGCCAACACCTATGTGTTGTCTACAAAGTGGAAAAGCTCTCTTCTCTCCCCATCCAAGTCACTGATCAAAATGTTGGACCACATAGGACCCAGGAGAGATTGGCAGTGGAAAGAATGTTGGGTCTGGAGCCAGTTGGAATGCTGGGTCTGCCTCTCACAACCTATATTAACTGTAAACAAGTCACTTAATCTCTTGGACTTAGTTGTTTATCTGTAACATGAGATGGCCTGATTAGGTAAGCACTTCTAAGGCCCTCTCAGGACCCTAGAACATCTGGGGTATTCCACTAGAGCACTCCAACTTGGCACTGACTTATCGGTGACAACTCCTTGGTGTGGTCATTTCACCAATCTGGACTTCATCCATCTGTACTAACATCTAGTCTACATTTCACAACTTGAGACAAAAGGATAACATGGGAAACATCAAATACTTCAAAGGAATCCAGGTATGTTATTTCTACAGTCGCTCTCATCTCCCAGTCTAGTATCGAATGCCTTTTTTTAAAAAATGAGGCTCAACAGGTCATGACCCATCCTTGATGAAGTCATATTGGTTTTTACTGACCATTACTTTTCTTTCCAAATACTTGCAAAACATTCCCATGATAGACTTTGGCCAGCAAACAAAGGCAGACTACCAGCCTACAATGCATAGACTCTGTTATCTTCCTTTTGCTAAGACAAAGCCAACATTTGCCCATCTCCAGTCTTCAAACTAAGTCACTTAACCTCAGTGTTCTGGGCAACACTATAAATGGCAAAGAAGGGGCAGACCCATATAGGTTACAGGATTGTCCTCACCTAGAAATTTCTTTCACCTGTGAAATCCCAGGTGCAGTCCCAGGTCTCTAGACCTACTCCAATAGTAGGAGCACAAGAGGCAGTATGTCCCAATGGGCAGACCTAGCCTTGGAGTCATCAACAACTGAGTTCAAGGCCCACATTGGCTGGAGGATCTCAGCACACCCCTTCACCTCAAAGTGTTCCAAGGAACTTGCCCAGTGGCAGAGAAGGTGTAGACATGCATTGGTAGAGAGGATTTCCTTTTCTGAGAGTTCCCTGCATCAATGACATCACAAGCCCAGACTCTCACCCTAACACTGGACTGGAGGGTGGCATGATGAAGCCCTTTAAGAGTAAGGATGGGGTGTTCTCTGTCACACCCTTTGTCACCCCTTACTCTGATTCCAATCTCATTTGGAAAAATTCTTGAATATGTGTATGTGGGGGGAAGGAGAGGAAGGAGGAAGAGAGGGGGAGGGAGAGAGGGACAAAGAGGAGTATATGTATACACACATATAAATATATACATACATATATGAATGTAAGTGTAAGTGTAAGCTTTAGAAGCTTAAAACTATACTAAGATTTATAAGACATCATGTGTAACATGTAGGCACACATATATGTGAATGTATGTACATGTATGTACATACACATATAAATGTTCACACAGCACTCAACAATGGCTTACTGGTTGAAATGACTGATCCTTAGCAAGAATGGAAGCCCCAAACTAGGCCATGTTCCAAAGCCTCACCCATACCTTTGCAGGCCCAAACTCAGTTTCCCCAGAGTTTCCAAGACTATCCTTTAACTGAGAAAGCCAGCAGCTTCATGTTTAACCCTTTTAGCAGGGATGGCCAGGGCACCCTGCACATTGCCCACAGGACTTGGGGTTGGCAGTACTAACCGCAGACTGCCCCTCTGAGGGGAAACAGAGAGGGAACCGGGCCACATAATTGTGTTCAGCTGGTGGCTGTGCATGTGGGAATGAACTGGAAGGTCAGGAGGTAAGCCATTGCCCCGGGGGCTCCGGCAAAGTCCTGTTGGTGTGACTGCTTATTTGCATGCCTGCGGTTCATTTCCCAGGAATTCAGACCAAACAAATGCAGTCCAAACCCAGGCCTGGCTAGAAGGTCAGATCAGCTAAGGAGAGGGGGCTCTGCAACACATACCCCACAAAGGGCCAACCCATGGCAGGGGCTTAGAGAAAAAAGCTCTTTACCTCCTTCTGCTGTCTCTCCAGCTCCTTCATGCGGATCTCTCGAGCCTCAGCTCGGGCAGCTCTCTTGGCTGCCAGTCGGGCTTCAGCCTAAAGAAGAGAAAATACAGTTAATTTTTAGATCAATTAATGCTTTCACAGTACAACATGAACTCCAGCACCAAATGCTCGGTCACTTCCCAGCGTTAACTCATGAGGTCAAAATTGGAAGGTGTCTTTGAGATCCTGTCCGACATGGGAATCCCTCCCATGACTTCCCAACATTCCATCTATCCTCTGCTTGGGGAGGTCGCTACTCTTCCAGCAGTCTCCCACCACTGATGGAGAGCTCAGATCCAAAGGCCAAGTTCAGTTCCATACAAGGAAGAAAGGTTTTGGGTAAAAACTGCATCTTTCCTCATGATTTTCTCTGGTATAAACTCAAATAAGCCTACTTCCTCCTTTGTCAAAGTCCCTCAGGTACTTGAAGGCAGCTCTCATCTAACCACTCAGTCTTCGTTTCTACCCATTCCTCAACCTCACCTACAGCCCAGCATTGTTGACTGCCCCATGTGACCGTATCCACTTCTTGGGTGGGTCTCCAATCTGATTGCTCCTCAGGAGCCTCTGCTAGGCTCTCATTTGTGCCCTCCCATTTGTGGGCATCCTGGGTCATCTCTTCTGTTCTCTCTGTGCTTTCCCCTTTAGTGATCTTATCAGCTCCCAAGGTTCAACCACCATCTCTATGCAGATGATGTCCATGTCTATATCTTACCCTCATCTCTCTTGAGCTCTTCCATTACACTTTGCCCATTGGACATCTCTACCTGGATGACTCATGGGCATTTCAAACTGAACAAGGTCAAAAAAGGAACTTGTTATTTTTCTTCTAAGCTCATTCCTTCTTCCTCCTACTCCCCATTTCTGTCTGTTCTTCCAGATTCACAACCTAGGAGTCATGCCCAAGTCTTCACTGTCACTGACACTGCATTTCCCATTAGTTTTGTCAATTCTCCACCTCTCCACATCTCTCATATACCTCCCTTGTTCTCTGCCCAACCCAGGTCATCATCCCCTTCCATCTGGACTATCACGATAGTCTCCTAATTGGCCTCCCTGCCTCCAGTCTCTTCTTTCTTCGCATGGTAATTAAACTGAAATTCCTAAAGACTAGATCTAACCAGAACTTGTCCATGACTAGAATATTTGCTCCTTCTAACTCTGGAACCCCGAATCTCCATAAAGGCAGTCCAAGGACTGCCTCCTTCAGGTGAACTTCCATAATTCCTCCAGTAGTCACCCCTGCACACTGCCAAAAGCATTTTGTATTGACCTCATGATGTATCTTATATTGACTTTTCCATGGATGGGTTGGTAGAATGAAAATCCCTGATAATCCCAGCTCCTGGAGCCTGGTCCAGAGTAGGTGTTTAATAAATGCTTGTTGACTGATTTTGAGCAGTGTGACCTCATCCAAATCACAAACTCTGTGAACCTCAGTTTTCTCATCTTTAAGATGGGAGAAATTAGACCTCGGTCAGGAGGGATCATAGAACTAGAGTCGGAAGGTCAAAGGACCTCTGGGTCAGGGGATCTTTCTTTTCTTTGTGCCCTGAAGCCTTTAGAGAGACAGGCTGGGGAGCCCACAGACCCTTCTCCCAAGCATATTGTTAAATGCATAAAATAAAAAGAGAGGATGACAAAGGATTCCAATTACACTGAAATTGTCAAAACATGTGTATTTTTAAAGTTCAGGGGCCCCAGGTTCAGAAGCACTAATCCTTCCAATTCCCCCACTTTACAGCTGAGGCCCAGGAAGTTTCAATCAAGTCAACAAAAATCATGTATTAAGAATGGACCGCATGCCAGGCACTGAATTAACCAAGGAAGACAGGAAGAAAGGAGGACAGTCCTTGGTCCCATGGAGCTCGGTCAAAGGAAGAGACAATACACCTATAACTATCCATGAACAAGATACTATGAGGAAATGTTCGGAGATTTGCTCTAGGTCACAAAGGTATTGTCAGAGGTCGGATCTGAACATAGGTCCCTGGATTCTAGAGCTTTCTGTTGCTCAGTTTAGTTGTGCCTGACTCCCTATGACCCCATGTGGGGTTTTCTTGGCACAGATACTGAAGAGGTTTGCCATTTCCCTCTCCAGTTCATTTTACAGGTGAGGAAATTGAGGCCAGCAGGGTGAAGTGACTTGCCCAGGGTCACCCAGCTAGGAAGTGTCCAGGGCCAGATTTGAACTCATGAAAGATGAGTCTTCCCGACTCCAGGCTTGGCACGCTGTGCATCATGGCACCCCTGGCAGCCCAACTTTAGCTAGGACGCATCTTTTTGAGATGAGAACTTGTGTTCAAATCCTCTCTGACTCTCAGATGTTAAACTGATCCTCCTAAAACACAGGTCTGGCTATGTCACTCTCCCTATTCCAGTGGTTCTCTACTCCCACCACAGATTAACTATGAAATCTTTCTGGCCTTCAAAGCCCTTCCTAAGCTGCCTGTCCCGATCACACACCACTCAGTCTCCTTGCAGCTCACCTGTGGTCTGGTGACACTGGCCTCCTTCTGACTCCATGTTTTCATTGGCTGACCCCCCTGCTTAGAACATCCTCCTTCCTCACTTCTGACTCCTGGCATCCTGAGTTTCCTTGGAGTCTCAACCCAAGTCCCAGTTTCTGTAAGAAGCTTTTCCCAGGCCTCCTTAATTTTAATGCCTTCCTTCTGAGGGGCTTACTCCCCAATCTGAGGTAGGTTGGTGGAACTGTGGATAGAACACTGGGTCTGGAGTCAGCCCTGAGTTCAAATCCAGTCTTAGATACCTATCAGTTATGTGACCCTAAACAAGTCATGGAACATCAGTTTGCCCATCTGTCAAGTGGGGGAAATAATATCACCTACTTCCCAGGGTATTATGAGAATTAAATGAGATCCTAACTTTAAAACTCTTAGCCCTGTGCCCAACACGTAGCAAACACTACGTAAAACAAACACTATGTAAAAATTAGTAATTATGACGATCACTTTAGGAATTCATTCTAGGTACATCTTGTTGGCATGTAGCTATGATGCTTCCCTAGCAGCTCAGGAGCTCCTTCACAGCAGGGACTCTTTTCCTTTCTTTGTAACTTCAGTACAGGGCTTGGCATATAGCAGACACAGAAGACCATCTAGGTGATGGACACAGACTCTTCCGTGACTCTGAGAGCATCCCCAGACCTTGGTTTCCTCAATTGTAAAATGAGGGAGCTGAACTACATGGTCACTGAAGTCCCTTCTAGCTCTAGGGCTGGGATTCTATACAAAGGTCATCTATTCCTATCATTATCATTTTTATTTCTACTCTATTGTAGTAAGCCAGCAGCTAGGTGACATGGTGGATAGAGCTCTAGGCTTGGAGTTAGGAAGACCTGAGGTCAACTCCAGTCAGACACTTACCAGCTATATGACCCTGAGCAAGTCATTTCACCCTGTTTGCCTCAGTTTACTCATCTGTAAAATGAGCTGGGGAAGGAAATGGCAAACCCCTCTAGTATCTCTGCCAAGAAAACCCCCAATGGGATCATGAAGAGTTGAACATGACTGAGCAGCAACTGTAGCAATGGTGCCATGTCCTTAACACATTGTCAGATACAGTGTGAAACATACCAAAGTAGTTAGAGGTATACAGTTCCTGCCCATGAGGAGCTTAGAGTCTCCTGGGGGAAAGAAACAGGCAAATTAGAAGCCATTTGCCACTGGTTTCTTTTCTCTCCTTTTTTTTTTTTGCTCACACTTAGCAGCAATGCTGAGGTTTGCAGCAGTAGCATTACAAGGCACACTCCCTAATAGGACTAGCTTGGATTTGGAAGCACAGTAACTCAGCTCCTTTTCATCCCCTCCAAAATAAAGGTAAATCAAATGCAGTGCCGATCATGTTCAAGGTCAGGTTCAAACATGCAAGTCTGCAGCCATTTCCCAGGTTCTGCACATCATCCAAATCTCCTTAATTTGGGATTTGGGAATTAGTTTTTAAAAATATTTTGACAACTGCATTTCCATATAATTGATTCCTATGTACTTTGTTTTATGTATTTAAAACTATAATTATGAGATAGACTTCAGCTGACTGTCAAAGGGGTCCACAGCACAAATAGGTGAAGAATCCCCTGCTTTCTTTCGAGCAGCCATTTAAACTCTTTTATCTGTTCATGTCTAAGCCTGGGCAACACCCACATGTGGGCACATACAAGCAAGTTCGGATTACTCTGCCATGTCAGCAATGTCCTAATGACTGAATGAACTGGCTCAAGGAAGGCCTCTGTTCATGTACTAGCCTGCATGGGGAAAACAAACCTCTCTACCTTGAATCCTCTTTCCCCATCCAGACAAAGCCCTGTAGCACAGATGTAAGTCAGCTCAAAGTAGTTCCTTAAATCTTCTTTCTCAGCAGGACAGTGGCAACTAGTACTTGGACAGACACAGAAGGTAAACTAGGCAAAGGAAGAAGTTTTTTCTTAAAAAGGAACCTGAGTCAATGGTGACAAGTTGGCTTGGGAAGACGTGTCTGGAGGTCTCTCTGTTCTCCCCCTCCTTGTTTTTGTCTTTGGATGATGCTGAAGGCTGTCTCACCCCCAACCATGATGCTACTGAAGGCCCAAACAGAGGTCACCTAAGAGGTCAATTATCAAGAGACAAGGGATGAGAAAGAGGACCTTCAGCATTACTGACCTTGAGTCCTAGTGATCTACTCTGCACCGAACCCAATGTCTAAATCAAATGTTAATTACCTTCAACTGTGATAAATCCAAAGGCAATGGACTCAGAAAAGGCAATATTCCCGGCTGGTGGTCACAGAACGTCAGTAACATCAACTAGTGGACCAGATAACTGCAAGGAGTCTTTGTCATGGGTAGAGTTCCAGGGTTCCATGAGCTGAGTTTCCTGTTCATGATTGGTTATTACTTATGTGGTGTACTGCTTAGTATGGGAGCTAGGTGGTGCCATAGTGCACAGAACTCTGGACTTGGAGTCAAGAGGACCTGAGTTCAAATGTGACCTCAGATATTTACTAGCTGTGTGACCTTGAGCAAGTCATGTCACCCTGTTTGCCTCAGTTTCCTCATTTTTAAAATGGGCAGGAGAAGGAAATGACAGACCCTTCCAGGATCTGTGCCAAGAAAACCCCAAATGGTATCATGTAGACTTGGGCATGATTGAAATAACTTAGTAAATCAGAACTGCAAAAGGGGTAAAGTGGAGAACACCTCAGGATACCAGGCTCTGATTGGAGAGCTTTCCCCTTATCTTGTCCTTCCTCCTCCCCTCCACCCCAGGTGACTAATTATTATCATTTTAGGGACCCCTGCCCTTCACTTAAATGTTGTCTTCTCCTATAGAAGGTAAGCAAGCTCCTCCACTGGACTATCGCCTGCTTGTGTTTGTAACCCCAGCAGATAGTACAGAACCAGGCACAAAGTAATAGCTTAACAGATACTGTGTGTTTCTTCATTCATTCCTCACACAGGTAAAAGATGATGCTTTCACCACAGCCGGAAGGAGTCCCCATGACCTGGAATTGCCAAATTACAATGTCTTTTTCCAGATCCCCACTTTTTGTGAGGCATCATCCCCCAGCCCTTGCTTAACCGCATCCTAGGGTGGTACAATGGATAAAGTGCTTAGCCGGGGTCAGAAAAATGTGAGTTCAAATCCTGCTTCAGATACTAACAGTTGGGCAAAGCACATACTCTTCATGGTCCTCAGTTTCCTGATCTGTAAAAGAGAGGGCTGGAGTAGATGTCCTCTAAGATCTCTGCCAGCTTTAATATATGATCCTGGGGCTCTCTATTATGATCGAGCATAGGATAATAGGGCTGCCTCAAAACAATAGTTACCAATCGCCTCAACTCACAGGGCAGGAAACGGAGGATCAGGAAAATTATGTGTTTTACCCAAGGTCACAGAAGGAATGTAGGCATCAGAGGTGAGATCTGAACCCAGGTTTTCTGACTTCAGGTCAGTGATCTTTCCACTGAACCACACTGCCTCTCAAGGGCCGAGTATAAACACCAAATTCCTCAGCTTGGGATCTGAGACCCTTCACAAAGTATGGCTCAAACCTTTCTTCCTGGCTTGATTTTACACTATGGCCCTGCTGAATAGCTCTACCATCTTGACCTGCCAACTTTCTGTCTCTGTACATTCATGTTCTCAAGGAGCACAAAGCCTCCTAAGCTCCGTATACTGAAATTCTCCTCTTTCAAGGCCCAGCTCAGACATCACCTCCTCCAGAAAGGCCTCCATTCCATCTCTCTCACCTCAAATGTGCACTGTGGAATGTCCATCGGCCTTCATCACATTTTACCTTCCATTGAACTTACTCTGATTTGATCTGTATAATCCTATTGGACTGCAAACTTTGTTTGGGGCAGGAACCATAGCACCTCTCTACCTGGGGTTCCCTCATCCTAGCATAGCTTCAGGATGTTGTTCCACTAAAAGTGTCCAATAATAACTTCAGAAATCAGAAGCTGGTATAGTGAAGTCAAACATTAGGTATTTAATAAGTGCACACTGGTATGCCCTGGGAATATACACAAGTCCTTGCTCTCATGATCCTTACATCCTAATCATATAAAAAATAAATACAAGGTCGGGGATAAAGGCCTCATTTCTAGAATATATAGAGAACTGACTCAAATATATAACCATACAAGTCATTCCCCAATTGATAAATGGTCAAAGGATATGAACAAGCAATTTTCAGGGGAAGAAATCAAAGTTATCTATAATCATATGAAAAAGTGCTCTAAATCACTATTGATTAGAGAGATGCAAATCAAAACAACTCTGAGGTACCACATCACACCTATAAGATTGGCAAACATGACAGAACAAGAAAATGATAAATGCTGGAGAGGATGTGGGAGAGTTGGAACACTAATTCATTGTTGGTGGAGCTGTGAGATCATCCAACCCTTCTGGAGAACGGTTTGGAACTATGCCTAAAGGGCTACAAAAATGTGCATACCCTTTGACCCAGCAATATCGCTACTAGGACTGTATCCCCAAGAGATTATAAAAACATGTACAAAAATATTTATAGCAGCACTCTTTGTGGTAGCCAAAAACTGGAAGTCAAGGGGATGCCCACCAATTGGGGAATGGCTGAATAAATTATGGTATATGAATGTAATGGAGTACTATTGTGCCATAAGAAATGATGAACAAGAAGACTTCAGGGAGGCCTGGAAGGACTTATATGATCTGATGCTGAGTGAAAGGAGCAGAACCAGGAGAACTTTGTGCACAGCAACGACCACAGTGTGCGAGAGTTTTTTCTGGTAGACTTGGAACTTTGTAATAACACAAGAACTTACTGAGAAAAAAAAAAAAATCCTAATGTCGGTCTTCTAAGGCAAAATGCCTTCCACACTCAGAGAAAGAAATGTGGAAGTCATTCGCAGAATGTAGCAGATCATGTTTGTGTGTGTGTGTGTTTCAGTATATTATGTTTTGATTTGTTATATGATTTCTTCCATTTATTTTAGTGCGACTACATAGCATGACTATAGTGAAAATGTGCTCAATAGGAAAGTATATGTAGAACCTATACAGAATTGTATGCTGTCATGGGGAGGGAGGGGGGTATTGGGGGAAGGGTGGGGGAGATAAAATCTTAACTTTAAGGAAATGATTGTAAAACATTTAAAAAAAATTAAAAGTAAAATTTAAAAATAAATAAATAAATAAATACAAGGCAACCTGGTGGTGGGGGCACTGTAGCAGATGGGAAAGCAACCCAAAAAGGTCACATGGAGGAGATAGCGCTTGAACTGAATTCTGAAGGAAACCAGGTGGTCCAGAATCAGATGTAGAGGATGGAGACATGGGTTCAGCCCTGGTTGTGTGATCAGAGGCTGATCATGTAACCTCTCTGAGCTCCAACATCCTCCTAAGAACACTACCAGGTACACAGCCTAAGGAAAGTGCTCTGCAAACCCCAAGGCCCGAACTCTAGAAATATGCATTATTTTTCTTCAGAGCTCACTGCGCCTCATCACTGCATGCCCTGTTCCCATGCTCAGCCCGGCTTGTCCATGTTCAATGAGATATCCTCCATGGGCGGGGAAAAGAGAAGGGAATCATTACTATGAAATACTATCAGACATGATCTATCTGCTTTTTCAGTTTTGAATTCTCCACTTTTATTAACTTAGGTGACAAAACCAAGTCATTTGGCTTTTACTACAGAGAGCAAATTGACAGGATACACCACAGCTTTCATTCAAATATTTCATCCTCACTGCTCCCATTTAGAAGTGCTCCCAGAGCACCTATAATGGAACTCAGCAGTCACTGAATCTAGCTATTCACAGATGGGGAAACTGAGGCCCAAAAGTCACAAGCAGCGAAGGACCTCAAAGGTCAAGTCCAACCCCCTCATATCACACAAGAGGAAACTGAGGCCCCACAAAGCAGCTTAGGGTAGTAGATCCAGACTGGACAGAGTCCCGGGCTCCTCTGAGTCCTACCCTTTTACTTTACAGGCAAGAAACTCAATTCAGACAGGAATGATTTGCCCAAGGCCACCCAAGTGAACACAGAAGGAGGGCAGCTTTGGTCCGAAGTCAGGTCCTGACTCCAGATTTATCTCTTTCCACTGACCCTGCTCACCCTCATTTCAAATGTCAGCTTTTCCTCCAGGCAACAGTTTCATCACCCCAACACATTTGAGAAAGAAAACAAGACAAATCTCACACACACACGAGTTCTTGCCACAACCGCCAGATGACACTCATGTTTGACTTTCCCCCTAGTAACCACCCATCCCAAGCCGAACTATAAATGTGGAGGCCAGACACTACAGTGAGTTACTGGAAAGGCCTCCTCACCAATCTGAACGTTCTTCCACGAACACCCCCACCCAATTCAACCTATACCCCCTAACACGGGTTTTATTTGGTTTGGGCCCCCTCTACTACTGTTTGGGGCCACATCCATGGATCATCAGTGTCAACACACTCAAGCAGAGAGGCCCGACCCTCCTTCCATCATGAAGAATCTCCTAGATGCCTCCCAGGGGCCAGACTCTGTGCTAAGCACCTTGGGGACATGGATCAGTTCTACCACTCAGACCCCCAACCCCCAAGTCTGGGGACTTGGAGGAGTTTTTCACAGAAGAGCAGAGGAGACCAGTGATCCCTAAAGCAAGGAGCTTTTATTAGAAGGTCATGGGAAACAAGGCAACTGAGTGAAGGCCACCATAAAGGTGCCCAGAGCAGAGGCTGACCGTAGACTTCTGAGGTGTCTCCAAAGTACCAGATGGAACAGAGAGCTGCCCATGCTACCTCCCACCCCCAGCTAGGTTGTACTTCAAGACCCCAGGGGAAGATTTGCAATCACAGGGCTTTGAGATCCTCTATCATATATAAAAAGAAATGTGACGAGGCAGCAACATTCTAGATTACTGCTCAAAGTAAACCTTTCAGATTCTAAATTGGGAAAAACAGCTTTCCCTGGCCTCTTGGACTTGGACTACAAGCTCTAAAAGTGGCAGCAAAGGTTTTTCACAAAAACCCTGAGCATCTGGGTGAAGTGGGTGAGTACTTCAGGAGGCCCTTTGAAATCCCATACCCATGAAAGCAAGCAATCACTGGATCCAGAGGCCAGGCCAACAGACACAAATCCATCTGCAAACAAATTTGGCATCAGGCGAAATAAGAGAATTTTGAAAGCAGCCTATCCCAGATAGGCCAATTATGAACTTGTTTTCTTTAAGAGAATTTGAATGGTTGCCTCTTTAAGAGAATTTGAAAGTGCTGGGATCCTAGATCAAGAGTTAGGAGGCCAGCTAGTAATTATACAGATTTGGAAACTGAGGCCCAGAGAGGGAAAAATAATAGGATGTAGACAGTTGGAAAAGACATCAGAAGTCCAACCTCCTCATTTTACAGAGAAGGAACATGAGAGGGAAAGACAGAGAGAATAAGATGGAGGTATGGAGAGAGACAGAGACAGAGGTGAGTAGAAGACTGTACCATTCCATCTAGACTCCAACAGGTGACTTCATTTATCGTGCGTGGAGTTACTGAAACATGGCTCAGCCACTTGCCACTATTTATGTGACCTGGAATAAGAAATTTAATACCTTTGGGCCTGAGTTTTCTCATATGTAAAATTAAGGGGGTTGGACTAGATGATATCTCAGGTCCCTTCTACCTCTGAATCCCTGATAACCTGAAGAACCTACTACATGGCTGTATTATAGAAAACTTCTTACTGGAAGGCAAAAATCAGTTGGAAGTATTGGTTAGTCCAGTGAATAAGATAAAAATGTAACCCTGGGGAATCCAAAGGAAACCAATGACCATCAGCCCTCAACAAGGTTACTCTTCATGGAAGGGAGGGGATGGTAGTGATAGCTATTGAAAACTGCCACCCCCAAGATCAACACACTTGGCGCCATTGTCTGTACAAATGGGCTGCCCCAGTGGGTTTAATGCAAATTAATAGTCAAGCAATGCTTGATTATTAAATGAAGATTTAGCAGAGTTTATACATTGCTAGACCTTAAACAAAGACTGCTTGCTCGTGGCTGAGTTCAGGGTAGCTGAGAAGTCCACGTTCAGGTCCAGGCAGGGGGAACTAGACATACCCTGCTTTCCTATGACCCTGGAAAGCAGTGGATTTCATAGCTGGCTTCTTTCTTCCCGAGTTCACCAAGGACAGGCAAGTTTATTGAGGGACTAATTCAAAGTGAACAAAAACTACCTTCAAGTAAAAGGGAAACACAATCTCTCTCTCTTTCCCCTTTTCTTCTTTTCTTACATTTTCTTCTTCCTCTCTCTCCTTCCCCCTTCCCCCTTCCCCCATTCTCCCATGAGGGTAAAGCACCTCTTCACACTAGGGAAAAGATCTAATATACAAAAAGAAGGTGAATATGCACCTTGCTGAATTCTGCCCACCTCTCCCCACAATCCCCCAGTGCTGGAAGAAGCCTCAGTGTAAGTGGAGCACCAGGCCAGGAGGCAGTCAGCGTCTTTAATGAACCATCTCCAAATAGGCTCCAATGAGGCTGGCTGTCTTAAAGGCCCCTGGATCTTCCCATCCTGCTCAATATACAACCTGAGGGAGAGCAAAGGAAAACAGCCGTTTGTATGATGACTAACTAAAGAGACGAAAGAGAGAGTACTGGTGTTCCTATTAGCCTGTAAAAGGAAAGGTCTTGTTTCTCCTAGTTTTTACCTAACATGAAACAGCTCTGGCTTTGAGTTACAAAAACAAGGAAAGGAAACCCGAGAACTCTGAGTCCTAGACAGGTCAGAGAAATGAAGAGAAATCTGTCGTGGCCAGAGCTGAGTGGCAGAGTCGAGAGCCCAACAGATTGGTCAATGGGGGGGTGGGAAGGGGCACAAGCTGCTGTTCCTGTGGCTGGCCTGCCTCAGTGCAACAAAGAGCTCTCCCAGTCAATTCGGTGAATTCGGTGAATTCAACAGGTGTCAAAGAGGTCCATCTGTCACCAAGGCAGGGGTTGATGTGACCTGTGAGACCACAGACCCATTGGAGAATTCTGAGGCTAACTGAACTAAATTGGAAGTATCTGGGACTTGGCTAAAGGAATATTCCCCAATTTCTCAGGCCTCTTGGATTGGAATGGACTCCCCACCCCCTTTCAGCCTCTACTGTACAGACACCTGCAAGTCCTTGTTGCAACATCCAATTAATGTCTCATTCTCTAGCTTCTTTATTTCATGGTAATAAATGAGCTGAACAGCATTCTTCAATTAGTTCTCTGATAGGTGAATGTACTAATATAAGAGTCTTATTTAGGCTAGGGAGAGGGACTAGAATTCTCCGGGGAAGGACCCTTGTCCCAATACACTAACTTCTCTACAACTTATATTTTTATAGCATTACTTATAGCATGAGCAGCTAGGTGGTACAGTGCATAGAATGTTGGGCCTGGAGTCAGGAAGACTCACCTTCGTGAGTTCAAATCTGGCCTTGAAGACTTACCAGCTGTGTGACCTGGGCTAAGTCACTTAACCTTGCTTGCCTCAATTTCCTCATTGGTGAAATGAGCAAGCCAAGGAAATGGCAAACACTGCACTATCTTTGCCAAGAAACCCCCACAAAATAGGGTTATGAAAAGTCAGACACTACTGAAAATGACTGGACAGCAACAGCATGGAAAGCAGGTACCCAGGGTCTTATAATAGGTACATATCACAGGCAGGCTTTCTTGGTCCTGAGACAGGCCCCATGCTGTTGCTTATAATAAAAAATTTTTTAAAAATGTATGAACATCACCAGTGAAGGGAAACTCTCCTGACATGAACAATATGAAATAAGAATAATGCCCAAGATTCTATTGAAAAGGTCCCTTCCCTACTTCCCTCTCGGCACAGGTCACTGTTTGGCTGGACTAGATGCCACTGATAATGCTTTCAGTCTCTAGGGTCCCCAACGGGTCCTGTCATCCTAACACTAAAATTGGCTGTGAAACACTAATGCTTCCAGATTCTATCTCCTCTCCTCCATTTTCACCTTGAAGTGGAGGAAAGCGGATGGAGAAGAAATCTTGAGGCAATTCCCACCTGGTCTATCATTGCATGAGAAGTTACAAAGTCTAAAAAGAGCCACCTCTCAAAGAACCAAAAGATGTTAAATTGATAGCAAATCAAAGTTCCAGAGAAGTGCACAGTCTGTGCAGACAGCACTCCCCAGCCAAGGTATTGCCAAGAGGTCCAGTACATTGAGGCAAAGGTTAAGTGACTTGCCCAGGGTCACACAGCTAGAAAGTATCTGGGGCTGGATTTGAACTCAGGTCTTCCTGACTCTAAGCCCAGTGCTCTATCCACTAAGCCACCTAGCTGCCTTCACATAATTCATGTTGCACATAATACAGCTTAATACATGCACGGTGATGGGTTGATTGATTGATGACTTCCTAGACAGAGGAAATAGATCACAAGCATGACCTAGAGTATGATGCTGCAACACCCATTGATCATTCAGATATCTGGCCGTTTTCCTTTAGCTAAAAGCAGAGCAGCTCATTATTTTTCAACTTGCTTGATAAAAGATATCTTCTTATCTAAAGTGGAAAAACCAGGAAG
The DNA here is from genome assembly GCA_023548195.1 of Bettongia penicillata ogilbyi. Lineage (NCBI taxonomy): Eukaryota > Metazoa > Chordata > Mammalia > Diprotodontia > Potoroidae > Bettongia > Bettongia penicillata. The sequence goes on along the minus strand of JAJHZJ010000134.1, from coordinate 13,133,663 downwards.
GTAGGAAATTCTATAACAAGCTTGAGTTTCACCAACAAGGACAAACTGGTTGTTGGGGTAGAAATCATGGAAACTCAGGGGAAGTGACTACACCATTTTAGAGTTTGTGATAGAACCACATAGGGAAGCTAGGAATAATCTAACATACATGCTTGTTAAAAGGAGAACCGGTTTTAAAATACTCAGCAGGGAGATAGGTAGAATTCTATGGACTAAATTCCTACTCACAAAGTCAACCCAATCCTACCAAGAAGAAACTCTGAATTCAGAAAGAACAGGCAGCCACTCTGAAGAGGAGGAACAACGGGAGATGTCTAAAAAGAGAGATGTGGACACACAGGGAACTCTCTCCAACTAAATGAGATGCTTATAAGGCATGGAGATGAAAGCAAAAGCAGGCTGTATAGCATAAATTCAGAAAGGTGGCCCATGTTCTGTAATAGCACCAAGATCATTAATGCTCAAAATGAGCTGAGGCCAAGGAATAAAGCTAAGAATACCGCAAACTTGTTTTCTTTAAGTTGAATTGAGGAAAAGAGATCAGAGAAGAGACAGGACCACTTCTCAAGGTAGATGGGACTGAGAGTGGAGAAAAAGCAGAGATACCCACCCCCGACCTCTGCATTCCTGCTGTCTAGCCCAAGAAAATAATACAAATGCAACTAAAATTAGAATTTGATGCTGAAATGATGATATGAGGGCATCTAGTTGCCCTAAACCCAGTTAATAACAAAAACAACAGTTAACATTTATATGAACCATATCCTGATGCCCAACAACGCTGAACCATTATTACTGGTCTTTGAAAGGTCACAGAGGGCGGGTGATGGGCAAACGTCCAATTTCACAAAGAGTATCTTTCTATGGCAGGTCAGGGAGCTGGACTTTAATTTCTGGGAGAATTCTCCACATCCAAGTAGCTGGAAGTATTATTTAAGGCTTTGTTACCAACAGTTCAGGCCCAAGTCCCTTCATTTCCTTTCCTGACAAAGTCAGGGGATTGGCACTGACTATTTAACCAGGTACTTGACACAATTTCTTATGTCCTTCTTGAGGAATTATGCTTTAGGAGGTGGGTATGGGAATAGCTAAAGTTCTTTGTCAGTCAAGAAGGCCGAATTCTCTAGGGAACGATCCCAGCTGCCTGCCTTTGCCTTTGAACTTGGCAATCTTATCAGTTACTTAGATAACGGCTGCTTTTATCTGCAGAGTACACATGAATGGGAGGGATCACTTCATATGCTAGATGACGGCAGGATCCCAAAGGATGCTGACAGATTAGAATGCTGGGATGAAATTTCACGAGGAGAAAGGTGAAATCTTAACACTTGAATTTAAAGATCCAACTTCCAAAGTACAAAATGATAGGGTTCAGGGGACAGAGGGCTGGGCCTGGAGTCAGAGAGGTGTGGGTTCAAATTCCACCTTTGATACACAATGGCTATGAAACCAGACTTAGTGAGCCTTCATTCTCATCACCTTCAGAAACAGTTATTGAACCCCATAAGAAACAGATTCTCCATCATCATCATCTGTTTTGGGACTTCTCTGGAACCCTCTACCATCCCTTCCTTCCCCAGGAAACTCATTTCTGGGAAATCTGGCCCTGCCTGGACCTCAGACCTTGTCAGTACCTTCTGTCCCTCTGATCAGATCTGCCTGGAGAGCAGGGTCACAGCTTCTCCCCTTGTTCTCTATCAACTCCACAGCTTTGGGCCATCTTTGGAATCTTTCATCATGACTCCCCCATCTGGGGCACTTTCTCCCTATTCTCTCTGCATCTTCCTTTTGTGTGTAGTCTTTCCCCATTACGCTGTGAGCCTCTTAGGACAGGAACCATTTCTATTTATTAGCACAGTGTCTGCCACAGGGCAGACAAAATGTTTATTGAGATACTGACGTTGACAGAAATTGCTAACCTGTATTGGTGGAGGAGTTTGCAATACAGGGAGTTTCTCACACTAATGAAATCCTAAGTCTGAACCCTCTGTCTCTCCATCCCTGTACCAAGAGGAAAGGGAAAGGAAGGGAATCAGCATTTATATAGAGCCTACTATGTGACAGACACTACTATGGGATAGACACTGGTAATACAAACACAAAACTACACAAAATTAAGTAATTAGGGCTTTACACATGTTCTGTGGTTTCAGCCTCCCCACAACCCTTCAAGATAGATGTTATTATCCTCATTTTACAGCTGAGGAAACGCAGCAGGAAAAAGTTAAGTGACTTGCCCAAAGTCTCATTGCTAGTAAGTGTCCTCTAAGGCTGAATTTGAAGTTGAGTCTTCAGGATCCCAAGCCCAGAACTTCACCCACTGGGCCATGGGCTGCCCAGGAGGAGTGAGGCGTGATTTGCAGTTTGAAAAAGATTTAGGGGTTCTGGTGTGCCACAGGTACTAAAGTGTCCTTTCTATAACTCACTTATGGTTCACATTCAGGGCTCTAGAGCCAGAGAATCAAGGTATGAGGTGCCAGTTGTCCTGTTAGTCTCCTTCCTGATCAGACTACTTATGGAGAGGGGATGCTGAGGCACATCTCCCATCAGTATACCCAACTCTGCCTGGCAATCTCTACTTCTGAACCGTCCCTGGGAATCTCAGGCTCCTCAGGGAACTCCCCTTCTCCCTTAACTTTTTTCTTCCCACCATCCCAAAATCTTCCATCTTCCCAGTTTCTGTTGAGGGTGCTGTCATCTTCCCAATCCCTCCCAGTCAGACCCTCACAATCATGCTTGACTCTGCCCTCTCCCTTCTCCTCCACATCCAACCAGATGCCAGAGCTGCTGGATGCCACTATCTCTTGCCTCCATCCCTTTTCTCTCTGCTCACACTGATACTGTGAGCCTCCATTCCCTCCCATTGGGGGTTACTGCAGCAGCCACAGAACTGGGAAGTCCACTTCTCCTCTCTCCTTCCATCAATTCAAACCTGCCAAAATCACCCCCTTTCCTCATTTGCAAACTTTCCCTGGCTCTCCATCACCTAGAAGATAAAATAGAAAAGTTCTGCATTCAGGGTCCTCTGTTGAGAGTTGGGCTTCTCCAGTTTTCCAGCCTTATTTCCCACTATTCTGGAGGCAAAAGAATATGTAGTGAAGAACATGGATTTAGGTCAGAGGGCCTGAGTTTAAATCCTACCTTCGATGATTACTATGTATCTTCGACTTTGAACATATCACTTTCCTTTCCTGCACCTCAGTTTTCTCATCTACCAGCTTGAGACTGAGGACCCTACAATCCAATCCTGTGATTCCTTCACAAATGCAACATTCCAGACAAAATGTATCCTATTAGCTCTTCTCCAAACAGCGCAAAGAAATCCTTCCCTAGCCTAGGAATGCCCTGCCTCCTCATCTGTCTCTCAGACTCTGCCTTCCTTCAAGCCTCAGCTTGGCAGAGTCCACCTCCTGGTCCCCAAGTATCACTACTCTCTCCCTTCAAAAGTTCTCTTGTTCTAAACTCACTTTTGTGCATAATGCCCACTCCCAGCGCAAAGTAATGTACTCACAAGGATCACCCCATTCACATCACTATCCAAAGGCAAGCCCTGTGATGTGCACACTCTGTCCGTTCAGGTTTGGTGGACTGAACTGAAATGGGGAAGCAGATGGCAGGATGGGAGATACATTTTGGTAGACTTTGCCTAGGTGAGAGACAATATGGCACAGGATAGAGTCACCCTCAGAGCCAGGAAGATCTGAGGTCAAGCTCTGCCTCTGACACATAATGACTGTGACCATGAGTGAGTAACATAATCTCTCTCATAGAGAGAAATACAGAATTTTGTACCTGGATGCAAAGAATCTACTCTAAAAGTACAACATAATAGAGGCCAAAATTCTCTAAAAACATCGGTTGCGGAGGGGATGCCAACCTCTATTGATAGAGGGAGTTTCCTCACTTGGGAGCACAGAACCAGTTCCTGTTGCTAGCCCAGGTTAGGTCTTGCTGTACGTCAGAGGCTGACTCAGGCAGGAATGCCAGTTATTCAGTTCATTTATTACCTTGGAATTTCAAAGCTATTGCCTGTCTTCTGATTGTTCCAAAGCCAGAGCGCTGCCATGATCATGTGACCCTGAGGAATGCTTCAGTTACTTCATATGATGCTACAGTGATTAAATGAACAGTAATGCCTAGAGGGCTCTTGTTAACTAAATAAGTCATAAATATTAGGGATAGAATTTTTTTAAAGTTTAAGTATCTCATACCATGAAAAATAATAACTTAAATGTTCATTCCCATTGAAGTACTAGGGAGAAACAAGGCATTCAGGTTACAGGACAGCTTGTTACAAAATCTGAAGGTTTTGCATTATGCTCCAAATCTCAAAAGAAGACAGTCTGACCTTTACATAGCCCTCCTTGGGATTCTAAAATGCTTCCCTCCAAACAACTTCATGAAGAGGTGGGATACTATCCTGTTGCTGTAGAAGAGGAAAGAGATGCTTAGAGACGTCAAAGAATGTAAGCAGTGATCTGGAGGGCTGGGACCTAAGCAAGATTCAGAAAGGGGGTGGAGGGAGAGGGAGAAAGAGAGGGAAAGAGGAAAAAGAGAGCAAAAGAGAGGGGCAGGGAGCGAAGAAGAGAAAGAGAAAGAAAGTGAAAGAGACAGAGGGAGAAAGAGAGAGTGAAAGGGAGAGAGACACATAAAAAAAGAAAGATAAGGAGGGAGGGGAAAGAGAAAGACACATAGAAAGAGAGAGTAGGAGAAAAAGAGACAGAAAGGAGAGGAGGGAGGAGGAAAAGACAGAGACAGAGAATGAGGGATGGGTGGGGAAATATGACATAAGTCTGGAAGACAGGAAACATCATGAAGAGCCTTACATGCTCATTGGACGTGTGTGAATTTGATCCCAGGATGAGATGGAGCCCCTAGAATGTACTGAGCAGTGGGGAGGGGGTGACAAAGGCAGTCCCATGCTTTAGGAACATCAAATTGTTGGTCATGATGGGGCTGCACTATAGAGAAGGGAAAGAAAGGAGGGAGGCTGATTAATCCAGGCAAGAGGGAAGGAGTGTGAACCAGGGAGACACAGGTGGAAAGAAGGGGATGGAAGTGAGAGATGTCACAGAGGCAGAAGGGACAAAACCTGGCAACAGCCTGGGAGATGAGGAGGAAAGGCTCAAAAAAAGAGTGGTGTGACTGTGAAGCTGTGAATGTGAACACGCTCAGGGAGGATGTCTCCCTGGATGGAGCTAAGTGAATCAAGAGAGCAGCTCCCTTAAGAGGAGGCCGACAGCACGTTTCTCTTTGAGTCACATTGTATCTGAGATGATTATGGGACATCTGAGCAGATATGTCCAATGGGCAAGTCAAGCTAAGCTGGTGATGTGGACTTGTACAGCATGAGAGAGAGAAAGAGAGGGGGGAGGGGAGAGGGGGGAGGGGAGAGGGAGAGAAAGAGGAAGTCTCATCATTAGAGATGATGACTGAACCTGTCTTGGCTGATGGGGCTGCTGAGAGGGAGGACAAAACTCAAGGATGGAGTCCTAGGTTCACTTACACCTAGGAGATGGGAAGGAGATGATGATGTAGCAGAGAAGACAGAGAAGGGGGGATCAGAGAGGTAGGAGGAGAAACAAGAAAGTCCAGAGGGGAGACCAGTATCCATAGCACCAAAGGCCTTAAGGTCAGGAAGGATGAGGCCACCAGATTTTAGTAATCATGGAGAGGGCAGCATCAGTTGATGACTGAGGTCAGAAGCCAGATCCCTAGGGGCTGAAAAGAAAACCCAGACACAGACCATAGAGGCTTCCTCCCAAATGTTGACTGTAAAAGGAGGAGGGAGGGCCAGAGCTGGGGGTGGGTCACAGAGAAGGTCTTTTTAAGGTTGGGAGATACCTGGTGAGGGTATGTGTGTATGTGTATGTGGCAGGGAAGGAACCAGAAGAGAGAGAATGAAGATGAAAGGAGGAGATATGATTGAAGCAACAGTGATGACCTCCAGGTCAGGGGATCAGGGCTTTAGTTTCCCCACCTGTAACCTGAGAGGGTTGAGCCAAACTGCAGCTCTTTTCTTTCCAACTCTTTAAAGTTTACAAAGCACACCTCCTCTCCCAGAAAACCCATGAACTAGCTACTAGAGTCTCCTAAATCCCCTTTTACAGATGAGGAAACTGAGGCCCAAAGCCCTTCAGTGAGCTGCCCAGGGTCTCGCAGCTGGTGACAGGAGCAGGGCTCCAATCCTGATTTCCAAACCTTGCTCTTTCCCAACCAGCCCACGCTTGGTGACTCCTAGATAAAGAGATGTTAAAACCCCAATTACATAGTACTTAAAAACCCGACCCTTTGCCTGATCCAATGCTATCCTGAGAAACGGTCTGCAGAGACAGGGTTTTTTTCTCTATCCTACATCAGATAATGGCAAGCCCCAATCTATCTGATGGAACCACAGGAAGTGTCTAGCTGAGCCCTTCCATCCACTGCTGCTTTCACACTCAAGTCTTAATTATAAAGAAACCAAACTTTAAAAGTGGAAAAACAACTGCCCTGTATGACCCAGGATGGTGGCACTCTCCTTCTCCAAGAGTCAAGAGACATACCATCGATTTCTCTTACTCCAAGCTTTGGCCAATCTTTGAGAGACCCATCCCACCCAGCATTCACCTCTGAGGCCGTCAGGACAGGCAAGTGAAGGCACTGAGGGCCTGAGCCTGGCTTGGTGGTGATGTCACACTGTTTGTTTGACCAGAGATGTAAGAGCAGATTGCTTGATTTGGGGCCTTTCAAAGTCTTTAACCTTAGGCCTGTAAATAGTGACAAGCACAAAGGAGAATCATATTTTCCCCCCTTCCAATAAATATAGAAAGCAGAAATATCCACTATGGGAAAATACCCAATGTCCATCACAGGCATTCTAATTTATGGTGATGCCACATGTGAGGGAGGTCCCCTTGCAGAGAAGGGGGCCTTCCTAATTCAGCTTCCCTGGAGTACAAATTTACGATGGCTGATAAAGAACTATACCAGTCCCTCCAGGTCCTGGGTTGGGTAAGATGTCTCTATAGTACATAATACAGAAACCGTGCAGCCCAGAAAACTCAAAGGTTAGCATCATTAGTTGCCATTATGGTTAACAATAATTTCAATATAGTGGACTTGGAGTCAGTAGGAGCTAAGTTCAAATGAGACCTCAGACACTTACTAGCTGTGTGACCCTGGGCAAGTCACTTGGCTTCTGTTTGCCTCAGGCTCCTCATCATAAAATGGGGATAATAGCTGCCACCACCTTCTAGGGAATGTTAGGATACAAGGAATCAAGGCCTGCTAAGTGCTCTGCAAACTTTAAAGCTCTTTATACTGTTAGCTATTAACTCTTCAATCTAAAGCAAAGGTAAAAGGCCTCACCCAGAAATGGCTGGGAGGAAGGTGAAAAGTTATTCCCTCCAACAGGCCCATGGGGGTGGGATCTCGGTGATGCTCCCCACTCCCCACCCCCTTCTCTACCTCCCCATGTGCTGCTGGCCTTCCTCCACTTCTCTCAGTGTCAGGAAGATGCCTACCAAGGAGACACTGGGGCAGGTGGATTCAATAGGGGTCTTGGGGCGGGGGTTGTACCTTGTTCATTTTACTTTTAAGTAAAGGCCTTAAGATGGGGGCTGCTGCCAGTAGATCCAGCCCCTTATAAATACCAGGCTCCAAACAGACCAAGGTCAACATATTAAATGTCTGAAACATGACACCCTCCCCCCCAACATGGCACTAGTTCTTGAAATACAAAGGCAAGTTTTTGTGGACTGGGAAAATTTCTTAGATGTAACATTCTTTTTAAATGGAGCTCCCTTCCATGGCCTGCTGCCATCCAGGGTTCCTCCAATGGCTAGCATGGGAGAAGGGTGGCAGCCCCATTTCCTGCTGAGTCTCTCCCACCCACTCCTGGTTAGTCCCTCAGCCCTTCCCAGCCTGGAGGTTTGGGCCTCAAATCCAGGTCACTAGAGTCAATGCAAAACCTTCCAAGACCAGATAACAAACAGCAGGCTCCTTTTCACTGCGTGTGCAGTGAGAGCGGAGGGTCAGGGAGGGTGGGTGGTGACCAAGAAAAACGTCTCTCCTCCCCTTCGAGACTAACTGGGAGGGTTTAAATGTGGAGACACATGTTGGCTTTCACTACCATGACTCCTGCCGGTTCAGAGAAAGGACTTCAACATTGGGGACAAATGTTAATTACTTACTGCCTAGATGACCTTGGGTAAGTAATATCACCTGTGAGTCTTAGTTTTCTCAGCTGTAAAATGAAGGTGTTATGCTATTTGCAGATTTTTATATATTTGTCAGTTCTGGTCTCTGTAATTAAAAGATTTAAATTAAAAATTTCCCCAGCTACCCCCTGCCCTTTTTTTTGGCCAGAAAGTCAGTGGAGGGAATGTTCAGCATGGCAGGACCCACAGGGAAGTGGTCAGCCCAGTCAAGGTTCAACAACAGTATGGGAGACCAAGACAGGGCTCAAGGCCCACCCCCTTTACCCCCATCAGCCCCAGGGGCATCCAAGTGGCTCCAGAGCAGATGAGTCCTGGAGTCCAAGCAACTCCTTCCCCAGAACGATCTACAACTATTGAACTGGGCCCCAGTGGGGCCAGCCCCTGGGAAAGTGAGCCAGGGTAGGGTGCCCCCGGCCCCTACCTTCACAGTATTTTGTCAGGCAGGCTGGCCTTTCTAGATGGAGGTTCAGGGTGGTTGGTATGCCAGGCAACACTCTGCCTCCGATCTCTTCCTGGTACGTGTGTGCCCAAAGTTAGGTGGCTGAATAACAACTGTTTGGCACAAACCTGTCAGGGAACAAGCCTGGGCCCTACGGGGAAAAGGAGTAACTCCCTGGGCTGCCAGAATGGAGGTGCTTTCAATCAAACAGTTTATTTAATATAATGAACAAAGAAAAACCTTTCACTGAGATGGAAAACACGATGTCCCAAGTGAATCGAATGTGCTGTTTAACAAGTGGTGTGGCTGGAGAGATTTCTCCTACTGTACCTCTGACTTCAGTCTCTGAGTCCCTGCCTATATACCCCTGAGAAGGCACCTCAGAGGCCAAGGAATCTTAGCCCTCCACTTTACAGATCAGGAAACTGAGCCTCATGGAGGTAACAGAACCTGCCCTTAGTCTCAGATTCCTAACTTGCCACAGCTGGAAACAGCTCTCATGCCATCTAGGAGAAACTCCTGATTTTACACAAGATGAAACTGAGGCCCGGGGAGGGCAAGAGACTCGTCCACAGTCACATATCATATAGATCATAGGACTATGATTATAGATATGGAGCAGGAAGAGACCTTAGGGTCCATTTAGACCAAACCCATTTTTTATAGATCAGGCAACTGAATCTCTGGGAAGGGACGTGACCTGCCCCATGTGTTCATTCTCAGAGATTCCTAACTTGCCACAGCTGGAAAGGCCCCTCAGAAAGCACCAGAGAAATACGAAAACCAAATAGGGAAAGAGGCCACTTCCACAATGAATGAGTTGGGACAGTGGACGGCCCAGAGAAGGAAACACAACCCCAGGTCTCTTGATACTTGGTCCTGGGTTTTTTTCCACTAGGTAAGACCATGTACCAGCGGGGCTGATCGGGGCTGAACTGGGCTGGGCAGAAAAGGGCGGCGCTCCCCTCCCCACCCCACCCACAGGGACACCGAGAGAGCAGGGCTGGAAGGAGGGAGGAAGGAGATCTAAGAGCCCCACAAGGGAGAACTCAGGGCCCCCCCGGCCAACAGCAACAGGCATTGTTCCACAGCTCCCATCGGGAGGTTTAGGAGGCAGGCCATGAATGAGGCACTCGCCCGGCAGCGGGAACCAAAAGTCAAAACAATTCTCCCCGCGTCCCTTTCCCCAGCTACCACCATGCCTGACTGCCGAGTGACAGGCTCCCTCCCCTTACCAGTTTCTGAGCTTCGGGACTCAAACAGTCTATTTCTTTCTTTTGCATGGCTGAGGTCTCTGTTAACTGAGGTCTTTCCAAGCCCAGACTTCACCTCGGGCAGCAGCAGCGGCAGCGGGCGAGGGCAAGTGGGAAGTTTCTAGGGCCCGGCTTTTCTCATTCATCCAAGTTCATCTCAGGGGAACAGGCTGGAGGGGTTCTGGATCCACCATATGAAAACCAAGGGGAAAAGCCTTGCTACTTGGCAGAAGGGAAAAATCCAACCTGTTCACTGCGGTGCGGCTTCCATGTTTTCCTGGCAGCCCCAAAACAAGGAGCCTGAGGCTGGTCCCCTGGGGCGTGGCCAGGAAGTGAACCAGATGCAGGTGGTCCCCAAGGTCTCGGACTCAAACTCTCCAGTGCCTGCCAGCCAGGGATCCCACTGCCTGCCTCCCCCAAAGGTTCAGCCCAAACTCTGCCGCAGCCTCCCTGTTCAGGCCAGCCTCAAGTAACTTTCCGTTGATCCGTCCCCCACCCTATTTCTAGACACACAGGAAAGGCAGTCAAAAGCTTGCCCTGGCCCCGCCTCTCGGCTCCCAAGCTTCATTCTGAGTCAGCAGGAGAGGAGTTGGCTGAGGAGGTTCCGGGAGGGCAGAGACAGAGAAAAGAGCTGGGGGCCCTGGCCCTCCTGGTTGTGGGAGCTGAGCCCTGGCCAGACAGGACGGGAGAGAAGGGCTGACAGCTAGGGCTGCCACCCCCTAGGCTCAACTGCCAGTCTCCCTGTCTGTGTTCGGGCATTTCAAGATCTGCTGGGCACATCTGAACTGCTCAGAAATAGCAGATTGCACATCCTCAACAGGCACATTTCATGATTCCTGGCCCTGGAAAAAGTCAAATGGCCAAAAGGCTGCAGACCAGAGGCTGGGCAGTTCTTAGATGAGGATGTACCAGGCTGCTGAGATAGGAGTCCCTGCGCTACCATCCAGCACCTGGACCGTTAGGTCCCCCCAGCTGGCTCCAGGCTCCCCACTCCTGGCCACTCTCCATGCTGATGCCCAAGGGGCTTTTCTAAAGCACAGTTCTGATGGCCTTGCCCTTCTGCCCAGTGAATCTCAGAGGCTTTTTATGGATCAAAACCGAACCAGCACAACCTAGTCCTTTCCTGCCTGGAAGCTTGGAGGACTTGGAGGCCTGCTCTAAGACTTGTCAGTTCAGCCCCAGTCCGGCCTGTGCTCTGCTCCCAGAGAAGAAAAAGGGCCCCCAGTTCTGGCTGCCTCCCTGCGGCTAAAATGAGCACCTGTTAAAGGGGCTCTTTCCCTGTCACCGTCTACCAGAAGTGACCAGCCACTAATCAAACCACTGGGCTTCCTGTGACCTCGTCTCACCCTCCTCCAAAAATATTGGTCTGTGCATTTCAAGCTATGCAAGGCACATCTGAATGGTTAGAAATAGAGATTTCACATCCCCAACAGGAAGAGAACAAGGGGGCTTCCTTTTAATGCTTCTACATAGACCTTCCCTCCATCCCCTTACAAGTCAGCTCCATGAGTCTTCCTTGTTATTTCCTGCAGCCTAACAAGTTCTATCTCCCATCTCCAAGCCTTTAGCTCTGGCCGATGCTCTCTCTCTTCACCTCCACCTTTTGGCCTCTCTCCTAGACTTCCTTCAGGGCTCTATTACAACGAAGGACAAACACACAACCCCACCATGCTCTTCTCCTCTGGGATCACCATCCCCCTACTCCATCCGTGTTTGGCAGGTTCATTGTCTACCCCCGTGAGAATGAGAGCTCCTTGAGGCAGGGACCCTGTTTTTTTTCCTTCCTTTTCATCCACAATACTGAGCACAGTGTTTGGCACACAGGTGGTGCTCAATAAATGCTTTTGGACTATCACATTCCTGTGTACCTTAGGGTCTTGAGAGCCACAACTCCGTGGCTGGCACAGTGCCCTGGACACAGTCAGCTCTTCATCAATATTAGCTGAACCGAATGATTAATACAACATACCGAGTACTTCTGATAGAGAAGGACTGACTCAAATCAGAGAAACTTATCGTTAGTGAAGATGACTCATAACAGGAACAGTGACAGCCTGTAGGACTTACAGTGAGCTCTGAAGGTAACAAAGAACTTTCTAACATTTTAATTCATTTGATCCTCATACTCAGGGAGGTAGGGATGATTATTATCCCCATTTTACAGGTGAGGAAACTGAGGCACAGAGAGGTTATGTGACTAGCCCAGAGTCTCACAGGTAGATTCTCTGTTTTTGAAGAGGCTGTCTCCCAAGCCTGGAATGCCTTCCCTCCTCACCTCCAAAAGTCCTCGACTTCCTTCAGAACTCACCCACCTCCTACCAGAGGCTTTCCCTGGTCTTTCCAGACATTAGTTCCCTCCCTGTTAAATTACCCCATAGGATTTCGTCGAATCTTATTTGTGAAGACCACAGGACCTTGGCTTCAGACTTTAGAGAAAGGGTCCTCAGAGATCCCTGGGTCCAACCACATCATTTTACAGGTGAGAGAACTGAGTCAAAGAGGTTAAGTGATTCACTATGTGACAAGGAGTGGTAAATTTTGGAAGTAGAATTTCAATTCACTTCCTCCAGACTTTACATCCAGTGCTCTATTCACTGTGACACCTGGGAGTCTCCCCATTAGGACAGGACAGGGATGCTTTTGTATCCCCAGTAGCTGCTAGCAGAACACCTGACACGAAGTACGGACTTAACAAATGCCGACTTGGTGGTGAATTGAATGACTGTCTCATCCTGCTTCCAGAAAAGCAAATACAACCTAAAATGAGAGATGGTTGCTAATTATTCAATTAGCAAGCATTATAATCAAAACTTGCTGACATTTTTATTCTCCATACTTAGGGTTTTGGAAGGGGTGTTGGCTACTGGATTTAAAAGGGAAAGCAACTGCAAAAGTATCGACAGTGAGAAAATGTCTTGTTCCTCCATTCGCTAAGGATAAAAGAGCCATTTTTTTTTCTTTTTGGACTCGGGGGATGAACAGCTAGTCAGTCTACAGGCACTTTTAAAGTGCCTACTAGATGATAGGCACTGTGCTAAGCTCTGAGCTACACAGGTAAAAAGTCAGAGTCCTGGAGCCTTGAGGGGAAGACAGAAACAAATGAACTGTATGCAACTGCGATCTACACAAGATAAGTTGGAGGTGAATTCTCTTCTGAGCTCAAGGTCAACAAGCATTGATGGAGTAAACACCCATTCAGGGAAAGTTCCATCTTTCCCCCAAGTCACTAAATCACTAGCAAAAAGTCCCAGGCAACTTCTCGACTGGAATGAAATGCACAACCATTTTGTGAAGCGGTTTCTCTCATCACCACATTCTAACAGAAATCAACTTGCCTCTTACTCAAATCATTGGATTTCCATTGACCAAAAGACTGGTCTGGATGTTTTATCCCTGCCCCCTTGGGCTCCTCCTAGTATCTCAGGAACATATATTTCATTCATTTTCCCCACCCCCTCACAGGAAGCCAGGGACTGAGCTTGGGCTGGGGGCCTGAAGCCACAAGGCTGATTTTTTTTTTCCTAAAAGGTAAATGAAGGCCCCCCCACCTTTTTTTCTGGGTGACTCTGTCTGGGGCATAGAAACAGCCAGAAGGAAATCACAGCTAAAAGATTCAACCTTAAGCAGCTCAATCCCCAGGCACTTGGGCCCTTCCCCCAAGCCACTTCCTATCTCTACACACTCTCTTCTTTCGTCCCTCCCCCTCATCACCCCAGGAGGAAGGGGGGAAAGGGGCAGGGGGAGGGAGAGGGACAGGATGCAGTCATCCCCTCCTGGCAGCATCTCGGTTACACGGAGGCAGAGGAGGTTGCTTAGCAACAAGCTCCATTGTGTTTCTTCCGGGCCAGGCTGCTCCAGAGAGGAAGCTGCAGTCTGCTGGCCCCGCCTGGTGACCGAATGAGGTCAGCTCTGCCACTGGGGCCCAGTTCTCAGCCACTGCCTGGCATAGCCATGCCCTCTGCCAGGCCAGGGCTAGAATGGACCTGCCAACCCAGCTCCAGGCACACAGGAGCATAGTGATCCACCAGACAAATCTCCAGTGGCTTGGTGAGCCCTGAACAAAGTCCACGTGTGGCCTTCTGTTCCATCAAGGTCAAGCCTATGGGACTGGCCAATGCTTCTTCCCCAGACAAGGCCCTGGGGACACATTTCTCACAACCCCTCCTTTAAACATAGTTGCAAAACCACACCCACCCCTTCCTATAACATAGGGAAGTCAACGTGGAGGCCTTCATCCAGAATGAGCAAAGAGGCCACCCAGCCCAGCCTTTTCGTTTCACAGAGAGGGAAAATGCGGGTCCAGAAAGAGGACTTGACTTCATCACATCACAGACTCTGAACCAGAAGGGATCTTTCGGGCCGACTCCCTCGTATCACAGAGGAGAAAATGGGGGCCCATAGAAAGGAAATAATTGATTCAAGTCACCCAGAGAGCTTTAAGGGCTAGAAGGAGACAAAAGACTAATCTACACAGCCAGGGTTTGCTGGTTTTCTTCTGCTTCTCACCAAGGGCCAGCACCAACTTCTAAAGCGTCTCCTGAAGGCCCAGATTTGCATGAACAGTGGTTCAGAGAGAGACCTGGGGTTCCTACTTCCCCTCCCCTGGTGATACAATTTTCCTTGGGAAGGCTCTGGCTCCCACACAGCCATTAACTAAGCAGAGAATACTTTTGTCACAAATACTTCCCAGGTGAGAGGACCAGGCTGAACATCACACCAGAACAATTTCCTCTATTAGACCGACCCCAGCCCCAGGCTGATAGGAAGAGGTAGGGAGAAGGGGCAAAGGGAGAGGATATGGGGGAGCCCCTCCCCTACATGAGCCATGGATCGACTTAGAACTACATTTATATTGTGATGTAACTTGATCGCATTTTGTCCGTATAGAAACCCCAGGAGGAGGTGTTATCTCCATTTTATAGATAAGGAAACTGAGGTAGATACAAGTTAAGTGACTTGCCCAGGGTCACACAGCGATTGCACCACCTAGTGGCCTCTCGAACCTCAGCCCCCCGACAGGTAGGGTAAGGTGTAGGAGACTCTATTGCTCTAAGGCTGTTCAAAATCTAGCGTGTGTGAATTCATAAATTAACGAATTTTTAAATTCTTTCTTTTTTTAGTTATTTTTTGAAAGGTGTGATACAGGAGAAAGGAAGCATTGAAATCAACAGGAAAGGATCTTTCACTGGCAGGGGGAACTTCCAACATATCAGGGACCTTTTCTCTTTGTAACTTAGAATCTTAAAGAGTTACCCAGCAGTAAGAGGTTAAATGACTTAGCCAGAGTCACATAGACCCTGTGTGACTTGTATCAGAGGCATGTTTTTCCATCCCTCAGGTTTTATGTATCAAGGATGGGTGGGTGGAAGTAACACCCAAGGTCACTCCTGGATCAAAATCCTGTGATTCACAACCATTTACTGCTCTCTCTATGCTGTGGAGAAATGTACTTAGCTCCAGAAAAGCTTGAGGGACACTATTTGTCCTTTGCAACAATCGCTTCCTGAACACCTCCCCCCCCTCGCCCCCACCACTTGCAAAGCAATAACCACCAGTTAAGCAGAACCAGCCACTGTTGCCAAGTCAACTGGAGTGAGGGAGCACCTCGAAGCACAGGGGATTACCTTGGGCACCCGGAGGAAGGAAGTGGGCGTGCCCATCAGCCATCTTGAGCATGCTGGGTGCCTGCTTCTGCTTTCTCCCTCCCCCTCGGTCACACACATCCCCCTTCCCCCACATTCCTTCAAGTTCTCATTTTTCACTGCACCTCACCTTAGGGTGAAATCCTATCACTCACTGGCTGTAATTTAGCGACTCTGTGATCAACAGGCACCTTTCCTCATTCTAGGATTCCTTCTATCACCAGAGGTGCTGAGAATACCTGGCTACACATGGTACACAGGACTCAAATGGCACGCTGCTTAGGTGTGTGTGCCCACCGGTGAGCTCACAGTCACAGATCACAAGGCATTACAGGGTTAGAAGCCATCAGATTCAAGCCCCTCATTTTATAGATGAGGAAACTGAGGCACACAAAGTTTAAGTAAACTGTCTGGGGTCAAAAGGTAGCAGTAATTAAGAAATTCATACTTTTAAGGCAGGTGGGGGTGCAATGGATACAGCACCAGGTCTGGAGTCAGGAAGATCCAAGTTCAGATCAACCACAGACGGACACTTAACAGCTGTGTGACCTTGGGCAAGTCACTTAACCTCTGCCTGGCTCAGTTTCCTCATCTGTAAAATAGTACCTAGAATACCCCCTCTGTTTCCCAGGGTTGTTTGAGGATCAGATGAGACATCTGTAAGATGCTTTGTAAACTGGTGTTATTTTGTTATCATCACCATTACTGGTACCCGAAGCAGGTAATTAAGAGATCACAGAGGGCCACTCAGCCTCCTTGAAAGACATCACTACAACACAATTTTTAATTCTGCACAGGCTGACAGAACAAAGAAAATCCCTTTAAACAGAAACAAGAATGCGTATTTACATAATGCCTTATCGTTTACAATGTACTTCACAGTGATTTATTTTGGGTCATCAGATATACACACACAAAACTATTATCTAATTCAAAACGGGAACAGTGGCAGAGATGAAATGATTTACATTTTTCTCAGAGGTTCAATTCAAACTAAAACAGATTCTAAAATGATTCTTCTACTAAAATCCTGCCAGGTCCCTCAGCTGAGACAGGCAGTCTTAGCAGCTGTCGTTATCTGAGGGAACCATGGCATTATAGTCATTAAAATGAATTAAGATGTCTCAAAGATGGGAGCTCCCTCCCTGCCCAAATTTTTAAAAATTACTGTGAGGATAAAATGAGACAATGTTTGAAAAGTGCATTGCAAGCACTGTCTAAATGCTAGTGATGACGATGACGACGACGACGATGATGAAGAATGAGCAAATTCTGGCTCTCGAACCATAAAGAAAGTCAAGAACACCCTTTCTATCTCTCCTTGTTTTTCTATCAGTCTGTCTGTCTGTGTGTGTGTGTGTGTGTCTCTTTGTTTCCTGTCTCTAGCTCCTTCACAATCAGGACTTTCAGATGGGAGGTGGGGGGAGAAGAGTCCCTGTAGCTTCTAAGGGTGGTCTCTGCTCTTACACTTTCTACCATGAGCAGGTGATAACACGAAGTTTACATTCCAGGCAAAGGCTCCAGGTTCTTCCCTGTTTCTTGTTTCCTGGACCCCTTTATTAATCTGAAGAAGCCTGTGACCTCTTCTCAGAATAATGACTTTGTAGGCCATAAAATGAAATACATAGAATAACAAAGGAAACCAATTCTCTTGAAATAAAAGATGTCATGTTTTCCCATCTGCGTTCATGGCCTACTCATGGGCACCTTCAGGGTGGCTGTATCCAGACTCCCCAGGACCACAGGAGACACCCCTGAACTTTGTCCCGAACTTGCCCTCACTGCAAGAACAAAATATCTCCTGGTGGTCACAGATACCCCGAGTAAAATGACCCATTTTTTTTTCCCTCTCATTTGCTGCCATGCAGCAAACCCACTTCTCTAGGAAAACCCTAACAGGTTTATACAGAACCAACGAATGTTAGATGGGATATGTCTGTACTAGGGGAAAAAAGTGGTATAACCCTTAAACCTGACTCTCTATTTTGCTAGAGATTCCACAGCTCCGTAACAAGAAGGCTCACCACGCAACAGGGCTGGATCTCTTCTCTCCATCTGAAGTTGCCTTCTGGCTCCCCCATACCCCACTCCCCTTCAAGCCTTCATTACCTCCAGCTTCACTTACTTCAGTAACCTCTTCATTAGGCACCTTGCCATTAGTTCAGCCTCTAATTAGCTATGCAACTGATTTTCTTAAAGCACATGTTAATGCCCCAACTTAAGAAGCCCCATCAGTAAAATCCTCTTATTTCTGGGGTCACATGCAAACTCTGGTTTGCTACTTAAAACCTGTTGTAAGCTGGCTCCAAGCTAAGTGCACATAACTCATAGGATCATAGACTTAGAGCTAGAAAGGACTTGGGGGACCATTAAGTCTAACCTGTGCACTTTATAGATGAGGAAACTGAGGCCAAGACAGGTGAAGTGACTTGCCCTGGGTGGCACAGGTAGTACACATCTGAGACAGAATTTGAACTCGGGTCTTCCTGACTCCAAATCTAGTGTGCTGACCACTCCTTCACCCAGATGCTTCCTATGACACACTTTTTGGTCCATCTCTACAGGTAACCTTCCACTTCCTTTCTCTATGTGGTTCTCCCCCTCCCCACCATGCCTGGAATACTCTACATCCTCAGCCTATTGTAATGCCCAGGTCTCCTTAAAGTCCAACTGGAGACTCCCCAGCTAGATCATGCCTTTCTAGACTTCACCAGCTGCTAGTGCCTTCTCCCCTCCACCCACCCCCATACTGGAAGGAGAATGAAAGAAAAAGAAAGCCCTTGTAACAAATATGTAAGACCTAGTGCTCTATTTGGTGGCTGTAAGTGTGTATAACAAAAAAACAGACCCACAAATCTATCTCTATTGCTTTTCCCCTTTATTAAGCATCTTCAGGGCAGAGGCTGTTTCATTTTGTTAAAGGATCCCCAGTGCCTGGCACGTGGTAGGTGCTTCATAAATGCTTGTTCATTAACTGGAGTCAGGAAGACCTGAGTTCAAATCCCAACTCAGGCACTCAGTAGCTGTGTGACCCTGGGCAAGTCACTAACCTCTCTGTAGCTTAGTTTCCTCATTAGACTTTAAGATTCCTCATTGGGTAGTGGATAAAGCACATGAACTGGAATCAGGAAGATCTGGGGTCAAATCCCTACCTCAGACATTTACTATGCAACTCTGGGCAAGTCACTTAACTTTTCTCCATCTCAATTTCCTTATCTGTAAGATGAGGAGGGGGAACTGAGGGTCTCTAAGATTCCATCCCTTTCAGCTCTAAACATGTGTTCCTAATTGATTCTGTCACTGACAGAAATCACTAATGTGAATGAATGGCATTCTGAACAGAATATTGAAATCACTTGGTTACATTACCCACGTTTTAACAGGAACAAGAGCAAGTGAACAGACCAAATTTCCCATGAAACTTTGGGCTTCAAGGACTGGTCTGAAGGAAGCTTTGATTCCTGTGGGACTTGGCCACGTCAGGAGTGTAACAGAGACCCTCTAGGAAGAAAAAGGAGCTGAGTGGGCAGAAATGACAACCTGGTACCAGAAAAGGGCCAGCAGCAGCACATCTGGCTGGACAGTTTCTGGGAACAAGAAGGTGGAAGCTATGAGGGCAGGGACCCTCTGCTGAATGAGACACATCAGGAGTCAGGAGCTGAATGGTCCGTTCCAGTCTCTGGTCTGGCACAGAAAAAACCTCTGCCTGGGCAGGATCTTAGAGAAACAAGTTCTCCTACCCTTATCCAAGAGGGAGACCCTGACAGTCTCCAGCAAGGAATCCCTAGATGGGGAAGGATGAGCGTTCTTTTATTCTCTGTGAATTAGTTCAGGTTCTGTTAAATGTTTTACTTCCAAAATATGTGTTCAGGAGTGTGCATCACTCAGGAACACAAATATCCTGTCAGTGGAGCTGTGAATTGTTCCAATTATTCTATGGAGAGCCGGCTGCTACAAACTCACCTCACCAAGCTCAAAGACAGAAAGAAAGGTCTCAAGTACACCAGCACATTTAAGTGATAGCAAAGAACTGGAAACAAAGTAGATTCCTATGGACTGAGGAATGAAAGGTTAAAACAAAACTCATTACTCCAGACCTATAAAAAACAAATGAATAGCAAGAAATTCTAAGAACCATGGCAGAATGTCTATGAACTGAGGGAAGGAGAACCCATGAAAAAACAATGGTCACAAAAATACAAATGGAATAACAGTAACAATGAAACTAAACACTTCAAGTCTGCCCTGGAAGAAGACATGAGGAAATGTCCCTGCCAATTTGTTTTGCAGAGGTGGGGGACAATGGGTGCAGAATACTAAATATACCATCAAACTCAGCCGAACTAATTCTCCCCTCCCTTTTATTCTCTTTTTGAAAGGCTGGTTCTCTTGACAGCAGAGGCAGGAAAGATATATTTGGAAATGAAGGTGATACAAAAACAAAATATGGAAACGGAATTAAAAAATCACATCAAAGATGAATATTTTCCCCAACACAGGACATAGGCAGCCTCTTTAATCTATCAGATATAATTCATATCTTGAATAGAAAATGAAAAATGAATATTATCTGGGTCCAGAAATGAACAGAGGGAAGAAAGGGCTGAGCTGAGCATGGGAAATTAGGCATTAATTACTTTCTGTAATCCTAAAATGTTCCCCAAAGAGAATCTCATCTTTTAAACTGTCCTTTGAAAATTAGGAAATACTAGGATGTCAGTGTGGGTGACAAAGACCTGGTGGGTGTAAGCTTATCCCCTACATGGATTTATGGAGAGTCAATCATTGGAAATGTATGTCAGAAAAACTCAGAGGACAGATTATCTAGAGATTTAAAGGAGAGCCTCAAACATGTGTGGGCTGCTACCTTTATGTGGGGAGGGTGCACCTTCATCAAGGAGATCACATTGAAATATCAAGGCATATCAGAGCTGTGGAGGCACAGACTCAAAAACAAACTTAGAGCCCTGATTAATCATGCTTAAGTGAGTTTCTCACCAAGACTGAGACCATGGCAGGATTATTCAATTATTCCTCATTACTGCCTCCTACTGTGGTATTATGCTCCTATTGGCCTTGGTCACTGTAAGGGGAAGGGACCTCCATCATGTTCTGCTTTCTGTGCACGTCCATAACCTGCGAGCCCCCATAGAAGGTTTGCTCAGAGAGCTTTTCTTCCCTAGTGTAAATCATAGTAATAATAGCAGTGAGTTGTGACATAGCACTTTGGGATATGCCCAGAGCTTCTCAGAGATAATCTCATTCAAACCTTTTCATCACTGCAGCCCAGGCTTTGCACTCATGATATTAGGTGGTTTCTTTTCAGAGAAGCTTGCTCCATCATAGTTATAGACTGTCTGCTTGAAATAATCATTCCATCTACTGTTGAGTAAACAGTCAAAGTAACTTTTGCTGGTCTGGAACGAAGTGTCCCTTTGTCAGAGCCTGATGACATAAAACCTTGAGTACATAGCAACCCTTAAAGAAAAAAGTGTATTTTTCCCCAATCATTCCAAGCTGCCTGTCCAGTTCCACTTAGACTGACAATGATCATGGGAATAGTTCTCATAAACTGTAACCAAGGAAAACACTCCAAACACATATAAAACCAAGTGCCTCTTGGAAAAGCCAAGTCCCTTATCTCTTAGAACCAAGAGGCACTTCACGTCAGGCTGAGCAGATTCCCTATACAGGTGGCATAGGTGGCCACAAAATTCCTGCTTAAATGTCTACTCTTCTGATCAAGCAATAAAGACAGGCTAGAACTGGTAAGTCCTGGGATCTCACTGGCATGGGTGGGAATAAACATTTTATTAAGTGCCTTCTATGTTGGGAACTTCACTAAGCATTTTACAAATATTATCTCATTTGATTGTCAAAACAACCATGAAAGGGAGATATTATTATCCCCATTTTACAATTGAGGAAACTGAGGCAATCAGAATTTAAGTGACTTAAGATCCAGCATCTCACAGTTAGTATTTGAGGTCACATTTGAACCCAGGTCTTCCTGACTCCAGTGCCAACTCTCTAGACACAGAGCATTCTGCTTTTCCCCTCTAATCAAGGAAAAGAACACATTATGTGAAGCATTTCACTTCAGGGATCACAGAAGACTTGCCAGGGAGGGTCATGATAGCTCTCTTGAGGAACAGGGATTTCTGTATGGCCCCACAGGGCAGCAAACTCTGGGAACCATGGCTAGAAGTTGCAAAGAGGCAGATTTAGGGAAGAGATACTGAAAAGGGAATAAGCATTTATATAGTGCCTACTGTGTGGCAAGCACTCAGGCTGTCTTGGGAGGTGGTGTATCCTCCTTCCCAGCAGCCAGAAATTTATTTATGTTGGATTTTTTGGGGGGCAGGAGGCTCAGTCCTGATTTAGGAATGCCTCAGATTAGATGGCCAATAAGGTATAGTGGATAGAGCACTGATCCTGGAGTCAGGAGGATCTGAGTTCAAATCCAGTATCACATACTTACTAGTTGTGTGACCGTGGACAAATTACATAACCCTATTTGCCTCCATTTCCTCCTCTGTAAATAAACTGGAGAACAAAATGGCAAACTACTCCAGTATCTTTGCCAAGAAAACCCCAAGTGGGATCACAAAGACCTGCTTAATCAACTACGCAACAAGAAAAGATGGCCCATGTGTGTTCTTTCAATTCTTACTCTCTGTGATTGTGATTCTCTCAGATATATTTCTGATCTCAAGAGGGGAGGACTCAGAGTCATACAGTAACAATTAGTTCTCCTTCACTGGTTCTAGGTGGTTGTTACTTGGATTTATCAGGTAGTAATGAGGGCAAAGAGGTGGCATCTATAGTGGAGGGAATGCTGGACTTGGACCCATGAAATCCTTGGTTGAGTCCAATCTCTAACACTTAAGAAGGGTGACCCTGGGCAAGTCATGTAACATTGTAATCCTGGGATTTGCTTACAAAATTAAGCTCTCATACCAGAAATTACTCCAGGACTCAAACTACAAAACCCCCTGTATTCAGATGAAAGATCAGTGCCCCCAATCAGCCTCTTACAAGAATCAAATGGAAGCACTCTGACACTCAGTTGAGAGAAGCAGGGATATAACCTGCTTCTTCAGGCTAAAGAAAAGTCAGAGGAGGCGGATTCCGATCCCAGGAAGCGTATGGCATTTGGCTTTGCCAGTCTGCTTTCTAAAATGGAAATTGTAATAATGATATAAGGGAAATTATAAAAATTAATAGGAAATGGAATTGGAATAATAAGAGGTGAGGACCAAATGTGATAGTTGTAGGAAAGCACAAGCTATCACTCAACTTTTATGATCAATAACATGAGTTCTTCACCTAAGCTCTCTAAGACTAAGACTATGGTCTAAGACTCTCCAAGACTGGAGGTCACAGACAAGGTGCTGACCCTCATTACCAGATGGAGATTCCTTCCCTGGGAGGAGTTCCCCACATTGATGAAATCACAGATCCATTCTGATCTCTACGAGAAATCTTATTTTCCTACTAAAGCAGGCTAATTCCAGAATAATATGAAATGAAGAAAGCAGAAACCAAAAGGTGTCTCCAGAAAGAAGAAAGTGCCACATACCTGCCCTGGCATTTGGATTTCTATAGAACAATCAGAAGGGAAAAAGAATCAGTCACTTTAAGCAAGTTAGGAGATTAATGCTAACACATTCCCATTAAAAAGTTGAACCAAAATCAGACCACTGGGGGATGAGTGGGCAAGGCTAAATTCATAGCCTTCCGCCTAAAACTTCCCCCTAATTCTGAAAGTAGCCATCCCACAGTAATTAATCTTCCCAGAAAAAGAAATTCCTCCTAAGAATTTCAGTACTAAAGAGACATGTCTCAAAAGTTGGTTCCTGTCTTTTCAGTTCCTCCAAATACAACTCAGCACAAAAGCCACCAAACTTTGGGAAAGGGATCAAATTATAAATGTTAGGAACCAGTGAGTTGTCACTCAGATTTCTAGAGCGGGTCTCAAAAACCCCAACTGCCTCACCTTTGGGTTCACAAGAAAGGAAGGAGCTTCCAGAGAGATCTCAAGGAGTGTCGATAGAAGAGCCCAAAACAGCAGGCTGGAGACACAATGGAGATGCCGGGCATTGGGCAGGAGGGTGGAAATTCTGGAATAACTGGAGATAAAAATAGCCACCCCTGACCACGTCACCCTGTGAAATCTTCAGCAAAGAGGTCAATTAGAGAGGTGGCTTTGTGCTCAGCACCTAGCTCAGGGAGCTAGTCAGCTCTTGGGAGTAATAGGAGAGGGCGAGGCACCCATAAATCTCCCTGGCCCTTCATCTTCGTCCTTTGGCCAACAACTTGAATTTTAGTTACTCATGTTATGTTGAAATAATTTCTTCCATTTTGGTGGATGCATCTGGTTTTGATGTGGGTTTGACTTTAACAAGACACTGGCAAAAATAGAAACACTGAGAAAATCTTTTGTTTTGCAAGATAATCATTTTCACATGTACATGTGCACATATATATGTATATATACACACTTACACATGTCATGCTTTAAAATTTGAAAACCTTCCCCACCTACCCTATGAGGAAGATATTAAAAGTATCGTTATTTCCATTTAACAGATGAGGAAATTGAGGCCCACCTAGGGAGGTTGTGATTTGTCCATTATCACTCACTGTATCTGGAGGAAGGGACCTCAAGAGGCCTTTGAGTCCAACCTTCTCATTTTACAAAGGCCCAGAGGAGTCTGGGGTCACAGGACTCTAACCTGGGGCTTTCCCGACTCAGAGTTCAATACTCTCTCCTATTGCAAGCTGCCTCTCAGGCAGATCTGGAGCAATTAATCCATCATCGGATCCAGACCTAGAAAAGCATCTCAGTTTAATGAATCTATGTAGCTAATTCATCACCAAAATCAACTATTTTTTTTTTAAAGCACAGAAATTAATGTGAGCCCTGATAGATTCTAACACACCAACTAATGCCCGCACATGTCTGTTAGACAAGGAGTGAGTGAATTCAGGGATGCTACAATTCAAAGGGATAAAAAACTGTTTGTTATCACCATCCAGGATCTCTCTTATCTAAGTAACTACTCTAGAACAGAGCCATATATTGCTGTCATGGACAAAAGTCTGGTCACCATTGAAAGAGACAGAAAAGACAGTCCAACTATTAAATCACAGCTGATGAGATACCTTCATTAAAAAAAAAATCATCATTATTGAAAAAAAAACGAACAAACAAAACTTTTGTGGCATACATGGATATGTCAAGCAAGACAAGTTCCCACACTGGTCAAGTCCCAAATATGCTCTGTTTTCCCTGAGTCCATCACCGTGTTGGTCAGAAGGAGGGAAGAGTGTTTCAGCATCCATCCTCTGCACCTATGATTGGTCACTGCATAGATCCAAATCCTTAAATCTTTCAAAGTTGCTTGTGGCTACCCTATTCTCCTGGTTCTGTTTGATGAGATGGTCTAAACCCAGGTTCGGAATTTGACAGGCTCCTCATTCACCTACCGGGCACATGACCACTTGGGTCATGGAGGGCTGGAGGGAAAGCTGTTACACAGAGGGCAAAAAGGGATAAGCCTCCTGGACACTGATGGTGTAGGAACCAAACCTGAGGCTCTTCAGAAGGAGGAGGAAGCTGGTTGTACTGGGAAGGAAACAGCTGCTAGTTCTCCAAGGAATGATGGGAGAGGGCCACAGGAGATCATTCAGTCAGAAAGAAGAGAAGAAGACACAGGCTGGTGATTCTGCTGAGGGGTCCTAGGGAAGTCATTTGCCAGGCTGATAACAACAGAAATGACCATGGTGGCTTTCCCAAGGTGTACACTTGAGCAACAGCAGATAATTTCCCAAGACTGGTCAAACCGGATGGGCACCTCATGCTTGGGGTGATTCATGTGGGCAAAAAAACGATAGTGCCAGAAGGAGCCTAGAAAGCATTTATAAAGAGAACAAGATCTTGGGCAAGAAAACTAAAAAACTTAAGGACAGAGGTGGCATTTTTGTCAGTTCTGTCCATTGGGACGAAGGATTCATGAGAGAAAAGTATGTTTGGAAGGGGAATAACAGCTGGTTAAGGAAACAATGCTTGAAAATGGGATTTGGATTTCTGGATTGGGGCTTGAAATAAAAAAATAGCAAGCACCTGTTAATCAGGGCTGGCACTGACCCAGGAGGGCCGTTGTTGACCCAGGAATGCCAGTAAGGATGTTCTGGCTTGGGGTCTTGCAGATCTAACCCAAAGGGCTTTAAAATGAAAGGGGAGGAGGAGGGAACAAAGCTGCCAATGCAGAGCCACCAAGCTGAATGCCAAAGAAAGTGGATAAAAGAGAGGCAGAATGAAAACTGAGATAGTCAGAAGTTCACAGGAGGAAAAAAATCCAAGAAAGAAGCCAGTTAGAAAAACCTGGCACAAAGTACTGCTAAGAAGCATAGGGAGCTGGAGGTCCTGGTCACAGAGGTCAGTTTGACCTTGACAGCACTGGAGGAATGAGAACCATCACTGGAATGTGGCCAGAGAAGGGTAGACCTCATTCACAAGAGACAGAGTTGATAGAGGGAGTGGAAGGGGTAGGACAGTCTGGTGCTGTATATAGATAACTGGAGAAATAGGAGGGGTGAGCATGGTGGGAAAAGGCCAGTGGCAGCCAGAATCTTGCCAGTAGCATACACTACAGACCACCTGGATAGAGAAGGACAAGTAGAGGAAGATAGGTTCAAAGAAACAGCAAAAAACCAAAGCCCTAATAGCTAGGATGAACTGAGGCTGGAAAAGGAGGCTTAAGACCAAAGAAAGAAAGAGGTTTTAAAAGCTCTCCTGTGGGCAAAGAGAGTCAAAGAAGGCCTAGGCTGGCTGCTTGGTGAGGGGTGCTGCCACTAAGGGGAGACACGTAACTTTCTTTGCCCCAACCAGTGGGCAGTCCTCACCAGACACCCACTATGAGAGTGCTCTGCACCTTGGAGCCCCAATACACTCTAACCTTTGGACTAACTATCCCGCTGCCTTGTCATTGTCCCCAAGGTCCCTCCCCCCATTAGAATGTGAATTCCAGGACAGCAGAAAGGGTCTTCATTTTCTATTTTCCAATCCAACACTTGGTATAAGAATTGGTATAGAGAAGGCACTTAATAAATGTTTCCTATTCCATTTCTTTCTCCCCACTCCCACCTAGAGTTACTAGCATGGCAAATCTAAAGCTAACCAGCATACTTAGAAGAGGCAAATTAACCCTTCCAGAACAACAGGGTACTGTCAAATAAAACGCTGTCTCTCAATTTACTAAATGACGTCTAGTGAGCTGAAGAAAGTATCCAAAGAAAAGCAATTAGGATGGTAAAGGGCCTCAAGATCTTACTCCATGAGTCACAGAATTACAGGCTTTAGGAGCTAGAAGGGCCATTGAACACAACACATCGAGACACACACCCGCTAATCTGGCTGAAGTCCTGAAGGGAAAGTCCTGCTTACCTTTGAGAAGAGAGACGGAAGGGGGGGTGTGGAGGGGGAGGAGAAGGGGGAGACAAGGGGAGTGGGGGAGATGGAGGAGGGGGAAAGAAGGGAAGGGGGAGAGAAAGAGGAGGGGGAGAAGAGAAGGGGGAGAGAAGGAGAAAGATGGAGTAGGGGGAGAGAAAGTGGCAGGGAGAAAGAGAAGGGGGAGGGAGAAGAGATGGGGAGGGGAGAGAGAAAGGGATGGGGGAGAGAAAGGGGAGGGGAGAGAGAAAGGGGAGGGGGAGAGGAAGGGGAGGGGGGAAGAGAGGGGGGAAGAGAAGGGGGAGGGAAGGGGAAGGGGAAAGATGGAGGAGGGGGAAAAAGGGGAGGGGGAAGAGAGGGGGGAAAAGAAGAGGGAGAGAAGGGGAAGGGGAGAGATGGAGGACGGGGAGAAAAAGGGGAGGGGGGAAGAGTCATCTTCAAGTAGTGGAAGGAATGTCATTGGGAAAGGGCTGAGACTTGCTGTTGGCCCCAGATTTCTGCCCAGCCATCAGCATTTGCTCCCTCCCCCCGTAATTGGCACACATTCCTGTTTGCTAGCCCCTCGGTGGAATGGAAGGTCCTTGCGGACAGGCACAGGCTGTCTGTGCTGGCAAACCCAAACCCAGCAGAGTGCCTTATACATGGCGGGCACTCTTGGCCACCGTTTCCCAACTGCATCCCCCTTCACTCTGATCCCCAAAGCCCCATCATTTCCCCTCGCTGGAACCTTGGATTCCATCCTGGGAACCACCCTGGACTCTTGCCTTCTCTTGCCCAG
This sequence comes from Bettongia penicillata ogilbyi, assembly GCA_023548195.1. Classification (NCBI taxonomy): domain Eukaryota; kingdom Metazoa; phylum Chordata; class Mammalia; order Diprotodontia; family Potoroidae; genus Bettongia; species Bettongia penicillata. The sequence continues at coordinate 13,105,895 of JAJHZJ010000134.1, read as the reverse complement.
AACCAAGCTGACACTTCTCTTCCCAACCTCCAGCACCAAGTGATGCTAGCATCCAAGAACCAACTTCCCCTGGTCATGCCTTGCTGGCTTGTTATGTGCATCCTTAGCAAGGTTCTGGCACATACTAAGTGCTATAAATGCACTCACTCTCTCTCTTTCTCTCTCTCTGCCCATGTCAGTCTTTGTCTCTCTCTCTTCCCTTTTGTCTCTCTCTCTTCCCTTGCCCCTTTCTTTTCTCTTCTCTCTCTCCCCACTCCCTTCCCTTTACTCTCACTGTCTCCCTCCTTCCCCCCCCTTGCTCGGTCTGTCCCTCTCTCTCCCTCCCTTCCCCTTTCTTCTCTCTCCTCCTCTCTCTCTACCCCTCTCTACTTTCACTCCTTCCTTTCATTCCCCCCTTACTCAGTCTCTCCTCCCCATCTGCCTGCCCATTTCTTCTCTTCTCTCTCCTCCTCTCTCTCTGCCCCTCCCTTCTCCTCCCCTCCTTGTCTCTCTCCCTCTCCCTCCTTTTCTTCTTAATTCTCTCCTTGCCCTCTCACAAATGTCAGAGTGGATTAAATAGCACAAGCATCCAGTAATAAGACAAGGAAAAAACAAAACTGTGGAAGGCTCCTGGGGGAGCCTGAGCAAGGTTGGCTGGGCAGGGTTGGGAGGCAGAAGCCCCAGGTATGAGGGCCATCAGCTACTCACCATGGCTGAGTAACATCATTTACCTTGGAATCACTGAGTCCCAGGACGTCAGAGAGCCAAAGGATGAAAGAAGACATCTGCTCCAAATTCTGGTTGGCCCCAATCAGTCCAATGCAAAGTGCAATGTGGCAGCTGCCATGGGAGAGTGGTGAACAACACAGGCTTTTGGAATCAGGGAAGGCTTCAAGGAGAGGGGGTCATTGGAGACTTATCTGAAAGCTCCAGGAGGATCCCAATGGGCAGCACTGGGTTGAGGAAGGAGAAGGCTATTCCAGGGAGAGGAAATGGCACAGAAACCAGGCAAAGGTACAGGAAGGTGAGGTGAGAATGGGCCCGTCACCAGTTGGTCTGTGCTATGTGCAGGGTGAGCTGTGGCAAGTTCTCTGATGTCCTGGAATGCCAGACTGGGAAATTCAGTAGGCAAAGACCAATCCATGCAGATTTCTTGAGCAAGGGGCGGAGGTCAACTAGGATTTGTTACACTCAAGGCAAGTAACACAAAGCAGGGCCTTAGTGGAAGGGGGCAGGGCAGAACAGGAGCTTGCAATTGAAATGAATTCTTGCTAACCAATGACTAGACTGGGTTGTTTCTACATTGTTGAAGCACTCCAATGTGCCCTAGATTATAGCCCCTCTCATCCCACCCTAGTTATAGTTTTGCAAGGGAGTGATCAAGTACATGATCAGTTAGACTAGAAGAAGATTGTCCTGTCAGTAGAGGAGAGAGACTGGCAGCCCTAGATCTCATTAGGAAGCTCTTGGGAAAATGGTAATAAAGGCCTAAACCAGCAGGGCAGCAGTGGGAATGGAAAGGAGAGAGGGACACTGTGCAATATACAGGACCTAGCGATGACCCAGGATGGGGGGAGGGAGAAGATAGGTCAAAGGAGAAGAAGAAGGTGATAATGACTGAATGGAGATGGTTGGGTGGCTTGGCTAGTGTACAACTTTGATAAGTCCTTCCATAACTGAACACTGGCTTTTTATTAAATAACAAAGTAGATTTACAGCAATTATTATTCCAGAATTATACAAATATTCATTCAAAATGTGTTCATAATTTTTACACATGTATCACTTCCAGCAATAGTCAGTCAACAAGAATTTATTAAGCATGTAATATGTGCCAAGCTCCATGTAATAAGCCCTGGGAATACAAAGAAAGGTGAAAAAAAAAACCAGGGGAGACAAACAGTTGTGTATGTATAAGACCTATTTACAGTAGACAGAAGGAAATATTCTTATTCTATTTTAAATGCTCTAGGAATGTTTGCTTTTTGAGGTAATTCAAAGTATAAAGTAATTCATTGTCCCCTAATATATACAACAGAGAGGCAGAACTATGCAATGGAAAGACTGCTAGCTCTTTGGCCAAAGGACGTGGATTCAAATTCTGCCTCTGATACTTCCTACGGGTTCCAATTTAGGCAAGTCATTTAATTGGGTCCCTAAGTTTCCCCGAATTCTATACAGCGAGGAGTGGGACTAGACTGATTCTGAGATTCCCCTCCAGATTTTCATCGATGGTCCTCTGAAGAGAAAGATTTTAACACACTAGGTCTGCTTATGATGCTCTGAGGTCTCCTTCAAATCGAGTTATGATCCTAGAGATCTTAGATTTGAACATCAGGCCAGCTAACAGAAGTTCTTCTCTTCTACTCTCAAACACCCACAGATGTCAGCCACAGTCATGTGTTTATCACAAACCAACCAGGCATCCTTACTTCATCCATCAACCCACCGATCAATCACACTCCTCTCACATGCTCAATCACAACAGTCTCCAACAAAATGACTGAGCACAATCACAAAACCCCAAGCTCATGGGAACATCAGTGTGACATTTTATAACAAAAATACTGATGTGAAGATACATTATTACCCCATCACATCACTCCCAAAGGGGAACAGTCTTATTTAGTTCCAAGGGGTTAATAAATGGCCAAATGTTACTACTATGTAGCACATAGATGGTATGTTATCACCCAAGGACACTTACATAGCGTGAGGAGATCTTTGCAACAAAATTTAGGTCAAACTATTTACTAACAGGGACAAACTGGGGACTTGAGCACCACAGAATCCTGGTGTCCCAGACCTAGAAATAGAAGGGACTTAAGAGGCCCTGAAGCCCACCTCCCTTAATTTACAAGTGAGAAAAATGAGAAGCAGCTGGGTGAAGTGAGTGCCCAAGGTTGTCTAGGTAAAAAGATACACCTGCTCAATCACTTCATCTCTTTTTTTCAATCATTTGAAAATTCAACCAACTATGAAGGTATTATTCTCTTCCTGCCCCATGGCGCCCCTCCCCCCCATTTGATCTTTACCAATATAATAACCATGTTGAGACATTAGAACCAAACTCCACCATAGTGGTGCAAAATATTGTTGTGAAATTGGCTAGACCAGACTTCCTTCCTTTTTTTGCATCATAGATCCCGTTGGAAGACCGGCAAAACCTACAAATCCCTTTTCAGAATTATGTTTTTAAATAATTGAAGGAAATGATAAACTTCAGTTGGAATATGGTGAAAATAAAAATGTACTTTTTCCTCATTGGAGTTCACAGATCCCCTGAAATCTCCCACAGAACTATAGTCCCTAAGTTAAGAACGCTCTGAACAGACAAAAGACCTTTGGACACACTCCCCATCCCACCTCCCTTCCTGTATAAAGAGTCAATTCATCACTTGAGCAGGGTACACTTTTGATTACCTCAAATAACCCATTTTCATTCCATCACTGGCAATAGCTTATTATAGCCCTGACCTACTAGTCTCTTTTCAAATTATCCTTCAGATGGTGAGTGCCTAGGTTCACGTATCTGCTCCTTGTCTCTCCCAAGTTCCAGTTTTCACCTGCCCAGTAGACATATGGAGCTGGATGCCCCATAGGCATTTCAAACTCCAAGAGTCAAAGCCAGAACTCAACATTCATGTCCCTAAACTTACCCCTTTTACTAATAGCCCTGTTTGCTACCTGGGAGTCACCTTTACCTCCCCCTTCAGTCCCCAGGTCCAAGCAGTGGCCGCGTGTAAGACAGATAAACATAGCACACAGAAGGGCTGCCAGCACAGGTTCACTCTTCATTTGGTTAGACAGGAAAGACACTAAGAAGGGGTTAATGATCTTATTTTATTTTAGTCTAGTTTTCTAAGAGAGGTTGCTGATAACTGGAGCCTAACTCCTAAAGCATTCCCTAACCACCCTTCTCTAAGAGGCTGGTGAGAAGGCAGGGCAACTACCCCTACATCTCGATGGGGTCAATCAAGACAGGCACAACTTGTGCTTCCCCTCAATCCCGTCAAATCTCAACGGGGACCAGTTGAGGCAAACACAGATTCCCCCAAGCCTTGATGGGAGCTGATCAAAGCACACACAGCATTCCAGCTTGTGCACTCAACCCTAAGGTTCCCCATTCACTGACCAATGACCACTTGCTTTAGAGGGCATCAGACAAAGAAGGCATATTGTCTCCCAAGTTTACATCACCTCATCCCTATATCTCATTGCGCAGATGCAGTGGATGTTTATATTATTTACCATTATATGATGCTGCATAGGCATGCTGGAGATGTTTTGAACCATAACTGTGGGAACTCATATCTAATACCTGGGAACAAGAAATTGTTATGGCTATGATTCTGGGAAACTGAACTCTAAGAAATAATAACAAAAATTCACTTTACACACACTAAAATTCACCTTACATACACCATTTTGACTCTCTACAAACATCCTGTGCATCCTCAAGTCTTCAAATTCTGTCCCCTCCATCCTCCACATAGCCACCAAACTGATAACCCTAAAGTGTGTATCTAAGGATGCCACTCATTTGCTCAATATTTGCTGAGCTGCTTCATTTCCCGCCTGGCTATTCTCCTCTGGGCTTCATCACACCAGAAGGAGCCCCATAATCCTGCACGATCGCTTCAGCTCTGGATCTCAGAGTCAAGCTCTGCCCCCAGGACCTCCATGTAAGGGGATGCTCAAGCCAGCTATCTCCTCATCTCCCATAGGCTGTACACCTTTGGAATTCTCCATCAGTGCCCTCATCAGGTACCTCCCCTCCCCACATCCTTGTTAGCTCCCTTTTGTGTGTTCCTTTCTCCCTTTCCTTATTAGATGCAAGTTCCTTGAAGCCAGGGACTGTCTTTTTTCATATGGATATTCCCAGAGCTTAACCCAACACCCTACTAAGTAGGCACTTACAAACATTTATTGACTGACTTTCACCACTAAGGCTACATACAAATGTCTCTACTGGCTATTTATAGCCCTTGACCAATGGATCTGACCACATCCTATCTTTTGTCAGTCAATCCACCAGGCAGCATTTGTAAAGGGTCTACTAGGTGCCAGGCCAGTGCAAGGCACCAGTGATACAGAAACCCCAAAAATGAAGCCAGCTTTCTCCGTCGACAGGGAGTGAGAGTGTTGGCTGCAAGGAAGCCAAGAAGCCCCCATCCCTGTTCCCTGAACAAGACCCTCCACATCTGTGAATCTGAGCCCTGAGGGGCTGCTGAGCTACCACCTGAGAGCCAAGCACACAGATGTGTGACAGATTCTATCGTTGTATAAACTGGGTGAATGTCTCCTACAAATACACACATTATGATTTTTAAATGTGTATAAACGTTATTAATAAAATATGGAGCTGAAAGGGACAAATGGCAATCTACATGAACTCCCTCTTTTTTTACAGATGAGGAAACTGAGGCCAAGGAGGGGATGTAACTTCCCAATATCACACAGAAAATAAGGAAGGATTTGAACCCAGATTCTGACTCTGCAGTCAGGATTCTTTTCCCCAGACTTGCTCTGTCTTATTATGTCCTTTCTGCAAAACAGACTTGTATCAAAATTAATAGCGCAGAAGAATGCTAGCTGACATGGATTCATATTGTGCTCACAGCACATCAGGCCATAGGCCAAAAACGACAGTTACTATCTCACTGGATCCCACAACCATCCTGGAAGGTGGCTCTACTGTTATTTCCATTTTCCAGACAAGCAAATGGAGACAAACAGGACTTCAATGACTTGCCCAGGGTCACACAGCTAGCATCTGATGCCAGATTTGAACTCCAGTGTTCCCAACTTCAGTTACTATGATATAAGAGCAGAGGCTATAAATTTGACACTAAAAATACATGCTCCTATATGAAAATTTGAAAATTGGTACATTATCCTACAGCCACATTAAGGTGAGAATGGTTGTTGGGTCACTTCAGTTGTGTCTGATTCTCTATGACCCCAATTTGAGGCTTTCTTGGCAGAGATACTGGAGTGGTTTACCATTTCCTTCTCCAGCTCATTTGACAGATGAGGAAACTGAGGCAGACAGGGTGAACTGACTTGCCCAGGCTCACCCAGCTAGTAAGTGTCTGAGGTCAGGTTTGAACTAACGCCCAGCGTTCCATCCACTGGGTCAGTATTTGAGAAGTATGGTATCAAACCAGAGATGATTATAAACAAATATTTGTGTGCGCTGCCATAATAAGTACATCTTTAAATTTCTGACAAGGCCAAAAAGAGCAATTTGTTACATGTAAAAGGGGATTTTTAGAGTAAAAAACCCAAATAAAAATAGTCCTTTGCTTTCCATGGAACAAATTTTAAAGGAATATCTTCTGGCTATTTAGCAAGAACTCTGAACTTCCCCACCAAAAGGCATGAATCCATCCAGCTCCTCTTTCTACTGCTTGGCATGACCAGGGAAGGGCATCAGAAGCCTGTGTGACCCTGAAACCTCTTGGCAGAGGTAAGTAGGGCCCCCTGGCAACCCCAAGCAACCAAGAGAAAATGGAAATCTAGAAAGGAAGTTTGAGAGACAGAGACACAGGGAGACACTGACAGAGAGGGGGGAAGGAGGAAGAGGGGGGAGAGAGGGAGAGAGAGGGGGAGGGGGGGGGAGAGAGAGGGGGAGAGAGAGAGAGAGAGAGAGAGAGAGAGAGAGAGAGAGAGAGAGAGAGAGAGGAGAGAGACAGAGACACAGAGACAAAGAGAGAGACAGAGAGAGAGAGCGAAATAGAAAGAGAGAGACAGATAGACACATACACAAACATACACACACACACAGACAGAAGGGGGAAGGGAGAAAGAAGGAGGGAGGGAGAGAGAGACAGACAGACAGACACAGGGAGAGGGATCAGGACAGTGTTCAGCGCTTATCACAGTGCCTGGCACATAGTAGGCCCTAAATAAATGCTTATGGGCACCAGAGTACGAAGAACACTACTCCGAGAGTCAGGAAGATTCATCTTCCTGAGTTCGAATCTGGCCTCAGACACTTACTAGCTGTGTGACCCTGGGGAAGTCACTTCACCCTGCTCGCCTCAGTTTCCTCATCTGCAAAATAAGCTAGAGAAGGAAATGGCCAACTGCTCCAGCATATCTGCCAGGAAAACCCCAGATGAGATCTCAGAGAGTCAGACACAACTGAGTAACAACCACGAAATGCTGGCCAGGAGGCTGCCACCCTTGTTCCCTGTCAATGCCAGTGTCCCTGTTTCAGGGTTTGCTGGCTCCTGGCTTAGCCTCAATTATGAAATAATGATTAATTCTAAGCTATTACCATCATTGATTAAAGCAGTCACGTTGACTCTCCCAAGAATTCACTGTCAATATACTTGAAAATGAACTCCATGCATGTGTCCCAGTACTGAATTTATTCTTTAGTTTGTGCAATACCAGTGGAGAATGAAACAGGAAGTCAGGGTGTGGTCCTCATCAGAAAACAGACACCACATTAAGTTTCGTCACCATCCCATTTCATTTCGCCTACACCGACGATTAGGATCACCCAGAGAATGGGCCTCCCAAGCCCCTCTCCATTGCACAATGCCATCTCTTTAGACCACACCAATGATGGAGGCACCTTCTTAATTTGGGACCATCCCCAAAGAAGCTATTCACATGGATAGGAAAGCATTTCATCTCTGCAGATGGGATAGACAGTGAGCATTCTTGCTAAAAAATTGGCCAGCAGACACTAAGTATTGGAAGATTTAGGAAATCCTGCAAAAATATAGATATTAATGTTACAAGTCTGACATAGACTTTTGGAAAGGTACTCTTATTCCATTATGGAAAAAGAAAAATGGTTGTAATTAGCTTGGGTTTTGCCTCTGAGTACTCATTGAAAAAAAACAAAACAAACCAGCAACACATCTATTGTATTTTTTCTTGCTTCTCTTATTCTGCCTACTTGTTTATTCATCCGCTGCTTTTACACTGTGTTCTTGAGTAGAAAAAGCTACTCTACCCTCTTGCCACCCCCTCACCCAACTGAAACAGCAAAGTCAGTCGACAGATGGTTCCTCCACATTTATGCTTCAGGTATCCCTGTATACCTGTCTCGGGCATGCCCACAGGAGGAGCCAAGACACACAAACCTATGGTAGTCATAAAACTGTGCACCCACACACTTCAGAACAAATGAATCTTTCAAGTGACTCCCAGGGATTTTATGAAGGGAAAGGGGTAACTTGCTTTTCAATAAAAGAAGGGAGTAGGGGAACTGACAAACTCTAGGCCAGTGAGCTTGACTTGGATTCTTAGTTTATCTTTCAGTCATCCAGTCACATCTGACTCTTCACAATTCTGTGGAAGAGCCTGCCAGGCTCTTCTATCCTTCACTATCTCTTAAAGAGTCAAATTTTAGATATTATTAAAGGGATGGCTAGTGAATGTTTAGAAAAGGAAGCAGCGATTGAAATGGATCAACAAGACTTCAGTAAAAACAGGTCATACCAGACTAATGCTAGCTCCCTTTTTAACAGGGTTACTCACAGGCAGATTAGGGGAATGCCATAGACACAGTTTACCTAGATTTTAGTAACACAGTTAAGATAGTATCTCATGTTATTCTTGTGGAAAAGATGGAGTGGTGTGGGCCAGACAATACGATAATTAGATGGATTTGGAAGTAGTTGAACAGCTAGACTCATTAAGGGTTTGATGTCAACTTGGAGAGGCTCCAGCGGGTGCCCCAGGGTTCTTGGCTTGGCTCTGTGCTATCTAACATTGTTATCAAGGGCTTGGGGAAAGACGTGGATGGCATGCCCATCACATCTGCAGATGACATCAGGCTGGGAGGGAGAGCTAACACACTGGATAACAGAAGCAGCATCCAAAAAGATCTCAACAATCCATAGGGTTGAATCTAATAAGAAGACATTTAATAGGGTTTAAGAAATTAACTCCAGAAGTTGGAACTCAAAGTTTTAGGAACAACTGTTGAGTATTGTTCTTGCATACAACTGGGAAATAATAAATACAGGTAATGGGGTATAGACATTTATCTTGCCCTACAGGAGAAGTGAGAAGATGGGGATAAGGGAAGGGAGGGATGTTAGAAGGGAGGGCAGATTGGTGGTACGGGTAATTAGAATGCTTGGCATTTTGAGGTGGGGAGAGGGGAGAGATGGGGAGAAAATTTGGAACTCAAAATTTTGTGGCAATGAATGTTGAAAACTTAAAATAAGTAAATAAATTTAAATTAAAAAAAAAAAAGAAATTAACTCCAGTCATTCACATAGGGGAGAAATGGTTGACGGTTTGTCTGAAATAGGATCTGCAAGTTTTAGTGGACCATTAGTTCAATATGAGACAACAGTGTGATAAAGTGGCTGAAAGAGCAGTAATTTCAGGCTTTCTTCAGAGGCACAACTTCTAGGAATTAAGATGTGAAAACCCTGCTGTATTATGACCTCATTAGACCACACTGGGAGTATCATATTCGGTTTTAGGCACTAGAGATCAGGAAGGGTGTGGATAAGCTGGGGTTCATCCGGAGGAGGGTCATTAGAAAGGTGCTAAGCCTCAAGTTCATACCACAAGAAGATTTGCCGAGAGGAACGTTGCCCCAGAGAAGACTCTTGTCAGTTAGCCATCTTTGAAGTATTCAGAAGGCTGGCCTGGGTGAGAGGGGGCAGATGTCTTCAGTCTTCTCCATGGCCCCAAAGGGTACAATCAAACGCAATGGGGGATGGAGTCATTTTAGGCTCGGTGTCAGGAAAACTTCCTAGGATAGGTCCACTCTGAGGCAGAAGAGGTCATCTCCAAGGCAGCAGGCTCATGCCCCTGATGGCCCTGAAGAAGCAATGACTGGATGGGTCTTGTCTGGGATAGAGGGTTGGATGTCCTTTTCCAGGAATGATCATTGAGGCCCTGGGAATCTGCAGCTCTTTCCCCTATACCACATCAAAAGCTAGAATATAGGGAGCCCTAGATTAAAAATCACCAAATGGTCCTTAACACTCAGCCAGCTATTAAAACCATTTTTATTTTTACAAATCCTGCAAAGATGAGCTGACAGCCTAGTAGCCCCATAACAAAATTCTTTCATTTTTAAGTGTCCCCAAATAGAAATGGGGACCATTAACCCAGACACAGGGATCCCTAAAGGCTGCATACTGACCTAGTTTTATTTATTGCTATTTTTATTTATTTTGTTAAGTATTTCCCAATTACATTTCTAATCTGGCTTCACAGGCTCCCAGGAGCTCTTGGTTGGCACCGTCTTCCACTGCAGAAGGCAAATGGAACCTCAGGCAACTTTGTTTAGTCCTTAGCATCCCCCCATTTACTCCTCCCAGCTTCTTCTTCCATTCCTCATTTTCTTCTCCGACCATTTATTTCTCTCCTTTAGCCATCTTGAAACTAAGAACTTGTTCTCCTCACCCCCTTTCCCCAACAAAACCTGGAAGGTTCAAATGTCGTTCACTTCTGCTTACTAGCAAATTACACTTTAGTATGAATGAGTTATAAACATATTCTCAATTGGATTTCTTTATTTCTGAAGCTTGAGAGCCTTTGGTTCATTTAAAAGAAATTTCAGGCACAGGAGAGGAAGCCTGTGCTTGAGGTCATCCCTGATGAGATAATGCACAGAGATGGGAAAGTCCACACCTAGCATGATTCTGAGGCATAGCTGTAGCCTCATCTGGGGGTGGGAGGTGGAAAAAACAAGGGGAAGAAGGAAGAGGAATTGGTATCTTTTCCAAGTTAGCCTCTAGAATCCTGCTTCTTTTAATATATATCAGTTCCCTCTTATAAAAAAATTAAATTTTACAGATAGATTTTGTTTTTGCATCACCCAGAGTGTCCAATTTATCCCTACCCTATTCCATCCAGGAAGAAAACACTAGTAAAAAATAAAAACAACCCCAAACCCCCAAATCAACAAAACCAACTAGGATCAATTGAGTCTGACAATGTGGTTCACAGCCATAGTCACCCACAAGTGCCAAGAATTGGGGAAAGATGCCTTCTCCCAAGTCTTCCTCAGCACCATTTTAAAGCATCCATTTCAAGTGAGTTTTTTCTTTTAGCTTCTGGTTGTTCCTTCCATCAGCACTGTTGTGGTCACTGTGGATATCCTGGCTCTGCTGACTTCCCTCTGCATCAGTTCATGTAAATCTTTCTACTCATCATTTATTCCAGGGTAGGAATATACTATGATATCCATGTACCACAACTTGTCCAGTAAACTCTCCAAGAACAGGCATCTCTGGAAACTTTTTTTTGATTACTGACTTCATGGGAGTATATGCCTAGCATATAGGATCTCTGGGTCAAAGGGTATGGATATTTTGGTCACTTTCTTTACATAAATTCCAAATTGCTTCTCTGAACAGCTCTACCAATCATGTATTAGTGTGCCCATCTTTCCACAGCCTGCTTAAGTCTGAGCATACATATACAACAGGCCCCTTAATTCTTAGCTACATATTCTATATTTTCTGGCAAAAGTGATGCTACCCTAGATAGCCTCTGAGGTGAGGCAACAGTACAGTGTGGGGGCCAGCCCACAGAGACAGGATTCAGGCAATCTCACTTCTAGCCCTACCTAAGCCTCTAAATGAGATAGAACTAGGGGAACCTGGACAAGTTCCTTCACCTTGCTTGGGTTCTGAGAACCTGTAAAATGAAGACATTGAGCTAGAGACTCTTGAAGGTCCCTTTCATCTCTGACAATCAGGGAAACAGTTCTGTACTGTAAAGTTCTTACTCTGGGAATCTGTTCTTGTTCAGTCATTGCAGTCATGTCTGACTCTGCGATCCCATTTAGGGTTTTCTTGGCAAAGATACTGAAGTGGTTTGCCATTTCCTTCTCCAGTGGATTAAGGCAAACAGAAGTTAAGTGACTTGCCCAGGATTACACAGCTAGCAAGTGTCTGAGGCTGAACTAGAACTCAGGTCTTCCTGATTCCTCCACTGCACCATCTAGCTGCCCAACTCTGGGAATGTACCTCTGGGAATGAAGTCTCTGACAGAGAAGGTGGTACTGGAATACATGAGTATCATTAATAGAAGCATTACTGTCTAAAAAAAACCCCATGAATTAATCAATCAGCAAGCATTTACTATATTTCAGGCACTGTGCTAAGCTCTGAAGATACAAAGAAAGGCAAAAACCAGTCGCTGCCTTCAAGAGGCTCACAGTTTAATTAATGGGGGAGAATGGGATTTGTACATAAACAAACACACTTGAGACATTTACAGAAGAGCTTCTTACTAGCTGTGGGACCCTGGGCAAGTCACTTCATTCTCTTTGCCTCAGTTTCGTCAAATACACCGGAGAAGGAATCGGCAAGCCATGCTAGTATCTTGGCCAAGAAAACCCCAAATTGGGTCAAAGAGTCAGATGCTACTAAACAAACAACTGAATAACTGTTAGAAATTTAGCTTTTGAGGATAGGGTGTGTTTTTGCCTTTGTCTCCCCTTTATCTAGCACAGGGCTTGGAACGCAGTAATAATAATGATTAAAAAATTAACAGTAACATCTAGCATTCATACAGAGCTTTGAGAGAAATTATTATTTCTCTCTTATATTAACAGCCAATTATTGATTTAGGACAAAGGTTTTTGCCCTTCCTTTTGTTCCTCTTTTAGACATTAGCCCCCTGTAGGTTCTTTAGAAAGCCTCCAAAATGCAGGGCTTGTAATGAGATGAAATCTTGGGTGAAACTAACCCAACTGGAAAAGTCAGATCAATCAAAAGGTAAAGAAATTTTCATTTGGGTGAATTGATGGATTCTGGCCCACTGTGTTTTCTTCAGACATGTCTGCGTAAAAGTGGAGCTTTGCTTTGTCTATATTATCCTAGATGGGGTGATATGGGTATAGATAAATCTCTTTGACCAAGAATGACTGATCAGAGACACATCCCCCAGACTATCATTAGAATAAGCTCACCTTTCATTATAATATTCATTCTCATTTACTTGTGAGTTGACTGCCGCCCTCAGGAACACCCTTTTTTCCAAGGACATATAAGCATTAGTGGGTCCCATGATAGGTCTTTGACATTCTAGACTGTCACTGACCCCTTTTATTAATTATCGGCTAGCATGATTAATAAAATGATTAATTACACAGAAACTGTTTCTTGAACTTTTTATACGTCACATTTTTAAGGTTTGAAAAGTGCTTTATAAATAACTTATTGTAATATAACAATCTGGATGGTAGATGGTGTTGTTATCCCCATTTTATAGATGGGGAAACTAAAGAAGAAAGAAGTTAAGTGATTTGCTCAACATCACACACCAAGTAAGTGTTTGAACTCAGGTCTGCACTTAATTGCTTGTTGGCCAAATTAGGATACAGAAGAAAAGATTGGAACTGGACTCAATAATACACAGACAGGAAATGAAAACATTCAATTACTTCAACAAATACCTCAAACAGCTCCTCTCAGGCAGTGCAATCCTATGGGAAGGCTTTGGAATACTGGGAAATGGGCTCAGAATCTTGGATCTTTGCCTCTTATTTACCTATCCAATCAGGGCCAACTAGCTTCACCTGCCCTTGTTCCAGAGCTGCTGAGTGGGAGTGGACCTTGGAGTACCTCAAGTTGACTTACTATCATTATTGAGTTGTTTCAGTTGTGTCTACTCTCTGTGACCCCATGGGGGTTTTCTTAGCAGAGATACTGGAGAGATTTGCCATTTCCTTCTCCACCTCATTTGATTGATAAGGAAACAGAGGCAAATGGAGTGATGTGACTTGCCCAAGGTCTCACAGCTACTAAGTGTCTGAGGCAGGATTTGAACTCAGGAAGATGAATCTTCTTAAAGCTATGGGGCACCATGTAGAAAGTGTTGGTCAATGCCATTAGTGCTGTTGCCACTATCATTTCTCCAGTATTTAGTCCTCGGGCTACATGTATAAAGTAGTTTAAGGATTCCCACCCTCCCAGGCTCCCAGCCTTCTGTCCTAGCAAAGGAGAAAGTTCTCAGGCATTTCTTGAATATCCCAAAGTCAAAGGCAAGTTAGCTCCAAAGAAATGAGCATCACATTTCAGCAATCCAGAGCCTGGCTCTGCTTGTCACTGATGGGATGTGGAGATTTACAGCCTCAGTATCCTTAGGGATTTAGGAGGGCCAGACCAGGAGCAGCCCAAGCTTCTCTGCAGTCCTAGAGGTAGGTGGTCCTTAGCTTCGAGCCACGGAGGGGTCAGTCAGGCGCATGTGGTGGAGATGCTTACTCCAGGCCTGCCCCCTGCTGGATACTTCAGGGAAGTATGTCCAGGTGAAGAGGATAGGGGTCTTCCCACTATAGAGCCTTAGTTAAGCAGGGGGGCCCTGAGTGTGCAAAGACTTTTTTTTAATGGTAGTGCCTGCCCTCAAGCAGGGTATATTTTACTTGGGGGGAGGAGGAGAAAAAGTAAAGCAGACAAGTAAAAGACAATGAAGGCCCCTAAGTACAGCAATAAGGTAGAGTGTAAAGGACCTGAGGTCTGGAGTCAGGACCTGTGTTCAAATCTACCTTCTGACCTCACTACCTATGTGACCTTATAAAAAGTTATTAACTCAGTTTCCTTATCTGTAAAGTAAGGAGAATGACCTATTGATGCCTCTGAGGTCCTTTCCAACCCTAGATCATATACACATATATATGTATACACACATATATGCATACATATGCACACGAATACATATACACACATGCACACCATATATACATATACATATATATACACACATATACACATACACACACATATATAAAACATGTTTAATACAAAAAAGTATACAAGGTAGTTATGGGGAAAAAGGCCCCAACCCATTAATCAGGCTGACACTGAAGAAACACTATTTTTCTCTTTCCTGTTCACATAAACCTCTGAGGTAGAAAGGACCTTGAGAGCACCTGGGTTCTGACTTTGCCCAGGTAACCAGGACCCAAGGCCTGAGAATGGCATTCAGTGACTCATCCCCAATGACCACTGTTAGTACCTAGGGAGTGCGGGGCCTCCCCCTCACGCTACACTGCAATATTCCTTTGTAATTCTGTGATAAAATAAATGAAAGTTATTTTGATGACTGAAATATTCTGGTGTCTCTTACTGGTCTCTGACTGTGCTTCATTTTTTCCTTTGTTATTTGTAACCACAAACCACCATTTCACAAAATTTAAGAAATCTTTTATGAGTGAGGCTCCATTAAAATATGTTCTGACTAATAGGACAACTCTACTCAAAATCTGGTCTCAATCTTTGGTGAGAATTCCACTCTGTGCAAGGCACTGGGCAAAGGAGTTCAAAGACCAAAGGAAAAAGCAAACCCCACCCTTAAGGAGTATACACTCTCTACTGGGAGGGACACCAGACATAACACGTAAATAAGAAATGTGATGGCTATTGCCTTCCAACTCATCATCAGCCTTGGGTCTCCCATATCTCTAATCCACCTACCACACAGTTGCCAAAATAACTTTCCGAAGGTGCATGTCAGTTCATGTCACTGCTCTGCTCAGTAAACTCCAGGGGCTCCTCTTGCCTCTAGGATCCAAAAGAAGCCAAGAAGACAAGCCTCTCCCACTATGACCTCAATTTCTTTTTCCAGTGGTATGCTACCTCATTCTTCTTCCCATGTGCAATGAACTGGTTTAGCCCCGCCCTCTTTTTGTTCCTTCCCTATGGCTCTCCATCTCCCCTCCCCCAGTCCTGTTGGTGGCTCTCCCTCTTGCCTGGAATGCACTCGCTCTTCACTTCCACCTCTAAGAATCTACCTGTCTTCAAAACGGTTTAAGTGATGCCTCCTACAGGGAAGGAGACCTTCCAGGTGTACTAGGGCCCTCCTCCCCCACTGGCTGACTGCAAGGTGAGGAAGCTGGGTGACTTAAGGAGGCTGTTAGTCCCACTGGAAGTAGGGAAGATGCTTGTGAGGAGATCTAGATCTGTTCTGGACATGAGGCTGAGGTGACTATAGGACATAGAAATGACACAGCAAACAGTGACCTGTGGGGACAGGAACTCAGGAGAGACCCAAAAGGTCTACATTTGTAATTGCCCACATATGCATATATATGTACACACATGTGTAAATGTGAGTATATGGCTGTATATACATACACACCACATGCATTATTTGCCTAAACACGATCATTAAACCCATAGAAGCTGATGAGATGACCGAGCAAGATAGTAGAGGCAGAGAAGAGAAGACCAACTTTGGGACATCACCAGTTAGCAGGAGCAAGAAGAATGATGAACTGGCAAAGGGGTCTTGGGAGCAATGGTCAGGAGGAGAATCAGGAGGAGGGCGAGTCAGGGGCTAAGGGAGGAGGGACCATCCAGGAGGACTGTGCCATTGACAGAGTCAATTAAAACAGCGAGAGAGGCTCAGGAAGCCTAAGGCCTGGGACAGAGATGGCTAGGTGTTCCCTAGAGGGGGAGTACCTTACACACACCTGAATCCTCTCAAACCAGTGAGAAACGAATCCCTGCCTTTGATCAGAGGGCATGCCCATGTCTCCATCCATCTGCTCTGATGCCCTCTCCTCCCCTCAGGTCACAAAGTAGCAGAGCTGGGATTTATTATCTCTTTTAGACTAGGTCCCCCCACCTATCTGCCCCAGGTCCACCCAACTGGAAGCACCAAAGACATTCCTAATCTGAAGCACTTTCCTAATCCTAGTCCAATCCCAATGTTCTTCTGCACAGAAACTTTGAAATGTTCCATTTCCAAGGCAGGTCAACTCACCCCTCATTAGGTGGACTGAGGGTCCTCAGTTCCTGGGGGATTGTGGGTGTCAGACAATGCTGATGCTTGTTTGGCTTCAGCCTAAATTCCCTCTCGAGCAATCGATCAGTCCTGGGGACTAGGGGCACTCCACCAGGCTTGGCCCTGACTTGGGATCTGAATCCAGGTTCTGGCAATCTTTCCATTTCAATGACAACTTAAAAAAAAATATGTTTAAATAGGGCATGACCTCTATCAGTTAATAAGCACAGATTTTGGGCATTTTCTACCAAATTATTTCTTGCTCCTGCTTTAAATATTTATCAAACCTCCACCTACGGTTTCATTGACTTCATGAAATATAAGTAAATGTTTTATTCTGCAGTGAGAAATGTTACATTATTAACAATGGGGATGAGCATGCTTAAATGACTCATGAATCATTAAGGCCATCAGACTGTGATCTGAAAGGCCTGCCAATGACCATGACCCAGCTTACAAAGCCAGGACCATCTAATGGACTGAGGAGAAGCCAAGCGAAGGCTGAGACACCAATCACTGGGCCCCAGGAAGCTTTCATCTCTGGGCTGCTGATGGAGCCCTCTGACTTTCACTGAACTCTCTTCTCTAAGTAGCATGGTGGGAACCCTAAATTAAGGGTGCTAAGATTGTCCATTGGGAAAATGGCAGCCACCATGGTGACAACAGCGTATGCTGAACACTAAAGAGCTTGGCAGGCTGGGGATCACACTTTACCTATTACATATCTGAAGAGCCCTCTTTACGGCTTCATACTCACATCAAAGAAGAAGACAGAATGCCCAGGGAATTATTAGAGCTGGAAGATTAAGTCATCTGGGGGTCTGACTCCCTCCAATCACTACAGACCCATAAAATGGCTATCTCCTCAATCTTTCCTTTCAGTGCCTTTAGACAGTGATTTCCCCCAGTAGAAAAAAAGCTCCTTGAGGGCAGGGAAAAATTGTTTGGATCCTCAGTGCTTAGCATGGTGATTGGAACACAGGAAGCAATTAATAAATTCCCTATCTATATCATCCATCCATCCATCCATCCATCCATCCATCCATCCATCCATCCATCCATCCGTCTGTCTCTGTCTGCCTGCCCATCCATCTTTCTTTCTCTCTCTCTCTCTCTCTCTCTCTCTCTCTCTCTCTCTCTCTGTCTCTCTCTCTCTCTCCTTTCTCTCCCTTTCCCCTTCACTCCCTCCTTCCCTCCCTCCCTCCCATCCATCTATCTATCAGATTGCCCATAACATCTCTGACAAAGAATTGTCCAGTCTCTGTTTCACCATTTCCAGTGACAAGAAACTCACTACATTTAGCCCAACAGCCCAATTCCCTTGTTGAACAGCTTGAACCATTAAAAAGACCTCCCCTACTTGGAGCTTAAAGCACACAAAGAAAAGGTTCCCTCCTTGAAATGAGTTGAGCTAGATAATCACTCTGATCATGTAAACGGAATGATCACAAACAGGGAAATCAAATTGAACAACTCTATTAACCAGCCATGGTTATGTAGAACAGGTCGGGGAGAAGGGGGAAAATGTTGCATATGTTGTCAGACTATAACACTGTATCAGTTGTTTTTGCTTAATTGTTTTTATTAGTTATAAGAGAAGGTCCAGTGAGGGAAGGGAAGGGGGAGAAGAGAAGGGTATATCCAGAAATTTGTTATTATATTCAGTTGGTTTTGAGTCATGTCTGACTATGTGACCCCATTAGGATTTTCTTGGCAGAGCTACCAGAGTGGTTTGCCATTGCCTTCTCCAGTTCATTTTACAGATGAGGAAACACATGAGGCACACAGGGTGAAGTGACTTGGCCATGGTCACACAGCTAGTAAGTGTCTGAGGCAGCATTTGAACTCAGGAAGAAAAGTCTTCCTAATTCCAAGCTCAGAACTCTGCACTGTGGCGCCACCTAGCCGTCATTATGTAAAAACAAAAGTCATTTAAAAAAAGGGGAAAAGGTCCCTTTTAAACATCAGTAAGTCATTTAGCAAGCATTTATTAAGGACCCATTGTGTGGCAGGCACTGTGCTTAGTGTTAGTGATGCAAAGCCAAAAAGAAAACAGTCCCAGCCTGGAGGAGCTCATATTCTAATGAGGGAAGCAATAAGTAACTACCCAGGCATATACAGGATATCTAGAGAGGAGGTAGAAGAGACCTTAGTGGGGCTGGAGGGGCTGGGGAGGTTCTAGAAACTGAGGTTCTTGGAAATAACTCCTGCAACAAGGAGGTCCTTGGAATATATGAGGGCACCCACCATCCCTCCCCCTCTCCTTTCTGTTTTCCAGGCTGAACATTCCCAGGCCTCCAACTGCTCCTACTCCAATCAGATCACTTTCAGATCTGGAGAAAAATTGGCCACATGGGACCCAACCCTCTCGGGCATGGCAGGAGCAACTAACTGCAAACTGGCCACACGAGAAGATGACATGGCACAACAAAAAAGCACTAATAGCTACCATTTCTAGAACTTTTTAAGGTTCTCAAACCATGTTCTATGTGTTATCTCATGGGACCTTCACAATGACCTTGGAAGGTGGATGCTATTATTATCTCCATTTTACAGATGGGAAAACTAAGGCAAACATGGGTTAAATGACTTGCCCAGGACCATAGAGTTAATGACATAGGATTTGAACTTAGGTTTCTTGACTCCAAATCCAGTACTCTATCCATTAGAAAGGAGAAGCAGAAAACACCAGAGGGGTAGCTAGAAAGGGGAAGCAGAGAACACCAGAGGGGCCTCAGAACCGAACATCCCAGACAGACAGGCACTGTGGCCAACAGCGCCAAACTGCACAGCAAAGGACTGGCTGTGTGGAGGCAGAGTTTGTAGCAAGCAGGCAGCTCTCTGCATCCACATCCATTTACCTGAGAACTACAAGTGCTGGCCTTGTTTTTGAGGATTCATATCTTTGCAAACAGAGTTTCAAGTTTAAAGTCAAATGCTGCATTTTCACTGGGGAAAATGGGTTTCAGTATAAATAGCTAGTTTAAGAAGGAGAACAGGAAACTGGCCTAATTAAAAGGCACCTAGTAGATTTAGCTCAACTGCAAGGAGAGACCAAGTCTATGGGATTAGCAATTCCCTAGGAAAGGAAAACACTTAAATCTTAAAGGAGTTGAAGGAATCCCAGGAACAGTATCCTGGGAGAAAGTGGCTCTGGCTCCTCTGAGGGGGGTTGAGAAGATGGGGGGACACACCAAGAGAGCTTATCAAGAACAGATCACACCAAATAGCCCCATTTCTTTTTCTGACAGGGTTAAAATAGACTGGTCAAATCAAGGGAAAACTGAAGACAGAGCTTATGATAATTTTAGAATTTGGCCAAGTCCATCCAGCTGTTTTCAGGAATGAGATGTTGAGATAAAGGCTGCGATAAATATACTTGAATGGCCACATCCAACTAGTAGTTATTCATAGAGAAGCTGGAAGGAAGTCTCTAGTGAAATGCCTCAGGGATCTTTTTGGCAACTTTTTTTTTTTAAATTACTTAGATAAAGCCAAAGGTGGCACACATCAAATTTGCAGGTGACTGTAAAGCTAGCTAGCTAACATGTTAGGTAAAAGAGTCAGGATCCAGAAACAGCTGGACAGTCTAGAACATTGGGCCAAATCTATACTAATAGGATTAAATGGAGATAATTGATTTATGCTTGAGTATAGATATCTAGAAGCAGAAGATGGGGAATGAGGAAGAATGAACACATAGTAGTTTATCTGAAAACAATCTGGGGTTCTGAGTGGACCACAGTATGGGAAAACAGGTATCATACAACAGCCAAGAAAGTTAATGTGATTTTCACTTGTATTAAGAAAGAGACAGTATCCAAAGCTAGGACAGTGACAATCGGAGGGCCTTCTGACTTGATGTGACAACACTTATGAGCATGACACTGTAGGAAGGCCATCGACACTAAGAGGAAGAGCCTCTGGGACGGTGAAAGGCCTCCAGATTATGCTATCTGAAGTAAGATGAAGGGAGCTGAAGGATGCTAGGCCTGGATGGGGAAACAAATGTTAGAGGGAACATGATGCCTGTCAAACGGGTATTTGGGGCATGGGCAGAGAGACTAGATTTGTTCCCCCAAACACTTCAGAGGAAAGAAAGAGGAATTATAAGAAGTTACAAAGAGGGAAACACGGGCCTGATGAAAAAAAGGTTCCTCCCATGCAGACCTACAGAAAAGGGGACCCCACTGTGTCAGGAGGAAGTGAGCTCACTCCTCATCACTGAGGCCTGCAAGCAGAGGCCACTGAAAGAAGGAGAGTCTGAGAGCCAGGAGGCGGTGGTTTCCAAAGAATTAATTTAAGCTCATGAATAAATGAAAGCTGCAGAAGACTCTGGTTTGCTTCCCACCTCCTCTGAGACCTGAGAAAAGAGTATTTCCTAAGTGACTACAACACCCAGAAGGTCTTTCACCAATTACAATTCACACAGAGCTCTTGGTGCCCAGCTGGACTGGGAACCTTCTACTTACTACATTCCTGGTGTTTGTGGATTCGGTCCTGGCTGGTCTTTATCCTCTGTAAGGAGCCATTCAGATAAATGAAACCAGCCAGGAAGATACAAACAGTGAAAGCATTTTTTGCACAAGCTGGAGTATCTATCATCATCATCTCTAGCATTTATAGAGTGCCTATTGTGCGCCAGGCACTGTACTAAACACTACAAATATTATCTCATTTGATCCTTACAACAAGCCCTGGGAAGCAGATATTATTATCATCCCCATTATGTTGTTACTTGGTTGTTTTCAGTTATGTCTGACTCTCTGTGACCCCATTTGGAGTTTTCTTGGCAAAGATTTTGAGTAGTTTGCCATTTTTTTCTCCAGCTCATTTTACAGATTAGGAAACTGAGGCAAACAGGGTGAATTGACTTGCCCAGGGTCACACAGGTAATGAGTATCTGGAGCTGGACTTGAACTCAGGTCTTCCTGATTCTGGCCTGGCACTCTATTCACTGTGCCACTAGCTGCTTTCTGCATGTAGGTGAATTAGGCAAAAAAATACAAAGGGGAGGTCGGCTAGGATGATCCCCAAATGCTCTCTGTGTGGGAACAAGATAAGGAATGTATTCTTAATAACTGAAGCAAGGAAGGAGGGAGGGAGGGAAGGAGGGAAGGAAAAAGGAAAGAAGGAGGAAAAGTGGAGGAAGGAAGGCAGGCTTTTAAGTACCTCTTGAATGTAGTGGTTTCTTTTGCCCACCACCAGAAATAAATAGATCTCAAGTGAGCAGGACATGTGTGTCCATACATATGAAAACAAACAGTGAGGGAAAACTAAATGTTTGGAGTGGAATTCTTAAGCTTAGATATTTCAGGTCTCTAGTTCTCCAGCCTAATTAAATCCAACTCTTGGCTCTATCTATTCATCGGAGAATGGAGAATCAAGGGCAAATGCACTTCTCACTAAAGAGCTCTCTTGGATCAGTAATTCCCTTCTTCCATACAAGGTGAGCCTTTTAGCAGAAATAACAAGTCCCCAGCTCCTCCCCAACAGAACAAACAAAGATCCCTTGGCCTCTGAAGTTGCTCGTAAAATGGATAAATGTTTGAGCAACAAGAAGAAGGAGCACAGAAACTCGATCATGAAAAGTGATAATCGGCTCCTGAACGAGGAGTGTTTTGGAAGTGCAGCTCTCTGGGCTTGGACAGCGACCCAAAGTTCAATTCAAAGATCAGGAAAGATTCTCTGAAGATGCCTTTTCACCTGCACCACATCAAACACATGCTCCAAGGCACAGAAATGAGTCATCGCTCAGTGGAAATAAGAATAAATTCTCAGTCAACTAAAGCATTTAAGCAACACTGTGAGTGAAGGATTGTTAACCTCTTTTAGCATTAGCTGAGCCTAAGAGTAGGCTCAAGGCACTGAGCCAGGGCCAAAGATGGTGAAGGAAACATCCTCCTAAGGAAATAAGAAAAGCAAATACTGTACAAGCTAGTTGGAGGAGAGAGGAAACATCCATAACAAGGGGATCAGAAAAGGTTTTTGTAGGAAGTAGCTCAAGCTGGGGCTTGAAAAAAGTTGAGACAGTATGAGATAATGGAAAGAGACCTGGTTCTGGAGTCAGGGAAACCTGGGTTCAAATCCTGCCTACGAAACTTACTAGATGTATGACCCTGGGCCTATCGTTCAACCTAGTCAGCCTTCATTTCCTCACTATTAAAATGAGGGCATTGACCTCATTGGCTTCTGAACTCTAAAGCTCTGATTCTTGGGAGACTTGCTCTTCTCCTTTGTTAAATAGATGACCGCTGGGGCAGAGGTGGAGAAGGTGTGCCTGCCACCTGGAAGAGGCAGTCTATAAAAGGCACACAAGGCTAGAAACCCAGCAAGCAGTTCAATTTGGCAGCACATAAGGTAGAAAAGGGTGGTGGGAGTCTTTCAATGACTTGGTGTTTAGGGATGTGAGGTGACCTGGCTTTCAGGAAAGTAAGCATGGGCATAAACTCATCCAGGAAGAGCATCTCACTCAGACATCTATCAGGAATTGAAAAGGAAGGAGGATTTGCATAAATCTGCATCTCTACCTCCCCTCCTCCCCTCTCAATTCCAGGATGGATGGATATCCAGGGTATCAGTAGACACTTGGTGGAAAGAGACTGAACGAGTTGTCCAGTGAGGCCTGACTTTCAAAGGGCAGAGCCCAGGCAGGGGCTAGGAGGGAACATTTCAGCTTGGAATTCAATTCCATGAAGGAGAGTGAGCTAAGCGTCCTCACCTTCCAACCCAAGGCCTGTGGTCATCCAAGGCTAGGTCCATGTGGAAACAGGAAGTGGGCCAAGCACTGAGCTTTCTGTTCCTCAGATTAGAATTCAATAAACAGCGGGTGGCTTTTAAACTTACAGTTTTGCCAAGTGACTCTTGATTTCCCTGACATGCATCACAGCAAAAGACAAATAGTTCTTCTGCACTCTCTGGTGAGAAGCCTTTGTAATAAAAAGCCCTTGGCTGTTTAGATGTTGTTTAGCGGCATCAGACTCTTCCTGACCTTATCTGGGGTTTTCTTGGCAAAGATACTCTTGCCCATTTCCTTCTCTGGTGCATTTTACAGGAAACTGAGGCAAACAGGGTCACACAGCCAGTAAGTGTCTGGAACTCGGGTCTTCCTGACTCCAGACCCCAGGTGTTCTATCCATTGCACCACTCGACTGCTTCACAAATACACTGGCATTTAGCATAGCACTCACACCTCACCAATATTTGTCACTTAACCAGCCCACCTCCCAGGATTGTCGTGATGATAAAAAGCATTGATATCTGTGCATTGTCAACTTCAAAGCACTCTATAAAGGCTGGTCATTTATTGTTACTGTGACTGCTATTATTAAAGAAATTCTTTATTTTTAGGTATGCATTTCTTCCAGTGCTGAAGTTCTGTGTAAAAAAATAAATAACTTGAATGACTAATCACTCTCCTGTAAAAGAGAGATTGTCTTTGTTCTGCCTGACCCAGAGGGCAGAGCTGGGAGCAGAGAAGGCAGTTAGGTGTCATGAAAACGTCCCAACAACTAGACAGTCCCCAAGGAGAATGAGCTACCTCAGGAGGCAGTAAGTCAAGTCAAGTCAAGTCAGCAAGTATTTATTAAGCACCTACTATGTGCCCAGCACTGAAGTAAGTTCTGGGAGGGAGAGTCTTTGAGCAAAGGCTGGATGACCCCTTCTTGTATATTGTAGCGGGTGTGCTGGTTTGGGTTTGGGTTGGCCCACATGACCCCAGAGATCCCTCCCAGATCTGGCATTGGATGATCCAATGGAAACACAATGGTAGTTGATAAACAGTGAGCACCTACTATGTGCCGGGGCACTATACTAAACACTGCAGATACAAAGACGGTCCCTGGACTCAAGGAGCTTCCCATCCATTGCGGGAGACCGCGTGTAAAGGCAAGTCAAAAGGGGAGGGGCCACCAAAGGAGGAAGCATGTTGGAGAAGGCTTACACCAGGGTAATTGCTGGAGGAGTTAAACATGAAAAGGAAATGGGAAAAGTCTCCAGGATGTGCCCTGGCCCGGTGGATCAGCAGCCACAGAAAACACAGCAGCATTCCTCAGCTTTAGGACTCAAGGAGAACAGAGGTGGGAACCGGGCTGGGGGGTGGGGGAGGTTCCCTCATTGAGGATGGTCATCCTGCCTTCTGGGGCTCAGAAGAGCCTCCTGATCCTGTCCCTGTTCTCAGGAGCCCTGACTGGCCTCTGCTGTCTATGGGATCACTGATTTGCCCATGGGTACTCACCTTACTGCTAACTTCTTTTACGGAAGAAAAGATTGGTATGTTAAGGATTCATAAATGCAACTGACGAGGCTTTGCAGTATTGGGTAGACTTCAGGAAGCCGGTTCTGGACTCAGGTTGATAGTGGGAATTTTAAACCAGGGTCAAGAGATTTCTGATCAGCCTATCTTGGCTCTAAGAGTGGGCTGGTGAGATAACCAGCAGGACCTGGCAATTTTAGCCAGGGGATTTTCTGAGCCACTGGGTATTCAACATTTGATGACTTTTAATGGTATTTTAAGATGCCACTGCTGGGGGGAAAAGCAACAGAATTTAAAAGGTCATTTTCGAATTTTAAAAAGCTTCATCCATCATGGCACCTTGAGATTTCAAAATTCTGCTAGATTTAACCTAATGCCAAACTCTTGTAATGTTTCTCTCCATTCAGAGAGCATAACCTTGAGACAGAAATACTAAAATATGAAGAAGTGTGGATCAACAAGTTGCTCTAAATGTCCTGCCTCCTATAACTGCATGGTATTCATTTAGTGCATCCACTTAGACACCTGCTCTCTAAGGGTAGGGACTGTCTAACTTTTCTCATTGTAACCATAGTGCTTAGCACAGTGCCTGACATACCAGCACAGTGCCTGACATACCGTGAGTGATTAATAAATGCTTGTTGACTTGGTGACTGACCGAAATCACCAGTTCTTCAGTCACTAAGCTTTACTAAGATGTCCAAGCACTTACACATTAGAGTACTGGACATGGGAGTCAGGAAAAACTGAGTTCAAATCCTGCCTCAGACATTTACTGCCTTTGTGATCCTGGGGAAGTCATGTAATCTCTTTCACATTCAGTTTCCTCATCTGTAAAATGGGGTAGCATCACAGCACTTCTCTCCAAGGGTTTGAAGAAAGATCAGGTGAGGTAAAGGGCTTCATGAACCTTAAAGGATTATAGAAACAGCTGGCATTATTGTTCTTTTGAACCCCAAGACTCAGTGACACATTCTGGTTTTTTTTTAAAGCAGGTACAATCATTGCCCTGGTCTGGAGACAATTATAAGGAAGGCAAGAATTCATGAAGGATTAGAAAAATCCTTCTATAAATATCCACTTGGCACATGCTGTGTTTTTGTTCAACATTTTCAAAGGCATGCTTGTGGGCAGCTTGGCCAGAAAATGCCCCGTGAGGAACACCAAAAATACTGGTTAAGTCTCCATCTTTTTTTAGTTCTGTCTCAAGGTGATGGCATCTGGATGCAGAGGGCCATTACTAATTCCAGAGGTTGCCCCTAAAATCTAAAACAAATGTTTGTTTTTTCTAATTTGTGCAAAAGAAGGCATATAGATTTTTCCACTTGCTGCAAAGTTTCTAATGCCCTCAATGTGCATTTTTTCTTTCCCTTCAAGCAGAAGTTCTCAACCTTTTGTGTACCCTGAACCTTTTGGGCAGCAGGGTGGGACAGCCTCTGGACCCCTTCTCAGAATCATGATCTGAAACACATGCAGTGAAATGCACAAGATTATAAGGGAAATCGATTGTGTTCAGTCATTTTTCAGTCTCGTGCCCAACTCTTCTCCATTTAGGGTTTTCTTGGCAAAGATACTGAGGAGGTCTTCTATTTCCTTCTTCAGCTCATTTGACAGATGAGGAAACTGAGGCAAGTAGGGTGAAGTGACTTGTCCAGAGTTATACAGCTAGTAGGTGTCTGAGGTCAGATTTAACCTCAGGAAGATGAGTCTTTTTGACTCCAGGTCTAGAGCTCTATGCACTAGGGCACCATCTAGTTGTCCCAGTAAAAGCCAATTGTACTGAAATGCAATAATCAAAATATTAAGAAAAAAGGTTAAGAACCTTGCTCTAAAGATAATCCAGTGGATGAACAAACCAAGGATGCCCTGGGGTGAGCTGCTGGAGTTCACTGGGATGGAAAGTGGCAGACCTGAGGGGTCCCAGGGACAGGTGCAGAGCAGGTAGGTATGACCCCCACCCCCAGGTCGGCACCCAGGGTGGCCGTGGGCACAAGGCAGGTACTGAGGCTATTACACGGGTGGCCTCCTTGACAAGGTCACTGCAGACAACTGCCCCCATAACAAGCTCAAACTTGATCTGGCCCCATGTTGCTAAGCATGTCTTTCATGCCTCTGCACTGACCAACAGGGAGTAAATAAAGTGGGTTCTGTGCTACACCCACGCCAATAAGCATCTCCCAGGAAGCACCCTCAGGATCAGAGACACAAACTCCCTTATGTAGATACCGTGAAGAGAGAGGGACCACCACAGTGAATGGGCTGAGAAAGGAATCTACTTCAAGAATCAGCAGTGGGTACTATTTTGGGAGGATGGGGTGGAGCTCCAACACCCCCATAAGGACTGAGGCCCATGGAAGGCTGAGCCCACACGACTGAGCGCCGATGCGTTGACTCTTCTGCTGGGCTGATGCCAACCGTGATGTCTCTGCCAAATGAAGCCCTTGGGTGGAGAGACAAGAGGTAACAAGATCCTGACCGACAGGGTGGGTGTGGAGGGAAGAGCAGGACAGCCTGGGCTGCCTGCGAATGAATGAGATGGGTTGGGGAGGTCAACGGTTGTGGGTTCGAGAGACAAGAGTGACCTCCTGCCCCTTAAAGGGAGGAGACGATGAAATAGTCCTGTGATAAAACACTCTTAGCAGAATGAACAAAGAAAGGAAGGCAGGATGGATAGCGCGCTAAATTCCGAATATCAAACGCCAGGTTTAAATCCTGCCTCTGACATTCACCAGCTGTGTGACCCTGGGCAGTTCAGCTTTCAATCTATGAGCCTCTGCACCCCGACCCCCACCCTCCAAATGCTTCCATTCAATTTTCACCAAGAACATCAGCATAGAAGGTCAAGGATTGTTCCCTTCCTTGGCTTTGTACTCCAGTGTCTAGCACATAGTAGGTGCTTAATAGGGGATTGCTGATGGATTAATGAGTGCAAGTTTTTAATCCATCCGACATTGAGTCCTTGAAAGGACTTTCGGCTCAGGGGGTTGTAGGTCCAATATACTGTGGGCCTCATTTAGCAACTCAGGACTTCCCAGGCAAACAGAAAGAACTTTAGGGGGTACGGTTATTAGGAAATCCAGGTGGCTACACCAATTAGACATCTAAAAACACTGAAGAAATTTCTCTTTAGAGTTTGGTCACCTCAAATATTACCTAAAATTGCTGGAAAATTATGTTGTTTCCCACAAGAAACATTTGGCTTTACCTCACCTTTGTGTGAGTTGAGATTATAGAGATAGTCATGTACGACATTTGATAGGGTCACAGGGTCAGATGTAGAGAGTTGGAAGAGATCTCAGAGGCTACCTAGTCCAACCCCTTCATTTGACAGATGAAGAAACTGACATACAGCATAAAAGTCAGGCTTTGAAAACAGATCCCATGACTCCAGAGCTAAAGCTCACACTGCTCTAACACAGAATGATATCCCAGGCAGCAAAGAAACAAAATGAAAAACTCTCAAGAAAACCATGTGGTCAAGGGTCCAAGGCTGCAACTCTAAACCTGTTGGGCTGATTTCTCCAAATCCAACTGTATTATAAACTTCCTGAGGGCAAGGGTCAGCTCTTCTTGACCTTGGCATCTCTCCTGGCCCTCACCCCCTTTGAGGGCCTGTCTCAGGTTATTCCTTGTTCTTCACCCACTCTTACTAAATGTGCTGGTACACAGCAACACATCTCCCACTGTCCATATCTGGAAGGTATTTATTTCCTTCTCATCCTTGTGCTGCAGAAGCTGTGTTGACCATTGTTCAGTCATGTTCAACTCTCTGTGACCCCATTTGGGGTTTTCTTGGCAGAGATACTACAGCCATTTCCTTCTCCAGTTAATTTTACAGATGAGGAAACTGAGGCAAGCAGGGTTAAGTGACTTGTGCAGAGTCACACAGCTAGTAAATGTCTGAGGCCAAATTTGAACTTGGATTTGAACTGACTCTGGATCAAGCACTCTATCCATGGAGCCACCTAACTACAAAATAGAAGCTGTAGCTTCCTTCAAAAAACAGCTTTGGGCTCTCTTCCTCCTCCAGGACACCTTTCTATCTCTCGGTTGTTAGAAGTCTTTAGCTCTTGAAAAGACCTTGTACTTTGTATAACCTTTGTATTAACTTACACGTTAATATGTAATATTATTATTATAATTAATACTATTATATTAATGATGTATGTGTATATATTTTTTGTCATTGCATTTGTAGTTGCCTCAGAAGGACTATTGTCAGTTGGAGGGCAGGGCTTCCTTTTGCCCAGTGCCTAGCACAATGCTTGACATACGGAGAAACACAGGAAAGTTTAGCGACAGATTCCCTCTCTCAGTCAAAGGTAAGCTCTTGGAGTCTGGAGTATTTCATTTCTGCCTTTGCATCTCAGAGTGGCAGAGTCCTTGGTACAGGGTAAACCCATTATAAAAGCTTGTCAGACTTAATGGAATTTCTAGAAATCCCACCTTCTCAAAAGTCTCCTTTCATCTGGGGGCCGAGAAGAAGGATGTCTCTGGCTGGTCTGGGCTTCAAACACAGTTGTAACTGAGCCCAGACCCTGCAGCTGTTGGATCGCTCAGCATTTCCAAATAATCTCCATCCCAAGGACATGTGAAACTAACTGTCCTTATTTGTCCACCAAGGAGCCAGGCAGCGATTAGGAGGAAATCAATATTCCCCTGGGAATGCTACCCCAAAGAGAACAAATGCTTCCCCTCCATCTTCAGTCATGGCTACCTTGGGAATTCCTTTTGTGTCAGAAAAATAGCTGAAAAGGTGTTGCCAGCTGGGACAGAAGGCGAGGAGGGCAGAGAGGAGAAAGGAAGTGGTACCTGATCCTGCCCAGCAGCTTCCAGCCCTGGAGGAACTGAGGCAGAGGCAGGGGGAGGAGGAGGATTGGCAGGAAACCTCTGAATTTTAGAAGGAAAAAAACTCCAGAACCATATTTGCATTTCTTCTGGGGGAGCACCACCCTCTTTCCAGGCTTTAAGAGGGAATCCCTCCCATGGAGCCTAAAGTAGAGGGCACATGACTCTCTGCCCAAAGTTTGGGTCACTGCACAGTCTGTCTCAGGAAGCACTGTTCAGAATCCATGTAGAACCCAGGGAAAATTGTCCAGTTTAGAACACTGGCTTCCAATCCTAGGTTTCTTCATCTGCAAGATGAGGGGGTTGGATGACATGACCTCTGCTCCAGACTGAGGATTCTATGAACTGGGTGGCTTTGGACATGTCACTTCCCTCCTCAGGCCTCAGTTTCCTCAACTGCATTAGACAGCCCCTCAAATTCCTTCTAGCTCTAGACCTATGACTCTCTGATACTAACTCACTTTGCCTTGGCCTCAGTTTCCTCATCTGTAAAAACAAGGGCTTGGGACTAGATTGCCTCTGATGTGTTCCTTCCAATTCTCTGAGCTCTTATCTAGGGTGGAGGAAAAAGTCCAGAACCAGGCATAAGCAGCCCTGGCCTCTCTGCCTGGCACCTGTTGGACGTTGGTCCTATCAGTTACAGTGTCGGAGCCTTCGTCTCCTCAGCAGTAAAATGAGGAGGTCTGGGGGATAGCTGCCGAGGTGGCTCCTGGTCTAAATGTTCAGGGAACCTCTAACAAAAGTAAACAATTTTAAATGAGGGGCAGAGGGGAAAGAAAGAGAAACCAAACTTGGAAGAGCTGGTCTGGAGCAGGAAGTTATCACATCCCCTTTCACTTTTCAAGTCTTTAACAGACCCATTCCAAGAGGGCATTTCCAAATATTGCCTCAAGTTCTAGATGTTGTAGCTGTCCCTCAGCTCCATGAGGATGCTGGCAAAGCCAGTAAGTTTTCAGAGAAAGCTTCCACGTGGTCCAGAGACAGCCACATGAGGAAGTGTTCACTGAGCTACACAGGCTCAGGAGGCCATTCTCCCTGCCCTCCTTATGTCCCCTGAAGACTTCCTCTCACTTGCTAAATCTTAATTCTTGGGCAAAGCTGTACCAGGGTGGGGGCCATGACTTCTTTCTCTCATTTATCCCTTCCCTAACATGTCTCCACAAGCAAAAGTGAGTTCAGGCTCCGAGCACAGACATCACTGCTTGTACATCACCAGGAGAGTTCACTCTGTCTTCCTTGCCCTCCCCCCGCCTCCACCCCAGGCTCTGTCCCCTCCAAGCCGTCCAATATACGGATGCCAAATGAATTTTCCATCAAAAAGCAGCAACCATGCCTCAAACTTTCAATGGCTTCTTACTGTCTCCACAATACGGTCTAACTACTTTAACCTGGCATTCAAGGCCTTCTAGAATCTGTCTTCAATTGATGTCTTCCAGGTTCTCTCCCAACATTTCTATGCATGAAGCATCCACTTCAGTTGGCCTATCCTCTGGACACAATTTGTACATTTTCACTTTTATCCTTTCATTCACAGAGCTCCCCCAGTCAGAAATATCCTACCTGCTTCCTCCATTCTAGACTTAGCTAAAGTCCCATCCCTAGGAGGCTTTGCTTCCAGGATTTCCATGGCAAGGAATCATCCTCCTTTCCCTAGTGCAGGGACTCTTAAAAGATTTTAGGGGGTCCCTGAATATGGATGGGAAAAAGTGACATCTTGATTTTTACTAATCTCTAACTAAAATTTAGTGTTCCTTTAACTGTTTTAAAACATTATTCTGAGAATAATTCTTATCATTCTCATTATTCTGAGAGTCCCTAGGCTTCTATAGACTACCAAAGGGGTCCACGACAAAAAACTGGTCAAGAATTCCCACCCTAGACTCAAGAGAGGATGCAGTATCCAATGAGCACTTACCATTCACTTTAGACATATATATATATATATATATATATATATATATATATATATATATATATATATGTTAAAGCTCAAAAGGGGGGAAGCATTTCTATAGCACCTATTGTGTTTCAAACACCGTGCTAAGCACTTTACAAATGTTATCTCATTTGATCTTTGAAATAATCCTGCAAGGTAGATACTATTATTATCTTTATTTTATAGTTGAGGAAACTGAAGCAAACAGAGGTTAAGTGACTTGCTCATAGTCGCAAAGGAAATGTCAAAAGGCCAATTTGAACGTTTTTCCAACTATGCACTGTTCTACCAGCCTAAAAATGTGCCTAGACTTTTGGGACACCCTATATATCTAATCAGAGTCAGAACTGGAACTAGCCCAACGACTTCACTGGCCCAAGGAATTAGCAGGTGAGGAAGCTCCCTCCACTGGGGCACATCAAGAGAATTTAAGAGATTAAGGGACTTATCCAAGGTCACAGAACTAGTATGTCAGAAAGAAGACTTGAATGCGGGTTCAAGTAACTTCACTACACCACACCTCCAATCTGGAGATTCATGTGTATGTGTGTGTGTGTGTGAGACAGAGAGAGAGAGAGAGAGAGAGAGAGAGAGAGAGAGAGAGAGAGAGAGAGAGAGAGAGAGAGAGAGAGAGAGATCTACCCAACTAAACCTTGAAATCAGGAATTGTCTTATACTTCTTTTCGGTCCTCCATTAAGCTTAGCTCAGAACCCAGGATGTAGCACATCTTCAGAAAGGATATGACTGATTGAGAAAAACATCAAATTCACTATGAATACAAGCATCACCATTCATCCTTTCCATTATCTGTTGAGGGAATGAACTCTTTCCCAATTGAATCACACATTCATTCGCACAGTCACTCAGCCATAAGCAGTACTGCCAATCACTCTTATCTCTATCTATCTTCATCTGGGCTATTACTATGCTCTGGGCTGTTCTCCGTTTAAGGAGAACACCAGTGGATTGAACCTTTTCTTGGAGCACAGATTTAAAGACCCCATGTTATCTTGATTGCATTCTGCTGTAATCCTTCCAAAGCAGTTGGAATTTCTATATATAGTGACTTCTACAATTTAAGTCATTCAAAGATGATGTTTACAAAGGCCAGATGTGAAAACAGATGTCATCGAAGCACTGTTGCTTAATTGTACGACACGGCCTGTTGATTTGTGGACCACTTACTAGAGATGGCTCACTGTGAAATTAATGTGGGAACCCAAAGCAAAACTCTACCTAAATCAACAAAGATGATGGCAGGTTAGTATCACTGTGGATGAAGTGCTGGGCTTGGAGTCAAGAAATTGTTACGTTGTTATGTAGTTGTGTCTGACTTTCCATGACCCCATTTTGGGGTCTTTTGTCAGAGATACTGGTTTGCTATTTCCTTCTCTAGCTCATTTGACAGATGAGGAAACTGAGGCAAACAGGGTGAAGTGACTTGCCCAGGGTTGCACAGCTAGTGAATATCTGAGGCCAGATTTGAATTCATGAAATGAGTCTTCCTGACTCCAGGCCCAGTGCTCTGTGCACTATGGTGCCACCTGCCTTGCCTCAGGAGTCAGGAAGATTTGCGCTTAGTTCTTGCCTTAGATACCAGCTGGCTGTGTAACCCTGAGGTCAGTCACTTAACCTCCCTCTGCCTTAGTTTCCTTGTGTGTGTGAGGGAGTTAGATTCAATGGCCTCTTGAATTCTTTCAATCTGTGATCCTAAGAAAATTTCATTTAAAAACAAAATGTGTCTAGCCCACTAGATGCAAATCCAATATATGGAAATCCATATTTATACAAAAAGAGTTTACAAAAGAATTTACCACTGGACCCCTCCCTGTTTTAAGAAAAGATTTTAATTTATACTTTGTTTTTTTTTATAACCTAGATTTCCCCCCTTTATCTCTCTTACTCCCTTCCAGAGACTTATCCCTTATAACAAAGTTGTTTTTTTTTTACTAGGAAGAAAAAGAAATTTGGCAAAACTGATCAACACATCAGAAAAATCGGACATCATATACAATGCTCTACACCCACAGGAATCTATAAGCAGAGATGTTTTGCCTTCTATGTTCTTTGGGGCCAAGTTTGTTCTTGATATATTTGCAACATTGTTTCAACTGTATTCTAGTGATGATTTTTTTCATTTACATTGTTGCAGTCATGTATACTGTTTTCCTGGTTCTGCTGACTACCTTCTGCATCCGTTCACTTAGTCTTCTCATGTTTCCCCTACTTCTCTGGAGTCCTCATCTTGGAGGCTTCTTCACTATGTTCACATGCCACAATTTGTTTAGCCATTCTCCTAGTCTGGCATCTACTCAAGTTCTCGTTTTTTACTACCATGAAAACTGCAGCTGTAGTTTGGTTAATACGGAGCCTGATGAATTACAGGGGCTTCCAATGACCAATGTCTAATGGCAGAACTGTACAGAATGGGTGGGTTTTTTTAATCTTTTAGTAAATGTCACCCTTCATCTTGTAATGTTTCACAGTTAGAGCTGAAAGGGTCTTAGAGATCATCCAGGTGAATTCAATTCAATCAACATACCAAACTAAGTACCTATACCATGCCAGGGACTGAGGATACAAAAAGAAAAATAAAACACACCTGCCTTCAAGGAGCTTACATACTACTGGGGAGTTAGATAAAAAACAAAGAGTATATGAAGTATTTTCAAGAGGAAAAGGTCCCAGACAAACCGTTCCATGATGACTCTCAGAATGATAAAATATTATGAATTAATTAATGGTTTTAGATGAATGTATATTTAATTCACCACAACATCATCTATCTATATCTGAAAAAATAGTAATATACATGTTATGAGATATTCATTTAGGTGACAGAAAATGTGCTTATTTATTTATGGATTCACGGATTTCAAATTATCAAGGCAACAAATCTTTACAGATACAAACAGGACAACAGTCCCTGTGTGCACGGAGCTTACATCCTAAAGGAGGATGACAAGAAATAAAAGGGGACTGATAAGGGGGATGGGAGGGAATGTTTCATAGTAGAGAAAGTCAGCAGTGTAGTCTAGAGAGGAATGAAGACATGGCTGTTCTGAGCCTCCTCCTTAAAATGAAGGTTCTGGAAGGAATCAGTCAATTACAGAGAGACCAAAGGGATGAATTCATTTAACTTCAATATGTGAAGTCTAGGAATGGAGTGATACCTTAACATTAAACTCAAGTCCCATCAGAGATTTATAGCCCAGAGGCTGGAAATTACTATACTGTCAATCAAACCATTTGGCATTTATTATGCACCTAGTGCATACTGGGCATTGTGCTAGGCACTAGGAAACAGACAAAAGTGAAAATCACTGACCTCAAGGGACTCTCTTTCTACTGGAGAAAAATAAGATGTACCTTAATAACTAAAGACAAAATATGCCATTCAGCAAGCATTTATTAAGCACTATGTCAGCCACTGTGCCTCAAGCTGGGGATCAAAGACAAAATATATACTGATTCTCTCATTCAGCAAGCATGTATTAAATGCCTCCTATATGCAAGTCACTGTGCCAAGAGCTAGGAGACAGAGAGAAGTGAGACTGCCCTTGTCCTCAAGGAACATACGTTCAAAAATGGGAAACAATACATGCATAAATGGGCATAGACAAAAGAGACTGAACAAATCCATTTCTCTAGATACTACAGTTTTTCTAAAGGCCCCTCAAGCTGGAGCCAGATGGTTTTGCTTACAACTAGACCACATACTTTAGGATGGCTGTTGATATGTTAGCACTACTCACTAATTTGCAATTAATGCCACAGAAATCTCTGCTACAAATAAACTTCCACTCTGACGGAGATGACCGTTGGCCAGAATTCCTTAAATGAAGCCATCTGTTCTCTCTGCTCTGCAAAAATGTGGAGTTTCTTGCTGTTGTAGCTTCCTGAGAGAGCCTGCTTCGCGTTTCTTTTTACTGTCTGAATTCCTGAACAAAATGTACAAAAAGCATTTCCCATCCAAATGTCCCAGCTCTATTGCCCGTTTGGCCAATGACAGCATTGGAAAGAGGGGAGATTTCTTCCAGCAAACATAAACATAAAGGTAGAACACACAGTTGAAAGTTCTTGGGATCCTAAGGCCACTGCTCTCTGACCTCTCCTTAAAATTGGAATGTTGCATAAGCAACAAACAAGACACTTCTAGTTCATCAAGTCAGACTATGTACTTACAGGGCAAACTCCATCAGCAAAAGCTAAAACAGGTCTAAATATGTCTATTTATTGTATTTTATTCATGGAACCATTTCTTCCATCCAATCTCCTTGATGGTAGAGGGGTGACTGCAGTATTTCCAGGGCTCTGTCATGGGAATATAAGCTCTGGCTGATCTACAAAGATGGAGAGAATATTTCGGTACAAGCCCAGAGAGAGCCTGAATTTGCTTTCCAAGGATCAGCCTGAGTAAGGGCTGAGATGCCCAGCAGATGCTAAATGGGATAGAGTTAAGAGCTACATTTGTGATTTCATTCAGGAGTGGGGAACCCTCAGCCTTGAGACCACGTGTGGTCCTCAAGTGAGGCCTTTAGACTGAATCCAAACTTCACAGAACAAATCCCCTTAATAACAGGAATTCAGTCAAAAGGCCATACTCAAGGACCTAGAGCCTCAAGACTGCAGGTTCCCAACCTCTGAGAGGAAAACTCCAGATGGGGAAATTCCATTTACCAATGTAGGTCAGCAATTTTTTATTTTTGCAACTTAAAGTCTTTTAAAAAGAATATGTATTTGTTTATTCATACAAGCATTCATTATTTCTCTCTTCCACTGCCCCCCTCAATTTAATAAGGAATGAAAAATAAAAGTCCTGAAACACACTTGAATAGTCCAGCAAAGCACATTCTCACATGGGCTATGTCCAAAAATATATGCCTGATTCTATATTTTAAGTCTGTCAACTCATTGACAGGAGACAGGAGGCATGTTTCATCATCTGAATGTATTGATCTCATCAGAGCCCCAAGATCTTTCAGAAAGTTTTCTCTATAATGTTGTTATCATTGTATAAATGTTCTCCTACTTCTCACTTCCTTCTGCATCAGTTCATGAAGGTCTTCCTAATTTTCATTGAAAGGGTAGAAAGCTGGAATAAGCATTTACATACTACCTTCTATGTGTTAGGCACCATGCTAAGCAGTTTATAAATATCATCTCATTGGATCCTCGTCTCATGTCTGAGATGTGGGTAATTAACCATGTTTTACACACAGAGTTAAGTGACTTGCCCAGGGTCACACAGTCACTAACTACCTGATATCATATTTGACCGCAGGTCTTCCTGACTCTAAATCCAGTGCCTTGTCCACTGTGACCCCGGCTGCCTCATTCAAATTGTCCAGTTCATCTTTTCTGATGGCACAATAGTACTTAGTCATTTCAGTCATAGACCACAATTTATTTAGCCATTTGTTCCAACAGAAGAACATCTCTTTAATTTCTAGTTTTTGCTACTATGAAAGGAGCTGCTACAGATATTTTTATACACAAAGGTCCTTTTCTTCTTTTTTGGATCTCTTTAAATGTGCCCAGTTTGGTCACTTTAAGAACACTTTGGTTACTTTTCAGAATGGCGGGACCTTGCTCCACCAATACTATACTAAGGCACTAGCTGGGTGACCCTAGTGAAGTCACCAATTCTGTTTGCCCCAGTTTCCTCATCTGTAAAATGGGGTTAATAAAGGCACCCACCTTTCAAGGCTATTGAAAGGATCAAATAAGAGAATATTTATAAAGTACTTTTGCAAACCTTAAGTGCTACATAAATGCTAGCTATCATTATCATCATTATTAATATCATTATCATATTGGGCTGCCTCAGACTCCTTTGTGAATGTAGATTTCACAGTTCTGCAGATAGTCTGATTTCAGGGTTTTTTTTTCCCCACATCTAAATATGGAGATTTTCACGTGACTTGCCAACATGCACAAAGACTGAACCGTACTGCCAGTCTGACTCCCCAACCAGTGTTCTTTCTATGCCACCACATTTCTTAACATTGTAGGGGATCCGAGTAGCTCATGGGTATAAACACATAATTCTAAAGAGCTGCCGTGTAACTATAGGAAAGAAGGGTAACTGAACCAGACACTGAGCAATGTAGGATTGGTGGGAATGTCTGAGCATGCTAAAGGGAAGCCAGGTTGCTTCCCAGCCTCTGCCTCCTGGTCTCCCAGATCCTCAGGACTCCGTGGAAACCCAGAGAGGGGCCAGCATGCAGGACTTCCTCAAACCACAAGCAACTGGATAGCCTTTGAAAGGAAAAGTGCATCCTAATGATAGGCCTTTTCCAAATAAAGTGTTAACACAGGATTCAGAGGACTCCAGTCATTGAAACCCCAGGACAACCAGAGAAAATGTGCCACCAGCAGACACCATGGAATATTCATTTCAGAATTAGTTATGGCTGTAGCCAGAGCAGCCCCAAAGAGCTAAGAATATTCAAGATCCAAGAAAGAAATTAAGGCTAAAAGATGCCTGGGACCCTAGCGTTCAAGCTGGAAGGGGCCTTAGAGGCCATCTGTCTGATGTGTGCTCGTCCTTCTTTGCCGAAGAAGATCATGCCATCAGAGAAATGATGACGTGATTTGCACTTGACTTTGTTTTGAGTGAGGGAGGGCTTTGCAGGTCACCAGCCTCACTTCTCCCCCAGAGCCATCTGAATCCAGTGACCATGAATTCATCAGTGAATCCATTCATCAGGATGATTGGAGATGATCCAGGATGAAGCAATTGGGGTTAAGTGACTTGCCCAAGGTCACACAGCTCAAGAAAGTCAAGTGTCTGAGGTGAGATTTGAACTCAGGTCCTCCTGACTCCTGCACTGGTACTCTATCCAATCTGTCCAATGTAATACCCAGAAGAAAATACAACACAAAAGACCACACCCAACTTTGGGGACTATAAGATAGAGATCCACCAGTACTCTTTCTTGACCTAAGAAGTGTGTACTCAAAAGGTATAAGATAATACTTCTCTTTGGATTTCTACAATTTTATATTTTCCACTAATTTGGACTGATTTTTAGTCTAATTCAACAGAACTCACCACAGTGCCTGGCACAATGCTTTTTTTTGTTTTGTCTTACTCTGTGACTTCATTTGGGGTTTTCCTGGCAAAGATACTGGAGTGATTTGCTATTTTCTTCTCCATCTCATTTTACAGATGAGGAAACTGAGGCAAACAGGTTTAAATGACTTGATCAGGGTCACACAGCTGGTAAATGTCTGAGGTTGGATTTGAAAATTCCTGACACACCCATCCACTGCACCACCTATCTGTCCAAACTGAGGCCTAGAAACATTAATAATTTGGTCCCTGGTGACTCAAGTGCTCACTGGCAGAGGTGACATTAGAACCCAAACCTCACCTGATTCTGAGGCCACGACTCTTTACACTGCACTAGGAATCCTTTCACTAAACTCCTTCTCCCATTGTTTCACCAAGATCAAATGAGAGACATTGGTGTGGTGGCAACCTTACCTCCTCAGAGGTCTAAATTCAAAGACATGTCTTACGTCAAGCTGGAAAGGTTTGGTGAATGTGGACCCAGTGATGGGCTGAGTGTCCCACTGCCTCTTGAAAAGGGAGTATTGACTGGGTCACTGATTCTCCTAATAACCAACACCAACAATTCTAGAATACTTGAAAGCAAAAAAAAAAAAATCATCTTTAGGATTTAAAGACCTAGGACTTTTCTTATCAATAGTAATCATGGCAACCACAAATGAGCCCAAAAGACCAGTTGGTCATGTCACGGAAGTTAAGAATTAGGCCAAGAGGTGACCAGACAAATGATCCTTCTGAATATTCTCTGGAGGTCAAACCTCTATTGAGTCGGCTATCAATCAAACATTGGTCAAAGTTTTGATAGGAGATCAGAAACATCCATATGAAGGAAGCCTCTGAGCCCCCACATCTATAGTTTTAAGGATTACAGGAACTTTTCTCACAGTGACCCCCAAGAGCAAGATGGCAAAGAAAAGTCAACCTGGAAATTTCAATCTGTCTGTCAATCAACAATCCCTCTTCAGTGCCAAGCCCGGGGATGTACTCCAGTGGCACAGTCTAAGCAGCCTTTCTTTGTTCACTACTGGCCTTTGTCTTAGGAAGATTCTAAGGATCACCTGGCAGGATAAGGTACCAGACACTGAAGTCCTTGCTCAAGCTGAACTGCCAAGCATTCAAACTATGCTTCAGAGAGTGCAACTCCCATGGGCTGGCCATGTTGTTCGAATGCAAAATATATGCTTGCCCAAAAGACTATTTTATGGAGAACTCACATGGGGCAGGTGACCACATGTTGGTCAGAAGAAGCAATACAAGGACACTCTCAAGGTCTCCCTCAAGAACTTTGGACATGGAAGATACTGGCACAGGACCGCTCAGCATGGTGAACCCATATCACAAAGGGGGCTGTGCCCTATGAGCAAAGCAGAATTGAGACAGCACAAAGTAAACATAGGATGCTCAGATTTGGAGTATCCACCCCAAAAATTCATATGGACTATCTGTGCCCAGCCTGTGGTAGAGCATTCTGAGCTTGGATGGGCCTGAACAGCCATGGTCATATACACTGAAACTTCACTTTACCGTGGTGATGTCATTTTGGTTCTCCTTGAAAATGAAAGACAAACAACCAACCCACCAGCCAACTGACCTTTGCCACGTAGTAACCTTTTCCAGGCTCTTTGCCATGGTTAACCGCAAAGTCCCTTCAAAGGAAAAATCATTTCTAAGAATATAATGACAAGGGAACACCTCGCCATTAATTAAGTTAGTTTATTCCCCTAAAATACAAGAGCATCTCCTGGTTAATGACAAGAAATGTAAGAAAGTCGATGACTACATTCCTTTTCCTTCATGAAGAAGTAATGATTCACTGCTGATTATCCAGGCCTATCCTTTCCCTTTCCCCTTTTTGTTACAGAACAGAAAACTGGGGCCAGGAGAAGGGTAGAGGTGACTTGTACAAGTTATATGGCATAGTCAGGTGCCCAAGAGAGTGTAACCTTCCTGAGGGCAGGCCCTGTTCCATGTTTGTCTTTGCATCTCTGGTGTCCAGGTTGGGGCACAGCAGGCATTTAATAACTGCTGGTCAAATGATGAATTGATTCGAATTCTTGACATTCAACTCCTGTTGTCTTCTCGCCCCCACTGTACCATGTTGCTACCAACAATCTCAGCTCAAATCTGCTAAGATATCTTCCAATCTCTGGCAGGTCTAGCTAAATGGAAAAGGCTTTGAGGATAGGATAGGCAACACCCCAACCTGAGATGATCAGCCTAGATTTTTAAAGGCTCATCCTCAAAAGGTGGGCCCTGTCTGCTATCCAAGACAGAGAAGTGACTAACAGAAATATAGAGTGTTCCAGAAAGCCAAAAAAACTGCGCTGAGACTGTTGGAACACTCTGTGGAAGAAGAAAACCATTTTCCAAAAGAGAAATAGCCAAACAAATGAAAACAATTAATAACCAAATGAAAGAAAGACCAAAACCACTGATGACAAGAGAAAAGAAAATCAAAACAACTCTGAGGTTTCACCTCACACCTGGAAAGATGATAAAAGATGGGAATAGTCAAAGTTGGAAGAGTTGTAGAAAGACAAGTACTCAAATGTGTTGTTGGTGGAGCTGGGAATCAATACTGACATTCTGGAAAGAAATTTGGCATGGTTTGGAAAAACATGTATTTGAGAAACATCATACTATTAAGTATACACATTCCCTAGGGGGGTCAGTGACAAAAAAGAAAGGCCCCACATACACAAAAATATTTATAACAGAATTTCTTGGAGTAGCAAAGAGTTAGAAATGAAGTAGATGCCCATCCACTGATGAATGGTTGAACAGATTACAGTGTACAAATGTAATGACATATTACCATGATGTAAGGAATAATAATTATGGAGAATTAAAAGAAACAGGAAGATTAACATGAACTGGTTTGAAGTGAAGTAAACAGAACCAGGAAAACAATATATACAATGACTACTGAATGAGATAATATTTGTAATAGTGCTTAGGCACAGGGTAAGCACTTCATAAATGCCTATTTCCTTTTCTTCCCTTCCTACAACAATAACAATGGAAAGACACATGGAAATTGAATGCTGTGAAATTACAATGGCCAGTTTTGGCTCCAAAAAGAGCTGTGAGAAGGCATCTAAGGAACCCTATACATATAACATCAGAGTTTTATGATATGCTGGTCAGTTTTACCAAACTTTTTTCTTTTTTAAAATTCTTTGTTATATGGAATGGCTCTCTGAGAGGGAGAAGATTATATTGTGAAATGTAGATGACATAAAAATGATAGCAAAAAAAATTTAATTATAGAAACGGTTGACCACAGTAATTAAATTTTTTCATCCATCTATCTACTAAAATGGCAAAGAGTTTTAATCTTTGTTGGTAAAGTTTATGTCCATTCTAATAAAATTATAAATCTTTGTAAGCACTGATATAAGCAAGCAGCTCAGTCCATTTCCTTAGATGACAGTGAGGCAGTGAGGTTTAGCCAACAAAATGGTCCCGGGGAAGGAAGGAGGGTTATACAGTGAGACATGTAGGTGATATAAAGAAATAAAAACCCATTTAAAATGACTGGGCAAGCTATGTGTCCTCATGTGTCATGGTCCTATAATCATTTTTATTTCCATCTGAATTCTCTCTGATGTGTCAATAATCTCTAGTACATTAGCACCACCATTAACTTGACCCAAATGTTTTCAATGATTCATTCCC
This sequence comes from Bettongia penicillata ogilbyi, assembly GCA_023548195.1. NCBI lineage: Eukaryota > Metazoa > Chordata > Mammalia > Diprotodontia > Potoroidae > Bettongia > Bettongia penicillata. Next base: position 13,063,393 of record JAJHZJ010000134.1, on the reverse strand, counting down.
AGTAGAGAACAGTAAAGCAGACCAGAGGTGCTTTTCTGCTGAAACCAAGGATAAAGAAAGGTAGTTATTTATTTCACCCTAGGGGTCTTTAAGGTTCCCATATTCCTTCAGTCCTATTCTGATCCTCATGGGGGGATGGCTAAGACCCCATGGGAGAAATGAGTATAAACAAACCCCGTTACTGCAGACCCTGGCATTGCCCAGCAGAACCCAGTCTAGCAGAGGAAGGGAGGCAGTCATCCCACTTTCTTCACCTGGGTGAGAGTGGAATCACTCGCCTCCAGATTCTGTCCCAACTTTTCTCGCTAAAATCATCCTGACATTATTTTAGACCAGTCTAGTCGTAAGGAAATGAAGAAACAACACTGAAAACACGGCATAAGTATCAGGGATGGAGGTGGGTGGCAGGGCAATTCTAACTGAGCACAATTAAAGGATCTGAAAGCACCTTAACTTCACCATTCAAAGCTAGCAACCTTGACTGAAAGATGAAGAAACTACAGTGCACACTGTAGAAAACCTTGTCAGCCACATTCATTCCTCCAAAGACAAGGGCAGGGTAGCTCTGTTCAGCCTCAGAATACTCGAGGAAAAGGAAGGTGGAAACGATCGGCCAGGCTTCTTGGTGAAGGTGGTTTGTGCTGTCCATTGATACAAGGGCTGCCATGAGACCAGGGGAGTCCATGCTCATGAGTTAGAGCCACATTCCAGCCCGATACCACCCAACATTCTGGGGCTCACCAGCTATTCCTACCCTCGCAGTCTGCTGGGTTATTCATTGGGAATGGTAACACCACTGCTGTGTGCTACCACCTCCAAACCTCACCTTCTCCATTCTGAGACTCACAGTGCTAACTGAGGCAAGATGGTTTTTGAAAATAAATTTCTGTTTTTAAAAAATGAACTTTAAATATCCATAAAAAAAGAAAAAGATGGAAATTTCTATGTACACAGCAGAAAACAGAAAGGGGATTCTTGATAAAACTATGAACCTTCATTTACCACTTGCTTTATTTATATAAAAAATTTCACTTCCAGATTAATTCACTCTCCCACTAGCTGTCCAGTTTCTCTCCCCACCCCCACCCCCACTTTAAGTGTTATCCTTCCCTATATGAATATAAGGTCCTTGAGGGGAGGAACTAACATGCTTGCTTATGGTCATGTCCCCAGGGCTTAATGCAGTGCCTGGCACAAAAGTGTGTGTTCATTCTTCATTGCCGAAGAAGACCATGCCATCAGAGAAATAATGACATGACTTACACTTGACTTTGTTCTGAGTGAGGAAGGGCTGTGCAGGTCAACAGCCTCACTTCTCCTCCAGAGCCATCTGAATCTAGTGACCAGATATTCATCAGGATGACTGGAGATGACCCAGGATGAGGCAGTTGGGGTTAAGTGACTTGCCCGAGGTCACACAGCTAGTGAGTGTCAAGTGTCTGAGGTGAGATTTAAACTCAGGTCCTCCTGACTCCTGCACTGGTGCTCTATCCATTACACTGCCTAGCTACCCCTTGGCACAAAAGAAGCACTTAAGAAATGTCCTTTCTTCTTTTCCTCATCTCTTCCTTCCTCCTTCCCTCCTTCCTTTCTTCCCTCCTTCCTGCCTTCCTTCCTGCCTCCATTCCTTCCTTTCTTCCTCCTTCCTTCCTTCCTTCCTTCCTTCCTTCCTTCCTTCCTTCCTTCCTTCCTTCCTTCCTTCCTTCCTTCCTTCCTTCCTTCCTTTCTTTTTTCTTATCTATCCAAATTTTATGTTACTTTCAAAACTGTCCTGTTGGTCTGTGCTTTCTTCTGAACTACTTTCTTTAGTTCTTTTCTCTCTCTCTATTTTTTAAAATATAGCCTTCTTTTTGGTTTATTCAAGGTAAATCAACAGCAAGCTGGTTGGTTTTCTCTCAAAGTTAGTCTGGGCAATTGAACAGCTGACGTTTCAGAGAAGCTATTTTGAGCTCGGATATCTGAGTGTCTCTAACCATCTTAGATTGATGTCCAGCGCCTGGTGGCCTCATGTTATTAGCCTGTTGACCTGATTTCCTCCACCCCCACCCCACCCCACAAGGGACACACATGTGCTTACATTGTGGGAACAGACCTAGACAAAGAAGGAGCTGCTGATATCATTTATTGCAAAATCCATAGAGAAAGCACAAAGAGCCTTGCATTCTTTTGACTGATAAAAGCTTCAAGTTAGAAATGCCTTTCTGAAAGCAAGGCCACACCAGCCTGTGGAAGGAATGAGGAGCCTGACTGTATATGGCTAAGGATTTCTTGGTCCTCGCCCACCTGTTCAGCTTGGACAGCAGAAACCTGAGGTCTGCAGAGATCTCAGTAAAGAGGCATGTAGCCTCTCTGGCCATGGATAGTCAATGCCCCTCAGGCATTTCTTGGCCTTTCTGGATGGCGGATTCTGACACCTCCCCTGCCCCCCACCTGGGTCTGGGGCTATTTCTGGCTTCCCCTCCAGAATCATATAGTGCTCAAAGAGGGCGAGAGGAGAGTTTTCCCAAAGCCTCTTGGATTGGCCTCCAGTGGTCCAGTAACAGCCACAGGAAAGGAAGCAACATTTCTCCAGACTTTAGTGGCCTTAGACACCAGCTTGACTTTGACTCCTCTTACATTTCTGGAGCAAATGTGTATAACCAAGGCAAAGACATAAAAGGGGGGTGGGCAGGGAGCAGAATACAGAAGAGCAACTGTCACTGACCCAAAGAGTCAGTGGGGTGGGTCAGTTCAGCAAAACCTTCGAAATCATTCACCTGCATTGTTAGTCACAGGCTATCTGGTTACTGACAGCAGTAAGATCACAGATTCCCTGTTAAAAGGGACTTTAGACACCATCAAGACCTACTCCCTTCTTTTACAGCTGAGGAAACTGAGGCACAGAAGTAATTTACTCAGAGTCACAACAGAAATTGTTTGAGGTAGGATTTCCCAATTCTAAATCCAGCCTTCTGCCCATTACTCTACTTTGCCTTTTTGATTATAATTGTACAACTTTACCTGACATATCAAGCAATCAGCAAACCTTACTAGGTTGCAGTCACTAGACGAAATGGCAGCTAAGTGGAACTTAGATAGGAGTCAGGAAGTAGATAGGAGTCAGGAAGACGTGAGTTCCAAACCAGCCTCAGACATTTATTAGCTGTATGACCTTGGGCAAATCACTCAACTTCTGTTTCCTCTCAACTGTAGCAACATTACAAGGCTGTTGTGAGGAGCAAATGAACTAGTATTGGTCAAGTGCTTAGCAGAGTGCTTGGCACATAGTAGGATCTCAATAAATGTTTACCTCCCCCCAAGTGCCAGAGATACAAATGTAAAAGGAAGACTTTGCCTGCCCTCAACAAGTTTACATTCTAATGGGGGCAGACAACATGGTCACCGCGGGTCCAAATAAGCAACCGAGAGTAGGAAGCAGTCCATTATCCAGCAGCTCTGCTGTTCTCAGAGTATTTCACATGATCCTCCCAAAAGCTCAGGTGGGGCTCTGCATCTCCCCATAACAAAGGAAAGTGGTACTCCAAAATAAAGTGACTAGTTCAAGGTCACACAGAAAGGAAAGAGCAGAGGACAGAGCGGAAGCCAAGTCTTAATTCTCCTTTAACAGAGGACACTCAGAAGGGCTCCTCCATCTTCCTCATCCTTGGAAAGCTGCCACTTTATGTTCTCTAGGTGACAATAACTCCTAGAGAGAATTAGAGGGCAAGGCAAAAAGTTACCAGTGTGTGCTGGGCTATCACAGGAAAGATGGATACTCTGCAAAGGCTTAAAGAAAGGGTAGCATTTGTCTGGAGGCAGGACTGAACTGGAATTAGCTCTGAAATGACCTTGGCCATCACTCATGTCTCAGCCAAGACACAGCTGGGGAAACCCAAGTAAAGTGAACCCCAAGGCTCTCCCTGAAATACTTACTAGTTGTGGGACCCTGGAAAAGTCACTTAACTCTGTTTGCCTCAGTTTCCTCATCTGTCAAGTGAGCTGGAGTAGGAAATGGTAAAAATCTCCAGTATCTCTCACAAGAAAACCCCAACTGGGATAACCAAGAGTCAGATACAACAGAAACTGAACAGTACAAGAAGTTTCTCCACAGCCCAATCCTCTACTCAGTTACCAAAGTGATTTTCCCTCATTATGTTATCTCTCTCCCTGCCCACCCCCAACAAACTCCAATGGCTCCCTATTACCTCCACATTCTGATTGGCATTTAAAGCTCTTTCCAGGCTAACCCCTTCCTACCTGTCTAAGTTTCTTAAGCTCTTTTCCCTTCCATGTCTTCTGTGATACCACCACATGAGCCTACTGACTGTTCCCTTCACATTCAATTCTCCATCTCCCATCTCTGAGCCTTCGCACAATGACTGATGCCATGCACTCCTCCAAAACTCTGACTTTTAGAATCCCTGATGTCCTTTAAGAACTCAGCTCAAAAGTCACCTTCTAGAGGGAACCTTTGCTATATATTCCCAGATGCTAATGCCATCTGCTCTCCAGCTACAGTGTATCTTCTAATTTATAAGTGTTGTCAGTTTCTACTTGTAAGCCTCTTGAAGGCAGATGCTGGTTTTGCTTTTTTGCATCCCTGTTGGTTACACATTTCCTGGTACTTAGTAGAGCTGAACAAATGAGTGTTGACTGATTAATACTGGGAGTCAAGCAGCAGAGCCAGGAAGAAAGATTTTGGGAGCAAGTGGTTTGTGGGGACAAATAGTTTTAAAGACAATGGGGTGGGAGAAGGTAATATTGGTGGAGTAAGAGCAATGTAGTCAAGAAACATTAAAACGACAGAGCCTTTATATTTTCTACATTATTGTCCATTTTTAAGACTTAAAGTAACTAGAAGTCATGTCTATTACTTATTTTGTTTGTTTCAGGCTTGGGATTTCATTGGTGTGGAACTCTGGGTGGGGAAATTCCCTTTGCTGATGCACTGTCAATGAGTCTGAGAGAGCCTGGTCACTGGTTCCATCATCAACCGAACAGTCAGTATATGTGAGGGACAGGATTTGAATTTGGGTTTTTCTGGATCCAAGAAGGGGCTTCTTGCTACTATATATCTTAACTAATACCTTGAAGAAGAATCTTAAATGCCAAATGGTCACTGCAAACAGAAGATCCTGTCAACTACCAATTGTAGCAACTTTAAAAGAAAGAGTACAAGGAAATGAACTTACATGGAAATCAAATGGCCAGGACGGACGATGAGGCAGGACTAGGCTAACATGCTACTCAAGAGAGCAAAGCTATGATTACAGGGAATACAAGTCAACTTTTCAAAGCCACAATGAGAAGGAGCAATTATGGTCATTGAACCACTTGACAGGGTCAGGCAAGGACTTGAGAGATGGGAACTTTCTTTGCTGGGTCTTCAGTGGTCACATAGGGTCTCTAAGGGAGGTGGGGGGGGCACTATAACTCCTGCAGAGGCAGCTTTGTTCAATTCTCCATGACCTCATTTGGGGTCTTGTTGGCAGAGATACTAGAGTGCTTTGCCATTTCCTTCTCCAGCTCATTTTACAGATGAGAAAACTGAGGCCAACAGGGTTAAGTGACTTGCTGAGGTGGCACATAGCTAGTAAGTGTCTGAGGTTGGAACCAAACTCAGGACTCCAGGCTGGACATTCTTTCCACAAAATACAGATTATTGAGTATCTCTGCCTTTTCATACTGATTATAAAAGAAAGAACAAGTGGACATAAGTAGTTATAGGAAGAATTAAGGGTAGATATGACCCAAGCTAATGGCTCTTCACTTCAAGGATGAGGAAACTAGAGACAACCACTTCAGGGTCCCCTAACAAGTCACGTGGCTGGCACTAGAATCCAGATTCTCATGACTCCCAGGTCAACCAGAGCTTTGGCCAAGACCAAATAATGTATCTGCTAAGGAGTCACTTCAAAAGCTGTGACCTCATGGGGTGGGGGTGGGCTGGGCCATTCCTTCCACTGACACAGATCATGCCCCATGTCTGACTTCATCAATAACTCATGAGCTGCTGTCCCCACATCTCCCAAATCATCACCTGTTGAGATGAGCCATCTTTTCATGAGTGTCCTCTCCAAATTTAGCTATCCCAGTCCTTGGCCAATAAACACACAACATAATCTGTCATTTGTCCAAGCCTCTATTCAATGCTCTTATAGCTTGGGAAGGTTTGCTGGTACTTGTCCTCCCCTGGAATAGCCTTCAAGAACCCAGAATCCCCTCTACTCCATGATGGGGCAGCCACAGCCTTCAGGCCCTGCCATGGAAGTCCGTGGATTATTTAACAAAAGGAGAAACCAAATAGCTTCCAGTCCTATGGACTCTGGAGTAAGAGAAAGAATTAACCGACTGCCTTGTGTGGATTGTGGTGGGGCTCAGCTTCTCTTCCTGGCCACCATTTACCCTCGCTATGGTGTCTCCTCTATCACAATGTAAACTCCTCAAGGATAGGGGTTGCCTCTGCTTTTGTATTAGCATCCTCAGCCTTTAGCACAATGCTTGGTACATGGGAAGCACTTAACGGGAAGAATTCATGATCAAATGAGGGATAGAGATGATCACAGAAGATAAAATGGCCATTTTTCATTATATGAAATGTAAAAGGTTTTATGCAAAAAAAAAAATCTCAAAACTATGCAGTTAAGTTAATTAGAAAAAATGTGCAGCAAGTTTCTCTGATAAAGGCTTCATTAATATATTAATATATATTCAAATTTATTCAAATATACTTTGAATATATAAACATATTTATATTTAATATTATAAATTATTACATATAAAATATTAAATTTATATGCAATATTATAAAATAATACATTTAATAAATATATTCAAAGTTATAACAATAAGAGCATTCCTAAAATCTTGTAAAAAGATATAAACAGAGCTTGTTTATTAGGGGCATCAAGTTAGCTGGACTCTCTCAACATTCCCCTCTAAACAACTTTAAAATAAAATTTCAAATCAAATTTTGGAGTGACAGAGATAACAAAAACCTGGGATGAGATATTTTTCCAACCTAAGAAAACTTAGAAGGTCAGCAGAAGTCTGTGCCTCTCTGGAGCCCTGCCAGCAGCCCATCTACCAGACAAGACAATAGGGACTTCAGTAGCAGCAACACTGTCAGGAGCTCTCCAGCCAGAGATGATAAGGGTGTAGGACAATGGAACCCAAAGAGATTACAGGGCACCCTTTGCTGGCACTAGTTACAGTTGGCATTTATTGGCATATCTACTGATGTACAAAGAATGCTTTCTCAAAGGAGCAGAGACCTTGATCACAGTTCCAAGACAAAAAAGACTGCTGATGCATACAGTTGCAGGGGTCCAATCCTTAGTTAAAAACCAAGGCAGCAGTGACCTCTTCTCTCTCAGGATCACACCACTTTGAAAGCATGGAAAATTTGTAGACCCCCAGGACTAGCTCTGAAAAGAGCAGCACAAAAGAGCCTGAAGCTTAGGACAGTGCCTTTCTGCCCCTAGGTGAGCAAAGCCCGAGTTTAACACAAAGCTCAAAGTCAAGAAGTAGACTGGAAAAATGAGCAAATAACATTAATAAAAATAATTTGATCATAAAAAGCTATCACAGTGGCAGAGAAGAATATGACATAAACTCAGAAGAAGACAACAATGTGAAAACAGCTACAGAAAAATCCTCAAAGAAAAATGCTAATTGGACCCTCACCAAACAAGAATTCCTAGAAGAGTTAAAGAAAAAAATAAGAGTGGTAAGTGGTAGAGGAAAAATTGGGAAAAGAAATGAGATTGATACAAGAAAATTATGAAAAGAGAATTAACAGCTTGGTAAAAGAGGCAGAAAAAATACTGAAGAAAATAACACCTTAAAAACAGAGTTAGCCTAATGATAAAAGAGGCACAAAAATTCACTTAAAAACGTAGACTTGGTCAAATGGAAAAGGGGGTACAAAATTTCACCAAAGAAAATAATTTCCTAAAAAATGAAGCTGGGCAAATAGAAGCTACTGACTACCCAAGACTTCAAGAAACAATAGAACAAAGTCAAAAGAAAGAAAAAATAGAATAAAATGTACAGTATCTCATCAGAAAAACAACTAATGTGGAAGATAGATGGCAGAGGGATAAATTTAAAAATTACTGGACTAACTGAAAGCCATGATAAAAAAAAAGGCAAGACATCATATTTCAAGAATATCAAGGAAAGCTGTCTCAATATCTTAGATCTAGAGGGTAAAATAGAAATTGAAAGAATCCCCTGATAAGATGATGGTAAAAGATCAAGGCAGCTAGGTGGCACGGTAGATAGAGTGCCAAGTCTGGAGTCAAGAAAATTCATCTTCCTGAACCCAAGTATGGCCTCAGATACTTACTAGCTGTATGATCCTGGCCAAGTCACTTAGCCCTGTTTACTTCAGTTTCCTCATCTGTAAAATGAGATGGAAATGGCAAACCACTCTAGTATCTTAGCAGCTTCCACATTAAAGGAATATGATATTCCAGAATGCCAGTAAAACTGAGTACAATCCTTCAGGGGAAAAAATGATTATTTAATGAAACAGAGGACTTTAAAACATTCCTGATGAAAAGACCAGAGCTGAATAGAAAATCTGCCATTCAAACTGAAGACTCAAGAGAAGCATAAAAAGGTAAACATGTAAGTGGAATAAGGAACTCAATAAAGCTAAACTGTTCACATGTCTATATGGGAAGATGATAGATATAACTCGTAAGAACTTTGTCAATATTAGGGTAGTTAAAAGGAGTTTCCACAGAAGCTATGGTTGTGAGTCAATTATGTTGGAATAATCTAAAAAAGAGGAAGAAAGAGAAGGAGGGATGCACTGGGAGAAGGAGAAAGGGAGAGATAGAATGGGACAAATTTTCTCACATAAAAGAGGCAGGAAAGAGCTTTTACAGTGGAAGAGAAGATAGGGGCAATTCTTGGACCTCATTCTCATTGGGTATAGACATCTAACTTACCCAATGGGAAAATAGGAGGGGAAAGGAATAAGAGATATGGGGGCAGGAATGATAAAACTGAGGACAGGTTAAGCGGTCAGAAGCAAAACAGATTTTTGAGGAGGGAGAGGACAGAGAGAAGAAGAAACAGAAGAAAATGGGATGGAGAGAAATACACAGTCATCATAACTTTGCACGTGAACAGGATCAGTTCACCCATAAAAGAGAAGCAGACAGCAGAATGGATTAAAAACCAGAATCCAACAGTATGCTGTTTACAAGAGACACACCTGGGACAGAAAGACACATAAAGAGTTAAAATAAGGGGCTGGAACAGTCTTTAACATGTTTCAGCCGAACTCAAAAAAGGCAGGAGGTGGGGTGGGATGGGGGGGAGTTGCGTAGAGCAATCACGATCTCAGACAAAGCAGAAACCATCATTCAGCCATTTAGTCATGTTTAACTCTGTGTCCCCATTTGGAATTTTCTTGGCAAAGATACTGGAGGGGTTTGCATTTCTTTTTCCAGTTCATTTTATAGATGAGGAAACTGAGGCAAATGGGGTGAAGTGACACAGCTACAAAGTGTCTAAGGATGAATTTGAACTCAGGTCTTCCTGACTCCTGGCCCAGTCCTCTATCCTCTGAGTGATCTAGCTGTGTAAACACAAAAAATAGACCTAATTAAAAGAGATAATCAGGGAAAACACATTTTGCTAAAAGGTACTACAGACAATGAAGTAATATCAAAACATTTTACAGCAAGTTTCTCTGATAAAGGACTCATTTCTCAAATATATACTGAATATGGAACTGAGCCAAATTTATAAAAATAAAAGTCATTCTTCAAATGATAAATGGTCAAAGGATATAGACAGGTAGTTTTCAGAAGAAGAAATCAAAGCTACCAATAGTCATATGAAAAAATGCTTTAAATCACTGTTGATTATAGAAATGCAAATCCAAACAACTCTGAAGTACCACCTCACACCTATCAGAAAGGACAAATGCTGGAAGGGATGAGAGAAAAATAGGTACACTAATAAACTGCTGGTGGAGTTGTGAAGTGGTCCAGCCATTTTGGGGAATAATTTGGAACTATGCCCAAAGAGCTATAAAACAGTGTGTGTGTATAAAACTATAAACTAAAAAACCCTTTGACCCAGCAATACCACTACTAGGGTCTATGATCCAAAGAGATAAAATAAAAAGGAAAAAAACTTATATGTACAAAAATATTTGTAGCTCTTTTTTGTGTTCTTTTTTTGTGGCAAAGAATCTGGAATTGGGGAATACTTGAATATTTTGTGGCATATAATTGTGATGGAGAACTACTGTGCTATAAGAAATGATGAGGGAGATGGTTTCAGAAAAACATAGCAAGGACTGTATGAACTGATGCAAAGTGAAGTGAGAAGAACCAGGAGATCATTGTGCACATTAATAGCAATGTTGGAATGATGGTCATCTGTGAAAAACCTGACTACTCTGATCAAAATAATAACCCAAGACACAAAAAGTTCATGATAAAAAAATGCTCTCCACATTCAGAGACAGAACTGATGAACTCCAAGTTCAAATTTAAGTATAATTTTCTCACTTTCTTTAACTTGCATTTCTCTATTAACAATTCAGAATTTGTTTCTTTGAGAATGGGTCTCCCTGTCTCACCAGTCTGGAAGTGTGGTGGGATCCGTCAGCTTCAGGAGCTTAGGGGCCACTATGCCTGATAAAGATGATCAGCATTTACATGCCCCTTTAAGATTTACAACATATTTTACATATATCAACTTATGAAAATGACAAATGTTGGAATGCATTGTGAGAGGAACTGTGAACTGGCGCAACCATTCTGGAAAGCAATTTGGAAACATCCTCCTCACCCTCATGATATCATAATGACAAGGTTTATCCCCTAAAGAGATCAAAGAAAGAGGAAAAGGACCCATGTATACTCAAGAAATATTTATAGGTTCTACTTTTTGTAATGAGAAAGAACTAGAAACTAAGGGGTTAACCATCAACTGGGGAATGGACAAATTATGGTCTATCGTGTAATTATGCTGTAAGAAATGATCAAAAGGGTGGCTTTAGAAAAACCTGGGAAGACTTATATGAGCTAATGCAGAGGAAATGACCAGAACAAGGAGAATACAAGGACATCATAAAATAAACAACTTTGAAAGGGTGAAGAAGTCTGATCAATGCAATGGACCAGGCACAATTTCAGCAGATGCATGGATGCTAAGAGGTGTAGGACTCAGGGTACAGAATGAGACATATTTTTGGACATGATCAAGGGGGAAATTATTTTGATTGACTATGTAGATTTCTTACAAGGATTTTATTTTGTTTCAATGGGAGGAGGGAAGTAATAAAATTATATTTTGTTAATTGAAAAAATAAAAGAAAAACCCAAATGCATTTCATGTGTTAATAAAGATAGAAAGTCAATCTGCCCAGAAAATCTAGGACTGGAGGTACTGAGATCATTTGTTCCTGAGGAACAAACTGGCCCCTGCAGAGAAAATAAGGCGAAGGGAAGCCCCCACAGCTAAGCAGCAGTAGGGTTGTGCACACATTTGATAACAGAGAGCCAGCAGTCTTTAATAGCCAGGTTGTGCAGAACAGCTAAGTAGCTACCAAGGAAAGCTAGGTGTTTTTGTGTGAGATACAGAAAACAGCCAGTAGAAGAGAATGATGCCTATATGTAGACTCCTGCTGCTAAGCCAGCTCCAGATCTGTCAGGGTGAGAGAGACCAGGCAGAGACCCTTGAAGCCTAGCTTGTCTACAATGTCACCGGACAGTACAGGGCTTCACTGCCAACACTAGGGCCTGCTTGACAGATGAACATCACTGTGTCTCAAAGCTCCTAACACTCACCGAAAGGCTAAATGAGGCAAGCCAGACCACATCATTCCTGGCACACACATGCAACTGCTAGGCATGGTGACTTTTCCTGGAGAGGAACACAACCATGAAAATGTTTCCGTTGATCTCAATGTGGAATTATCTGCTGGAGTCATCACTGGTCGCTAGCCCAGCCTAAAAACAGAAATCACCCTAAAGCATAGTGGAAGATAAGAATGGAGCGGAGGACGTGTCTGGGAGGGAGACATGAGACACCTGGCCCCCCTGTTAGATCCCCCTCATAACGTCTGATACACACATACATCAAATCCACCTTCTGGGGCCACTCCAAAGATAGCCTGACAGATGCCTGTCTTTCCTGGCCATGTTTTGCACATTCCTGGGATACATTCCATCAGGGTCTTTATCCCCACTCTCCAAGATGCCCAAGTCAGGCTGCCCCACAACCCAGAGCCCAGAGCCCAAAGTACAACCAGAATGTGCTAATGTTTACATAACTTCCCTTTTTCTTCATCGTTTCCTCCTTAAACTTCTCTATTATATCCCTTGAGTGGTGTGAGGGCCTCTTTCTCCATCTACATTAACTTCTCCAAGGTTATAATTCAGGAAATTTTAGTGAGCACGAGAGTACTGGGGAGTCTTCTGGGACTGCTTTTTCCTTCTTTACAGGGGACGGACTTGCCTCCCCCTCCCAGCTCAAGGGCAGAGTTTCTGAGCTCTATCTGCAGTTGGGGATGAGCAATGCTAGAGAAGGTAGGTAACCTGTTGGGCACCTCCCCAAGAAGATGTGCAAGCTGAAGGCTCACATCCAAGGGCAGGGGGAAGAATGAGGTAGGTGAGAGCTAATTAGAATGACCTTGAGCAACAATCATGTGTGGTATGGGTGAGAAGCTGCAGGAGCTTTAGGACCAGGTAACCCAAGGCAGCTCTGAGGAAGGCCAAAACATAACTTCAGAATGAGCTACTGAGAAGGGTGGATTCTGAGAAGAGAGTGCAGAGCCTGAAAGAAGTTTCACGAGACCAAATTCAACCATGAGACTCATTTGAGAGAGAATCGACAGGGAGCACTTGTGAAGATGCTGGTTGGTGACTTGTAGGAGACAAAAGATCATCCGCTGCTACATGAAGCTCTTCCTGATCCCCCCAAACTAGTGTCCTGCCTAACAGATCAATCAATCAATCATTTGTTAAGAGCCAGGTACAAAATAGAAAGAATGAGCAATCCCTATTCACAAGGTGCTTCCATGCTTAAGGGAGAGACAAGGACATGTGTATGTATATGCAAAGTAGTTAAATACAAGGCAATGTGGGAGGGAAGGTAGCAGTAATTTCTATATATTTGTATTTATTCAGTTTATTAACGCTGAATATATTTTTATGTGTCCTTGTTGTCTCCCCCACTAGACTGTGAGGTCCTTGCTGGTAGGGATTGTTTCGTTTCATACATGTATCTCCAGCACCTAGCACAAGTACAGGCACAAAGGGATAGGGGATAGGGACAGAAATTGCGATTGAATTAGTATAGGACCCTGCGGGATAAGGAAATTCCCTCTATCAATGCAGGGAAACACCTTCTCCACAACTTATGGCTCCAACCTATGACTTGTCCAGGGCCATACAACCTGGATGCATCAGAAGCAGGTTGTGGAGGCCAGCTCTCTATCTACTTTGTCATATTGCCCTTCTTGAAAGGTCTCATAAAACTCAAAAAAAAAAATTAAGGAAGCAGATGAAGAAAAAAGAAAAAGAAAAAACCCAGTAACTGTGAAGAGAAGAAAGCTTTAGTTCTTCGGGAATTTTCACTAAGAACAATGGGCTTGGAACAAAATAGTAAAATGCCTCAAGATTACTGAAATGTCATGAAACCAGCAGAGGATCCTGGAAAACATTACTGGGTGTAAGTTCGTAACTTAAAAAGGTGAATGTGTCCATCTAGCTATTTGACCTTGGGCAAATCAGACCTCCTGGGCCTCAGTTTCTCAATTTCTAAAAAAAAAAGGAGTTAGACCAGATAGCCCCCAAGCTCTGATTCCAAATCTAGATCTAGGATCATATGATCCTATAGATACAAAGTTATTCTTTTGGTGCCTCAGGTTGGCGGAGGATAGACAAACAGGATCAAGAATGGGGCAAGAGGGCAACTGAACCTTGAAAAGTTCTAAGAAATAGATGTGAGGAAGGAGAGTATGTTGGGCATGGAGCACAGCCTTTGCAAAGATACAGAGGTGGAAGATGAGATTCTACAGGATGAGGAGGTTGGGTTTGTTTGGATGTGACTTGTAACTTTCCTTTTTCTTGATCTGTAATTACGATGATGATGATGATGATGATGGTAGCTAGCATTTATATATCACTTTCAAGTTTGCAAAGTGCTTTACAAAACTGTCTCATTGTATCCTTAGCACTTAACACAATATCTGGCACACAGTAAACCTTTAATAAATGCTTTTTCAATAAATGTTTTCTCTCTGCATCTCTCTGTCCCTGCCTTTGTCTCTGTCTCTCTCTCTTTCTGTCTCTCATTAACTATCATCTAGCTTTCCATCCAACTGTCTAGTTGACTCCCACGCCACCATCTTAAGGAACTACAGAGCATAGGGAATGCTCACGTTGACTAGCAGAAGGGCAACATCTGTGTCAAAGCCACAGAGTGTTTCTAGAACCAGAGCTAAGGGCAGAGAAAGCAGACTGAAAGAGGCCTCGGAACCATGGCACTTTACCAAACAATCTACTGGCTGGAGACACCACTCCCATCTCAGCAGAGGACTCAGGGACAAGACCCCATGGGTCAGCCAGAAAGGAGGAGAAGCCCAGTTTCTGATGAATGTGGGGAGAGGCTGGAATTAAATGAGGAGCCCCACATTTAAGCCTGAGCTCAAAATGACTATCCCCTCAGCCCACACACTTCCTGCCATTACTGGGAGCACTCTGGGACAAACCACTGGACAAACAGGGAGTCAAAAAACATGTCTAAATTCCTGACTTAAAGCTCTGACTTTTAGGAGTTGGACAAGTCCCTTCCCCTCTCTGAGGCTCAGTTTCTGCATCTGTAAAATGGGGGCAGTGATATTTGCATTATGACCTCCCATAGCTGTGATCAGGATGAATGACAGGGCTAAACTCCAGGTCCTCTGAGGTCCCTTCCATCTCTATCTATGAACAGATGAGCCTATGAAATGAGTTAATGTGTCTAAGTAGACACTTTGTATATAGAGACCATTTATTTAATTCCATCTGACTCAATAAATATTGATTATGCATCTTCCATGGGCAAGACCCATAGGGATAAGGGGCATTTAAACGTCAGTTCTTGCTCTCCAGAAGCTGCCATTCTCCAGAGGAGGAGGGAGGGGAGGTGGGCAATGTGCATCAATGCAGCTAAGCACAACACACATCAGGGTCATACGATCTGGACCTTGGGGGCTACCAAGTCTGACCCCCTCACTTTAAAGGGCAGAAAAGAGAGGTGCAGGGAGGGGAAGAAGACTTAGACCTGGTATTTGTGCCATACTTTAAGGCTTGTGAAGTATCTTTCAGGGTACCTTATCTGAGCCCCACAACAGCTAGGGTGGGCGGGAAGGTGCTGCTATTATCCCCATTTTACAGATGAGGAAACTGAGGCAAGTAGAGGTGAAGTGACTTGCTGAAATGTCTAAGGGAGAAATCTGACCTCAGGTCTTCCTGATTTCACCACTTCAGGTAGTATATGCCGAAAACTTAAGATAAAGGACTCTACTAAAATGTAAGGAAAAGAACACTGGGGAAAGGGGAAAGAGTGTGGGGGGGGGGAAGCAAGCTGACTGTCCCAAGAAGGTGGCACCTGGGTTGGGCCATGAAGGACAAGGATTCCAAATGGTAGCGCTGAGGTGGGAGCGCATGCCAGGAATGGGGTCTGATCCTGAGCTGGGGGACAGCACTCTGAGTTTGGGTAACATCACGGGATCCAATCTGGCTGACACATACAGCACATGCATAGTCCTGTGCCACAAGGCTGAGGCATTTGTGCTTCATCTCAAAGGCAAAAGGGAGCTACAGAAGGTTTCTGAGCAGAGGAGTGACCTGATCAGAGCTGAACCTTAAGAAGCTTAATGGAGGAACCAGGAGCAGGATGAATTGGAGAGACTGGAGGCAGAGAAACCAGCAGGAGGCTACTGGTCTCCAAACTTTATTGATCACACAACCCAATCAGTCAAAAATGAGCACACATTCCTGATGTGTGTATTTATTTATGGATAAATTATATACATGGATCCATGTACTAATAATTACATAAGGTATAAAAGGCATACAAAAATAATTTCCAAAGGACGAGATGACAATGAAGTGATAGCTGAACTCAAAGGTGATATGGAGACCATGCAGTTTCCTGAGTGCGTAAGTGATGTGGTCAGAGATGCACCTCCGAGAAGTCATTCAGCAGCTGGGTGAGTGGAGGATGGGGGAGGGAAGGTCCGAGGCTGTCAGTGGTCTGGGAGGTGATGAGGGTCTGATGCTGAAGATGTTAAGGCAGAAGTGAGAGCTGACGACTGACTGGACTTGGACTCATGGAGTCCAGTAGAACACCAAGTGAGGAGGTGACTGGGGAGTGAGGGAGCGGGTAGCCACTAAACAACAGGGAAGCCCAGAGGAAGAAGGGGTTTTAGGGGATGGTTATTAGTCTGACTTTGAGGTGGCTGAGGATGCCGTCTCTCAGAGGACAGCCTAGGACTGGATGAGCAGATCCTGGAGTTATCTTCATAGAGAATATTATTAAACCTGGGGGGGGGGGGTGATGAGTTACCAAGTAAGAGTATATGGAGGGAAGAGGAAAGGACCCAGGACAGAGTTTAGGGAAACTGAAGGCTAGTAAGAATCATGCTAGGGATGCCAATGTCTACTAGGTAGGAGGAGAACCAGGAGAAATCAGTGTCATGGAAACCCAGAGAAAGATGGTGCCCTCTGAAAATACAGGGACATTTTAAACAAGGGTGGTTCTGCGGGGGAAGATCTATGCTGACCCCTCCTTCCCTCTAGATACACAGAAAATGTGCCCATGGGCTTACTCACTGGCCACGCCGTGAAGAACAGATTCGGATGAAGGGGACTAGTGGCCAGAGATGCTGAGGTGGTAGGTGTGTTTCAAGATACAGGGTTTGCTTGGGGACTGAGGCAGGGAGTTTGTGTAGGTGCTCCTTTATCTGGGTCTGCTAGGCTTGGATGAGGTTATATAAATACCCTGAGGGGCCCACACCTGCCCGGGCCATTCCTGGCGATGCAGGAATGCTGCAGTTGTGCTGGAGATAAGTCCAGGATTGGCTGTAATGGCAAGAGAGAGTGACTCATATTTTTGCCTTCTAACTGGTGGACCATACAACCCCTCCCCCCATTATCAGTTCTATTCCCTAATCTCTTTAATTTAATTTAATGGTAATTTAAACCCACAAGTGGGTAGTAGGTACTTGAACTGAAAGGAGAGAGAGGTGGGAGAAGTTATCCAATCAACAGTACCTGGCAACAGATTAGTTGGAATGGGAGGGAGAGGGACAAGTCAACAATGACTTGCCCATAACCCAAGTCATCGTCACCACCACAGGCAGAAGGAAGAGCCAGCCTGTCCTGCCATCCCTTGTTGCCCCTTTCGATCTGTTTGCCTAAACTTAGAGCTGGAAGCAGTCTGAGAAGTCATCTGTATAGGATAACCTCTTCGGCTTACAAATGAGTAAACTGAGGCTGAGGTGAAGTGACTGGTCAGAGTCACAAAGCTGGTGCCTGAGAAGAATTTGCACTTGGGATGCCAGGACCAGCCCTTCAGCAATGACTGGCCCCTGGTCTACTTACCCTTTCAAAAAAGTTCCCAAGATGGGTCAGGAAGGATTTCTTCTTGCAGGCTTATGAATGGCCTTCCTGTACCTTGTACTGACTGCTCTGTCCTCTTCTAAGCATTCATGAACCAGCCCTTCAGAACCGTACTCAAAGTTTGCCAGGAATGAAGTCAAGCCCGCTTCAGTTTTTATGACAACTTTTCAGAACATGAGGAGACAGCTGGCACTCTGGGATCAGTACCAGCTGCTGCAGACCAGGCCCATCGGCCACTGGGGGAGGCGGGAGAGTCTCCAGAGTTAAGCCTTCTTAGTACATCCCCAGCTGGGATTCTCTTACCAGGAATGGTTCTCAGGCACCTTGAAGCACCAGACAACAGGTCTTTTCTCCCTGACAAGCCCTCCGGGCTTGGGCCAAGACTGCACAGCCAGGGTTGGCATAGAAGCCCAGTACACCAAAGGCCATACGGGCATGGTGGGCCCCTAGCTAGAAGAACTGGATGAGGCACCCCACCACACACACTTTCCCTGTGGTTCTCCAGTAAAAATACAAGAAGAAACTATTAAGTCAGAAGGAGAGACCAGCAGGCCATACTGGGGCACAGGAAGGCCCAGCAAGGATTCTGCAGAAAGGAGAATGTGCCCAAGAAGATGCCTGATGTCAGGACTGACCAGGAAAAGGACCAGCCCTTGACACTGCCCTTGCCCATAATGTGTGTAACTGATGGTTAGGCTTCACCCCTCCTAATGTTACTTAATATCATTTAGGCACCGTGTGTAGTGTGGCTAAACAAGTCACTGGGGGAAGGGGAAGGTGTGTGCCTACTTACCTGAGCCACTGTTCAGCTTGAACAATGACAGAGAAATTTAGAGTGAAAGAAGTCTCAGAAGTCACTCTATGGACATTCAGTGACTTACCCAAGGTCACATAGGCAGGATGGCTGGATCATTGCTACAGAGTTGGAAGGGAGCTTGGAGGCATTACTCTTCACCCAGACTGGCCTTGGGGCCTGAGTGGCTGCTCTAAGGCTAGACCGAAAGAAACTCTGACTGCAGAGAAGGAGCAGGGGAGGCTGGAGTGTCCTAAATGTCCTGGCTTACTCAAGACAGAGGAATAAAGGTGTGTCTTAAGAAATACATACCAGTCTGGTCACATACAAAGCCTCAAATTCTTTTCCTCAAACTATAAAGCTTATTGAAAGCAAATAAGCCACCAGTACACCTAGTCACTTATCCAGAAAAATACAAAGAGGCATATTCCTCCATACCCCTGTCACTCTAGGTCCCCATTTTGGTCTGCCTAAGGATTCCTGGGAGCCTGGTGCTCCCTGGGCTATCCAGACACAGACTGGACCTGGAGGGCCCCTGGGTGGCTGCAGCAACTGGAGACTGAAGACTGACGAATGGAATGGGTTCTCTGCTGGGGCACCAATCTAGGAAGGTAGACTTCAGCTTGGAGGAGGACACACTCGGCCAGCCAATCTCAGCAGAGTTCTAACTCCTACTCCCCTCACTCTCTCTGGGGAAAGGGGCCCAGGCCAACCAGCCTGAACTGCCAGAGCCAGAGAGTTAGAAAGGGGCTTAGAAAGGCAAGGGGCATGGCCTCTGGCAAGGCTGCTTGGACCTGGAGGGCAAGACAGCATCAGGGAATAAATGGGGAAACACTAGGAAATGAAAGGCAGGCTCATAATTCTGGCCAGTCTGGACGGCAGTGGCATCACCTTGCCAACAATAATTCAGAGAGTCTAAGCAATGGTTTTTCCAGTGAACATAGAGCTGTGAGAGCTGAACTCTATGGAAAGCTGGGTGCTGCAGAAGCCATACTTTGGAATTGTGTCTGTTGGATAGCAAGGAGATCAGATCAACCAATACTTAAAAGAAATTAGTTCATACTGTTCACTGGAAGGTCAAATACTGAAGCTGAAGTTTAAATACTGACCAAATGACAGGACTCATTGGAAAAGATCTTGATGTTGGGAAAGATTGAACACAAAAGGAGAATGGGACACCAGAAGATGAGAGGGATAAATGGTGTCATGGAAACAATGAACATGAGCTTGGATAGATCTGGGGAGACAGTGGGGGACAGAAGGGTCTGGTGTGATGGGGTCCATGGGGTCACAGAGTTAGACACATCTCAACAACAGCTAAGCTCTAGACTTCAAAGGAACCTCAGACTCCAGCTTGCACAACCTCCTCATTTTACAAATAGGGAAACTGAGGCTTAGAGAGGAGAAGGGACTTAAGAGCGTAGATTTGGAGCTGAAAGGGATCTGAAAGGCTCTCTTGGGGGATAATGTAACACCTCAGTGCTATATTTGGGACAGAGAATTCCTTGGTTCTTAGCCTTCTCTTGCTTGTTCTCCCCCATAACCCTAAGGTAAGAATGGGTGCAAAAAACAAAAACATAGATTTCGAGCTCAAAGAATCCTTAGTGGCCACCAAATCCAACACCCTCATTTTACAGATGAAGAAACTGAGTCCTGGAGGGGGAATGACTTGCCTGAGGTCATGCAAGCAGAATATGAACTCAAGACCTCTCACTCCAAAGCTGTACTGCCCAGTTTCAGAGTATTTAATTCTCCTTCCTTCCCATTCTGAATCACTGATTCAAAGAAAGACTCCTGATTCATTTCTGGGCCCCATGACACCCTCTTCTGGCTCCACTGCTCACACAAGCACAATCCAATTAAAGCAACATTGATCTGGCCCCGGTTAAATCTGAGGCCCTGGGGGAGGTGCTAGAAATAGGAAGACAAATGTGAAGCAGTCCTTGCCCCTCAGCTCCCCATCTCAGAGGAGGAAAAGACACGCAAAGCATTCCATTGTCACACTGGAAGCAGATCCACGCTAGAACAGGACACCAGGCTCAATTAGGAATGCTTATGTGGAGAGAAGAGTTGTCTGTTAATTTTTTGAGTACTCACACAGTGCTGGGCACACAGCAAAATCACAGTGGGACCTGGGGGAGCTGGGGTTGGACAGAAACCCATGGTGGCCCCTCCTGATGGCCCAAACCTGAATCTGCACAGCTGGGAGGGGCAGTTACAAACACACTGAAGGAAGACCCCATGTGTGCCCCTGCACATAGGCCTCCCCTGGGAGTCGGCATAGATATTTTCAACATTTCCCTTTAAAAGTATACAATTAGGAGCTGCCATTCTGAATGGAAATGAATAGGCCCCAACAAGGCCTTAACGGGGCAGAAGTGGGTTGTGTCTCCTACAAAAGCGTGAGCTCCAGCAGGAAAAGTTGGCCACTGGAAAGTCTGAGAAGAACCTTGCATGCAACCATCACCATGTTCCGGGCTCAGCTCAGTACTGGGAGACAGGATGTAGACTAAGGGTACAGCCGGAACAGTTTCAGACCTGACCCATGAGAGCCTCTAACTGGCCCCCACATGGGAACCTCAGGAGAGCTGTTCCTTCCCATGTCACATTTGCCAAAGCTCTTTCTCTCCAGGGCTCCCATGCTCTGGCCACCCTGCAGAAGAAAGGTTGGTCTGGTACAACTGTCCATGCTGGTAGCTGGGTGTGGTGCAGCCCAGGGGCCCTCACTCTCACTCAGGTCTAAGAGACCTGAGTCATCACAGGCCTTCTGGTGTGAAAACTCCTTTCACCAATGCTGATTGGCTACTGGTCTCTCACTGAGCCTAGCCAGTTTCCCGGGTAATTAAAGAGGAGAGCAGTTAGCCCATGGTCACAAAGCCAGAAAGAGTCAGGCAGAGCTTAGACCCAGGTTCTTCTACCTCCAGAACCTACCCTCTGCGACTTTCAAAGCAGTTTTAGAAGCCTTACTGGATTCGAGGTCGGTGAGACCTCTGTCTCTCTAGCTACACTTTTCCTCTGTTGTCCAGTACTCTTTTCCTCCCAAACAACCCTCCATGTGAGGTTGGCATTCCGACTCCTATCAGAAAGAGGAGGAAGGAGGCATGAGAAGGGAAGTCCAGGAAGTATCTGAGGCTGGCCAGGAGCCCTGGGGGAGGGAGGGCATGCCTAGGGTCCCTTACAGCTTTAAATCTATGATCCCAGGATCTCGAGTATTTATTTTGTTGTAAACTTTGGACAATCTGAGGAGAGACCACTAACACTGCAAGGGAAGCTAACAGTTTCCAGGAGGAAAGCTATGAGACCTGTGAACTCACCGGTACGAGGAACTCCCTCTTCAAGGGAGGCCGTGCCTCCTCCACCAATTATATTCCTAGCAGCTGCCTGAGAGATTGAATGAGCTGCTCAGGGTCACAGAGGCAGGATGAGACAGGCTGGACTGGAACTGGGGTCTTCCAGGCTCTGAGGCCAACGCCTCACTAAGGCCACAGTGCCTCACAGAGGTGGGGGTTTTTCACAGAGGTTAGAATCATGAGCTGGCTCTAACTCGGTGGGATGGGGTTGCCAATGCTCTACCTGTGAGGCTCTGAGGCAGTCACTTGCCTCCTCCTCTGCCTCAGTTCCTTATTTGTAAAATGACCTGGGAGGCTGGTGCCCAGTCCTACAGGCTAGAGAAGTGGCATCTGCTTGGGATGAGGTTAACTAAGGGCAGGGGCAGCCTCAGTTTTGCCTTTGTATTCTCAGTCATCATATAATAAATAATGAAGTCATCAGATAATAAGAACGAAAGCCAGTCAGATAGAAGAGAATTGACTGCTTTGTCACCTCTAGGTGGGAAGACGGGACAACTCCTCCTAGAATATCCAGTTAGAGAGTCCCGGGACAGCCTCTCTCCCTTTCAGGGGTAGTCTTTCCCCAGAAGAATGGAAGCCTCCAGAGGCCAGGGCCTGTCTTTCATTTTTCCTAATATTTGTATCCTCAGGGTTTAGCACAATGACAGGCACACAGCAAGCCTTTAAATAAAGGCTTGTTGACTGACAGACTGAATACAAGGTCATTGAAGGCAGGAAGCGATTTTTTGCTCTTTATCCTCAGTGTCTAGTGCTATGTTTGGTACACAGTAGGCACTTCACAAATGCTTGCTTGCTTAACACCTAGCAGCAAGCCTCCCACTCTTCTCAAAGACAAACCATTCTGCCCAAAGGGTCTAGCATTTAAGAGGTGAAAGGGACCCCAAGGGGCATCGGGTCCAGACCTCTAATTGTACAGATTAAAGAGAGCTAAACTGGATTTAACCACTGTTCACTCCACTACACAGGTGGTAAGGAGAGCCACATTTGGACCCAGAGGCCATCTAGTCTAAATCTCTCATTTCTGAGATGAGGAAACGGAGGGCCAGTGAGTTTAAGAGACATTGCAGCTAGAAGGGGCCTCCCGAGCTTTCTAGTGAAATCCTCTCATTTTACAAACGGAGAAACTGAGGCCTCGGGCTCAGAGGCTTAAAGCTGGTAGGGGTCTCCCAAGCCATCTAATTCAGCCCTTTCATTTTACAGATGGGGAAACTGAGGAACGGGGAGATGGAAGCGCCGCCGGCTCCACGGGCTCAGAACCTTAGATCTGGAGAGGGCCTCCCAGGCCATGCGGCCGCCCCCAGTCTCCAGCCGGGCGTGCTAGACGTCCAGGGCAGCCGCGGGCTGACTCTTTGTGTGTCCCCGCGCCCGGCCGGCACAGGCGGCCCCGCGAAGGTCACGGTCAGCCCCGGCCCCAGCCCCCGACCCCCAGCCCCGGCCCCAGCCCCGGCCGGCGCACCCACCCACCTCGCGGGCGATCTGGCTGAGCGCGTCGTCCTCCGCCGAGAGGCGCTCCCGCTGGGGGAGCCTGCGGCGCCCGGAGCCCTGAGTGCCCATCTCCATCTGCCGCCTTCCCCCCCGGGCTCCCCGGCCCGGCTCCGGCTCTGGCTCCGCTGCTGGCCCCCGCCCCGCCCCCGACCGGCCCCGCCCCGCCCCCGACCAGCCCCGCCCCGCGCCTGGGCGTCCTGACGTCAGCCACGGGGGCCGGGGGGCCGGGGACCGCGCCGCGGGCTGGGAGGCCCCGGGAGAAAGGCAGGGAGTTTCCCATCATCCTCCAGTAGTGATGGGCGGCCGGGCCGCAGGAGTGCCCACGAAAGCATCCGACCAACGAGAGCAGTCCCAACGTGCAGCGGACTGCCCGGGGGGGACGGAGGGCAGGGAGTTCTCCATCATTCCGGGGATGGCAGAAAACTGTGGTTTTTACTTTAATTTTATTTCAAATTTTTTAAAATATCGACCCAGGAAATAGGAAGTAAAAGGAGCATGTGAGCATGTCCTTATACAATGAAGAGCGGAGGAGAGGCTTGTATGGGACAGTAAGAATCTTCATTAAGTTGAGCTTGCTTTAATATTTTGTGTGGAAATTTCATATTTTTTGTGCATTCATATTCCAGTCAACATTTTTAACAAATTTTAACAATTTTCCAAGAAGTTAAAATGGGAAAACTTTAAGGTCGTGCAATAGAAACTCGCTCAGAAAATGCAGGTTGGCACCTTCTCTGCAACTTATGAACTTAAGAGTTGCCTAGAGCACCAAGAAGTGAACACAGTCACTTGGATTGTTGTTTTTTGGAGGAGAGACTAAAACCTAGGTATTCCTGCCTGGTACTGAAGTCTTCTGTCTTCCCAGCATGCTGTGCTGCTTTATTTAAAGCATTTTTAAAACACAAGCTGTATGCTAATGGGATGGGCAGCAGGAAGGTAGAGAATCTCTATCACTCTCTTGTGAAAGTGTCCTAACAAGCAGAGCTCTCCCAAAATGAATTACTTGCCTAGAAGATAGTGGAGAATTTCCCACTATCCTCCAGTGATGAGCAGAAAAGCTGTATGGAAGCCTGAGAAAGTGCTCTTTAAAAAAAGTTGTCGCCACATGGACTGGGATTAATGACTACCAGTCTCCAAGGACTCTCTCCATTCTGAAAGTCTGTGATGATATACTGTAGACCATACCCATGCCCAGGAAAATGGCAGCTCCCTGCAGACAGAGGCCACTGTATTGTTGTCTTTGTGGTCACAGCACCCAGAATGGTGCTGATACTTTTTTTTTTTTTTTGCTCCAGACATATAATTACTGTAGGGAGTTCCTAGGTGTGGAAAGTTCCTCTGCCAATGCAAATCTGTTCTGCTACCAGTCTGCTACCAGAGCTGCCCGGGACACCGAGAAGGCAGCCCACCAACACTTGAAGATGGCTCTCATATCCCCCATGACCCCCATGACTCTCCTCTTCTCCAGGCTAAATATACTCAATTTCAACTGATTTTTCTATGTAATGGACTTGAGGCACCTTGGTTGCCCCCTCTGGGAACTCTGTACTTTTTCAATGTCCTTCTTGGATGGTGATGCCCATTTTGTGAGGGCAGAGTATGGTGACCTACCCAGGGTAGCACAGCGTGTATGACTCAGTGGGAGACTAGAACTCTGAGTCTGCCTCACTTTCTTCTATGCCACACTGACCCTTTTCCTGGTGCATGGGAAGTGATGAATAAATGCACTGAACTGAATGAGATCATTGAGCAGTAGAAAGAGCCCTCGCCAAGGAGTTATGGAGGTCTTGGTTCAAGTCCTCCCCTCTACCATGGATGTTCAGGGAGTCTGGGGACAACACACTGCCCTTTCCTGGGCTTCATTTCCTTGTCTATAAAACAGAAGCTTCAAATTAGTTGACTTCTAAGGTTCCAAAGGCATGCAGAATTCAGTTAACCTATCTATGTCTCCCTCTATTGGAGAGCATGACCTTCATCAATGGAGACAGCACTAGCCAAGAAGGTCTTAGGGCTTTAATGGACCACATGCTTAGGATGAACCAACAGTGTGACATGGCAGTCAGAAAGCTAACATAATATTAGACTGCATCGAGAAAGTTTGGGGGGGGATGGGGGAGGAGGGAAAGCATTTACATTTACCTAGTGCCTATTATGTGCCAAGTACTATTTACAAATATATCGCTTGATCCCCACAGCTACCATGCAAAGTGGGTGCTATTATCATTCCCCTTTCACAGTTGAGGAAACTGAGGCAGACAAAGTGGGTTACTTGCCCAGAGTCACACTGCTAATTAATGTCTGAGGCCAAATTTGAACTCAGGTCTTCTGACTCCAAACTCAGTGTTCTGTCAGCTGCTTCTATGCAGAATGTTATATTCTCCCCTGTTATTCAACATGTAGAATATTGTTTTCAGTTTTGGGCACCACATTTAAGGAAAGAAATTGGTCATGTGGGGTTTGTGCAAGAGGAAGATACAAGGATAGTGAGGAGACTGGAATTCTTGCCATGAAGATTGGTGGAAAGAAATGGGAATGTTCCACTTCGAGAAGACTCAAGGTGATCCCAATACCAGCCATGGACTTGCAGAATTTTGAATTGGAAGGAACCTCAGTGACTATCTAATCTAGTGTATCCACAAAAGGATCCCTCACTATAATGTTCCTGATGAACAGTTATCCCTCCTCTGCTTACAGCCCTCCAAAGAGGAGGAACCAACCACCTATCACAGCAGCTCAGTCCATTTTGGGACAGCTCCCATTGTTAAGGCTTTTTCCCCTTTGATATAGAGATTAATTTGCCTCTACAACTCCTATTGCTCCCTGTGCCAAACAGAACAGCTGTAATCCCATGTCCAAATGGTAGCTCACCAACACTTGAAGTTGACTCTCTCATCTCCCCCATGAGTCTCCTCTTCTCCAGGCTAATTATGCTCAATTCTTTCAACTGATATTTCTGCGTAATGGACTCAAAGCACCTTGGTTGCCCTTCTCTGGGAACTCTGCACTTTTTCAATATCCTTCTTGGATGGTGGTGCCCAGAACTGAACACAATACTCTTCCTGAAGGCAGAGTATGGTGGTACTATGAACTCTCTATTCTGGAAGCTAAGCCTCTCGACAAAGCCCAAGATTGCACCAGCTTTTGTTGGCCACCATATTGTACTGCAGTCAAATCAAGCTCACAATCTACCACAACCCTTAGAATATTTTCTAAATAATTGCTGTCTAATCACACCGCCTCCATCATATATGTATGAAATTCATTTTTTTTTGCCACCAAAGTGCAAAAACTAATGCTTGGAAAAAATCTAGGTGGACTCTATCCAAAGCATTCCCTTCATTTACCAGTTGAGCAATCCAGTCAAAAAAGTGAGGAATTTGGTCTGGAGCAAGGGTGGGGAACCTATGGTCTCGAGGCCACATGTAGCCATCTAGGTCCTCAAGTGTGGTCCTTTGACTGAATCTAAACATCACAGAACAAATCCCCTTCATAAAAGGATTTGTTCTGTAAAACTTGGACTCAGTCAAAAGGCCACACCCAAGGACCTAGAAGGCCACATGTGACTTTGAGGCTGCAGGTTCCCCATCACTGACTCAGTGATTGATCTATGGCTCTTTGTCAATTATAGCTTCTCTTTCTAGGTGCCTGGCAATTATCTCTTTACTGATCTATTCTTGAATTTTCCCAGCATTTAAAGTCAAATTCATTGACCTCTAGTTCACAGGCTCTGTTCTCTTCCCTGTTCTGAAATTCAGGACACTTGCCCTTCTCTGATCTTGTGGTACCTCTCCCATCATCCACGATCTTTCAAATATCCCTGAAGATGAGTTGACCATCACAGTTGTCAGCTCTTCCAGAACAGAAGGACATAGTTCATCCGAACCAGGCAATTTCAATTCATCAAGGGAAAGTAGGTGTTCTCTTATTATCTCCTTACTTATCTTGGATTCAACTCCTTGTTAACCATTTTTGTTGTCATTGTTAGTGTATAAATGTCATTCTCCTTTGCAGAAAAAAAAAAACCCAGAAAGTAAAGGAGGCTTGAAGAGCTATATCTTCTCTCTGTTGTTGATTATCATTGTTCCACGTCCCCTAAACCAAGGTCCTGGCTCTTCTCTGACCCTTCTTTTATTCTCGGTGTGAACCAATAAAAGCCCCAACACTTTTTGCTGTCTTCAGCTTCCCTTTCTATTACCAGCTCATTCTGGGTCTGAACTTACCTGGCGTTATTTTTATAAGATCCTGCCACCCTCTTGTATCCATCTTGATTCCCTGGCCATACATTAGTTTATTTATTTAAATCTAAGTTGATTGTTGAGTTTCCCGTGTATCCATATTGTTCTCTTTAATTAAATCCAAATTTTCCTCCTCACTGGGAATTGTTTCTTTTGTGCTTTCAACATTTCATTCTTGAACACCTCCTATTCCTCCTGGGTTGGCTGCCCCTGACACACTGAACTCCATAGATCCTACCTTTCTTTCCTCTGAACCCTTTGAACTTTGCTTTCACAAAATCTAGGCTGGTGACAGACTCTGCCCAGCTTTCCTCTCCTCTATCACAGCTAGGTGGCATGGTGGAGCATGTAGGACTCAGAGTAGGGAAGACTTGAGTTCAAATCCTGCCTCAGATTTCCTAACTGTGGGACCCTGGGCAAGTCATTTCACCTTAAATGCTGACTACTGGTCACTTCTCTCCAAGGTTTCCATTATTTCCACCCCTGCGCTAGTTTTTCTCTGTTATTGAGAACAGGCCCCGAATAGGCCTTCCTGTCTTTTGGTTCTTCTAACCCTTTGAAGGATGAAATTCACACTAAAGCAAGGCAAGAAATTATTAACTGAGAGAAAGAAAAAGGCAGAGACATAGATAAGGAGAGAGACAGATATAGACACATAAAGAGAAAAAACAGGGAAAGATGGGGGGAAGAGAAGGGAGGAAGAAAAAAGAGAGGAAGGAGGAAGAGAAGAGAGACAAGAGGAGGGAGTGAGCGAGCAAGTTCCAGCAGATGTTTGGGCATCTGAAGTCCCCCTGGGTTCCCTGAGTTCATGCCTCTGGTATAGCCTTGTGATTTTCATCTTTCATTCTTTCTGTCCAGGTGAGATGCAGTTGCTCAGAAGAGGGTTTCCACTTGTTCTGCTTGACCCTAGAAGGTTGAACCATAATATAGAAGGTGCAGATCAAGGAGTGAAAGCCTTTTCAACAATCCATGCTGTCCCATAGTGGAATGGGCTGCCTTGGGAGAAAGTAGGTTTCCCTTTGCTGAAGGACTTCCCAGAATCTCCCAATTGGAAGGGATCTCTGAGGCCAAATAATCCAATTTATTCCCCTCGCCAACGTTCTCCACAAAGGCTCAACCTTGGCTTAGAAGCCTCTAATAACTTGCAGAATGATGTGAACTGGGCCCTAGAGGGAGAGGGAGAGAGCCAGATAATAGCATAATGCTGAGAAAACAGAAAGTTCTGGGTTTGAGTCCTGCTTCTCTGGCACACACACTTGTTGTATGATCCTGGGACAGTCACTTAAGTCTTCGGTGCATCAGGCAACTCTTGAAGGTCTGTAAGTTTTAGAGAAGGCACCTGCATTGGTAAAGGGAGTTTTTGCATCTGAGAGTCACTGAAATCACAGGACCAATCCCAGTCTAATTATTCACAAGTTTTTCAAGATTCTAATTCTGTCCTCTAGAACATTAGCTCTCCCTCCCAGCTTTGTGACATTGAAAATTTGACATATCTTAGGTTGGTGAAGTAGTAGGGATGCAGAGAGTAACCCTGTCCTCTCCAGGTTTCCAGTTCCCAAAGAAGTGTTGGGACATTTCTGGATGCTGTCTAAACCTCAGGAGAGCAGATGATCTAGAGTCTAGAGGAATGCCAGTCAGCCTGGGAGAGTAGTGGGCCAAGTGCTAACTCCTAGACTGAGCTGAGCTTTGGGAAACATGCTAAGGGAGCCAGTGAGAGCTTGGAAGAAGGAAGGAATCAGCTTATTGTTTGGAGCAAAGAGAGCAATGTATATGAGCAACAGAGAGAAAGCAGGAATGTCCCCCTCTACTTTCCCTCCACTTCCTCACCTATTTCCTCCTCCTGAATGCTGCCTTTTCCAAGAAGACTTCCCTGATCACAGCCCTAGAGCTGGAAGGGGACCCTGAGGCTACTAGGCCAACACTCTCCTTTACAGATGGAGAAATCAAGGCCCAGGGAGCACACACGTTCATCTACCTAGAGCTAGTGAGGACATTAGGGTGCCTCCAGTGGTGAGCCCAGGAAGGACGAGGCTTGTCTGAAGCTCCTACAGGGACCTGCTCATGTGACAGTCAGTCATGGCACCTCACACCTGCACTACACAGAGTCAGGATCTCAGTTCTCTCTATGTATTGATCGCACCTTGATTGACCCCAAGGTCATAATGAGACAAAGGAAAAGCCTCCATCTATTCATTTATCCATTCCATAGTCATTTATTAAACATCTCCCATGTGCCAGGCACTGTGCTAGGGGCCGAGGGTACAAAGGTGGCGATGCATCTGTCCCTGCCCTCAAAGACCTTCCGTTCTATTGGCAAAGATGCATGGGAGGAAGGAGAAACAATCTGTATTGAGATAAATAACCATACCATAGACACAAAATAAGAGGGGTGGGTGTATGTATGGACATGTGAGAATCAGGAGACGGTGAGGAGAGGGTGTGCTGTAGGCATAAAGATGTGGGAGCTGAGAGACAGGAACATGTCCATAGGGAGCTGTACTTAGTGCCTTATGTTGGTATTATTGTCAATAGGTTTAGCTCTTCAAGTAGCTGGTAAGGTTCATGAGGGTAGAGAGCATCCCTTCTCTTTCTTTGGGTCTTAGCCCTTCCTTAGCCCTTAGCCCAATGCCTTGGGCATAGGCAATGCTCAATAAAATTTAGTTGAGAATTTGGAATGCATGGATGTTCCATGAACTCACAAGAGCAGCATGAAATGGAGTTAGGAAAGCCTTGGTTCAAATCTTGTCGCTGATACTTAAGACCTGAGTGACCTTGAGCAGATCACTTACCTCGCTGGGCCTCAGTTTTCCCATCCATGAGACCTCTATGGCCTACATGTAATCTTTCATCCTCTGTGACATCGGGGCTGTGTGCCCAGCCAAGTCACAGCCTCTTGGGCCCAATCAGTTTTTTCAGACTTTTCAAACACACTACCCACCAAAGGAGGCTTTGTCTGAACCTTTTACAGAGTTTCAGACAAATGGGAAATATTTGTCAAAATAAATAAAAGCAGAATAAAACACAGATAATGGTCATTTGTGACTTTCTAAGTCAAAATGCACCCACAGAAACCTCTTTTAGTTTGAAATCTCTGCTTTAGGATAATAATTTATACATAAATAGTTGCTCAGCCCTGGGGGAGGGAATTTCCACAGCAGTGAAACCCCAGAGCTGGACAGAAAGCCAAACCAAGACAACCAGACAAACCTATGCATTTCAGGGGCCTGTTACCAGAGCAATGCAGGGCAGTGTGGCCTAGCAGAGGGAGCGCTAGCCCCAGCTCAGACACTTTGTCATTTCTCCTGGTGCTGCCCACCTCCCAGGCATGTTGAGCCTGTGGCTGGTGCCTCTGGGAACCCTGGTGAACTTCCCAAGAGCCTGAGGGGCAGAAAAGAAAAGGGCCAGAGGAGCCCTTGGATCAGTAGGAGATTTCTTGTGTGGCCATTCAAAGGATCTGCCTGTCATCAAGTGTGGTGGCTCCAGAATCTCAAGGTCTCGTACAGGTTCTAGTTGGGCTGATTGTCTCCAGCAGTCCCCTCCACTTCCAAGATTCTGGGACTCTGTAGTGATTTAGGCGCTTGGAAGCATAATGGAGTGTGGCCATGGTTCTTTGTAGAGGGAGAGAAAGATACAAAAATTAAAAGTGCAATTTTTTTTGTGGCTTAGACTTTGTTAAGTACAAAATTTGTTATAGAAATAGAAGAAAGCATTTCCTCTTAACTTCTGAACAAATTCAAATTCCTTTATGAATAATTTCCTCTGGCTCCATGATTCCCAGAGTATCCACAGCTTGGAGCAGTGGGAAGCATCTCTCCCTTAATCAATTCAGGATTTCCCATGGATGAATTCCCCCTGGGCAGAGGGATTTGGAATGTTTTAGAATTCTTCATATCTGCCATAATGGGAAGGACGGACCCTTACCTCAGTTTCCACACACCACACTTGAGGGCTTCATCTGCAGGAAGTGCTGTTCCTGTGGCAGAGCTGGCAAGAGGGAATCATTCCCACTCAGGGGGCATTGACTGGAGTTGTGGAGTCTGAAGACCAGGCTTGAACCTCAGCTCTGCTGCTGACCTTAGATGAATCATTTATTCTCTCTGGTCTTCAGTATCCTTCTGTGTAAAATGAAGGGGTAGGGCTGGATGATCCTATGTACTAGAATGTAGTAAGTGCTTAGGACTAGCTAGGTGCCATACTGAACACTGGGCATACCATACTGCTCAGGAAGCTCACCAGCTGATAATACAATCCGCCAATCAATCATTTGTAAGTTACCTACTATGTTAACAGGCACCATATGAGGCCCTAGGTTGTGTTCATCCTTTGTTTTTGAAGAGGACCATGACATCAGAGAAATGATGACATGACTTGCACTTGACTTTGATTTGAGTGAGGGAGGGCTGTGCAGGTCACCAAAATCACTTCTCCTCCAGAGCCATCTGGGTGGCTGATGTTCATCAGGATGACTGGAGATGGCCCAGGATGCAAAGGGAGACCCTGGCCCTTTTAGGCTAAAGTCTTTTCAGGTACTCACTTAAAGTGAGGTAAAGCAAATTCAGTGAATAAGGTGAGACCCTAGAGAGTCAAAAAAAAAGCAAAACATTTATTGGTATCTATGAGAAATATACTAGAAAGAGAACTAGAAGTGGAGTGAAAGGCCCTGAGGTTCTATTCTGGCTCACCTTGGACACAAGCCCTCTTGGGGCCTCAATTTCCCCATCTGTAAAATGAAGGGAGTGGTTCAGATGCCATCTAAGGCCCCTTTCCATCCTAAGTTTATGATTCTTTGATCTATGAAGCTGGTGGGTTTGGGATCAGTTTACCTAATTTTTACCCTTTTCCTCCTCAGTCCTTGTTCGGTGCTATTAGTCTGCAACAACAGAAGTCTAGAGGAGGAGAATTTTTGTTAAATTTGGGGCTTGTTTCTCTTCATCCTGGTCCAAAGTTTCCCAGGTTAATGTTAATTTTCACATCTCCATTAATATCTCATCCACCCTCGGAGCTGCTCTGAGGGAGCCCTAGCATGAAACAGAACAAACTGTCTAACATTCACAGGCAAATGTTTGCTCACACATGAGGAGTCGCTATCAGACCTGGACTCTGATGGATGAGCTCCACTTGGGCTCCCAAAGGACTCTCCTCATCAGCAATAAGGTAGGAGGCAGAACAGTGTTTTATCTGTATTCAGAAGTAGCCACTTACTTCTGTGCTATAAATAAGGGACAGAGACTCAGAGATACTCATAACAGGGTGATAAGAATCTAACAGCATCCTAAGGTTTTCAGACACGTTCTCTCCTGTGGTCCCACAACCTACCTCTGAGATAGATGCTATTATTGCCCTCATTTTACAGATGTGAAACAACCAGAAAAGTTCAGTGACTTCTCCAAGGTCACCCAGCTTATAAATCTGAGGCAAGATTCAAATTCAGGACTTCCTGACTCTCCTCACCAGGCTACACCACTTCCATGTTAACTGATTTCATTAGTATGAGGAGCACCCGAGGGAGGAAGGTCTATCAATACAGTCTAGCACCTGTACCGCAGTTCATAGTCCCAGGGAGTTACCTATGGCACCAAGAGATTAAGTGATCCAACCATAGTCATGAAGCTGAGATAATCAAGAGGGGTACTTGAGTCTTCCTGCCTTTGATGCCAACTATCCTTACCCATTAGGACACACTGTCTCTCTCTCTTCATTATGTTTATAGCAGGATTTAAAAAAAAATTTTTTTTTGCAATTTACAAAAGAGTGAATGAAATAAGGTATTTATTCCAAGCTCTGTGGTAAAGTCCTAGGGATTGATGCCGCCAGGAGGTGGCAGCACTGTCCCTTGGTCAGCCAGTAAAGTGGAAAGGAAAAAGTACCTCTAATAGGAGTTGATTTTTATTGTTAATAATGGTTATTCTTATTAGGGTGATAGCTAGGATTTATACAGGATACAGGATTGCAAAGTGTAAGATGCATACACATATCAATATATCTATATCTACATCTATATCTCCCCACCCCGTGTGTGTGTGTGTGTATATAAAATCTTATACTCATCTCTCACCATTCCATATATACATATATAAACATTTTTCTAACTTTAAGGCCCTGTATAAATCCTAAATCCTACCACATATAATATGTCTATATATGATAAAGCATATAAATGTACACACACACACACACATATATATATATATATATTATATATATCTAGATACATATCTATCTATCTGTAATCTCATTTGATCCTTACAACGACCCTGAGAGGTAGGTGCTATTCCTACTATTGTCCCCATCATACACTTAAAACTACTGAGAATGAGAAAGGTTCGGTGATTTGCCAAGAGTCAAATGTTTGGTGCAGGATTTGAGCCCAGAGCATCCTGACTCCAAGCCTGACACTGGACCACATCACCTCCTCCTGTTCAGGATTGCAAACTGCTTCTGTCCTGTTGGGGCTTGGGCTGCTCCAGGCTGGAGGGAAGAGGAGAGGGTCCTGAGTGCAGCAGCCGGCCTGGGGCTATGGAAGGATAGGACCTACCTCCCAGGGTCATTGTGGGGATCAAATGAGATTACAGATAGATATAAATAGAGAGATACGTATCTAGATATATGCGCATAAATATATTTATAGGCTTCCCACCCTCTCAGTCTGGCACAATGGCCCTGCAGCTGACCCCCCTTCCCTCCCCAGCCCTTTGTTGCCCCGACCTGTGGATGGCCAGGAGCTGCAGAGGAGGGAATTCAGGAAGACATGGGGAGGTGGGGTGGGGCAGAAGCCCTAGGATCCCAGTCACAGGAGTCTGAAAGGCCAGAGGCCAGAGCTGAATTCCAGGGGCAGGACAGGAAGGGGTGGGGCTAGGCCGGAGGTCTTCAGTTGAGATCATTTTAGGGGGAAGCTGGAGCTTTTGAATATCCTGCATTTGGAGGGAGAGCCTTGGGGTTGGGGTCCGACTCTGTTCTTCCCCTGCCCGGGGACTGTGATTTTCTGTCTCCAGATGTAATCCTTTTGAGCACAAAGGCGCACTCCCCCTTTAGCAAACAATTAAGAACATAGTTGGCAGGGAGTACAGGGGTCTTTCTGAGCATCTTTCAGTTTCTCTCCTATTTTGCTCTCTGAGATTGATGACTTTGTATTGCAAGCTGATGCTGAATTCTATTTCTGAAATCCAGAAAAGGGAGAGGACCTATCCAAAGTCATACAGTGATGGCACACTGACTGTGTGAGCGTTATTGGGGACAGCAGGAGACAGTGCTGAGCTTGGAGTCAGGAAAACCTGAGTGAGAATTCTGACTCAGACATTTACAAGCAAAATCCTTCACCTGGCTCAGCCTTGGTTTCCTCACCTCTAAGGTGGGGATAAATGATAGAGCTTCTCTCGCAGTGTAGTTGGAAAAATCTAATGAGATAACACATATAAAGCGCTGACAAACCTTAGACTGCTATAGAAATGTGAACTCTTATTGTATTTTGCTGTTTTTCCCTGGAGTGCGAAGGGAGAAGGGAAAGTCAGCTACGGAGGGATTACGTATGACGATGCCCTGCCTATGCTTTCCGGAGACTGAGGCCAAACTGGATATGGAGGACCTGAGTTTGAATGTGGCTTCACTATTTCTTATTTATGGGTTCTTAGGCACGTCATTTCGCTCCTCTTGGCCTCAGTTATTTTATCTGTAAAATGAGAGGGTTGAACTGTTCTCTAAGGTCACTTTCACCAATGCCCAGAGGGCTGAAGTTTACATTTGCATGGGGTTCTTCTGGGGTGGAAGGTCCCGTTCTGGGGGAGGAGGGAATGGAGCTAGATGGAATTAAGCTCCTGAGCTATGAGGAGTACAGGTGGAACAAACCAGGCCTGGGGAACCTGTGTGAGACATACCAGCTTCGGAAGATCAAATACCATCTACCCTTGGGATCACAGAGCCCTGGATTTAGTGCTAAAAGGATTCAGAGAGGCCATCTAGTTAACTCTCGTATTTTATGAGGCCTTAACCAAAGTCACACAGATAGTGTCAGTTTCTTCATCTGTAAAATAGGAATAGTGATAGCACCTATGGCACAGGGTTGTTTTGAGGATCGAATGAGATAAAAAATGTAAAATGATCTGAAAACCTTAGACACTAAGGAAATACTATCACCATCATCACCACACCACCATCCATCATCATCACCATCACCATCATCATCACCACCACCATCCATCATCATCATCATTACCACCACTGTCACCATCACCATCACCATCACCATCATCACCACCACCATCTATCATCATCACCACCACCATCTATCATCATCACCACCACCATCTATCATCATCACCACCACCATCTATCATCATCACCATCACCATCCATCATCATCATCATTACCACCACCATCACCATCACCATCACCATCACCATCACCATCACCATCACCATCACCATCATCACCATCATCGCCATCACCATCACCACCAACACCATCATCATCCTCATCACCATCACCATTATCTCAAAGGAGCACAGTGCATAGTTATTCCTCCTTATTCTCTGCCTGACCCACCTCCATTTCCTGTTACCCACCATCTCTCATGAGCCCTTTTTCATTTTCAATTCTTTTTAAAATAAGTTTTTATTAATATCTTTTGGGGTTTTTCATACCACCTGAATTTCTTCCAGGGTCCCTCTCCCTCCTCCTTCTCAGAGGATCATCTCTGATAAAGGATATTTTAAAAGAAAAACAAAAAAGAGGAAGAAGAGACAAGACAGTCAAGAACCTGTTGATGACAAAGTCTGTAAACATGTGCCTCTCTGATCCTTTCTGCTCTAAATCTGGGGTTCTATGATCCCAAGGGTAGATGGTACTGTACCTTCCAAGGCTGGTCCAGCTTACAGAGGTTCCCTAGACCTGGCTGGTGGCACCAGTGCTCCTTTTGGTCCAGGAGCCTCCTGCCATTTAGCTCCACTGCACCCCCCCCTCCCCCCCCCCGCCACTTCCCCCTCACCTCCCCCTGGGCAAGGGAAGGGGCTGGGAGAGCCTCCACATTTTCTGTAATTCTTTGTAATTTTCCAATACCTACTTTTCCTGCTTCTAAAGCTGTTCTTTCCACTCACTTCCATTGTTGTGGTGATTGTATTTATTGTTTCCTTGGCTCTGCTCACCTCACTGCATCCATGCAATCCATGGATCACTGGCCTGGCTAACTGGAAAGGTTCCAGCATGTACTTCTCTATTGTCCTTTGGCAGCCACTGTAAGTATTGCCGGCTCCATTTTACAGCTGAGGAAGCTGAGGCTGAGAGGCTCATTGACAAGCCTGATGTCACTCAGCTTGTGTTAGAGGCAGGATTTGAATCCTGGGATTTTTGATCTAGAGTTGGAAGAGATCTCTGAAGACATCTAGTCCAGCCCCTTCATATTATAGATAGGAAAACTGAGGCCCAGTGCCTGTGATCATGTCAATAACAAGTGGCCGAGTCAGATTTTTGAACCCAGAGCCTCTGATTCCAGTGTGCCAGGCTTTGTCCTCTGGTTCATATCTCCTAACTTCATAGACAAGTCTTGGTTCATTCCACCATGCTACCCCAACTTGGATTGGGCAGCCTACTTCACAGTGGGGAAGAAACCTTAAAATACTATAGAAATGAGAATTATTGATTTTTGTGAGTGGGTATGGGCTTTGACAAGCCCTTCCCTCTGACTCAGTTTCCTCCACTGTAAAATGAGGGGTTGGATTGGATGGCCTGTGAATTGAGGATCCTGAGGTCCTCCCAGAGCTCAATCCTGTATGGCTCTAAAGGCTTTGGGATCCTGGTGAAATATTGTTGGCTTGTAGACCAAGTAGCTTCGTACAAAATAGCAGGAGTGCTGGATCCAGAGTGGGGGACCTTGGGTTCACCTTCAGACTCTGCCATTTTTATCCATATGACCCTCAGCAAATCTTGTCTCCTTTTGGGTGTCAGCTTCCTCATCTGTAAAAAGAAGGCATGGGGTGAGAAAATGTCATAAGACCCTTCTTGCTCCAAGTCCTATGAATCTCCTGCTTGACCTTTGACTCTTGTTGATGGCTGGCTCCTCTTCATCCTCTTTTCTCTGTAGGTTTTCAGGACGCTCCTCTCTCCTCCTCCCTCTCTGACCACTCCTTCTCCCTTTCCTTTGCTGGATCCTCCTCTAGTTCACATCTGTTCATTGTAGGTGTTCCTCAAGGTTCTGTCCTGGGCTCTCTTCTCTTCACTCTCTAGATGACTTCCCTGGGCGCATCAGTTCCTATGAATTTAATGACCATTTCTATGATTCTAAAATCTCCCTTTCTTGCCCCAATTTCTGCTGACCTGCAATCTCACATCCCCAGCTGCCTCTCAGATATCTCAAACTAGATATCCCACAGACATAAATTTGGACATAAATTAAACAAGTCCAAAACAAAACTCATTCTTCTTCCCCCTAAACTCTGCCCTCCTAATACCTTCGCTATTATGGTATCAGGCCCTCCCAGGCCCTCAGACTCACAGTTTAGGAGTGAGCATCCTAGACTCCTCATTATCTGTCACCACCCATATCCAACATAGTGCCATGACCTGCCAATTTCACTTCTGCATCTTCTCTTGAATACGCTATCCCTTCTCTCCTCTGACTGCCACGATCTTGACATGGGCCCTTATCACTTACACCTCAATTAGTGCCATAGCCTATGGGTGGCTCTGCCCACCTCAAGGCTCTCTCCACTCCAATCCACTCTCCATTCATCCACCAAAGGAATTTTCCTAATTGCAAGTTCAACCACATCACCCCCTTCTCTAAACTCCCATGGCTCCCTATGTTCTCCAGGGCCAAAAACAACATCCTCTGCTTGACATTTAAAGCCCCCCATGACCTGACCTCCTCCTACCTTTCCAGTCTTCTTACTCCTTACTCTCTAACACATATTCTTTTTGTTTGTTTGTTTTTTATTTTTTTTAAATTTACTTAACTTTTTTACATCCATTTTCACAAAATTTTGGGTTCCAAATTTTCTCCCCATTTCCCTCCCCCCACCCCAAAATGCATTCTAATTGCCCCTATCACCAATCTGCCCTTTCTTCTATCCCTCCCTTCCCTTGTCTCCATCTTCTCTTTTGTCCTGTAGGGCAAGATAACTTTCTATTCCCCATTACCTGTATTTCTTACTTCCTAGTAGCAAGAACAATACTCAACAGTTGTTCCTAAAACTTTGAGTTCCAACTTCTCCTCCTCCTTCCCTCCCCACCCATTCAGTTTGGGAAAGCAAGTAATTCAATATAGGCCATATCTGTGTAGTTTTGCAAATGACTTGGATAATAGTCATGTTGTGTAAGACTAACTATATTTCCCTCCATCTTATCCTGCCCCCCCTTGTTTCTATTCTGTCTTTTGATCCTGTCCCTCCCCAAGTGTTGACTTCAAATTGCTCCCTCGTCCCATTGCCCTCACTTCCATCATCCCTCCCCCCACCCTGCTTATCTCCTCCTCCCCCACTTTTCTGTATTGTAAGACAGGTTTTCATACCAAAATGAGTGTGAATTTTATTCCTTCCTTTAGTCGAATGTGATGAGAGTAAACTTCCTGTTTTTCTCTCACCTCCCCTCCTTTTCCCTCCACTAGAAAGTCTTCTGCCTGCCTCTTCTATGAGAGATAATTTGCCCCATCCATTTTTCCCTCTCTCCTCCCAATACATTCCTCTCTCCCCGCTTAACTTCATTGTTTAAGATATGATCCCATCCTATTCAATTCACTCTGTGCTCTCTCTCTCTCTCTGTGTGCATGCATATGTGTGTGTGTGC
Source organism: Bettongia penicillata ogilbyi (assembly GCA_023548195.1). Classification (NCBI taxonomy): domain Eukaryota; kingdom Metazoa; phylum Chordata; class Mammalia; order Diprotodontia; family Potoroidae; genus Bettongia; species Bettongia penicillata. The sequence continues at coordinate 13,024,136 of JAJHZJ010000134.1, read as the reverse complement.
ATGTGTGTGCACGTGTGTGTGTGTAATCCCACCAAGTACCCAGATATTGAAAAGTTTCAAGAATTACACATATTGTCTTTCCATGTAGGAATGTAAACAGTTCAACTTTAGTAGGTCCCTTATGACTTCTCTTTGCTGTTTACCTTCTCATGCTTCTCTTCATTCTTGTGTTTGAAAGTCAAATTTTCTTTTCAGCTCTGGTCCTTTCATGAAGAATGCTTCAAAGGCCTCTATTTCATTGAAACACCATTTTTTCCCCTGAAATATTATACTCAGTTTTGCTGAGTAGGTGATTCTTGGTTTTAGTCCTAGTTCCTTTGATTTCTGGAATATCATATTCCATGCCCTTTGATCCCTTAATGTAGAAGCTGCTAGATCGTGTGTTATCCTGACTGTATTTCCACAATACTTGAATTGTTTCTTTCTAGCTGCTTGCAATATTTTCTCCTTGACCAGGGAACTCTGGAATTTGGCCACAATGTTCCTAGGAGTTTCTCTTTTTGGATCTCTTTCAGGTGGTGATTGGTGGATTCCTTGAATACTTATCTTGCCCTCTGGTTTTAGAATATCAGGGCAGGGAGGAGGAGCCAAGATGGCAGAGTAGAAAGATTCACATATGCTAGCTCCGAACCCACGACCCATAAATTTCCTGTAAAAAGAACTCCCCACAAATTCTGGAGCAGTGGAAGCCGCGTAGTAACGCAGTGGAGATTTCCATTCCAGAGAGTCCTGAAAAACCAGCACCAAAGGTCCATCATGCACTGGACAGCGGAGCCCAGCCCTGCCCTGGCCACGTGGCCCCAAGAGGAGCAGATCCGAGCAGGCTTCAGGGACAGAATCTCTGGTGGATGAGAAGGTCCCTCCACCCACAGGCACTACAGGTCAGTCAGAGAGACTTCTGGGCTGGCCGAGAGGGGAGCAGTGTGTCTCCATAACTCAGGCCCCCTCGGGAGGCAGCAGCGGCCAGGAGCTCCCAGAGCAGGCAGGACCTCAGATCCATTACTGAAGATCTCCGCATAAACCCCCTGAGGGAACTGAGCCTGGGTGGTGGCCCTACCCCCACCTGAGAACCTGAATTTAATATTACCCTGAATAGCAGCCATGCCTGCCACTGAAAGCCCTGAGACTGGGGAGCAGCATTTGAATCTCACACCCCAAGCACTAGCTGGGTGGATCTAGGTGGGGGTGGAGAGGAATCTTAGAATATCAGGGCAGTTTTCCTTGATAATTTCATGAAAGATGATGTCTAGGCTCTTTTTTTGATCATGGCTTTCAGGTAGTCCCATAATTTTTAAATTGTCTCTCCTGATCTGTTTTGCAGGTCAGTTGTTTTTCCAATGAGATATTTCACATTATCTTCCATTTTTTCATTCTTCTGGTTTGTTTTGTGATTTCTTGGTTTCTCATAAAGTCATTAGCCTCCATCTGTTCCATTCTAATTTTTAAAGAACTATTTTCTTCAGTGAGCTTTTGGACCTCCTTTTCCATTTGGCTAATTCTGCTTTTTAAAGCATTTTTCTCCTCATTGGCTTTTTGAACCTCTTTTGCCAATTGAGTGAGCCTATTTTTCAAGGTGTTATTTTCTTCAGCATTTTTTAGGTCTCTTTTAGCAAGGTGTTGACCTGTTTTTCATGCTTTTCTTGCATCTCTCTCATTTCTCTTCCCAGTTTTCCCTCCACCTCTCTAACTTGATTTTCAAAATCCTTTTTGAGCTCTTCCATGGCCTGAGCCTATTGAATATTTATTTTGGATGTTTGGGATACAGAAGCCTTGACTTCTATGTCTTTCCCTGATGGTAAGTATTGTTTTTCCTCATCAGAAAGGATGGGAGGAGATATCTGTTCACCAAGAAAGTAACCTTCTATGGTCTTATTTTTGTTCCCTTTTCTGGGCATTTTCCCAGCCAGTTACTTGATTTCTGAGTTTCTTCACCACACCCACCTGGCCTCCAGATCCCCCCAGCAAGCACTTAGGGGCTGAGATTCAAATGCTGCTTTCCAGCCTGAGGGCTTTCAGTGGGGGTGGGGCTGCTATTCAGTGTGAGATTAAGATCTGGTACTCTGGTGGGGGCAGGGCCACCTCCCAGGCTCAGTTCCCTCAGGGGGTTTATGTGGAAATCTTCAACAATGGATCCGAGCTCCTGTCTGCTTTGGGAACTCCTGTCCACTGCTGCCTCCACTGCTGCCTCCCAAGGGGGCCTGAGTTATGGAGACACCCTTCCCCCCCTCTCTGTGAGCTGAAAAAACCCTCTCACTGACCTTTAGTGCCTGTGGGTGGAGGGACCTCTGCTGCTGCTGGAGATTCCGTCCCTGAAGCCTGCTTGGATCTGCTTCCCTGGGTGCCATGCAGCCAAGGCAAGGCTGGGCTTTGCTCCGGATCAGTGCGCAACAGACCTTTAGGGTTGGTTTTTCAGGGCTCTCTGAAACAGAAATCTCCTCCACTCTGTTGTTGTGTGGCTTCCGCTGCTTCAGAATTTTTTGGGAGTTCTTCTTTACAGGTATTTTATGAGCTTTGGGTTAGGAGCTAGCATATGTGTATCTTTCTACTCTGCCATCTTGGCTCCTCCCCCTCCAACACATATTCTTCTATCCAGTGACTGGTCCACTGGCTGTTCCATGAGGAAGACCCTCCATCTTTTGGCTCTGGGCATTTCCCTGGCTGTCCCCTAGGCCTGGACCACACTCCCTCCTCTGTTCTAACTACTGACCTCTCTGGTTTCCTTTAATCCCATCCTCTGCAGGAAGCCTTCTCCTCCCCTCTTAACCCCAGGGCCTCCCCTCTACCCATCATTTTCTATTTACCCAGTGTAGAGCTTGCTCCATATATATTTGTCTGCATCTTGTCTCCCCCATTAGACTGTGAGGTCCTTTTGTCTTTTGCCTCTTTGCTTAACATGGTACCTGGTATGGAGTAGATGTTTAATATTGATGGACTGCTTTGGAATTCTGGGGAATCAAGGTAACCTGATGGACCAGTTTCTCAGGTCTCATCCAGCTCTAATTTTTTGGTCCTTTGTCATGCAAGCTTTCTGGGCCTCAGTTTCTGCACCTGTAAAATGAAGAGATTGGATCAGATCTCTAAGACTTCACAGAAGTGGAGTTGGGATTCCAGCTCTACATTCTGTGATCCTATCAATTGAAACATACCCCATGTCCCTTTTCTCTCAGCCTGGGTTTCCTCCTCTATGAAATGAGGGGACTGGATGAGATGATTTTCAAAGATTCTTCTGGGCCCAGTTCCATGATCCTATGATCATGTCAATCACTTTGCCTTCCTGGGCCTCAGTTTCCTCATCCATAGGGCTAAGGGGCTGGATGTCCTCTGAGATGTCATCTAGCAATGGGCTTATTTCAGGGATAAGCCTATAACATGACCCACATGAGAAATGCAGGGGCACTTTCTTCTGTAGACTCTTGTTGTGCTGTCCATCCTCCAAGTAATGACAAGGGGCAAGTCTGGAGGGAGCTCAGCTCTGGAAAAGGCCAATCATGCTGCTGATAAACCCCATACCCATACCCAGGGTCCAGTTTCAAGGTTTGCCAGAGTTCAGCAGCCTAGCTAGAGGAGCTCCCTGGCTTTCCCTTGAAGAATAACCAAGAATAACCAGTAGGGATACCTCTACTCCAGACCCCAAGAAGTTAGCCTCCGCCTCCTGGCCAAGTTCCATGCCTAGAATGTTCTTCTTCACCTCTGACCTGCAGACTCCTTCAAGGCTGAGTTTCAGCATCAGCTCCTACTGAAGGCCTTTCCTTTGGCCCCCAAGCCAGGGCTCCAGACAAACAGGTGTTCAGTCTTCTCTCTAAAGCTTGCTCCAAGTGTTACCTGCTCCTTCCCAGATTCACATCACCTGCCTAACTGTGCCTATCCCCAACATTCTATGCTAGGTCTTGTCTCTTCCCATTTGACTTTCTCTCTCTTGATAACTTTATCAGCTTCCACAAGTATAACACTCATCTCCAAGCAGATATTGAAAATAACTTCAGAATGTGTAAAATGCCCCGGTGACTACCTATCACAATATACATAGGAAGTATATGAAGACAACCACAAAATATTCTATATAGAAATAAACAGACCTAAATAATTGGAGACAGCAGCTAGGTGGCCTAAGGATAGAGTACAGGGCTTGGAGTCAGGAAGACCTGGGAAGACCTCAGACTGTCTCTAGCTATCTGACACTGGGCAAATCACTTAACCTCTGCCTTAATCCACTGGATAAAGAAATGGCAAATCATTCTGGTATCTTTGCCAAGAAAACCCCATAGCAGGTCACAAAGAGTAGGACAAAGCTGAAAACAACAAATGATTGGAAAATTATTAATGGCTCATGGATAGGCCAAGCTAATCTTATACAAATGACAATGCTATCTAAATTAATTAATTTATTCAGTGCCATGCCAATCAAATTACCAAAGGGTTATGTTAGAGAGCTAGAAAAAATAATAATAAAACTCATCTGGAAAAACAAAAAATCTAGAATCTCAAGAGAAATAATGAAAACAAAATAGGAAGGAAAGAGGCCTAGCTAATCTCAGACTGTGCTAGAAAACAGTAATTACCCAACAATTTGGTTAAAATATATCTAGGTCAATCAAGTGGAAGAGATAATACACGCAAAGACAATAAAAGAGTAACCCAGTGTGGTGTAAAACCATGACAGTGCTTCCCCAGGTCTGGAGCAGTTGGTCAGCAGCTGTTGAGGTTGGTAATGGCCAAGATGGGCCCCTTCTCTCCTATGATTTCTCCAGTGCATGATGGCTGTTGGGGCTGGGCTGGACAATGCTATTTACTCCCAAGGCTCTTGGGCCCAAGGTTCCTGGGCTGTCCTCCTGCTCTGTAGGAGACATGGTAGCCAAAGTAATGGTGGTGATGGTTCACTTTGCCTGGCACACTCCACCTCCCTTTTCCCTCTCAGGGTGCTCTGATGTGTTAGCAGGACAGTCTTGCCTACCTTCTTTGGACATTAAGACATCTTCAATATAAAATGAGTGCTTGCAGCAGACGATCTTTCATTAAGCAAAGGGTAAGCATTTATTAAACGCCTACTACATGCCAAGCCCTGGACTGAACTGGGGAGACAAGTGGTCTACCCAAGAGGAACTTGTATTCTAACGGGGTAGACAGGACAAGATGTCCACGTAAACATGAAGTTAATAAACCCAGCAAAGCCACAGTGTTGTTCAGTACAAAGTGTGTGGGCAGGAAGCTGCTAGCTAACCCGACTTGGTGCTCAGGACAGACCCCGAGCCTGAGCGCAAGCCTCATCTTCAAGCCAAGGAGGGGTTAAGGAGGGAGGGAGAGCCTGGTGGGCACATGCAAAGCCAGGGGTGTTGAAATACGGGCCGTGGGTTTAGGAGCGGCGAGAGGAAGCGAGCCAGTTTGACCCGATCACACACAGAGTGCGGGAGTGGGGATACCGCACAGCGGGGCTGGAAAGGTGGGCTGGGGGCTTTCAAGGGTTTCAGAACTCAGATCTGGGACAGTATCCTCCCTGGGCACGGGGGAGGGGCGTCCCTGGCGGGAGGAGGCCACGCGCCCTTCCACCCCGCCATCGGAAGCCTCCAAAACATTCCAGTCCCTCCCACCGAAAGTCCTCGGGACAATCGAGTGTATTTATTAAGTGGCCTCACCTGGCGCGGGGGCGGGGCTGCGAGAGGTAGATCGCGTCTAGGCTGTGTATATCGGCAGCACGATCCACAACAGGAAATCTGCTCCTAAAGGAGTCTGCCCGCAATCTCTGAAAAGATAGGAAATTCCAAACTGCCTTACAAGCACAGAGCCTGGCCAAAGATAAAACCCCTTTGTGCCCTCCAGCTTCAAGTTCCTGAAGGTTCCCTTGTCCCCAGGCTGTGACCCAAGGCAGGATGCACCTGACAGTTTTTTGTCCAAGCCTTTGCTTAGTGTCTGGAACTGTTCAAGAGAAAGCACCTTCTACCAAAGCAGAGACCACCTGTTCTGGGAAGGATTAAAGTTCAAAGATTAGTCTGAGTCAGAAGCGAGACTCAAACCCAATCCTGGTTGACTCCTGGGCTGAGTCACTAGCCAGAATCATGATATGTTCCACAAGAACATAGATCTAGAGCCGGGAAGGATCCTGGAGGTAATCAGGTCTAACGTTGTCATTTTACAGCCGAAGAAACTGAAGTCCAGGGAAATTAATTAAAGAACTTGCCAAGTAACTGAGCTGGAAGTGAACTCTGGTCCTTGGACTCTAAATCTGCTTCACTGTTCTGACTTCCCAATAGGATGAGGATTTGAACTCAAGATCTCTTGCCCCAATACAGGACTCTGACCTCTGAACCAGGCTGCCAGGGGAAAAGTACCTGAAATCACTGACTCTCAGAGGGAGTGTTAAAAAAGGACTTTAGGGGATATCGAGTCTATCACTATCAGTGCAACCTTGGACAAGCCACTGGCCTTCAGTTTGCTTATGTGTAAAATGAGGAGGTGGGACTGCATGGCCTTAGGCTTCTTTTCCCCCTACAGATCTATATCACTGAATCTTCCTGGGCCACCATTTCCCTGTCTGTAAAATGGACCAGGTGTTTCCTTCTGGCTCTGAATCTGACCCTGTGAGCCTACAGAAGAAACTGAGATCCGTGGTGATGCTGATCAGACAAGAACTTCCCTTTGCCCTTTGGCTGGTGTTTGCTGGCCTCTGATCGGCTGGCTCCTAGGTGCTGGGTGGGACCTGACCCTCCCACATTCTTTGGCCTTGTCCCTGGCTGATAAGTGGACCTTCAACTCTCCTTGCTCCTGGCATCAGTTTGTTAGCTTGGAGTGTTCGGGTGTGGGCCAAGGTGGGGAGCCCGGCAGGGGCTGGGGGTTCAGAAGTAGAGCAGTCTTTCTTCCTGCTGACCTCTCCCCTTTTCTGGCCTTCTTTGTCCCATCTTCATTCCCCGCTAGCCTCTGCACGCCAGCCAATCAGCGACTTCGCTCAGGGAAACTAGCCCTGTTTGGTTCCAGGCGAACAATCCGGTTGAAAGGTGAGCTGCTGGGGCCGGAGTCAGGCTCAGCCAACTGCAGAGCTTTGGGGCAAAGTTATCCAGGAACTATGAGGAAGTGAGTGAGGCCTGGCCCTTGCTCCAGCTCTCCTGCGAGAGACCCACAGGAAGGAGCCCAGGTGAGTGACCAGAGGGGCTGGGAGGTATCCCCCAGCAGCCAACAGCTTCCTGGCTGGGCTCTCCTGGGGCTGGGCTGCTAGGGGAGGGAGACCCGCAGGAGGGCAGCTCTGGGCTTGCTGCTCTCTGAGTCCAACAGAGTTCACTGACACATGCCTGGCACAAAGTCAATGGGGCAAGGGGCCTTCTGGCATGGGGCTGCTCCCGGTTTATGACTTCTTGGTCCTTAGAGGACCCAATTATTGAGGAGGCAGAGAAATGGGAAGTGCTTTCCCAGATCTGGGCTCAGTCCCTGTGAGTATAAATCCCAGCTCTGCCCTTCCATACAGATCTTAAGATCTGAGTTCCCACCTAGCTGTGTGACCTTGCGCAAGTCATTTCCCTTTCCCTGGTCTCAGGGTCCTTCTTTGTAAAATCCTGTGTGTGTGTGTGTGTGTGTGTGTGTGTGCCTATATGTTGAGGTGGGGGGAGTGTTCCAGTTCTACCTCTATGATTCAATGTTTTTATCCCCCTGCCTCCCTGGGCCTCAGTGTCCTTCTCTGTAAAACAAGGAGGTTATAGTCCATGCCCTGTGAGGTTCCTTTCAGCTTCAACTCTGTGCTGGTAACCTGTATGACTTTAAGGGACCCACCTCACTGCTCAGGGCTTCAGAGTCCCCTGGGCTAAAGAGGGAGAAATAAATAGTGGAATGTCTTCTTCTCCTGCCTGGGCTGTGTGTCCAGGTGATGGGGTCCATCTTCCCTGGGGATACAGGTCCTCTCAAGGCTGTTCTTGGACATTCGAGTTACATTCCTTTGTAAGGGCTCCTTCCTCCCCATCCTGCCTCCCCCCTATCCTGCCTCTCCCTCCCCATCCTGCCCTCATCCTGCCTCCCCCCTCCCCATCCTGCTTCCCCCATCATACTTGTATTCTTTCCCACTCACTTACATGCAGGAGATCTACTGGAACTGGACAGAAGTGTCCTTGGGTGAAGTCAAGTCTCTCTTTAGGGTTAGAGCTCATGAACAGCGTTAGGAAGATTTTGAAGGAGGCAGGAATATTTAAATATTTAAGGGGGCAACTGTTTCACACTAATTCTTGAAAATAACTGAAATTCCAATTCATCTGCAGAATGTTAGGATGGTGTTTGTAGCATCATGAAGAGGTTTTTGAGGTCCAGCTCCTCCTCATACACAAGGGGAAACTGAGGCCCAGAGAGGGGCAGTTCCTGATCCAGGATCACACAGCTAGTCAGTGATTGTGCTAGAATTTGAGCTGGAATCACAGGACCACAGAGTTAGAGTTTGAAGGGGCAACAGAGACCCATTTTACAGATTAGAAACTGACGCAAATAGAGGTTAAGTAACTGGTCCAAGGTGACATAGTGAGCAATGGGCAGAACTAGGCTATACCTTGCCAACATTCTTACTGTTAATTAAAGCACTTTTTCTACTTGCTGCCAGGATGCTGTGTGCTGGCCTCATTCGGATCCCATCTATACTTGGAAAAGAACAGTTTCTTTGAAGTGTTTTATCAGTTCAGATTTTTTGCTCACTACCATCACAGTCAATTAGTTTTATTTAATGTTTATTTATTCATTTTTAGTTTTCAACATTCATTTCCACAAAATTTTGAGTTCTAAATTTTCTCCCCATCTCTCCCTTCCCGCACCCTAGAACACTGTGCATTCTGATTGCCCTTTCCCCCAATCTGTCCTCCCTTTTGTCGCACCCCTCCCTTTCCTTATCCTATGTTCTCTCTTTTCTTGTAGGGCAAGATAGATTTCTGTATTCCATTATCTGTATTTATTTCCCAGTTGCACGCAAAAACAATTCTTAACATTTGTTTCTAAAACTTTGAGTTCCAACTTCTCTCCCTTCCTCCCTCCCCACCCATCCCCACTGAGAATCACAGCCAATTAGCACAGATTGTGGTGGGTGTAATTTTTATATTGGCATAGTAGATGAATAGTAATAGCTAACTGTCGAATAGCGCCCACCATGTGCCAGGCACTCAATATCACAGACTCTATCTACCTGGTGGAGTTAAGTGCTTTGTAAGCGATCAGATGATCTAGAAACTGTAGCTTCCATTCCACTTGGGAACTGATTGACTCATTGGACCTCACTGCTGGATCATTCTCTCTCCTGGAGAGAAGGAAGGACACTGGTTTGGAGGAGGATCTCCAAGTGCATTGATGCTTCCAGCATCAACATTCTATGAGAAGTTTTAGGAGGGACTCAAGGCAATAACTGTTCATAGGCTAATTGTGGGTATTGATAAAGTGCTCTGAGCTTCTGCATGTGATCCAAGAAAAAATATTTGCTGTTCTTAACCAGGTAAGTTCTGTAGGAACCAGAATTCCTATTTTACAGATGAGGATACTGAGGTGCAGGGATTAGAGTCTGAGTTCTCCTGGCTCCAAAGCCACTCTTCATTCTTTGATGTCACAGTGTTTCCCCGCACCCCACCCCCAGGCTTTAAGATCCTTGGATTAATTACTTGAGGACACTGAGCTTTATTTTTTCGTTGATTGAGATGGTCATGCTAGGGAAAAGTCCCATGTTCTACTCACAGCTGAGAGCCCCTAAATGGGACTTTGGTCTTCTCTGCTCTCCAGACTCTTACCCATTGGAGCACCAGTAGTGAATTGGTTTGCACAGCTAGGCATCCTCAGGGCATCTGACACCTGTTTTTGATGGATGGTATTTCCTTGCAGGGCATGGCACAGGTGAAGGGAAATACCCCACCCCAGAGCATCGCCCAGCAGCCCTCTGTCTTCAAGGTGGTTCTCCTGGGGAGCAGTTCTGTGGGCAAGTCGAGTCTGGCCTTTCGATTTATCAAGAATGACTTCAAGGAAATCTTGCCCACGCTGGGCTGTGAGTACTTGGCTTAGTTTTTTTTTTTCCTTTGTGATAAGGCCAATGGAGCTAACTGGACTTGGTGAGGAGATAGAGGGGAGTTTCTTCTTACGTTCTTCAGACGTTCACCTGCATTTCAAGGAGCCAGGGAGGGGAGCTTGCCATTGGCTCTTAGGACATAACCCTCCTGACCACTGGGCACCATTGCATGAGGCTGGTGCCTCCTTCCAGAGACACCACATATTATGGCTTCCTGTAGAAATCTACACGCGGACTGGGTGTGGGAATTACCATCAAGAGTGTGTGGGGTTGTCCTGTCAAAATGGGGTTAGATTGGTTTCTCTTGGCCTCTGATAGAGGTTTGAATGAGCACCATTGGGTGAAAATTGCAAAGACATAAATTTGGGCTCGATATGATAAATAGTGAGACTATCTCCAGGTGGAATGGGGTTCCTTTAGAGGCACTGGGTTCACCCTCACTGGCCCACTGGGCTGCAGTGGGAAGAAGGGTGGCCTTTACTGGGAGACCCTGGTGCTTCCTTCTTTCATTTCTTGGTGGTCTTCTACTCACCCAGTCCTAATCTACACCTTAGACCTTAGGAATGACTGAATGGATGAATCCATCCATCTATCCATCCATCTAACAATGAATATTTATGGATTGCCTACTCTCTGCTGGGCCCTGAGGTAGGCCCTGGGGATGCAAAGATAAAAACCTAAGTCCCTGTCCTGGGGAACTATACCCCTTTCCCAGATAAGTAAACAGAGGCACACACACACACACACACACACACACACACACACATGCACACACACACACAAGCAAATGAATACCAGTTGAGTATCAAAGGCTGTGGGTTCAGGCTGTGTCATCTTCTAGGCCAGGGCCATCTTCCAGCTGTGTCCACTTCTCCTCTCTGGAGCCAGACAACCTCCAATGAACAGCTCTTCATTCCTTGAACAGATTTCAGAACTTGACCAATGTTAATTAAACCAAGTACCATCTCCATGCCTATTTTTGAAGGTCCTCAGGAGATGTGGGGACAGTAGAAAAACCACTGACTTTGAAGTGTGGGGGCCTGGGTTCAAATCCTGGCTCTGCCTTCAACTCCCTGTGTAACTCTGAGGCCACTTCCAACTCTAGAGCTATGATATGAAATCACATTCCCCCATGTGCCTCGGTTTCCCCTCTAGAAAATAAGGGAGTAGGATTATAGGACCTCTAAACCTTCACCTGGCTCTAGATAAAAAATAATTGTAATAATGGCTCTGCGTACATAGGGTTGTAAAGTTTTCAGAGCACTGTACATAGGTTATCTCGTTTCCTCTTCACAGTAACCCTGGGAGGGAAGTGTCCCCATTTTATAGATGAGAAACTGAGGCACTGAAAGGAGAAGGGACTTGTCCAGGGTCACACAAGATTTGAATTAGAGGCCCAATAGGGATCAAAGACTTTATCCCCTTCGATTGACTCTGTGTATGAAAAGCCTAGGAAATTAATGATTCCCCTTGAGTTACCCCAGGGACCATAGAATGTAGAATCTGGAGACCTGAAACCTCTGACATCAGCTGACTTGGGGTGGCCAGGGGTCCCTGGAAGGGTGTCAGCTTCTGCAAACCTCCTAGGCGAATGACTGCCCTCCGCTGGTTACAATGAACTACTTTCAGACTCTTTCACTTGCTAAAGTCTCTCTGGGCACCATTATGTAGGGCCAGAGCGACATCTTGTGGATTTTAGGATGATAGCTCTGGAGCTGAAAGGAAAGAGCCAACTCCCTAGTCCAATCTTCTCATTTTACTTAGGAGAGAAACTGAGGCTGAAATAACCAAAGTCATTCACTTAAGTCAGGCAGTTCAGTGGCACAATGGATAGAGCCCTGAGTCTGGAAGCCCTGAGTTCAAATCCAGCCTGACACTTACTAGCCATATGACGCTGAGCAAGTCACTTAACTTGTCTCTGCCACAGTCTCTGCATCTGTAAAATGGGGATAATGATAGAACCTATCTCCCAGGTTTATTGTGAGGGTAAAATGAGATAACATTTGTAAAGTGCTTGAAAAACCTTAACATAGAATAGAGCCCTAGCCCTGGAGTCAGAAAGACCTGAGTTCAAATTCAGCCTCAGACACTTGATACTAGCTGTGTGATCTTGGGCAAGTCACTTAATCCCAAATGTCTTGCCTTTCCCTCTCAAAAAAATCCCCTTTAAAATACCCTAGAAATGCTGGCTGTTGTTGACAAATGGCAGAGCCAGGACTGAGGCTGGTTATTCTGCTTTTCCATTGATCTCTGTGTGATTCACCTCTTTGGAGGCGGTGGGGTTCTAGATCTTGCTTCCATACAGCACCATGGGCAAACTATTACTATGAAGAGATGCTTTCATGGGAAGCTCATGGTCAGTAGAGGAGTAGTTAGCCTACCCTTGCCTCCTGCTTGTCATGGGGTCTAGCTCCCTGCTTAGCTCTACTGTTTGTCCTGGGTACACTCACTGTTCTAGAGGTTCTAGAGGCTGGGTACCAGACATCCTTCCTCTACTTGGTTCTTCCTGTGTGGATGGATGGGCCGGCCTCCTTGGACTCATTCACGATCTCTTCCTGAGGCTCTCCAGGATCCAGGAACTTGATTCAGTCAGTACAATCAACCCCCCCACCCCAAATGACAGAGAGAAGATCATTGGCTGCCAACTTCTATGCCTCCTCTCCCATGTCTATAAGTACACAGAAATTATACAGTTATAACTTTTATGTAGCAAAGTGTTTTCTATGTGTTATCTCATCTGATTCTCACAACTCTAGAAGGAGGTGTTACCTCCATTTTACAGATGAAGAATTGAATCTAGGGGAGAGAAATGATTTGCTCAAGGTCTCTCAGCTAGTAAGAACCTAAGGCTGGATTTGAACTCAGGTCCTCTTGACTCTGAGTCCAATACTGTATCTACTGTGTAACTTATCAGATAAGCCAAATAAATATTAACCTAGAAGGTGAATTTGGTGGGGAGGGCACAAGAAGCCGGGGGCTCAAGAAGGGGGTCCTGTAGATGATAGACCTTGAGGTGAGCTCCGAAGGAAACTAGGAATTCCAAGAAATTGAGGTAGAGTGAGGGTGCTCCAGGCCTGGAAGATGAAAGGTGTAGCCAGTAAATTGCCAACGGGTCAAGAAAGGCCTCCTCCAGACCTGGTGCCCTAGCCAAAGCTTAAAGAGAGTCAGAGGTTCCTTACTGTGGCCAGACCAAGTGCTAAAGGTGTCTCTGTTCTGCACTGCTGCCATATTCCCAGAGGAAGAGTCGCCCAATCATAGGTCAGATCTACCTAAGCTATAATTAATCCTGAGAGTGAATTCATATGAAACTATCATGCCTTTGTCCAGATCACCGGGGTGGCCACTGGCAGCCTTTAATGGGACTCCAGACAATCCTTCCTTCTGTCTTTGAGTCTGAAAGGAGCTAATCACTGGAGAGACCCATGATCAGTTCTTACTGAGGTCAGAGATGGCCAGAGGTTATTTGGCATGGCAACAGAGGCCAGGCTTTGACAAAGAGACACAAAGATTAATTCAAAGGACTTAGTTCTCTATTCAAAGAAGACCTGAGAGTTTGGATTATTGGTGAAAGAGGTTGGGAAGGAGGATTGACCTCTTTCGGCTTGGCCAAGAGGGCCGATGCAGGAGTGGATAGAAGTTATGAAAGGGCCAGATTTAGGCTCGATATCAGGAAAGGCCGCCAACCGTGAGGTCTGACCCCAAGCGGGATGAGTCACCTTGGGAATTAGGCTATCCCCCTCCCTGGAGGGCTTCCAGCCAAGGTTGGCAGGTATGTTGGAGTGGGGATACTTTTGAGGGGCATAGGTTAGGGGTTCTCAACTAGGGCCCATGACTTGTCTTTTAAAAAATACTTTGATATTTTGATATAATTGGTTTCTTCTGTTATTTTCTGTATTTAAAAGTATTACTCTAAGGAGGGGTCCTTACGCCCAAGGGTTTCGGACATAAAAAAGGAAAGGATCCCTGGTCTAGCTGGTCTTTGAGTACTGACTTTGAGTCAGAGGGCTTGGGTTCAAATCCTACCGTTGACAGTTACTATCTGTATAACCTTGGACTGGTTAATAAATCTATCTGGGGTCCAGGTCCATCATCTTTGGTGGGAAGGCATTGGACTTGCTAGTTCCTGAGATCCTTTCATTCTGGAGATCCCATGATTCTCTGAATTAGGGCTGCCCCAGAGTGGAATAGGAAGCCTTGGGAAGTAGTGATGAAGTGAGATCCCCATCATGGGAAGTCTTCAAGAGGAGCCTGCTTAGCTTTTGTCCCAGGTGTTTTAGAGGGAGTCCTGGTCAGTCTAGATGGCCACTGCTGTGCTAGTTCTGCAAATATATCCCCGATGGCCCCTGCTCCATTACTGAAAAAATTCCCCAGTGTTACGTGAGACACCATGTGGTTCTTCATGGCCAGTAACAGTCGTCATCAGCTGCTACTTTCACAGGAAAGGAAAAAGGGAAAGAATAGAAGCAAGTGAAGTAGTTTTTATTCTACGCCTACACAGAAGCACTAGGAACAGCTGGCAGAAGGTGCAACTGCGGTCAGTTTCCAAAGTTAGCACTGGGTCACCCAGTCCTTGATGAGTGAAGGCAGCAGGCAGAGCAGGCGCCATGCTGGGCCTGAGCCCAGCTAGTCTTAGGGTTAAGTCTTTGCTCTGCGGTGTCAACACAGCATGGCTCTGGGTCTCAGTTTCTCCATTTGTAAAATGAAATAATAATGCTCTAATAATATAATATGATATAATTATAATAGTCACTACTGACCTCATGAGGTTGTTGAAAGGAAATAATTTTGCAAACTTTATGTTGTAAATACAAGGCATTAATATAAATCTGATATTGATTTAACTGTGTATGTGTTTTCCCCCATCGAGTTGAGGGCAGGGTCCGATTCATTTTTGTAAACCAGCCTCTAGCACAGTGCATGGACCACTGGAGGCACTGGGAAGAATGTTTGTTGACTGACTGATGGATTGATTAAGACCCTGGCAAAATGTGTGCATTATTATCATCTCTAATATGACAGGAATGAGTTCATCCCTCTGCTTGTGTGCTGGTCCTGAAGAGTCAGGTCATGGGATGATAGAGGCAGAAACAGTAGGGACTTAGTGACGGCTGTTTTCCAGATGAGGAAAGAACCCTCTGCCCTGCCCATTAAATAGCCTTGTAGAAAGGCCCATCCTATGGATTTTGAGCTTCCTGAGGCTCCAAGGTAGTCGTTGTCAAACCTTTGGTCTCAGGGCTCCTTTACAATCTTAGCAATCATTAAGGTCCCCAAAGAACTTTTGTTCCTATGGCTTAGGGTGAGATCCCAACTGGTGCAAATAGTGAGCTGCTTGAAGAATTTGCATGTATATATATCCACATGATCTGAAGCTATAATTATGTAATGATTATGTATATTTCCATACATATTTTCATTCATGTTTCCATTCATAATTATGTATGATTCCAGCTCAAAGGAGACGTGCAGCACAAATTGCTTTGTAGGGGACGTAAGGGATTATGAGCAGCACTAGTTGGGATCTAGCTCTATATCCACCAGTATTTGCTATATTCAAAAGTAAAACATCTTGGCATTATTATAAAAATAGTTTTGGCTGAGCAGTTTTCTTCTCCCCCTCGGCCAGGGTCTCAGGAATGTCCAGGCCCACACTTTGGGTCAAGGATGCAAAAAAAAAAATGCCCTTGATTTTTGATTGTTCCTGAGGTATTTAGAATCTTGGGTTCCAGACAGTCCAGTTCGGTGAACATTTATCATATGCCTACTGTATGCCAAGTCAGACACATCCTGGCTGTGGCTCTGGGCAAGTCAGTTAATCTGCCAGTGCTTCTGGTGGTTCTCTCTCAGTAGAGGATCTGGACCAGGGAATTTCATAAAGAATGCTAAATAACCAGTGAAGTCACAGGTCCGCATCCTCATTGCTAACCCTCTACTTTGTGTTAAAGAGAGGCTACAAGAGTCCTTCTTGGCATCAGGAAGACCTGAGTTCAGTTTCCCCTCTGACACATACTGTCTCGGCAAGGCGTGACCCTGGCAAGGTACTTAATGTCCCAGTTCTCTAAGACTGTATATTGTAAAGAAAATACCAGCTTACTTTGGTAGAGGGAGATTTCTCAACCAGAAGTCACATGTCTAGTTCCAGTCTGTCACTGTGCTCCAGGCCCTGGGCTGGGGAGCCTGATACAGAAATACCTCTGACCTCAGGGAGATTCCATTCTACTGAGGGACAAGGGGGGTTCAGCATTGACCCAGGAAAGAAAATCCACAGTAATGTCAAGAAGAGAGAACTAGCAAGACTGTGTGTGCGTGCATGCATATGTGTGCACATGTGTGTATGTGTATGTGATGGTGGTGGGAAACTGTCTAAAAATCATGTCATATGAGAAACATTTGCAGGGTCTGATTTTTCAGTCTGGAAGAGAGCTGACAAGTTAGGGGTGTGTGGGGGAGGACCACAATAGCATCTTCAAATATTTGAAAGCAGGAGAGGGTGAGACTGGGTCAAGAAGTCTCCTGGCTTGGCTCCATCATAGAGAGTGAAATGCCACGAGGTTCCTGAGGCTTTGGTCCCAATGACCCATGAAGCAGATCATGGTTCAGCATGGATGACAGTTCCTCCTTCCAAAACGGGACCTTTGTGGCTTGATCTTTTCCCAGGTGCCTTCTTCACTCAGATGATGGAAATAGATGGCTCTGTCTTAAAGCTGGAGATCTGGGACACTGCGGGGCAGGAGAAATATCACAGCGTTTGCCACCTCTATTTTCGAGGAGCCAATGCTGCTCTGCTGGTTTATGACATTGCAAAGAAGGTATGGAGGCCTTCAGTACTTAACACAGCTCATCTTCATTTAGCCTTTGATTGATCTTTGAGTCTTTTCCTCCTTTTAACACTCCAATATCCAACATCCAGTATCCAAGATCAAATATAATGCGAGTTTTGGGATTTCTTCCAGCTGTCACCCAGGTCTCTGACCTTGGAGGCATCCCTGCCTCTTCCTCCCCTCTCACCCTTTAGCTCATCTGAGGCACATTATGTCCCATCTGCCCCCTTCTCTCCACTCAGACAACCACCATCCTCTTCAAGCCCTCTCTGTCCCTTACCTGGACAAGTGCAGTAGCCCTGGTCCTCTGGCCTCTACTCTCTCCAATGCTATTTTAATCCAATCTCTGGTCAGTTAAGTATTTACTAAGGTACTACTATGTTCGACTCTGTACTAAGTGCTGAGGATACAAAAAAGCCAAAAAAAAAAAAAAATCCAGTCGCTCAAGTTGCTCATGGTCAGACATCATGCAAACAGCTCAGTACAAACAAGATAAATATCGGATGAACTGGAGATATTCAGAGGGGAGGGGCTAAGAGAAAGCCGTCTAGGGAAAGCCTTGCTGTACAAGGTGGGATTTTAGTGGGAGCTTGAGGGAAATCAGGGAGGCCAGTGATAGAGAGGAGGAAGGGGAGAATTCCTGGCCTAGGGGCAGCTGGGGAAAGTGCTGAAGGTCTGCACAGTTGCCAAAGAAATGGTGCCAAAATTCAGACCTGACATCTTATTCTTCTGCTCAATGAATGTCAGGGGAGCCCCCTTTAAAAGCACAACCTAGCTCCAGAATACCTTTCCACCTGAGTTGGCACCCCTTTCCCCAACATAGCATATCTTCCAAGCAAATTGTCCTACATGTTCTTCCCCTCCATGAATCAAGAAGACCTGAGTTTGAATCTTGCCTCAGACACTTCCTATGGTTGTGACCTTGGGCATGCCACTTTCCTGCCCCGTGCCTCAGTTTACTTATCAGTAAAATGGGACTAATAATAGCAGCTGCCTTCCAGCGTTATTGTGAAGATCAAATTACTCAACATACAATGCTTTGCAAACCTTATGGAGCTATGCACATGCCATAATTTATTATGACATTTCTCCTGTCCCCACTGTGACTTTACACAGGCAGGGACCCATGTCCAGATGGCCATACCTTCTCACTTCAGCCTCTTGGAATCTCCAACTCCCCTTGAGGTTCACATCTCCTGTGCCACCTTCTACACGAAGCATCCCTCAATTACTCCGCACACACTTTGTAGTTACTTGACTGCATGCATGTTATATTCTTGAACAGAATGCATAATATAGTGGCGAGAACTGGGTTCTGATTTCATCCCAGACATCTATTTTTTGTGTGTTCTTGGGTAAATCACTTAAGCTCCCAAGGGCCTCAGTTTCCCCATATGTAAAGTGAGGGGTTGGATTTAGTGATCCCCTCCAACTCTAATTCCTGAACCTAAGAGGGCAGGACCTGTTTTCATTTTCTCTTCTAATCCCCCAGTGTCCAGCACAGTGTTTGGCTAATGGTCGACACTTAATACACACTGATCCAGTTGAGCTGAGCATTAAATAATCTCATGGTATCATGTGCTGTGTCTAGGTTAGTCACTGGAAAAATAAACAGGAGCAGCACTTTCATTCTTATTAGCAGGTCTTAGCACATGGAGAGGGTGATAACCTGGGTTTGTACGACATCTTTTGTTCTCAAGATTAAGGATCTTTAAAAAACAAATCAACTGGTGTGCTAACACTCTCTAATAAGGAGTAAAAAATCCCAGAGGCTGCTCCCAGATCTGCTTAGCCCAGAGTGCCCCAGGGTTATTGTCTTCTCCAAAGGCTGGCCTTCAACTGAAATCCCTCTGGGTCTTCTTGGGGACTGCTGTGGCCAGAGACTAGCTCTCCTGGGAAGGCTACATGTTCAGAAATGCATGAGAAGATTACACAGAGGACTGGCTGTCTGGCCACTTATCCGCTGTGTTACACTGGGGGTCCCCTTTGCATACAGGGTGGATGAAAGGGCTGTTGCCCCTGGGGTCCCTTCCAACTCTCAAATTCTGTGATACTTGCCCTCATTATGAAGCTCTCAAGGGACAGACTAATTAACCATGTTACTGGGTACTTTAAATCAAGTGGTAAAAAAAAATCCAAAGCTGAACAATGATTATAGCTGAAAAACCCAATCACTAGAGCATCAAACACTAAATGGAAGCAGTGGGCTCCAGGGTAATAGGAGATCATGAAAGATCAACACATTTGGAGTAGCTAGAATGCCGAACCCTGGCTCCAAAAGACCTGAGTTCAAATCTTGCCTGTGATGCAACATCAATTGTCCCATCTCTGTAAGTCCCAGTCACCAACTTGAAAGCCCCTTGGAAACCTCTGCATTTCCTGCTATTTTGTTCCAGTCAATCAAACCGAAGAGATGATTACATGTTGTTGTCTTTTTAAGGATTCTTTCCACAGGGCTCAGAAATGGTGGAAGGAGCTGGAGAATGAGTTTCAACCTGAAGAAATTGTGGTGATTTTGATAGGCAACAAGACAGATCTCGAGGATTCTCGGGAAGTGACCCTTGAGGTGTGTGTTTGGTCATTGTCTGGAAACTATTACTGAGTGGTACGACAGGTTAAAAGAGCACACAAAAAATGGTTTTACTGATTTTTTTTGTCATTTCCCTCCATGTGGCAGACCAAAGTCTCCTGTGTGGCAAAGAAATACAGTAAAATACATACATTGGATACAATGTATACCACATTCTGTCATGGGGGTCCCTCTTCCCCAGGACCTTCACTGGTTTTTCCATCACTCTGAGCTCACCTGAGGGCATCATAGTCTTGTGGATTAGTAGTTGGGAGACCTGGGAGTCAGGAGAGCTGGGGGGATTTGTCTGAGACCTGCCCCATTCGCTGCCTTGTTTGTAAAACAACTGGGTTGGACCAGCTTTATTTCTTATTGGTGCATTACAGTGTGAATTACGGTTAGGGTTACAGTATATTTAAGGTTACAGTATCTTCTTGTTTGGGCTGTTGTGTGCTCTGAGACCCAGGAAAAAGCCTGTGAAGTTTTTGGGCCTTTGTTTCACTTTTATTCTTTGTAGAAAAGGTTTTCAGCTGTTTCTGAAAAGGTCAAAGTTGGGGAAATCAATAGAGGTCAAATCCTAAAGCTATGAGAGAGTTGGAGATTCTCTAAGGCCCAGATAGGGAAACTACTTGGATCTGTGTGACCTGGAGCTAAAGTCCCTTTACCTATACCTGAGATTCCTCATCCATACAATGAGGGGATTGGGCTAGGTGGGACCTGAGGTCTCTTCCAGCTTTCAGTCTATGGTCTCATGACTAGTCTGAGTTTCATTTTCCTCATCTGACAGGGTTGAACCAGATTAATTCTTTTAGTTGAAACCAGAAAGGCCCTTAGAGATGGTCTAGCTCAACTCTCTCATGTAATAGGGAAGGAATCAGCCTGAGTTTGGGTCTGACAGAGTCCATACCATGGGAGGCCAGAGATTCACTGTTGTTTGTGTCAGACAGACCGCATCTGGGAGCTTGTGCTCAATTCTGGTTGCCCCAGTTTAAGAGGCAGCTCTTCAAATGGACTGGTGGAAAGAGTCCTGGATGTAATCAGAAAATCTGGTTTTAAATCTTGCCTCTGACATCCATAAGCTATATGACCTGGATCTAGTCACTTACTGGATCTGGGGCTCAGTTCCTATTTCTGTAAAATGAGAGAATTAAACAAGACCCCATACTCTTCATTTTTTTTATGTGACATATTCCTTTCACACTTCGGTGACACCCATGGAAGTCTTCTTAGAGTCTTGTTTTTAAACGCTTTAACATACCTTAAAGTGCTATGTAAGTAAATACATGCAATAGAATGCAGGGGATTACAAAGGAAATTGATTATACTGAAATACCATGATCAAAGATACATCTTAAAAAAACAAAGTCACTACACCCAGGCTAATACCCAGGGTGAGAGGATTGCTGTGTTCCCTTAAAACTCATCTAGACTCTCCAATGTGTGATCTCAGAATGTTTGGTGACCTGCCATTAACTAGCCCCATGAACTTGAGTGTTGTTCAGTTGTGTCCAACTCTTCGTGACTCCATGGACCACAGCATGCCAGGCCCTTCTAACCTCCATCATCTATTCATTGTTTCCATGACACTCTCTATCCATCTTATTCTCTGCCATCCCCTTTTCCTTTTGCCTTCAGTCTTTCCCAAGTATTTAAGTTTCATCCAGTATTTGACCTTCCGATCAATAGACTGAGTTAATTTCTTTAAGTATTGACTGATTTGACCCCCTTGCTGTCCAAGGGACTCTCAAAAACCTTCTTCGTCACCACCATTCAAAAGCATTGATTTTGTGCAGCTTAGCTTTCCTTATATTCCAGCTCTCACAGCTATGTGTTGCTCCTGGAAGATCCATAGGTTTGACCAAATGAACCTTTGTTGGCAAAGTAATGTCTCTGCTTTTTAATCTGCTGTCCAGATTTTCCATGGCTTTCTCTCCAGGAGCAAGCGTCTTTCAATTTTATGGCAGCAATCACCATCTACAGTGATCTGTGAGCCCAAGAATATAAAATCTGCTCCCATTTCTTTTCTCTCTGTTTGCCAGGAAGTGATGGGACTAATTGCCAATATGTTACTTTGGTTTTTTTTAATGTGAAGCTTCAAGCCAGTTTTATACTCTCCTCTTTCACCCTCATCAAGGGATGTCTTAATTCTTCCTCCCTTTCTGCCATCAAAGTGGTATCTGCATATCTGAGATTGTTGATATTTCTCCCAGCAACCTTCATTCCAGTTTTTGATTCATGCAGTCTGGCATTTAGTGTGATGTTCTCTGCTCATAAATTGAATAAATAAAGTGACAATATTCAGTTTCATTGTACTCCTTTTCCAATCTTCAACCAATCAATTGTTTCATGTTTGGTTCAAACTGTTGCTTCTTGACCCGTGTACAGGTTCTTCAGGAGACAGATAAGATGATCTGGTACTCCCATCTCTTTGAGGACTTGTCACATTCTATTGTGATGTATGTAGTCAAAGGCTTTAATGTGGTCAGTGAAGCAGTAGACATTCTCCTGGAACTTTCTTGTTTCCTCCATAATCCAGTCAATGTTGGCAATTTGGTCTCTAATTCCCCTGCCTCTTCAAAAAACAATCTACTCTTCTGGTAAGTCTTGGTTTACATGTTGCTGAAGCCTGGCTTACAGCATCGTAAGCATTTGCTGGCTTGTGAAATGAGTGCAATTGTTCAGTAATTTTAATATTCCTTGGCATTGCCCTTCTTTAGGACTGGGAAGTAAATCGATCTTTTCTAATCCCATGGTCACTGCTGAGTTTTCCAAGTTTGTTGGAATATTGAATATAGCACTTTAACAATATCATCTTTTAGGATTTTAAATAGCTCAGCTGGAATTCCATCACCTACACTTGTCTTATTGTTAGCAATGTTTCCTAAGGCCCACCCAGCTTCCTTCTCCAGGATGTCTGGCTCTAAATCTAACCACACTATCAGGATTATAGGTGATGTTATGATATTTCTTAAATAGTTATTTTATGTATCCTTGACACTTCTTTATCCTTCAGTTAAGTCTCTACCTTATTTGTATTTTATCATGCCCATTTTTACATGAGACTTTTCTTTGCATGGCTCATTTAAGAGAGCCTTATCTCTCCTTGCTATTCTCTGGAACTCTGCATTCAGTTATATCTTTCCCTTTGCCTTTCTCTTTCCTTCTTTCCTCAGCTATAAGGCCCCATCAGATGCTGTTTTGCTTTCTTGCTCTTTTTTTTTTTCCTTTGGAATATTTTTGGTGGTACCTCCCATGCAATATTAAGAACCTCCATCCATAGTTCTAAAGGCAGTCCATCTACCAGATCCAATCCTTTAAATCTATTAGTCATTTCCACTTCTTATTCATAAGGGATGTTATATATGTCATAGCTATATAATCTGATGGTTTTTTCTACTTTCTTCAATTTAAACCTGAATTTTGCAATACTAACCTCATGTTCTGATCCACAGACAGCTCCAGGTCTTGTGTTAACTAAAACCTTTGACTGTGGATCACAACAAAATGTGGCAAATCCTCCAAGAGATGGGATACCAGATCATCTTGTCTCCTGAGGAACTTGTATGTGGGCCAAGAAGCAACAGTCAGAACCAAATATGGAACAATTGATTGGTTTAAGATTAAAAGGAGTATGATGAGGCTGTAGATTGTCACCTTATTTATTTAAATACTATGCACAGTACATCATGGAAAATGCCAGGTTGGACAAATCAAAAACTGGATTTAACATTGCTGGGAACCTTTGCAACCTTTGTCTGAAAAGTATATAATTAATCTCATTTCCATATAGACCATCTGGTGATGTCCATGTATAGAGTCACCTTTTGGAGTTATTTAAAAAGAGTGTTTGCTATGGCCAGCAAGTTATCTTGACAAAACTCTCTTAGTTTCTTCCCTGCTTCATTTGCTACTCCAAGGTCAAACGTGCCTGTTTTCCCAATTGTCTTTTGGTTACTCCCTTTAGCATTTCAATCCCCTATGACTAATGTGACATATTTTTAGTATTATTTCTAGAAGATTTTGTAGGTCTTCATCAAACTGAGCAACTTTGGCCTCATTGGCATCAGCGGTTGGAGCATAGACTTGTATTATCATGGTATTGAATGGTTTGCCTTGGATTCAAACAGATATTGTTCTGTCATTTTGGAGATTATATCCCAGGACTGCTTTTCTCACCCTTTTATTGACTCTGACAACTACTCCATTTCTTCAAAGGGATTCTTGACCACAGTAGTATGGGTAATGGTCACCTTAATTAAATTCATCCATTCCCATCCATTTGAGTTCACTGTCACTTGAGATATTAATGTTTAATTTTTCCATTTCCTGTCTGGCCATGTCCAGTTTAACTTGGTTTGTAGATTTTATATTCCAGGCTCCTATGCAGTAATGGTCTTTACAGCTGCAGACTTCCTTTCATCATCAGACACACCCGCAGCTGCGCTTCCTTTCAACTTTGGCCCTGCCCATTCATCAGTACTGGAGTTACTTGTGGTTGTCCTCTGCTTTTCATCAGCAGTGTATTGGACACCTTCAGACCTGATGGGCTCATCTTGCAATGTCCTCTCTTTTATCATTTTAGTACTGTCCATGGGTCTTCTTGGCACAGATACTGAAGTGGTTTGCCATTTCCTTCTCCAATGGATCATATTCTGTCAAAATTCTCCACCAGGACCTGTCCATCTTGGTTAACCTTCGCGGCTTAGCTCCTAGTTTCATTGAGCTATATAAGCCCCTCCACCACACCAGGGCAATAATCTGGGGTGGGGTGTTGGGGGGAGATGATGAACTTGAGTACATGTCAGTAAATCTCTCACTTTCTTTACTTGGAAAATAAGAAGGCTGGAGGTGATCTCTATTATTGCTTCTACTCATAAAGTGAGAAAATAGCAAATGAGAGATTCTAACCAAGGTGCTTTTGCCAACCTTAAGCCAATAGGAATGCTAGTAACATCAACCAATGTTAGCTTTTAAGATGCTAGGATTTTGAAGTCAGACGTGGTTCATTTTCTCTCTTCCAGGAAGGAAAAGCATTTGCAGAAAGTAACAAGTTATTGTTCATGGAAACCTCAGCGAAATTAAACTACCAAGTGACCGAAGCCTTCACTGCCATAGGTAAGTAAATAATGATCCTAACAGCTAACATGTAGATGGCACTAACTACATGGTAAACACTGTACCAAATGCTTTTCAATTATAGTCTCATTTAGTCCTCATCAACCCTGAGAGGGAAGTGCTATTATGATCCCCATTTTACAGTTGAGGAAACAGAGGCAAACAATCAGAGATGCTCAGAGCCATGAGAGATGGAAGGTAGCTTCTGTCCTCCGGGTCTTCCTTCCTGGGCTTCCCATTGGCTATTCACAAGTCCACAGTGCTCTGTAGTTCAGAGATCATCTATCCAACCTTTTTACAGATGAGGAAACTGAGGCTGAGAGGTCACAGGATTTAATTTAAAACTGGAAGGGCCATTTAGTTTGGCCCCCTCATTTTATGGATGAGGATGAGATCCAGAGACAGGCAGTAACTTGCCCAAGGATACATGGCTTATAGGTATCAGAAACAGGATTTTATATATGTGTATGTATACATGTGTGTCTGCATATATATACACACACACACATGTATACATACACACATATGTCTTTCTCTCAAGAGAATATAAGCTCTTTGAGCCCAAGGGATACTTTGGGTTTTGTCTTTGTATTTCCAGTGCCCAGCAGAGTGCCTGGTATACGGTAAGTACTTAATAAATATTCATTGATTGATTGATTGGCAGCCCTCTGGCTCTAGGCTCTGTGATACAAGCTTATAGGAAAAGATCTCTTATTTGGAAGTGTATCCATCCCCTCTGTGGGGCTTATTCCTCTTCCAGGCTTCTCTGCACCCAGGAGGAAGACTGGGATAATTTGGATTCATAATTAGAGGCACTGATTTAGGAACTTCCCCGACGCAGATCCCTGAAGATGACTTTCACATACGTGAGGGGGCTCTTAGCTTCTAGAGCTTCTTGGGCAAACACTTACCTGTTTTCTCTTTCCCTTTCTCTTCCTAGCTCATGAATTGTTAAGAAGGGAACAAAACGGTGGCCAAGCTCAGCAGAAGAGCCCTGCAGTGGATCTGAAGGAGACGGCCCGAGCAAGGAAGGGCAGATGCTGCCTGGACTAGGGGGAGGCAGGCACCATGGGGAACCCTCCCCCCACTTTAGCCTCCCACTGGGCTCCTCCAGGCCAATTCCTGAAACTGCCTCTGCCTTGTCTGATGGATAGACCTGCCCTGGACATGGCAGTGTGGACTTTGAAGGTTAACTGTTGAAATACTGGACTTGCCATCTTTCAGGTCCCCCTCCCAGGGGTAAGAGGAAAATCACTGAACCTCAAAGGGATGCTTCCTGATAGAGCCTGTCGGGGAGGAATGGGCCAGGGGCCTTGGGGTTCTGGGAGCAGGCATCATGTCTGGAGCCAGAACTCTTGATGCCTCCACTATAGGTAGCTTCTCAGGGATACCCTGGCCACTCCCTCTTAGGGCATCACTGATTCAGAGATGAAGGGGAAATTGGAAGTCACCTGGTCCAGTCCCCTCATTTTACAGATGAGATAATGGAGGCACAGAGTGTGTAAGGGATTAGCTTTAGGTCACACAGCCAGCAAGAGTCTGGGGCAGGCTTTGAGCCCTCTGACCACTGCTCTACCTGGCTGCTTCCTGACAGGCCAGAGAGAGGCATCGAATTGGTGGCTGGCATCAGGGGAGATCAACCCCAGGGGGCATGCCATTCAAACACAATTGAAAGGAGCTAATATTGGGGGGGGGTGAGGGGGAGAGGGGGAGAGGGGGAAGGGGGGGGAGGGGGGGCAAAAAATTCAAATACTATGGATAATCCTACATGCCTTCATATCTATATCTTCTTCCTAGACTACTGAAAAGATGCTTTTCAAGTCACTTCATGACTCTCTGAGCCTGTGATAATGATGCTTGTGCATAATTACATTGGAAGCATACTTACTATGTGTCCTTGGTTAAGTCATCATTAGCTCCCTGCACCTCTATTTCCTGAATGGTCTTGAAGATCCCTTCCCACTCCAGTCATACCTAGGAACCTCTGAAATAACACATTTCTGATACTGAGAAGCATTTAGTACCTGGGTTAAACAGCTGGAGGGCTTTCAAGTTTAGACAAAGTTTTCTGGGCCCTTGCCTGTGGTCTTGGGCCTGATTTTTGTCTCCTCTGACATGAATGGTTGTGTCAGGCTGAGGTGATGGTACCCTCTGGAGAGCTCTGGGGGAGAAGGCATGGGTGGAAGGCCCAGAGAGACAGACTGAAGTTTAATAGAGCTAACAAGTTCCTAGTAGAGCTGGTCAAAGGTGAAATGGGCTACCTTCAAGGGACTGAGATCCCCGTCACTGAAGGTCTCCAAGTGGAGGGCTGGATATTGCTTGTTAGTCATGTTATAGAGAGGATTCCTGTCCAGGATGGCCTATTATATCCCTTTCAAACCTGTAACTACGTGATCATTAAAAACAACACCAACAACACCTGGTCTTGCCCCTGCCAGGAAGACCATCAGTAGTGTTGTGTATCTGAGGCAGTGTGGTCTACAGTATAGAGATCCAGTTATGGAGTTCAAGTTCTGTGTTCAAGTCCTGCCTCTAACACCCGCTGCCTGTGTAACCCGGTTAAGTCCCACCTTCTCAGTGCTCTCCAGGTGATTCTCTAAGACTGTCAGGTGTTGATCAGTCATTGGTCTGAGTCCATGAAGGGACTTTCCACACTGGGAGTTACCCACAAGTTGATGCCAGGTCTGGATCAAAGTAAAACACCATCTCAGTTCTTCAATCGTTGAGGCTTGAAGTTTTCCTGTGGCCATTTCATTCATCCCTTTCTTTATTTAGAGCTAATATGAATGAAGCCAAGGTGATGAGATCAGTCCTTGGGGTGGTCAGATGATTGCCTTGAATACATCCTACAGATTGAGGGTATAGGGGCAGGGGACTCGGCTGAGAGCCTGGACCCCTAGGCTTGTCTGACTGTCTGCTGAGAAGCAGTATGGGGTCTCTACACTGGCCTCTAGACTGACTTTGGGCAGGACATTTTAGCCCTCATTCAGAAGTGTTTTCCTCGTTTATAAAACAGTGAGAATAAAACTTATCCCAGTCACCTCAGGCGGGAGTTTTGAGGAGAATACCTTGTCGTGACTTCCCTTTCCATAGAGCTCTTTTCAAAGCATGGTTCTCCTCTACCACCAGGATGGGCCATCGTTCTGAGTGGGTGAATCCCAGTGAACAAGGAGAGAGTTGCCTTTCTCTATGGTATCTCAGGGGAAGCCCTGGCTTCCCTGTGAAGATGAAATGTCTCCAAGTTTGACTCCAAAGATGACATGGGAGAAGGCACTTTCTTTCACTTGTTGGTAAACTTGGGGGTGGAGGGAGAAGGGGGGGGAGGGGGATATGGGGATATGGGCATAAAACACCAACTGTGATGCTAGGCTTTGGAATATGTTGGTTAGCTTTCCTGACTATTGTTCTCCTCCCTCTTTCTTATTCTTCGTTAGGAGGGATGGTTCTCTGAGAGGCAGGATACCTTGGGGAATGTAGGTAATGTGAAAATGAAACATTGATATGATTTCATTTTTTTTCAAGTTGGAACATCTCAAGTCTTTGCCTTGGATGCTACTTCTGTCTCCTCCCCTCCCTCTCCTTTTCCTCTTCCTCCCCCTCTTCCTGTTCCTTTCCTTCTTTCTCCACTTTTGTCTCCTCAGCTTGGCACTGAAGATACCAGCACTTCTTTCTCCTCTGTGGACAGTCAGAGGAGTTGTCTTCTTGGAGGCTTTGTTCACTGAGGGAAAGCTGTGCAGCTCAGGATGAGGCCTGATGAAGCAGTTTGCTCAGACAGACTCCAGGAAAGGCTCTGAAAATCAAGGAGGGCAAACCAGGATAGCCAGGAAAAAGGTGCCCACCTGAGGAAAAGGAGTCAGGAGTCCTGAGGGAGGGTGAGCACTAATCTAGGCCATTGAATTAGAGTCACTGAACTTAGGTTCAAATTCCTTTTCTGACATTTACTACCCATGTGACCCTGAGCAAGTCATTCCCCTCCTCCTGGCCTTGGTTTCCTCATCTGTAAAACAAGGGGGTTGGGATAGAAAAGCCCTGAGGCTCCTTCTATCTCTAGAGCTGTGTTCCTGTGATCCTATAGATGGAATATTACCTTCAAAGACCCCATACCTCAAGGTCAGATTCTAGCTGACTTAAATGTGGGCTTTACAGGGGATGGAGGTAGTTGTTTGGAGCATCATCAGGGTATATAGAGAGTACCTGGTGTGGCAACTCCCTTCACTGATGGAAACTGGTAACACCTATAACTTATCAACCTAGAGTATGATCTGGGATGATGAGAAGTAAAGTGACTTCTCTAGGGTCTTGTAGTCAAGTGTATATCAGAGACTTCCTGACTGTATATTTAACAGAGCTCTGTCGCATACATTATCTCATTGGCTGTTCATAATAACCCAATTATTACTGCATCATGTAGTAATTAAGGACCTACTGTGTGCCAATCATTCTGCTAAGTGCTGGGGATACATGTCCAAAGAATAGAAGGCCCCCTCCTCTCACTGAGATGTACTACCCTGTGATCTGCCAAAGGAACCATCTTCCCCAGGGAGGTTAAGTAATTTGATGGTCACATTAAATAGTAAATATTAGGGTGGGAATTTGAACTCAGATCATCACACAACTCTTTGGTTTGTCTCATTTCCAAGTACAGACACTGATTTAAGTAAGATTAAATATTTTTATTTGCCAAGAAAGAAACTAGTGAGTGGAGGAGAAGAGAGAGAGGACAGAAGGGGTCCAGGTTTATTCCCAACAGATGGGGGTTAGTCATCTTAGACAGAAGCGTTACTCTCCTCCACAGGGATGCAAGCTTGATGCAGTCCATAAGCAGACCTCCGATAGCCCTCCAAGGCGGCCCCCCGTCTGCCAAAGCGGCCCACTGGTCTGATCCCTCGACCCCTGTACCAGGAAGGGTCGATGTCAGGATCTGCAAGGGAAGAGGTAGGGAGCTGATGAAGAGGCTGAGAGTTCATCCTTCTGTCCACTGCTGTCCAAAGAAGAAACAAGGAATCACCTACTTGTGGAGGGGAATGGTACACGCTTACCATTGCTCAGTGACCGATGCACCCCTGGGGGCTGTGGACGGGGAAGTGATTGTGTTTCCAAATGCGCATCCCCAAGTGCCAGCTACCTGGCTCAGAAATTGCAGCCCTAGAGCCCAAAGAGACCTAAGAAGCCAGTTGATCCAGCCCCTCATTTTACAGAAGAGGAAACTGAGGCCCAGGGAATTACTCAAAGTCACTCAAGTAAGGAGCTGAACCACAATTTGACTCCAAGTCCCTGGACTCCAAATCCACTCCTCAGGTGCCTCATCCATCAGATGAGATGACTGGAGTCTTCAGCTTGTGGAGGGGCCCTTCCTGCTGTCATTCTGTGATTCTATATCGTGTGTGTGTATCTGTATGTATGTATATATGTGTGTATGTATATATATGTGCATGTATATGTATATATTTGTGTATGTGTGTATATAAATATGTGTATATATGTATGTATATATGTGTTTATATGTATGCGTGTGCATGTTGTTTCCTCCATCAGAGCGTAAGCTCCTTGAGGGCAGGAGCATGTATCATCCCCAGTGCTTAGGACACTGCCTGGAATACAGTAGTCACTTATAAATGCTGACTGACTGACTGAGTCCAAGGGACCTGAGGTTATAGAATACCCCCTGCATAAAGAGGTGAGCATGTTTTGGAGCAAAGTATAGCAAATGAAGTCTATCTTTACACTGAAAATAGTGTATTGCACTATCTAATTAGATACACTCTAACAGTGTATCTAATTACACTGAAAATAGCACTCTAATAGTGCTCTGTGGTGCCCCTGGCAGCAAGGGTTCAACCCTGCACTTTTGAAGGCCATATTGCTGGTCTTCCCCAGTTGGGAAGGCCTCAAGCTCAAGCCCAGCCTAGCCTGGTGACCAAGGACCAGTCTGACCGAGTCTGGGCAGCATCACCACTTAGTGACCTTCCGAGTAATGAGATCTGGGGCCAGTGCAACTCGCGAGGATTGTGTTGAGTCACTGAGGGGTCCTAGGATTTACCCAGGCATCAGGGTCCCTGGTCTTAATGCAAATGCAGCAGCTGTACCTGTGTCTTTGGCCATGGCTGTGGCCTTGGTGACTTAGGGCAGAAGATGCCTGTGCTTGGTCTTCAGACTGTGAGAGCCCTTACCCCATTACGGAGCGCCAAGGACTCGTGGTGAATACCTGCACTGAGCAGCACTAGCCTCTTGGTATTACTGTGTCTCCAGAAAGAAGAGGGCAGTGCTCTAGACCCAGCTTGCCTCCCTTCCTCACTCTACCACCTGAACCAAGCCATTCTCTTTCCATCTACAGAACATGGTGGAGAACCGGCAGGGTAAGGTGGGGGTGCTTTTCGGTGAACCCATAATGACAATATCATCAGTTTAGAGCTGGAAGACATCAGAAGACCAGAGGATTGTAGGTCTACAGTGGGAAGGAAGCCAGGGCTTTTGGGTGGGTGTCCTGGAGGAAAGGTGTGAAAGTAGCTTGGACTACTGTGTAGCAAATGGATACTCACTCCTGATCTCCACCGAGCGCTCACGGAACCGGCTTTCGGCCTTGGGCAGGGTCAGGCAGGTCAGCAGTAGGTACATGAAGCCGATTGGAAGAAGTTTCATTGTGTTGAGTTCTGCCAGTGAGCAGCTCAGTCCGGAACTCTGTGAGATGTACACCTTACCTGAGGGGTGGAGAAAGCCAGATGACTTGAGGGAGGGGCTTAGGTGCTCTTCGATTACCTTCCCCCCTTTTCCATCTTACAGAGAAGGAAAATGAAGCTCAGAAAAAGGAAATAACTTGTTGAAGGTGTTGCAGGTAGAATTGGGAGCCAGGATTGACTCCAGGCCAATTGACTCTGAAACAAATATTCTTTCCCATTTCTTGAACTGCCTCCCCAAACTGATGATGTGAAAGTGAAAGAGGCAGGCAGAGAAGCGGGGCAGAGGGAGAGAGACACACACATATACAGAGAGAGAGAGAGAGAGAGAGAGAGAGAGAGACAGAGAGAGAGAGAGAGAGAGAGAGAGAGAGAGAGAGAGAGAGACAGAGAGAGAGAGACAGAGAGACAGAGAGAGAGACAGAGAGACACAGAGAGAGACACACAGAGAGACACACAGAGAGACAGAGAGAGAAAGAGACAGAGACAGAAGCAAAGAGACAGAGAGAGAGAGGAGAGAAGGAGGAGAGAGACAAAGAAAGAGAGAGAAAGAGAAAGAGAGAGAGAAAGAAAGACAGAGACAAAGAGAGAGACAGAGGCAAGGAGACAGAGAGAGGGAGGAGAGAGAAGAAAAAGAAAGAGAGAGAGAGAAAGGAAGAGAGAGAGAGAGCCCATACTTGTCGCTGTTGCAGACTCCAGTAGACAGAGTGTGGGACCTGGGGTCACAAGACACTTTCTGAAAACTTGCTTCTGATAATGACCCTCCTTGAGGCACTTTTCCTTATCATTAAAATGGTGATAATAGCACCCATAGTACCTGACTCACAGGGCTTTTTAGCACAAATGAAATTCGATCTGTCTGGAAAGTGCTTTGCAAATATTATAGAAACACGGAGATGTCAGTCATTGTCGAGGGATGACAGCAGCCCTGAAGCCCTGTATTTCCATCAGCACGAATTATTCTTAGGCCCACAGACATTCTCCAACCCCTGAGAGGCAACTTGGGCATGGTGCTTACTGGTCACAGGACACAGATCACTTCATCTGTCACCCCAATCTGTCTCTGTGTCTCTCCCTGTGTCACTTCCCTGTCTTTTTCTGTCTCTGTTTATCTCCTCTTGGTCTCTTCCCTGTCGCTCTGTCTTTCCATGTCTCTATGTTGTTTTTCATAGTCTTTATCTCTTCACATCCATCTCTCTTTCTCCCCTTTCTATGCCCCAGCTTTGCTCCTTGTCTCTCTGCTTGTCTTTTCTGCTTTTTGTCTCTGTCTTTTTCTGGCTCTCCCTCTCTGTCCTCTTGTTCTCCCTGCATCTATACATATGTATATTGAGTGTAATATAATATAAATACATAACATACGTTTGTATATCAAAATGTAAATCACAAGTATGTTCTCAAGTTACTCAAACAGCTGCGTATAGAATTATGGACTATTGCCTGGAAAAAGTCACTTATCTTTATTCTCAAACAAGAAACATGGGAGAGTGGAGAAACCACTCTTATTCCCATTGGACAATAGGTATAGATTACATAGCTCTCATATCATCTGGAGAGGTCAACAGAGGACCAAAGGGGCCGAGGGGAACTAAGTCCTCAGCCCTGGGTTTGAATCCCACCTCTGACAACAGCTATGTGGCTATGAATTCAGCCTTTGAGTCTCTCTGAGCCTCAGATTTCTCCTCTGTAAAATGGGGGATGCAATATCTTCTGCCAAGTATAATTGTCAGAATCAAACGAGACATCTGTGTGTTCCACCCCCCATACCCATTTTGCATGTATAAATACTTAACAAATGTTTGTTGAATTGGATTCATTTGCTGGATCCCAGAGAAGAGGATGGGATAATTTAATTAATAAGTAGTTAGGACTTCTCACACCAACCCCAGTGTTGGTGTTTTTTTTCACTGTATCGCTTAACTAAAGGATGTTAGTAGGCTTAAAGAAAAGAGATTGAAAAAGTGACATTTGGCATTATTGTGACAGCAGAAATAAGTGAGTTAGTTTTAAAAACTTTGAAATTCACAAGTTATAAAAACTTTTGAAAGATAACCACCCACAATCCCCTGCTGCCTCATCTCTTTTACTCAACTAGCTTTCAGTCTGTGATAGGCTTTTCTGATCTCTGCAGGTGGCAGGATCAATAATATTCGATTTTGAAGTATAAGAGGTTGGAAGTCAGGAAGATCTTAACTCAAATCCTGACTCAGGCACTTACTAGCTGAGGACTCACCTTTAGCAGACTTAGTTTCCTTATTTGTAAAATTGGGCTAATGATGGCATCCACTCCAAAGAATTATTAGATCAAATGAGATGCTATATGTAAGACACTTTGAAAATCTTAAAATACTATAGAAATGTTAGCAATTATAATAATATATAATAATAATCTAACAAAAGCTGGCAAAATCAAGAAGGCCTTTCAGAAACTTAACTCCTTCTCCTTTGAGACAAACCCATTGGAAAGTGTGTCCTGAACAATGATCACTGGGAATGGTGCAGACCTAGTGGGAAAATTGTGGCAGCATGTGGACCAGAGCAGTCTCCCCATGTTATCTCTGCCTGCATTTCCCTCTCACCCCACTATTCCCAACCCCAGCGAGCACCCACTGCAGCCCCAGAGTCTCTGAGGACCTAGGTTGCTGAAGGGCAGTAGATGCCCATCTCCTTCATCCCACTCAGATCTCCCCAATGTCTGTAGTCCCATTTGGTTAGAGTATACTTACTATGTCTCTCTGGGGCAGGTGGGTCTTGCTGGGGTTTGAGTCCAAGCTGAGCTGATGTATCCGGGCCCCCTCTTCTTATATTCTCCTTCACAGATTAGGTCATAGGTATACACAGCCTCTCTCCAACCAACTGCCATCACTCCCCCTCCCTAATCTCATTAGGTGGAGCAGCCATTAAAAAAGATGAGGATTTGGTTATTTTGAATCACCAGGGATATAATTTGATCCTCCAAATTTTCGTTGAGACTTAATAGCCTTTAAGCAGGTTAACTTTGCTTCATGCGCATGGTCGTTGGTGCCCCAGGAAATGAAACATTCTCATCCTAACACCCTTCTCCTCTAAGATCCATTATCCTCACACTTCAAAGGCAAATCGATATCTATGACCATCTCCCTGCAAGCCTTGTGCTCCATTGCAATGACTTTGTTATTTCCTTCTTCAAAAGGTGAAGGAAGGGAAAAGTGCCATTCTAGACTGGATCCAATTAAACAAGGAGGAACTGGGGCTGAGAACATACATGAAAGGAATTTTGGGAGGAAATGACCACTTAATCTTGGATTTCATGGTCAACAAGGGTGTAGGCAGACGCCCAGCCTTATTTTGGTAGAGATTTCTAAAATGTCAGATAAAAGAGAGTTAAATCTCATGACCCTCTGTCTGTTCTTCAAGGAGAGTTGGCTAAGGAGAAATAGAATGGTCTCCAGAACAGAACTGGCACGACTCAAACACAAATGGTTCCCATGAAGAAGTAAAGGAGAGCAGTGTGGCTGCACAGGGAACTTGTTGGCCAGCTCTCAAAAGCCACGGGCAAGAGGTAGAAGCAAAGACTGGTCACTGAGGATGAGAGTAGAGGAGGGAAATGGTGCTACAAGACCATTAGGAGTGGGAGAACCCAGAACAAGCTCATGGCTTCAATGGATTCCAAGTATTGGCTTTTACTGGCTATGTAGAGACAAAGGAAATATACCCAGATGTCACATTTCTTGAGCTGCCTCTCCAAGCTGATGAGGTATGAAAGTGAATGAGAGAGACAGAGACAGAGAGATAGACACAGAGACAGAGAAGAACAGAGAAAGGAGACAGAGAGAAGAGAGGGAGAAGGAGACAAAAACACACACATAGAGACAGAGAGAGAGAGAGGGAGAGGAAGATGGGATAGAACCATTGTTTCAGAGTGGCTAGAATGATCATAATGGATGTGTGGGAGAAGGTAGAATCATTCAACTCATTTTGATTTGTGAGACTGATAGAAAGGGGAAGATGAGAACCCAAATTGAAAGCTAAGATAAAGGAGATGGTAAGAGAGCCCTTAGTTGCCCTCTATCAATTTAAGTCCTCAAGTCCAGAAGTAGCCCAGAGAACTGCAAGAATTCATACTTATTATTCCTGTGTTGAATTTGAGAATCTTTGGAAAAATTAATGTGGAGAATGGCAGAACTGTTGGAGGAGTAGAAAAGGGCAGATGTCTTGATTTCTGTTTTAAAATTTTTTTCTTTTTTTAATTAATTAATTTTTAGTTCTCAACATTCGTTTCCACAAGATTTTGAGTTCCAAATTTTCTCCCCACTTCTCCCCTCCCCCACCCCAAGACACCATGCATTCTAATTATTCCTTCCCCCAATCTGCCCTCTCTTCTATTTTCTCTTTTCTTGTAGGGCAAGATCAATTTCTATACCCCATTACCTATATTTCTTATTTCCCAGTTGCACGTAACAACAATTCTCAATATTCATTCCTAAATCTTAAGTTCCAACTTCTCTCCCTTCCTCCCTCCCCACACATCCTCACTGTGAAGGCAAGCAATTCAATATGGCCTATACATGTGCAGTTATGTAAAAGACTTCTGTAACAGTCATGTTGTGAAAGACTAACTATATTTCCCTCCATCCTATCCTGTCCCCCTTTTATTCTATTCTCTCTTTTGTCCTTGTACCTCCCCAAAAGTGTTTACTTCTGATTACTCTCTCCTCCCAATTTGCCATCCCTTCTATCATCCTCCACACCCCACTTCTCCCCTTTTCCCCTACTTTCCTGTAGAGTAAGAAAGATTTTCATGCCAAATTGAGTGTGCAAGTTATTCGCTCCTTAAGCCAAATGTGACAAGAGTAAGTTTCACTTTTCCCCTCTCACCTCCTCCCTTTTCCCCTCCACTGAAAAAGCTATTTCTTGCCTCTTTTATGAGAAATAATTTGTCCCATTCCATTTCTCCCTTTCTCCTCCCACTATATTCCTCTCTCACCTCTTAATTTTATTTTTTAGATATCATCTCTTCCTATTCAACTCACCCTATGCCCTCTGTCTATATGTATATAATTCCTCCAACTACTCAAATACTGAGAAAAGTCTCAAGAGTTACAAATGTTATCTTTCCATGTAGGAATGTAAACAGTTCAACTTTAGTATAAGTCCCTTATGATTTCTCTTTCCTATTTACCTTTTCATGGTTCTCTTGATCCTTGTGTTGGAAAGTCAAATTTTCTATTCAACTCTGGTCTTTTCATCAAGAATGCTTGAAAGTCCTCTATATCATTGAATGTCTATTTTTTCCCCTGAAAAAATTTTGCTGGTAGGTGACTCTTGGTTTTAATCTTAGTTCCTTTGATTTCTGGAATATCGTACTCCAAACCCTTTGATCCCTTCATGTAGAAACTTGCTAGATTTTGTGTTATCTTGATTGTATTTCCATATTACTTGAATTGTTTCTTTCTGGCTGCTTGAAATATTTTCTCCTTTACCTGGGAACTCTGGAATCTGGCTACACTATTCCTAGAAGTTTTTCTTTTTGGATGTCTTTCAGGAAGTGAACAGTGGATTCTTTCAGTATTTTACCCTCTAGTTCTAGAATATCAGGGCAGTTTTCCTTGATAATTTCATGAAAGATGATACCTAGGTGCTTTTTTTTGGACTGTGACATTCAGGTAGTCACATAATTTTAAAATTGTCTCCCCTGCATGTATTTTTCAGGTCAGTTGTTTTTCCAATGAGATATTTCACATTGTCTTCAATTTTTTCATTCTTTTGGTTTTGTTTTGTAATTTCTTGGTTTCTCATAAAGTCATTAGCTTCCATCTACTCCATTCTAATTTTTAAAGAACTGTTTTCTTCAGTGAGCTTTTGAACCTCCTTTTCCATTTGACTAATTCTGCTTTTTAAAGCATTTTTCTACTAATTAGCTTTTTGGACCTCTTTTGCCATTTGGGGTAGTCTATTTTTAAAAGGTGTTATTTTCTTCAGCATTTTTTGGGGTCTCCTTTAGCAGTCTGTAGACTGACTTTTCATGATTTTGTTGCATTGCTCTTATTTCTCCTCCCAATTTTTCCTCTGCCTCTTTTACTTGATTTTCAAAATCTCTTTTGAGCTCTTCCATGGCCTGGGACAATTGAAAATTTATTTTGGAGGTTTTGGATGAAGACACCTTGACTTTGATGTGTTCCTCTAATGGTATACTTTGTTCTTCCTCATCTGAAAGGATGGAGGATGTTCACCAAGAAGATAACCTTCTATAGTCTTATTTTTTCCCTTTTTTGGGCATTTTATCAGCCAGTTACTTGACTTTTGAGTCCTTTGTCAAGTGGAGGGTATACTCTAGGAACCTGTAAGTTCTCAATTCCTCCAGGGTGGCACAATCAAGGGAGAAGAGTTTCCTGCTCTCCTGGCCTGTGCTCTGATATGGGAGCAACCACAAGCTTTTCTGCCCAGGATCTGCAGGTTTGGTTCCCTCTCCACAAC
Source organism: Bettongia penicillata ogilbyi (assembly GCA_023548195.1). Lineage (NCBI taxonomy): Eukaryota > Metazoa > Chordata > Mammalia > Diprotodontia > Potoroidae > Bettongia > Bettongia penicillata. The sequence goes on along the minus strand of JAJHZJ010000134.1, from coordinate 12,986,507 downwards.
TGCCTCCAGCTCCACCATAGCTCCTCCTCACCCCAGGGCCACCACTCAGGGCTGAGATTCACATCAGCCTCTTGATTTTCCCAAGGTCTTTAGGCGAAGGGCTCCAAATAAGGATGCTGTGACCACCTGGGGCAGAGCTAGGGCAGGACCCTGCTCCCTTTTAATCAAGATGAAAGAGCTTTCTCACTGACCTTTGAAACTGTCTCTGGTGTTTGTGGGCTGAAGAATCTGGGAACCACAGGTGCTACCCAGGATTCCACACCCTGAAACTTGCTCCAATCCTATCCCTGCCATGCTGCACAACCAAGGCTGTGCTGTGCTCTGTGGGCTGCACTCCACTCTGAGCCTGGTGACATAGACCTTTCCTGCTAGCCTTCTAGGCTGCCTTGGGTAAGAAACCTCTTTCACTCTGTTGTTTTGTGGCTTCTGCTGCTCTAGAATTTGTTTAGAGTTATTTTTACAGGTATTTTTTGGGCTTTGGGGGAAGAGCTACAGCAGATCTGTTCTTCTACTCCACCATCTTGGCTCCACTCTCCTTGATTTCTAAAAAGGGGAAGAAGGTGGATTCTTCACACAACTGACTGATGACCTTGACTTCAATGCCTGCTAGAATTCTAGAACATATCCTTAAAGACAGTTTGTGAGATCTTAGCTAGGAATATGGTAATCATTGCCAGACAGAAGATCTGGGTTCAAATCCTGATTCTTCTACTTATGCATCCTGGGTTTACTTAAAAATATTTCTTTCTTCTGAAACATCTTCAAACTACACAAAGATGTCAATATATAAAGGAAAACAGAAAAGAGCAATGTAAGAGAAATTGTACACTTTTATATATCTGTAAACACATATCTCCTGGTAGAATGCCCCTTGAGAGCAAGAACTAGCTTACTTCCCACCTGGTAACCCTAGCACCTAGCTCAATATCTGGATCATAATAAGACCTTGGGTAAGTCATGCAACCCACTCAGCATCTCAGCTTCTTCACCTTTAACCCTATATAAAATGGCATCTAATGTCTCTTCTAGTACCAAGTCTATAATCCTATGCTTTTTTTTTCACCTGGTAGCAAAAATAGTTGAGTTGGTGGAGAAATGGGATCCATGCAAGGTTTGAGAAGGGGGATGTTTGCCCCCAAAGGAATTAGGTGGGAAGCCCAGGAGAGGAGTTACAAGGTGATGGGACCTTTGGGATGACAGCTGCAGTACCTGGTGGTGTGGGCTGGCAGAATGCCATAGGGTGAGGGTAGGGAGAGAGAAGTAGGATGATTAGGAACTCTCCCAAGGAGAAAGTACATCTCTCTGAGAAGAAATTGTCTCCCTTCCCACCCACTATCTCCCCCTCCCCCAGAGCATGCTGGGAACAAAGACAATTCTGAGTATAACTTTTATTATCCCCATTTTACAGAGTAGAAAACTGAAGTTCATGAAGTAAAATGAATTGCCCATGGTTACATAGCTGATGTCAGAGTTGGGATTTGAATCCAGGTCTTTCTGATTCCAAGTCCCTGATTTTCCAGTATGCTGGCAACTCTTACTTTTTAGGTATAATTCCCAGATCTTGAAAATCCTTTGTTGCCTTATGAAAGTGTCCACTAGAGGTCAGTGATGCTCAACTCCATACACTTTTTTCTAGCTTATGGAGCTCTTCCTTGGCTATAGTTGGTAGAACCCTAAACCAGTCAGGGATTGCATAGAAAATGTTAAGAAAAATGCTATGTTGGCTCTGAGAAGTGGTGTGGTGTGGAAAGAAAGAACACCACATTTGGAGTTAGAAGAGCTGGGCTCAAATTTGAGTTGGGATTTAAAGGATGCATGGGAATTCATCAGATGAAGAGAACGGAACAGGGCTTTCCTAGCATAGGAAACTACATGAGGTGGGAATATGCTAGGAATGTTCTGGGACCAGAAAGTAGTCTCATTTGCCTGAAGCAGAGGGAGCAATAAGGGGAGAAGGACAGGCCCCAGAAAGCTAGGATGGTGCCAGATTATGAAGGATCTTGAGTGCCATTTATTTTCCTTTTTTTCTCATCACCAGTAGTGGCAAAAGACTCAGAATTGACCTGGGAAGCTCTGCTCAGCTACCCTGTCTTCAGGTGTCACCTGGGCATGGTTGTGTGGGTATCATCAATTGTAATATTTAAGATGTATAGAAAAAGAAGAACAAAGAAGAGCTGCTAACCATTCAATCACATTGATTGAATTGTCAAATGGATGGTATGACAAATGGATACCATTGAAGGCAAAGGAAGGGGATCTTGGACACAAATAGCAAGCCATCTACTTCAGTAGCCCTGGCATCCAGAATGCACCCAGGTACTCTGATGTCTATGCCATCATGTGCTAGATTGTCAAAGTAAGCTTACTATAGCACAGTCTGGTCTTGTCACGCCCTTGTTCACGAAGCACTACTGGTTCCCTATTGTTCAAGGATCAAATACAAATGATTGCTTTTTAAAGCCCTTTACAATCTGCTTCCCTCGAGTTTTCTGCCCTTAGACATTACCCAGAGGATTATGAGGTTAGAGCTGTAAAGCCAGTCTGTCAACCTCCCTCCTTTTACAGTCAATTAATCAACATTTATTAAGCACCTACTATGTGCCAGGCATTGTGTTAAGTGCTGAGGATACAAGAAGAGGGAAGAGACAGTCCTTGCCCTTGAGAAGTTCCAGTGGATGGGGAAAGTGAAGGAGGGAAAGTGACTCTAGGACCTCAGGGGCAGAGGTGGCAGCAGATGACACCTGCACTTTGTCTTTTGTTTTTTGAGTGGGGTCAATTTCTTTGCCTATTGAGTGGTAACAGGTTTGGTGTTTTGGGAAGAATGCTGGACCTATGGACTACAAAAGACCTGAGTTGCAATTTCGGTTTTGATATTTATTAGCTTGGCATTTCCCACTCTGCCTCTGCCTAACTTAGAGGATCAGCTTGTGTGAGCACTCCAAACAGCCTTTCCTGCCTCCTCCTTTTTGATTTACTGAGTGAACAGTAAAGTTGTATGTCCTCTATTTACCTAACTGTGGACTCCTTGTGATCTCAGCCCCTCTCCCTGGTCCTCGAAGGCAGGGATGTACAGAAACAAGGCACATAGTAAAAAGAGCACTGGGTGTCAAATGAAGGGATTATAGATTTTGGACTGGAAGGGACCTTTGAGATCATGGAGCCCAAAGTACTTATTTCATAGATGGGGAAACTGAGCAATAGAGAGAGACTTGTTGAGCCTCACCCAGATAGCAAGTGACAGAGCAGGCTTCACCCCCAGGAACCTGGGGAGTGCAGTGGAGTGAGCCCTGGCTCAGGTTCAAGTCCCAATTCTGAGGCCTTAGTGACCTTGGACAAGTCAATGCCCAACCCGGCTTCAGTTTCCACCCCTATAAAATGAAGATATTGAATCAGCTGATCACTGAGGTGCCTTCCAGTTCTTAATCTATGACCCCCAAGAGATGAGTGAAGGGGAGGGAGGGGAGTTAACAATCTCCTCCCAACCTCACCAAGGGAGCATACCCTGGAGCCCCTCCTCAGAAGGTATTGTGGTATGGGACAGGCTGGGTGTGAGCAATGTGCTGGAGTGGAGGCTTGGGGAAAGGGGAGACTAGGTGGGGCAGGGGATCAAATCTCTTGGCAGACACTCTCCCTACTTCCCAGGAATAGGCACCAGGAAAGAGATGGATGGAGGGAACATGGGAGGCTGCTCCTCCCCAGCACTGTGGGAGGAGGAGCCTGAGTGTGTCCCCCAGCCAGTGTATCATGGTGCCCAGACAGTGAGACATTAGTTCTGCCCTCCCTATGCAATCCTCCCCTTCAATGGATTAGGACCATAGATTCAAAATTCTCTTCTGGAGGCTGACTGTAGCCTTGTGGGCTCATACTCCCAAGGGACTAGAACATGGACAGTTGTGGGGAGCCTGCAAAACTGTACCTGAGCTGAACTTTGAAGGAACTAGGGACTTTAGCCCGCGGAGGCATTGCAGCTAGAGTGCTAGATTAGGAAGATCTGAGTTCAGATCCTACCAGAGACTTTTCCTAATTATAGATCACCTCTTCCAGTCTCAGTTTTCTCATCTGAAAAATAGAGATAAGAACACCTATCTCACAGGGTTGTGGTGAGAATCAAATGAGATCACAGTGTTTTGCAAATCCTCAAGCCCTCTATAAAGGTTAATTCTTACTGTTATTACTACCCTGAGAGGGATGCGTGAGCAGGGTGTGCATTTCAGGAATCTGGATGAGCCAGTGCAAGGTTAAGGAGGTGGAGATGGATTACCATAAATGAGAAACTGCAAAAAGGACAGAGTGATTGGGGGAAGGTAATATAAAAGAAGTATGGAAAGGTAGACTGGTACTAGGTTGGGAAGAGCACCGAATGCCAAACAAGATTGATGGGCATGCTTCATTTTGTCCAAGAGACAGTAGGGAACCACTGGAGGAAGAGAATCACACAAGGGCACCTTAATCTTTGTTGTTGTGCTTCAATTGTTTCAGATTCTCTGTGACCCCATTTGGGGTTTTCTTGGCAAAGATATTGGGGTGGCTTGCCAGTTCCTTTTCCAGATCATTTTACAGATGAGAAAACTGAGGCAAATGGAGTTAAGTGACTTGCCTGGGGTTACACAGCTAGTGAATGTCCGAGGGCAGATTTGAACTCAGGGAGATGAGTCTTCCTGATTTCAAGTCAGGTGCTCTGTGCACTATGGCGCCACCTAGATTCCCTGTCTTCTTAGGACACTGTTTTGGAGGCTATTGTATGTGGCCAGCACAGCATAGGGAGGTCAACTTCCCAGCCAGGAAGACCTGGGTTCAAGACTCATGTTAGATATGTACTGGCTTTGTGACCCTGGTTAAGCAGCTGAATCTTTTGGCACCTCAGGAAACTGGGAAAAAATTGCCAAGGAGTTGCTATGTGGAGTTAGTGGAAGGATTTCCCATACTAGGAGTTACCTACAATGATAAAGTCATAAGTTTGGACAAAAAAATATTAGAGGGGGGAAATGGCAGCCAAGAGTCCAGTTAGAAAGCAATTAGAACTTCGTGAGGAGAGATGATGAAGTTCTCAACACTGAATTCCACATCTAAAACCTGGGTTCTGATCCAGGCTTTGTCTCTCACTGTCTCTGTGACCTTGGGCAGGTATTTTCTTTCCTTAGGTCTCAGTTTCCTTCTCTGAGAAATGAAGGATTGGATGACATGAGGGACTGCTAAGATTCCTTCTCCCCTGGAGTCCCTTTCATCCCTCAAAGGTAGCAGCTAGTACAGAGTTGGGGGGAAGAAGGCTGCGATGGGAGTCCCGGGGTGGCTTCTGCCATTTCCGGACAAATCACTGAAGGAGTTGGGCCACATGATCTCTGAGATTCCTTCTAGCTCCATATCTGGGAGCCTCTGTAACTAAGAGAGGTGAATAATGGGTGCATGTGGGCCAGGAACCAAGAATCCTTTAATATTTCTTAGCATAGAGTTACTAGATTGTTATCAACAATTCCCAGTGCAGGATTCAGAGTGTGAGCCATCCTTCTGAAGTTCTCAGGGGCAACCGTGTAGACCCAGGACCTCATGAAATTATGGGCCAAAGCTGCTGAGGATGCCAGGTCCCAGGCCTGTGGCGATGCCTTGTCTTCATTTCACTCTGATGCTGGGAGAGGAATGAGGGTCCTGCCTGCTCTCTTTGGAGGTGGACTCATCTAGGATTCCATGATCTCCTTAAGAGCCAGGCATTGGGCTAAAGCTGAGGATAGAAATACAAAGGTGAGCCAGGCCCTGCCCTCCAGGAGTTGATGTTACTGTGTGACTGTGTTAGTGGATGCAAGTGAGATGCAAGCCACCAGCATGGAAGTGAGTGGAGGGCATGAATTCTCTACAGTCTTGTTTGAGAATTGGCACGGGGGAGTTTTGTAATAGGAATGAAGGTGAACATCATTCATCACTGCTTGAGCATAGCTGTTGTTATTAAGTGTTAAGTTATTAAGCAAGAGAAAGGTGCCGGGTAGGTACAGAAATTTGCAGTACATTGCCAGAATGTATGTGGGGAATTAGCTTGGAGCTGTCATAAAGTGCACGTCTTTGATTGACCAGCTAAGGAGGCAGGCCAGTCTTGTAGCATGAGAAAAGAGAACCGATGGATAGCCCAGGTGTGACATGGCAACCCCAGCCACTGAAGGAATCAGACAAGGTGTTCTCTCTACAGTAAGAGCTTCACGGAGAAAAGGCAAAATGGTGCAGAGTATGAAATCAAGGAGGTTATGATCAGCATTGGTAGAGGTAGCGTAGTTAGGGCGCTCGACGGGGACTCAGTAGGACCCAGGGTCCAATTCTGCCTCATCTCCCTCCCAGGTGTGTGACCTGGTCAAGTCTCACTATTCTGGGTCTCAGTTTCCTTATCTATAAAATGAGAACAATGGTTGCCCTTGCCTCATAGGGTTATTGTAAGGGTCAAATGAGATGATGCCTATAAAGTGCTTTTCAAGTCTTAAAAAGTGTTATATAAATGTCAGTAGCAATATTATTAGAAGTGGCAGTATTAATGCTGATAAAATTAGAGATTCATCAAAACATCAAGTTAAAGTGAATCTATGTCTGTCCTCTGCCCCTCTCTCTCTTTTCTCTGCCTCTTCTCTCTCTCTGTCTCTCCCTCTCCCTCCTCTTTTCTCTCTTTCTTTCTCCTTCTCTCCCTCTTTTTTCCTCCCTGTCTCTGTATCTGTCTTTGTGTGTCTCTCTCTCCCTCTCTTTTCCTTCCTGTCTCTGTCTCTGTGTGTCTCTCTCTCCCCCTCTTTTCCTCTCTGTCTCTGTGTCGCTCTCCCCCTCTCTCTGTATGCATATATACACACATATTTATATATGCTGATTTCTAGTGACCTTTCATACATTCTTTCTTTTCACTATGGTAATAGCAATAATGGTTAGAAAAGCAATACAAGAAAGTAATTATCTAGTAGGTATCTAAATGGGTCTTTGAGGGTTGTTATTCACTTTCTAAGTGACATAGGTATGAATCCTAGTTTTGCTCCACATTACCTGGGTGACCTTGGCAAATCCCTTCCCTTCCCAGGATCTTAGTTTGTTCATGGATTTCAGGGGCATTGGATTAGATAACTTCAAATGTCTCTTTTTGCTCTAAATGCATGATTCTGTATTTCTGTGAGTGGATGTTCTCTAAGGGCCCTCCTAGCTCTAAATCTGTGAGCCTATGGAATATAAATTCATTGACATATTCAACTGGAAAGAAACACAGAATCAGGTAGCAAGTAGATTGCACTGTTCCGGGAAGTGGTGGGTCACATAATTCTCTTCTTAAGTTCACTCCGCAGAGGCTTGGAGGAAAAGCTGACAACCATTATTATCTTGAAGCTGGAATCCCACACAAGCAGTGTTTTCTCTTTTCTCCAAGGAAGAATTGAGGAGGGAGAAGAAAATAATGGCAGTGATAGTGGAGGAAACATGAGTCATTCTTTATGTGACTTCCATTGTGAAGGTCTTCTTTAAGGCTGATGGGTCATCACAGGTTTCTGGGGAGTATTGAAAAAAGAAAAGAAAACAATTGTTAAAACCACTCAAATGAAACTCTGAGCCCTCTAACACTTCACTGCTGTTCTCACATGTTAGCCAAAGCTGGTTATTATATTATTAGTCAACTAGCCTCTTGGTGACTAGCATTGCCATTCAAAAATTTAGGTTAATGATAACTTCTCCTAGCCTTGCCTATGATGATGATGAAGATGATGATGATTCGCTCCTGCGTCTTCCCCTCTCAATTAAAGTCAAATCTTGCTTTTTCTGTTCCCAAGGCATTTGCCTCCTGTCCCCATTCTCCACTCCTACAGCTACCACCTCATCACTTCTCACTTAGACTGTTGCAATGACTTCTTAGTTGGATCAATGAGACCATCTCAGGGGACCAACACCAGGTAATGGTAAAGCACTTTGTTGACTTGGAACTACCATGTTCATGTTAGTTATTACAACAACAAGTTGTTATTATTGTTAGCCTTCCTGCATCCAACCATTCTTTCAACTCATCTTTCAATGTAGTTACTAACGAGGTTCTCCTAAAGTGCAGATGTGACCATGTCACTTCCTACTCAACAGACTCTACTGATTCCTTATCACTCAAAGCTCTCTTTGGAATTTAAAGCCCTTTGTAACCTGACCTTTTCCTACCTTTCTGGTATTTTACTTTATTTTTCCACTTCACATATGCTATAGTCTACTCTCACTGGTCTGTCTACTTTTTAGCCCTCGCCTATGATGTTCCATCTCTTGCCTGCAGACATTTGTCCTGGCTATCCTCCGTTCTTGGAAGGCCCTCCTTTTTCACCTATGCCTCTTGAAATCCCTGACTTCCTTCAAGACTCAACTCAAGACCCTCTGGAAACCTTTTCATAGTCTCTCTGCCAGCCCACTTCCCATCCTCCAGCTGCTGGAGCCTTCTCCTCTAAAGTCACCTTTCATCTTCTCAGGATATGTCTTGTACATGCCTGTTTATATACCTAGTGTCTATCCTATTTGAATATTAGCTCCTTGAAAGCTGGGATTGTTTCTTCATTTTTTTGGTCCCCTTAGCATTTAGTGCCAAACACCTAGTGTTTAATAAATGCTTGTTGACTGATACTGAGTATCCAATTTTTTTCAAGTTATTTTTGACCATCTTCTTCTTCACCTTAGCTGGGCTTAAGACTAAGCTGGCACGTATTATGGGTATTTAGCGACAGACAATAGACTCATTGGGCTGAAGTATGAAATTGAATGGGATGAGAGTCTTACTGCAAAGATGTGATCCACCCTTCTGTTATTCCCATTGGGATTTCTTTGGGTCAAGGATCCTCGGTAAACTGATTTTCGTCTGAAAGGATCATCGACCCTGTCTTCATGGGAAACAAAAGGTTTAATTTAATCACTTAGCTAGGTTCAAACTATCAAAGACAATAGCAGTTTCCATGGTAGTCCCTAGAACAAGCCTAACTAGACACTTCAACCAATGTGACCTCCCTTCCCCCTCAGCACCTTGGACAGTAGCCTGAAAGATCAATAGTGTCTGAAAGGACAGTTATAATTTACAAGGTGATATCAGAGGATAACTCAATGTGTACTTTGTTTACCCTGGCTCAAAGATTAATGTTCTCCTTCAACATTCATCAATCCATTCAATGAACATGCATTAAACTCTTATTTTGTGCTTAGGCTAGGTGCTGGAGAAAGACAAAAGCAAAATCATTCCCCTCCTCTCCCTAAGAAGCTTGTATTCTACTGAGGGCATAGGGCATTTAAAACAGCTACAAAAATAAAATATAATTCAGGTGAAAAGCACTAGTAGTTTAGAGAATCATGAAAGGCTTCATGTTGGAGGTGGCACCTGAATTCAACACTGAAAGAAGCTAAAGATTCTGAGAGTTAGAGATGAGGAGGAAACATAATCCTGGCATAGGGGACAGTCTATTCAAAGGCATGGAGGTAGGAAATTCATGATGCCTCTTTTCACAGATATTCTTTGAAAGCAGCTGTGGTCCATAAATCCTTCATCAGAGATGAACCTGACTCAACTTATCTAGGCTAATCTTTGGACAGACACACAGACTCCATCACTGGAACTTCACTTGAAGACTTTCCAACCTGACCAGGCCTGAGAGAGCTTGCTCTCCATGGGTGAAGCCTTTGAGAACTCCTTATGAGGAAATGGGATGAAGAATCTGAGTGAGAATCAGAGGATAAGGAATAGGGTATTATAGCAACACCCTTCTCATCTCAAATTCAGTTCCTTTTCACCCCAATTATCTGGAACCCTGATGAGATCTAGAAAGTAAGCAAAAAAGCTCACTGAGCATCCTGAATGGAACTCATCAAATCCAAACACCCTTCCTTCAGACCCTCCCTTAGAGCCTATTTTCTCTTGTTTCAGTGAGCAGTTCAGCTGGTTGTCAAGCCTGCAGCAGATTAGAAATAGCCAGTTAGAAAGGCACTGCTAGAGGGAGGCACACTGACATCAGAGAGGAGTGATGATAAAGGACAAGATAGGGCAAACTGTTAAAAGCAGTTACGAACACAACAAGTACAGCCCTGGGGGGGGGGTCAGTTAATGCCGTGACAAGCTGAACTACACAGATCTAAGACAGGTGGGGGGAGGGGGATGGTGGGGTGAACATCAAACTGGGTCCTGCTCCTAACAATGACCTGGAGGCATCAAGACAATGATACATTCCATCCCCTGTACTCTGTTGAAGGAGGAAGAGGAACATGTGATATAGGCTAAAAAGATTTTCCCATAAAGCCACAGGGATTTGGGCAAGGTTAGTAACATGCTTTCTAAGTTAAAGGCCTTATCCTTCCTTTTCATTAACAAATTACAAACATGGAAAAAGGCATGTGATATACCTCTTGCAAGCATAATATCTGATGATTTTGCTGAACTATTTTGGGGGAATGTATTGCGGTGAGGTGGAGGGGGTTAGATTTTTGTTGTTGAGAACTCAAATCAAATCAACTGAACAGGGCTTTATCATCTATTATGGCACAATAAGTCATCTCTGTTAGGTCCTGGGGATACGAAGATAAAATGGAGTAGATCCTGCCCATTTTATTGAAGGGATACAACATACACACTATGTTGAGTATATTGGGCAAACACAAACCATATCCCAAGCAGTACAGAGTGACTTCAGGAGCCCTGACCAGTGGAGGGAGCAGCAATGGCACTTTGATGGCCTCCTTGGCCATTGTGAACAGAGTCCCCATGTGCCAGTCAAGGATCTGGCTTCTTATTCCCACTCTGCCACCTAGTGACTGCATGGCCAGGAGGTGTTTGTTGTGTTTAAAACAAAATGGCCTTGGTTTTTAAAGGGGCAGACTTTATCTTGAGTTTCTGGAATGACCAGTTTCTGGAGGGTTCTAGACTGCTGGGTTTTCCTTGTACTCACAACACACATGCAGTGGAAGCTGAGTCTGGTCACTTAACCCATGCAAGTCCCCAGAATGTTGCTTCTTTTCAGTTCCCTACACATTTGTCTCTAAGGTCCCTGCCTCCTCCTGGCTCCCCCAGCAGGCAGACCTGATGATTCTTACCTTGAATTTTAAGAGAATTATTGAGTATTCTCCTCTGGACACGTGACCTAGCCATTACCTATAAGAAAAAGAAAACTTTTGGCTTGAGTCTTCCCTGTATCCTAAGTGTCAATTCCTTGGGAGGTTTAGAGGGGGCAGAGGGAATACTCAATGCTTGAAGTTTTAACAGCTCTTCAGGTTCTGAAGTGCTCACCCTGAAAATTAATCAGTCAAAATGCTTTCCTGAGCTGGTAGAAGTTGGCTCCAGCATGCCCGGTAGCTCTAAGTCTATGATTCTATGAGTCAGATTCATGTCTAGTCTCTGACTCACAACATCATTGATCTGTAGCTGGAAGGGGTCTCAGGTTTCCTGTAGTCCAGCCTCTATATTTCACAGATGAGGAAACCAGGCCAGGGAGGTCAATTCCAAGGTTACACAAAAGTCCAAATCTCTTCTTTCAGTGCCTCAGTTTCCTCATCTGCCAAGTGAGAGAGCTGGGCCAGATAGCCTTCTAAGACCCACTCTAGCTCTGAATCTATGGTCTGTAATCAACTGAGACACTTAGTTTGAAAAACTCTATGTATCTGCCAATTAATGTTAATCAAATAGGATTGACTATAGCCATTAACCACCAAGCCATAGGTTCATCCAGGTCCTCATGTAGGGCACTGTGGGGGAACCTGAAATCATGGGATTTTTCTGAAGGAAATAAGAGAAAGTCAGTAAGAAGGACTGACATCTTGAGGTTGTCCTGGTCTAATCTATGGAACCAGTCCAATCCTGAGTGTATAGATGGAGAAAAAGAAAGGGAGGTGAAACAATATAGTAGACATCCATCTGTCTTTTTTGGTGCTGGCCATCCTTCTTTCTAGTCTCCTCCCTTAGCTGAAGCAGTAGGATGTACTAGGATGTACTCAACACAGTCATGGGCCTGGCTTTCTTCTTAGTGTCAAGTATCAACTTCAAGGATCACTTGGGTGGATTGGCGGTGCCTTGGGGCCTTGTCTATTTGCTCCTCAAACCATTCATGTAATGCCAGGCTGGCTCTAAGCAGGGGAGGTTTCAAGAAGCAATGAGCAGTGGTTAGGCAGGCCATAAAAGCAGTTGTTAAGCATGGCTGGAGGAAGGACCCATACTAACCGCCTTTTTTTAAAGTCCCATTTGTATATACAACAAATAATTAGTGTTAGAAGAAAAGATAGCTATCAGTGTTACTTTGAACGCCCTCCACTTTTTAATCTGTGCTTTCAGTCATTTCTCAGTTGTGTCCAAATCTGTGTGGCCCCATTTTGGGTTTTCTTGATAAACATAGTGGGATGGTTCACCATTTCCTTCTCCTGCCCATTTTACAGATGAGGAACCGAGGCAAACAGATTTAAGTGACTTCCTCAGGGTCACCCAGCTAGTAAGTGTCTGAGGCTGGATTTGAACTCAGGTCTTTCTGATTCTAGGGTCAGTACTCTGCCCTATGGCACCACCTAGCTGCTCTAATTCTTACTTGCATGTGGGTAATTTTTTTCTGTCAATTATGTCTTTTTCCATCTCTTCCTGAACTGCTTTAATCAAGTGAAAGTGTTTAATCAGAAATAAAGAAAATGTAAAAAAATCAGCATGGGAGTGGTACTGAAAAGAGAACTGAGTGCATGGCACAGAGGAATTAGGGGCAGAGGACATGGGTTTGAATTCCAACTCTGCTATTTATCACTTATGTAAATTGGGTGAGTTTGAGCCTCAGTTTCCTCATGTGTAAAATGAAGGGGCCACACTAGGTGACCTGGATGGTCCTTCCCATCTCTAAGTATCGGCTCTCAGATAGTATTTGGATGGAGTGCTAGGTCTGGTCAGGAAGTCCTGAGTTGAAGTCTAGCCACAGATGTAGTAACTAGGTGCCTCTGGGTAAGTCATTGAACTTCCTTCTGTCTCCCTTTCTTCATCTGTAAGATGACAGATTGTAGCAAATGGCCTGTAAGGTCCCTGCCTCCTCTGAGTCTATGATCCTAAGTCCCTTCCCTCTCTGTGCCTCATTTTTCTCATCTGTAAAATGGGGTTTAATTGGCTTCTAAGCTTTTTTTCAGAGTTAAATTAATAATCCTCTATTGAGGTGAACTGCCTCCTCTCTAAAGACCTCCCCACCAAGCTTAATAGCTTATGAATACTACTCTTTCTTCCCACTCTTTGCAGAGGTGTAAATAGTGTATACTTTGTCAGATACCATTAATGTGCCTTTTGACTTTACCAAATAGTTTTTCTTCCCTTTCATCTAAAATCTCTGTCATTACATAATCGATATCAGACTGCTTGCAGTCTCAGGGAGGAGGAGGAGGAGAGGGACGGAGAGAATTTGAATTTCAAAATTAAAGAAAATGGAATGTTAAAAATTGTTTTTACATGTAATCAGGGGAAAACAGAATATTATTAAAAATAAAATCATCATATAGGATGAGATGGTCAAGGGAGAAGGATCTATTTGAAAATAAAGACAACAATAAGTTTTAAATAGGGACTATAAATCTGAAAGGACTAATTCTGTTTTTGACATCTGATGTTGAACTTTCATTTTTCCTTCCTCCTCTGCTTTTCTGGCTTCTGGGGGTCAGGCTGCTACTTACTTTGTTGGCCCCAGAGAGTTCTGAGTCTTCATCTCCGAGGTTGCTCTTGGGGGGCTGCAGAGGAAATATCTAGGAGTGAAGAAAGGGAGATGTCATGTCAGCGGTTTTCTCATGACACCCACACTGCTCAGGTAACCCCAGGCTGGATGGGGGGGACACTGATTCTCTCCCTGTAGATGACTATGAATCTAGGTCCTTACTCTGGGGCAAGAAGGACCTCAGAGGCTATCTAGAACTATTCCCTCATTTTACAGCTGAGGAAACTGAGGCTCAAAGAAGTTATAGGACCCTAGGTCTAGAGATAGAAGGGACTCAAGAGGCTGTCTACACCAATACACTCATTTTGCAGATGAGGAAACCGAGGCACAGAGGGGAGGAGAGCTACCCTTATGGAGTTGGAATTTAAACTCCAAGACTCCAACTCTGGTGCCATCCTCCACTACCCTACATTGTGACTTTCCATTAAAAAAAAAACAATAAATTAAGCAACATCAGGTGGATAATAGAATTTTTGTCATTTTGGGGGTGGTGTGGGGTCTAGTCCTGTGGTGTATATTGAAGACTCACTAATGTAGAAAATCTCATTCATTGAAGCAGATCAGCAACTCCTGGATTTGGAGTCAGGGACCTCTCTCTGATGCTTTGTGCCTGAATGATCATGGGCAAATCAATTAACCTCTCTGGGCCTCGGTTTCCTCATCTGTAAAATGAAGGGGTTGGTGTAGATAGCCTGTAAGACTCCTTCCAGCTCTAAATCTATGATCCTTGTATTCTACCATCCATGCATCTTTGGGCAAGTCACTCAACCAAGCCTGAGCCTTGGTTTCCCCAAATGTCAATGAAGGGATTGGACTAATAGGTGATCTTTGAGGCACCTTCTCGCTCTAATCTCATGATTCTTTATTCTCAGTGTTGAGTCTTTTTACATGTAACTGGGTAAAAATAAGATAGTAAATAAATAAAATTATAAAAAACAAATGTTTTATTTTTCACTCATATTAAAATTAAAAAAAAAAAGCTAACAAAAACTCTTTTCTCTCCTTCCCATCCTGCTTTCCATTGAGAAAAAAGAAAAGGAAAGCAAATACTTTGCAACTAATATGCATAATTAGCAAATACAATGCCCTTATTGAGTGTGTTTAAAAAAAGAGATCAGTCCCATTCTGCATCCGGAGTCTGTGCCTCTGCCCAAAGGTGCACAATACACTTTATGATCAGCACTCGGAAGTCATGGAGGGTCTTTGTCTAGTCCAGAGTTCTGATGGCTTTCAAAATGATCTTCGCAGTGTTGCTGTTACTGTGTAAATTGTCCTCCTGGTTCTGCTTATTTCATGCATCATCTGTTATAAAAGTCTTTAAAATTGTTCATTTTTATAGTATAGATATTCTGGTGTACATTGTTCTGGTTCTCACTCCACTCTATATCGGTTAAACAAGTCTTTCTTTCCATGTGTCTTTGAAATCATTTACTTCTTCATTTTTTGTAGCACCATAGTATCATATAGTGGTAACAGACCACAATTTGCTCAGCCATCCCGCTTTCCTTACAAGGACAATTGGTGTGTGTGTGTGTGTGTGTGTGTGTGTGTCTGTCTGTCTGTCTCTCTCTCTCTCTCTCTCACACACACACACACACATTAAGTGATTTGCTCAGGGTCACACAGCTAGTAAATGTTTGAGGCCACATTTGAATTCAGGTCCTCCTGACCCCAAGGGATGACACTCCATTCACTTTGCCACATAGCTGCCCCCTATGACAACGTAGTAATCCTCAAAACAGTTTGGTATTGGTTAAAAAAAAAAGGGAAGTTGATCAGCAGAACATATTAGGTAAATGCCAGCTGTTGGGGAAGGGACCCACTGTTGGATCAAAACTGCTGGGAAAAGTAGTCAGCAGCATGGAAGAAATTAGATGTATTAATAACAATAGCTAGCATATAGCACTTTAAGGTTTGCAAAGTACTTTACAAATATTATCCCATTTCTTCCTCTCAATTACTATGCAAAGAAGGTGCTATTTTCTCTCCATTTTACAGACAAAGAAACTAAGGCTGAGGAAGGGTGAGTGGCTTGTTGAGGGTTGATGCCTGGATCTGAATTCTGGTCTTCCTGACTCTAGGTCCAGTGCTTTATCCATAGTGACACCTTGGAATTAGGCTTGTCACTAATTTGATTTCTTCCTTTAGACTAACACCTCACATACCTTACATCAAAATAGGTTCCAAATGGGCCTGTGGCCTAGATATAAAAGGTCACAGCATGAATGATTTGAGAAATACTGAAAAACTTTACATATCAGGTTTAAGGACAGTAGAAAAGTTCATGACCACCAATCCTTAGTGAGGATCATGGAACATAAGATGCATAATTCTGAGTACTGAAAATAAAAAAAGATTTTTCATAAAAGTTAAGATTAAAAGGAAAATAGCTAATTGGGCAAATATTTGCAGCAAATTTCTCTGGCAAAGGTCTCATTTCTAAGAAACTGGTTCAGTTTTTAAAAAAATAAAAACTATTCCCCAAGTCATAAGCAGTCTAAAGATACGATGAGGGAATTCGCAAGAGAAGAAACCAGGGTCTCTATAGCTGTATGAAAAAACACTCCAAATGTTAATAATTAGAGGAAAGCAAACGAAAACTACTCTGATGTTCTACCTCACACCTGTCCAACTGACAAAGACAATAGTGGAAGGACTTTGGAAAAATAGGCACATGGCTGCACTGTTGGTGAAGCTGTGAATCAATTGGCCATCGTGGGAAACAATGTGAAATCAGACACAGAAAGTGTGCCCTCTAACCCAGCTATATGCTGTTAGGACCAGACCCAAAAGCGATCAAGAAAGAGGAAAAAGCCCAATATGGACTATAATATCTAGAGCAGCTTTTTTTATGTATATACAGGAAAAAAGATCTACTAGTGAGTCTCCAGGATGCAGTATTACCAAGGGAAATAGGAAAATAAAAAACCCAAACAAATGTCTAAATTACATATTCAGCAGAGCACTCACCCCTGGCATCTCTTTTTTGGTTCTGGGAGCTGCATCTGGGGCTTGGCTTGCTGTGGACCACCCCTCCCTCCCTCCTTCTACACACCTTCTACCCACCTGTAGGTTTGATTTCTTCCTTGGTTTCTCCCAGGTCTTGACAGGCAGTCCAGCGGCACTGAGGGCAGCAATTCGAGATTTTATATCTGACACCTATGACAAGACCCACCACATGTTAAATACATACAAGGACCTCTAGTCAGTCTGGCTCACTAAGGAGAACAGTCCTTATCAGCACACATCAGCCTAAGTGTTCTTTGCCTCTTTTTGTGTTCTGGATTCTTTTGGCATCTGTTGAAGCTAAGGAACCCCTTTTCAGAACCATGTTGTTAAATGAATTGATATGCTGAGGAATGTACTGGTGGAAGCACAAGGCTGAGCCATCTATTTGTCTTTCCATCCATCCATCCATCCATCCATCCATCCATCCATCCATCCATCCATCTATCATTTATCTATCTATCTATCCATCATCTGTCTTTCTTTCCATTCATCCAGCTATCTTTCTTTCCATCCCTCCAGCATCCATCTATCCATCATCTATCTACCTAATTGCAAGTTCATGATATATACATATACATAATATGTATACACATATACATACATACACACATATGTAATTGATAGAATAGCAATGTAATTTCTTCCCCTTTCTTTGTATCCCCAGAACTTCACTTAGTGCTTGGCACAGAGCAGATTCTAATAAATCCTTGTAGACTCAGCTTAAGCTATTTTGACAGTTACCTCCCTCTTTGCCTGCTGAACCTCAGTGGCGGTCAAGGCTGCTTGGTCCTCCAGCTCTGAGAGCGCTGACTCAGGGCTTCTGGTGCGTGGGACTTGTTCTTCAAGGTCAAGAAGTCGATGCTCCCCTGCCTGGAGAAAAATAGGATGAAGGAGACTTAGCTACATCAGTTAAAGCCTGATTCAGATTGGGATCAGATGGGTTGCCATCCATCTACAGTGGAAACCTCTGATGTACAGTGTAAACCCAGAAGTAAAATGAGGAAGTTAGAAGAGACAGTCTATAGGGTCCCTTCCTGCTACAAATGCATGATTTGTCAATCCTTGTCCCTGGAAGAAGCTGGAGAGAGAGGTGGGGGTGGGGGAGTGGAGGGTTGTAGATAACAAGCTGGAGGAAAAGCCAGTAAGATCTGGGTTCAAGTCCCATCTCTGACACACATAGGCAGCATAATGCTATCCAAGTCCTCAACACTCTGGACAACCGTCTCTCAGCCTTCAAGTCATCCAACTGCGTGACCAGTGAGTTCCTTCTGCTAGTGAAATCCCAGGTTCTGTCAGTTACTGTGAACGATCCTGAACTCACATCCCTGGCCCTTGCCTCACTGTAGCAAGGCCTGGGGAGGAACCCCTGAGGTCTTCGAAGTGATAGAATGAAAATGCTTCATATTGGATCAGGCTGAAGTGAGGGGAAAATGGGGGCGAACATATTGGCACACTAATGCTGGCCTGAGCATTTGTTGTCTGAGGAGTAGTTCAGCTCAGTATGGGTACCAGGTCATGGAAGTTCATGAAGACCCCTCCACTAAGGTGTGGAGGGGCTGCAATCTGCCTGGTGGGAGGAGATGCTCTGAGACATTAAGGATACACAGAGTGGTGGGGTCTATTATTTGATGGGAGCTCAGACCTGGGGATGGGAGGGTCCTGGGAGGCCCCCTAGTCTGACTCATAAGGGGCATGAATTCCCTTGACTACATGTCCACCCAGCCTTTGCTTGAAGACCTCCATGGAGGGCTGGGTCTGGGTAGCCCAGAGTCCTTAGCTCTCAGCTGTTTGGAGCTTTTCTTGACATTAGCCAGAGTTCTTAGCTTCTCCCCTAGGCTCTTTGCTCTTTTCTCTGGGGTCATTAAGGCCAGGCATAACGTTCTTTCTCTGATAGTCCTTTGGGTACTTGAAAAAAGCTATCACCACCTCCCTGAGACTTTTCTGTCAGCCTAACCACCCCCAACTTCTTTACCTGAATCTCACAGGGCAGGGATTGAGACCCTTTATTCCCTATCCTGTGCTCAGGTCCTGAAAGGTTGTGTCAGGGGACAGCCCCTAAAGGCACATCCATGGAGTCTGTCCAGCCTTGAGAGCGACTAACTGAATAATTGGTGGAAGTTTTTCCATAGGATGAAGTCAATGAGGCCAAAACAGGGCTTTGAGGTGGCGCCAGAATGCACAGAGCACAGGCCTCGAGTCAAGAGGACTCATTTTCTTGAATTCAGATCTGACCTCAGATATGTACTAGCTGTGGGACCCTGGGCAAGTCACACAGTTTTGTTTGTCTCAGTTTCCTCAACTAGAGAAGGAAGTAACACACCACTTCAATATCTTTGCCAAGAAAACCCTAAAATGGATTCATGAAGAGTCAGAACAGACTGAAAAACACTGAACAACTGAGATCAAAGCTGTGTTTGATCCTGGTGTGAGTCAGCTGACTTGGTCCCATTCCATGGCTATAGATGGAATGATTAGACGTTTCTTGTTCACCTTCCAAAATAAGTGCCATTAGTGGCAAGGGGGACTGGATTAGATAGTGTGAGGGGATCAGTGTAGACCAATTTTTCAAACTAAATGGCTTTGGAGAATCTACTTCATCATCATCATCACTATCATCTATCACCATTGCTGACATTTCTTTAAAGCTTTCAAAGCACTTTAAAGATATTATCTTATTTTATTTTTAAAACGATCCTTATCCTTTTTTTCTTTTCTTTTTTTTAATCAAAATTTATTTATTTAACTTTTTACATTCATTTTCACAAAATTTTGGGTTCCAAATTTTCTCCCCTTTTATCCCCTCCCCCCACCCCAATACACCAAGCATTCTAATTTTCCCTATCACCAATCTGCCCTCTCTTCTATCATGCCTCCCTTCTCTTGTCCCTATCTTCTCTTTTGTCCTGTAGGGCCAGATGACTTTCTATTCCCCATTACCTGTATTTCTTATTTCCTAGTAGCAACAACAATACTAACCAGTTGTTCCTAAAACTTTGAGTTCCAAATTCTCCCCATCCCTCCCTCCTCACCCATTCCCTTTGGGAAGGCAGGCAATTCAATATAGGCCCTATCTGTGTAGTTTTGATAATAGTCATGTTGTGTAAGACTAACTGTATTTCCCTCCATCCTACCCTGCCCCCCATTGTTTCTATTCTGTCTTTTGATCCTGTCCCTCCCTGAGTGTTGACTTCAAATTGCTCCCTCCTCCCATTGCCCTCCCTTCCATCATCCCCCCACTTGCTTATCTCCTTTTTCCCCACTTTCCTGTACTGTAAGATAGGTTTTCATACCAAAATGAGTGCATTTCATACCAAAATGAGTGCATTTTATTCCTTCCTTTAGTTGAATGTGATGAGGGTAAACTTCTTGTTTTTTTCTCAGCTCTCCTCTTTTTCCCTCCACTAAAAAGTCTCCTGCTTGCCTCTTGAATGAGATATAATTTACCCCATTCCATTTCACCCTCTTTCCTCCCACTACATTTCTCTCTCACCATTTACCTTAATTTCTTTTAAGATATGGCCCCATCCTATTCAATTCACTCTGTGCTCTCTGTCTCTGTATGTGCATGCATGTGTGTATGTGTGTGTGTATAATCCCACCAACTACCCAGATACTGAAAAGTTTTAAGAGTTACAAATATTGTCTTTCCATGTAGGAATGTAAACAGTTCACTTTTGATAAGTCCCTTATGACTTTTCTTTGCTGTTTACTTCTTCATGCTTCTTCTCATTCTTGTGCTTGAAAGTCAAATTTTCTTTTCAGCTCTGGTCTTTTCATCAAGAATGCTTAAAAGTCCTCTGTTTCATTGAAAGACCATATTTTCCCCTGAAGTATTATACTTAGTTTTGCTGGGTAGGTGATTCTTGGTTTGAGTCCTAGTTCCTTTGACTTCTGGAATATCCTATTCCACTCCCTTTGATCCCTTAATGTAGAAGCTGCTAGATCTTGAGTTATCCTGATTGTATTTCCACAATACTGGAATTGTTTCTTTCTAGCTGCTTGCAATATTTTCTCCTTGACCTGGGAATTCTGGAATTTGGCCACAATGTTCCTAGGAGTTTCTCTTTTTGGATCTCTTTCAGGCGGTGATTGGTGGATTCCTTCAATACTTATTTTGCCCTCTGGTTCTAGAATATCAGGGCAGCTTTCCTTGATAATTTCATGGAAGATGATGTCTAGACTCTTTTTTTGATCATGGCTTTCAGGTAGTCCCATAATTTTTAAATTGTCTCTCCTGGATCTATTTTCCAGGTCAGTTGTTTTTCCCACGAGATATTTCACCTTCTCTTCCATTTTTTCATTCTTTTGGTTTTGTTTGGTGATTTCTTGGTTTCTCAGAAAGTCATTAGCCTCCATCTGTTCCATTCTAATTTTGAGAGAACGATTCTCTTCAGTGAGCTTTTGAACCTCTTTTTCCATTTGGCTAATTCTGCTTTTGAAAGCATTCTTCTCCTCATTGGCTTTTTGAACCTCTTTTGCCAATTGAGTTAACCTATTTTTCAAGGTGTTATTTTCTTCAGCATTTTTTTGGGTCTCCTTTAGCAAGGTATTGACCCGTTTTTCATGCTTTTCTTGCATCTCTCTCATTTCTCTTCCCAGTTTTTCCTACACCTGTCTAACTAAATCCTTTTTGAGCTATTCCTTGGCCTGAGCCCACTGGACATCCACCTTGGATGTCTTAGATAGAGAGGCCCCAACCTCCACATCTTTCCCTGTTGGCAAGCATTGTACTTCCTCATCAGAAATGAAAGGAGGAAGAAACATCTCTTCCCCAAGAAAGTAGCTCTCTATGGTCTTATTTTTCTTCCCTTTTCTGGGCATTTTCCCAGCCAGTTACTTGACTTCTGAGATTCCTCTCCACCCCTGCCTAGATCCGCCCAGCTAGTGCTTGGGGTCTGAGATTCAAATGGGCTTTCAGTGGCAGGTGAGGCTGCTATTCAATGTGAGCTTAAGTTCTGGTGTTCGGGTGGGGGCAGGGCCATCTCCCAGGCTCAGTTCCCTCAGGGGGTTTATGCAGAGACCTTCGGTAATGGCCCTGAACTTCTGCCTGCTGCTCGGGGAGTCCACGGCCACTGCTGCTGCCTCTGCTGCTGCCTCTGCCTCCCAAGGGGGCCCGAGTCATGGAGACACCCCACTCCCCTCTTGGCCATCCCAGAAGTCTCTCTCACTGACCTGTAGCATCTGTGGGTGGAGTGACCTTCCTGGCCGCCAGATTCCGTCCCTGAAGCCTGCTTGGATCTCCTCCTCTGGGGCCCCATGGCCAGGGCAGCACGGGGTGGACTCCGCTGTCCAGAGTGCCACGGACCCCTGGGAACGTCTCTCCAGGGCTCTCTGGAACGGAAATCTTTTGCACTGTGTTTCTGCACACCTTGCAGTGCTCCAGAATTTGTGGGGAGCTCTTCTTGCAGGAAATATATGGGCTGTGGGTTTGGAGCTAGCATCCATGAGTCTTTCTACTCCACCATCTTGGCTCCACCCAACAATCCTTATTCTCATTTTGAAGATGAGGAAATTGAGGCAGACAGAGGTTAAATGACTTGCCCAAGTTTTCCTAAGTCCAGCACCCTATCCACTAGCTATCTATCTAGCTTAGAAGTTCATTTGAAGATGATCTGGAGCTCCTAAGGGACTGCAAGCTCAACAGGAATCCAGGGTGCTGAAGGCAAGCAAAAAGCCAAGGTGATCTTGGACTTCATTAAGAGTGAGCAGCAATGTCCAGGATCAGGAGATGATGGTCTTTGGTCAACCCACACTTGGAGACTTAGGAGCCTCATTTTTATGAAGGACATTGATAAATGTGGAGAGTGTACAGCTAGAAAAGTGAATGGCCTCAAATGTAGGTCATACAGGATCATTTATCTTAGAGAAGAGAATGTGGGATGGGCACAAAGCTGGCTTCCAGACTTTGAAGGGCTGTCCTTGGTAAATTTGCTGTCCCAGGTCCCAAAGGTCAGAACTAGGATCATTAGTTACAGAGAGGGAGATTTTGGTTGGATATAAGGAATGACTCCATAGCAATCAGGGCTGTGCAGAAATGGAATGGGTAGTGATCTCCCCATCACTGTAGGGAATGTTGGAGAGGGGAATACTATTTGGGAAGGGATTGACTATAAGTCTCCCAGCCCAGATGCCTGATCCCAGCCCTCTTGTCTCTGGGATGTTCTTGGGCTGGCAGGTGAAGAGTGGTATGGTAAGTCTATTCCTCTTTCCCAACACACTCTCACCAGGTTGGGAGGAAGGCCAAGAAGTTAGGGATGGATTAGTCCAGGAAGTGGTTACCTACCTGCTGGGCCTCAGTGGACTCAGTACCAGGGACGGAGCTCCTTCCTGGGCTCAGCACACTCTGATCCTCCTCTTCTTCCTCTGAAGACCCTCCCTTGTCACTGACCTTGCTGGTCAGCTCCCCAAGCTTTCTCTTCAGGGCCTCCTCTTCTATGTCAGCATCTGTGTGGGGCTGAGGCCCAAAGGACTGAAACAGAGAAGCAAATGAAACTGGTTTCAATGCCCCATGACCTCCCCTTCAGGTTCTGACAAATAGGAAGTTTTAGGAGTTTTCATCTGTGTGAAGCTTAACATGGAGGGATTTAGCTCATGGCAGATTGGGACCAGACCTGCAGTTAACCATTAACGATGGAGTTGAAACCAACCACTCAATTCTAGCCCTGGTGACTAGGTGGAGACACTTTTTTGATTGAATGAGACAACCAAAACTCAGTGTGAACAGGGCCTGTACACCTCTTCAAATCAATCAAGGTCACAAAGGAGGGACCCTTACAACGAGCTAACTATTGTATCAGGTGCTAGGTGGGCAAGTTCCAGCCTCTACCAAGTCAGGTTAGCACACTAATAGCCCTTGCCCTCAAGGAGTTTACTACATAAGAGAAGAGACAGTTGGCAAACACTAATGTACTGCAAAATATATTGAATACCCAGCTGTGCTACTTCTGGCTTTGGGAAAGTGACTGAGTCTCTGAGGGCCTGAAGGGAGGGCTGAAACCAGATGATCTCTGAGCCTCTCAGAGAATTCTAGATCCCTGAGATTAGAGTCAATTTCAACTCTGGTCTTCTGTGTGAGTTGAATAGATATCCTCTGAGGTTCTTATACTGATGATGTCTGATTAAGCCTCCCTTCAACTGGAGCTTTATTTTTGGTCTAGTGTAGGTAACTGCCCACAAGAAACTCCCTCCACTAAGGAAAAGAAGCAACAACCTTGATGACCACCTTCCTCATTTTATGGCCAGCTCCTGGATGGAAGGGTTGCTGCTGGCCAGGTTTTTTGGTTTCTGTCTCCCCAGTGACTAGCATAGTCATTTAATAAATGTGTGTTGACTGAAGGATACATTTTCTTCTTTGGTAGAATCTTAGGTCCAAGAGAAGGGACTTTTAAAATCTTTGTCTTTCAAGTACCTAGGAGGTGGGGGGGGGGGAGAGGGGGTGGCTGGAGGGGGAGTGGGCAAGACCTTGACCTGAGTAAAATAAATAATAAATGTTTGCTCACTGAAACAATAGAATGTAAACTTCTTAAAATAACAGCAAGTTTCTTAAGGGCAGAGACTTTCTCTCCAATCTTTTCCTCTTAAGCATCTAGCACTATAGACTTAGCGATTAGTAACTGCTTAAGAGTCAGTAAAGAGTTATTAAGTACCTACTAAGTGCCAGGCTGTGCTAAGTGCTTTACAATTATCTGGGAGGTAAGATGCTATTATCCTCCCCATTTTACAGATGGGAAAACTGAAGCAGACAGGTTAAGTGACAGAAACTAATAAGTATCTGAGGCTGAATTTGAACTCAGATCTTGCTGTCTTCAGGCCCAGCATGCTTATCTAGCAGGGACTTGTATTTATGTCTTGGACCTCAGCCCTGTTGATAGTCTGGGAAAGCCCTTTTAAAATACATAATATAAAATACAGAGGGTTACAAGGAAACCAATTATATTGAAAGATAATGATCAAAATGTTTCTAAAACCCAAGTTCATGGACTCCAGGTTCAGAACCCACGTCAAAGTCACCCAGAGCCCTGTGTGGGCTGAGGTCAGTGGGTAAGTCACAGTAGCAACAGCTTCAGCTAACACAGCTGGAAGAAATGTTTCCTTGTGGAGGAGGCTGGTGTGTGTAGAGGAAAGAATGGGAGGCATTCTGGGTTCAAATCCTGCCTCCTTTTATTTATTCCCTGTGATCTTGGGTGGCTCCCTTTCTGCAGGTATAAAAAATGAGAGGGATAGACTTGATTATCCCTCATGTCCCTTTCAGCCCTAAGGCTCCTGGAAGAGCCTCAGCTAAGTAGCATCTATGAAGGAGCCAGTCACCCTTGGGTCAGATAGAGAAGGAAGGCCACCCACCCATGGATTTGGCTTCTCTTCTTTATGCTGGGTTCCTTTCTCCCCCATGCTCCCCAGAGTCCTGTTGTATTCCCATCTACACCACTGCTGCTAACCATTCTCTTCCTTTCTTCCACCTTACCCCCTTCAATCTACCTTCAGATTCCTCTGCACTTGGCTGCCAGTGAAATGGTTACAAGCAGAGAGGTGTTAGTGAGCCAAGACCTTATTCCCCTCCTACATAACATGCTTTAAACATACCGACTGAATAGAAGTTCTGTGACCAAATGCAAGCATCTTGACTCTCCTTGGAGCACAGGCTCTTTGAAGATGGTGCCTGTGTGGTGTTTTTCTGTTTGATTTTTCACCAGGTGCTTGATCAGCAGAAAGTTACAGTAAGCCATTAATGGGCTCCTGGCAGGTCTGTAGTCCCTCCCTAAGAAGCTTGGACCAGAACGTTTTGAATGAAAGCAACAAGCATTTTAAAGTACTTACTTTGTTTAAAGGATGGTGCTAAGCGTGGAGGATATAAGAAAGGCTTTTCAGCTTACAAGTCTAATATAAATCACGTTGCACACTCTAGAGTTATATATGCCAGTTAGTACTGTCTAAACTCATTCATGAAATCTTAAGGAGAAAGTCCTTACCTGAGACATAAAATAGCAAGAGGCAAAGTAGAAGGCAAAAGCAGTTTATTTCTGTCATGACAAAAAAAAAAGGTGGAACAGAATAAAATAAAATTAAATTAAAATCAAATTTCAGCAGAGGCATCAAAGAACCCCCAGGCTTCAATGATCACTGAGACAGAGGCAGCTGGGGGATGAGGAGGGCTGGGCAAAGGCATGGAAACACACCTCCTCCTAGTACATCGGTAGGACTTGGAGGTCACCTGGGATGGCTGTTTGTGGGATGGCCATCCAAGCTTCTTCCTAAGGACTAAAGAGTTCAAGAGGCTGCAGCAGCTGTCAGGGCTCTTGGCTTTCCTGGCATAAGCTTCCCTAGACAGCAACCTGTGGATGGCCCTGGCATCTGCCTTGACAAACTTTCCAGATCTTCTGGCACCACTTATGAGCATTCCCATTTGGGTCTATCAGGTAATAGGTCCTGGTAGGTGTGTGAACAAAAAAGGTCTTAAAAATTCTTGGCTTCCAGCCATAATTGTGGGGACAAAGGGATTTCTCTTTTCAGGACTTTGCTGACAGGATCCACAAAATAAAGGTGAGGTCCTTCAGTGAGAAGCAACTGGCGCCGGTGGGCAAACAAGCCCTTTCTCTTGTCTACTGGGCCCATTTTCAGTATTAAATGATTGTCTACGAACTGATGCCATGGGTTCCCACTAGCCTGCTTCTCTAGTAAGAGTCTTTTCTCCTCTTCAGAAAACTCTAGGTCCAACTCCAAAGAATTCTCATCCAGTTCATGAATGTAGCCCTCCACATGACCACTGGACCTCTGAAGTGAGCGTGGCTCTGCCACAGCAGAGGAATGGAAGGAAGATGTAGGCGGAGTGAGACTCCGGAAAATATTATAATTTCCAAAGTCATTTTCATCTTCAGATGTAGAGGCTGAGGATCCTGGAAACTGTGGAGGAGTCTGAAGATGCAGATTGTCCCAGGTGATGTTTTCAAAGAATGGATGAGCCTTCAAAGCTCCATAGCTCCCCATTTCTTCACAGCCTAATCGATTTGTAGAATCTGAAACCAAAAGCTTTCCTACAAGGTCTTTTGCCATTGGGAAGAATTGTTCTGGAAAGTCATATGCCAGCTTAATGATCTTCTGGTATATAAGATACTCATTTCCAGCTTGGAAAGGAGACAGCCCTGTTACAAGGTAGTAAATCACGCACCCCAGGGCCCACAAGTCTGAACTCTTACATGCACTTTTCTCCATGAGGAGTTCTGGGGATGTATAATGTACCGTCCCCACGAACGAGTTAGCCCTGGCTTGCTTACTACAGGGGGACAATATTTTGGCTGATCCAAAGTCTGTAATTTGAATGTGCATCTCGGCATTTAAAAGAATGTTTTCAGGTTTCAGGTCCCTGTGAATAATCTCCTGCCCATGCAAGTACTCCAGGGCAGACACTATCTCTGCAGAATAAAACTGGCTGCAGGGCTCATCCAAAGGACCGAATTTCCGGACGTACCTGTGTAGGTCTCCATTTTTGGCATAGCTGAGGCCAAAATACAGTTTCTCCTTACCCTGAAAAGTGAAGTAAAGCTTGACAAAGAATGGGTGGTCCAAGCGGGACATGACATCCCGTTCTATGGTGACATAGTGTACTTTCTTTTCCTTAACAATTTGCTTTTTCTCCAGGATTTTAATCGCATAGTCCTTGGAAGTTGTCAACTCCCGGGCCAAGACCACGGTGGCGAACGATCCTTCACCTAGGACTTTGCCAAAAGCGAAGTCTTCAGGCCTCTTCCCCCAGGCTTGCACTGGGTTCTGGTTCTGCCTAGGCATGACTGGGTAGGTGGGGCTGGGCCCGGCCTCAGTGTCAGTAGCAGCAGCAGCAGCAGCACCAGTAGTGTCCGTGGGAACCCAGACAGGCGTTGTTGGAGGATCGGGCTGCATGGCTGGGCTAGAAGACGCGCAGATTTGAGCGCTAGTTTCGAGCTGAGCACCAGCACAGGAATGGCCCGTAGGACTGCAGGCCACGCTATCCCTCGGCAGGCGCCGCTTTAGCAGTCTTGCGGCTCCAGGTCAGTGATCTTCAAGCCTCCGAGGCTCCCAGAGCGTCATCTCCAGCTCCGAGGCAGAGTTAAATATGGTGGCCAGGTCCCGCCCCCCTTCTCCTTTTGGCCTCTCCTCTCCCCTCCCTAAGACCGAGGAGACCCTACTGAGCTAAGGCATCCTCAGGTCATTTAAAGGTGAAAGAAGGGAGCCAGAGTAAGAAGGCAACAAATAGAATAAAAGTTTAGAAAGTCCTGCAGAGTTTTTATAACTTTGTTTAAAAAGGCCAAGGACAGGAGGGAGGCCGAATGAGGAGTCCCCAGCTCCTCTGCCTATCAACGCGGGGTGACCCCGAAGCACCCAGGAGATGGCCGGTCCTGCACAGATGTCGGAAATGGACGAGGAGAAGAAGGAGGAGAACAGGCTGGATCGCCTTTGGAAAATGGCAGAGTTCACTGAATGAATGGACGAACTCCTGGAAATAAAGGCCCATGAGAAAACAAGCGAACGGCGACACAATAACCATACTCTCTGACTGTTTTTGTATCGCCCTGGCATGGATACACACTTGTACAAAGGAAAGATGAGCTTCCCACGGAGGCCAGCCCGAGGCACAGATCCGAGCTCTCTGGGCACCAACGTGACCCCTGCTTTTCTAGAGAAGTAAAGCGAAGCTCCGGGAGGAAAAGGGAAGGAATCTAATCAGAGTCACAGCTAATTATTAAAGTTACTCCAGTTACAGTGGGTTCGAACTGGGATTTGCTCCCATGCCTTCTGACTCCAACATTATCTGAGTTCTTTCCTCCAAGCCACCTTCCCGACGTGTCAGAGTAGATGGGAAAGCAGCAGCTAGTTCAAGGATGTGCTCAAACTCAGCGCTGATGACATCATTCTCCACCAACACCCCCCTCTGCCCTCCTCCCCAACATGCCCCATGAACTCCAGGGACCACCTGTTACCTCCAAGAGAAAATACAACAGCCTTTCTTCAACATTTAAAGACCTCCTAACCCATCACTTCCGAATCTTTCCAGATTTTTTCCGACAGGCCCCCTTCATCTCCTCAGCAATAGAGCAGAGCTGTCCTCCCTGCTCCCTGCCCAGGACGTTCCTTCTCCCTTTGGATGCCTTTTCCCTGGCTGGCTGCTGGGCCAGGAAGGCTCTCCCTCCCCCACTCTCCCTTATGGTTTTCTTCAAGATTCAATACAAATATCACCTTCCCCAAGAAGCCTTCCTTGAATCCCCTTCATGCTGGTGCCTTCCCTCTGAGATCCGATTCCACATGCACATGATAACATTTATATAGAAGTAACTAGGTGCCAGGCTTGGTGCCAAGGGCTTTATCTCATTTAATCCTCACAACAATCCTGGGAAACAGTTGCTATTAAATATTATCCCATTTTACAGATAAGGAAACTGAGACAAACAGAAGTTAAGGGACTTGTCCAGGGTCATACAGCTAGCAAGCTTCTAGAGACTGATGTGAACTCAGGTCTTCCTGACTCCAGGTCCAGTTCTCTATCTAGCACACCACCTAAATGTGGGTGGATATGTTTATGGGTATATATATATATAATATATATATCTATATATATATATATATATATATATCTATATATATATATACACACACATATTACATATGCACATATACATATTAGGTATCTATGACACCTCATTCTTATGTGAAGGTGATTTCAAGTTCCCTAACACCCACCTGGGCATAGACTCTGGGAAGGGATTTGTGCGCACACAGTCCTGGGGTGTGATGGGCTGCTTGTGCCCAGTGAGGACCAGTCAAATTTCAGGTCTTGAGGCCAGTCATTTGGTGAACTCCAGATTTCTTTCACTCAGATTCTAAAGAACACTGATGAGATCATTGAGGGGGGCCATTTATGTTGGAGAAAGCAGATGAAGATGCCATCTTTTGAAATACTGATGGACAGGAACCCCCTTGATGATATTAGAGCAGAATTTATTCATCACATGAGCCATTGAAATAGTTGATTTTTGTGCTCTCCCAGCAAAGCCTGGGCTGTTTTAGTGACTTCATTTGCCCATCTTTCCCCTTCACTCTGCCTGGCACCTGCCCTGTAGCCTCTCCACAGCTCAGGGAAGGCTGTGGGGCAAGCAGAGGGACCCAAGAGATGTGTGAAGTCATGGGAACCCAGATCTAGTGACTTCAAGAAAACAAAAACCCAAACTCCACAACACTCCTTATGATTCCCCCAAGAGAAATATTCTTCTCAACCAAGATGTTACTCTCATGGTCACATCAAAGTACACTCTGCTTCTTCTGTAGGTCGCCTTTGAACCATTGAGGGAGAGATGACTGCTCCAAGGTGGGAGAGAGGGAACAATAATCCAGTTAGCACTGCTGTGGGGAAGAGAAAGAGGAGAGAGAGAGAGAGAGAGAGAGAGAGAGAGAGAGAGAGAGAGAGAGAGAGAGAGAGAGAGAGAGAGACAGAGAGAGAGAGAAAGACTGACAGACAGACAGACAGACAGAGACAGAACTGGACCAGCAGGCAGAAGAACTGACTTTCCAGCTTAGCCACCAATTAGTTTCATAAACTTGAGCAAATCCCTTCCAATCTAAGGGTCTCAGTTTCCTGCTTTTTCTCTCCAGAGCTGAGTCCATTAGCTTCACCATTTCCTGATCCTTGAAACGGTTTTTCACTTTTTTCCCTGAGCTTCTTCATCAGTTGAAGCACCCCAACTATATATTGATTCTTCTTTTAATTAGCTCCATTAAAACTGTGTGGAGTGCCATAGGAGGGCAGTGTGTGTGTGTGTGTGTGTGTGTGTGTGTGTGTATGTCTCTCTCTCTCTCTCTCTCTGTCTCTGTATCTCTGTCTGTCTCTCTTTGTATCTGTCTCTGTGTCTTTGTCTCTCAGCCTTTCTCTGTGGCTGCCTCTATCAGTCTCTCAGTCTCACTCTGTCTCTGTCTCTGTCTTTGTCTTTCTCCTCTCCTTTCTTCTGTTTCTTTCCTTCCCTTTTCCTCCTTCCCTCCCTCCTTCTGTCCCTCCCTCCATTCCTTTTTTCCTTCCTTCCTTCCTTCCTTCCTTCCTTCCTTCCTTCCTTCCTTCCTTCCTTCCTTCCTTCCTTCCTTCCTTCCTTCCTTCCTTCCTTCCTATACATTCTGTACATCTTTGAATATGCACATGTAAAGCTACGTGAAGGCAAGGTCTATTTTGCTTATATTTGTATTGTCTAGGGCTTAGCACCTGGCCTGATACCTAGTAGGTAATTAATAAATGATTTATCATTCATTCAAGGTCTTTCTAATAATAATAACAACTCTTATTTCAATAGTAGTTTAAGGTTTGCAAAGCACTTCACCCATGTTATCTCATTTATCTTCACAGTCATTTTCTAAAGTAGGTGCTGTCATTATCACTATTTTATGGATAGGGAAACTGAGGCTTGGAGAGTTATATGACTTGCCCAGGACCATACAGCTTCTCTAAGTCTGTAGGTTCTTGGAATCATAGACTCAGATTTGGAAGGGCTAGTGGTCCATTCCCTTGTTAAGCGATTTGTCCAGGATCACCTAACCAGTTTGTGTCAAAATTAGGACTTAAACTCAGGTCTTCCTGACCCTAAGCCGGCCTTCTGTCCATTACTCCATACTGCCTCTTGCCTCATACATCGTGGGTGGAATTTATTCATGTAGGTAGGTGGTTCAGTGGATTGAATGGCAGACCTGGAGTCAGGAAAACCTAAGTTAAAATCCAGCCTCACTTACTAACTCTATAACCTTGGACAAATCACGTGGTTTGTCTGCCTCAGTTTCCTTATCTGTTAAATGGGGAGAAGGGTAGCATATACTTCACTGTGAGGATTATTGTGAGGATAAAATGGGATAATGATGTAAGGTTCTCTATTTAAATCTAACTAATTAATTCAACAAGAAACTTCCACTTCAGCACCATCGTTTCCTTTACTAAGTCAGGAGGGTACATGGCTTCCCAGGGCATGGCTTGACATTACCTCCTCCCAGGGCACCAGAACTCTCTCCTCCAGCCGGGCCAGCAGGCATTCAATGGCCAGCAGGTGCCGATTCATGTCAGAGATCTGTGGCAGAAGAAAGAAGGAGAAGGACAGAGGAAACAGATTCTGATTTCAAGATTGGCACCCATCACCTCAGAAGCACCAAAGCACCCAAAAGGAGCCCAAAGGAGAAGGCCCTCGTGAAAGCATCACGGAAGAATCACAGAATGGAAAGTCCAAAGGGACCCCAGAAGCCCTCCCCCAAAGGAAGCCCTTCTGTTAGAAATCATTGGATCCCAGATTTCCATCTGTAATAGTCCAACCCCCTCATCTTACAAATGAGAAAACTGAGTCACCGAAAGCTGAAGTGATTGGCTTAGGGTGAGTTACAAAGGTAAGAGTTTGGTAGTAACTGATTCTTCTTGACTCTAAGACTAGCCTTTACCTGACCTCCACCACCCTGATCTGAATTCCCTTCAGAGTTCAAGGGAGAAAGCTGGGTGACTTGGTAAAAGAGGAAACCACAGGCAGAATGAACAAACTAAAAAACGATTCTCGTGGGAGAATAAGTTTATCTAACCTCAGGACAGTGGTTATTGGTGTCTCCTGTTTTTCCTCTCATTGGGGTCGGGAATGTTTACCCAACACATTCAAATAAGAACTCCTGACATCGATCCACACCGGAAGGCACACATTAATTATATCCACACTGATGGAGGTGAAGTGGCCATCAGGTGCTCAGAGCCTCTGGTTTCCAGCCAGAATCCTCGGATCTACACAATCTGTTAGCTAGCTCTGAGTCACCCCAAGCCAATCATTCTCTTGGGCTAAGTGAGGAAATCAATTCGTCTCCATTTCATCTCTACTGGCCCAGGTGAAGTTTCTTGTCATTATGGCTTTTGTTTTTCATTTTGTTTATTTGAAGAGAGGAAAGGGACTGACCACAGTGTTAGCCTGGGTGCCTCCTGGCGTTCAGGGTTCGAGGGGGAGTGTCCTTCTTAACTGGGAGAAGTGTGCACCTAATGACTGCCCCCCAAGCCACCTCCAATCATTCACTCATTCATCCTTTTATGAGCTAAGTCCTCTGTTCTAATGAGTCATTTCCTTAAGACACTCAGATCAATGGGATCTGATCTGAAATAATTCCCCCATCAACTCTATCCGCTGTGAACATCTCACTCAGTCACTGGGCAGCTGCTACCCTAGGGCATGGAAGAAAAAACGCAATTCCAAATTCAAGTCAAGTCCCCAACCTGATTAAAATCCCTAAGACAAAGTAAGACCAGGGCAGTTAGGCGGTACTGGACCTGGAATCATAGAGACCTGAGTTCAAATCTAGCCTCAAACTCTGAGCAAGTCACTTCACTGCTGTCTGCCTCAGTTTCCTCACCTGTAAAGGGGGATAATAATAGCATCTGCCTCCCTGGGTTGCTGTGAGGATCAAATGAACTATTATTTGTAAAGTGCCTGCCATGCAGTAGGCAGGATATAAATGCTAGCTGTCATCAACATCATCAATATGATGGTCATTACCATCATTGCCATGTTGAGGCAGAATGGGATGAGATTTAGAGACAGGAGACCAGAGTTCAAAATCTATCTTTGTTTCTTTTTTTCCTCTTTGGCCCATTTTCCTCTTCTCTACAATGTCGGAGTTAGATGGTCTCTGAGAGCCCTTCCACTCCCAGAGTGACGATGAGAGTGGATGATTTTTGAAATATCAAACTTAGGTGACGACCAGGAAACCCGAAATACACAAAAAATCCTGAGTAAATTCTGGAATTTTCGAAATGGACAGAGCACCTGAGAGATTGCTGGGTCCAAACTCTTTCTGATCAACATGGAGACAGAGAATTTGTAGCTTTGTCAAGGTCCCACCACAAAACTCAGATGACATTCTTTGACTTTGAGGCCACAAAGGCTTGTCTCTTGCAGGGTAGGGGGCTATATCCTAATATCTTTTTATGCCAGGCCCTCTGTCAACATCTGCCTCTAAACCATCATCAGGGCTGTGAACTGTGAAAGTCTTTGCAGTCAGAGAACCCTCTTTTGGCAGACCATTCTCACCTGGAAAGACTTGAGTATTGTGCCCAGAAATGGCCTGCCTATGTCTGTTATCTGCACTCACCAAATAGGACTTCAAGTCAACTTTGCAATTCATGGAATGAAAATAACACAAGTAATTAAGAACAATTAAGCTGAGTAGGAGGAGGGTACTTAGTTACTTATACTGGCTCACCAATGAATATGGTGGTAGCTTCCTATTTTAACCAATTATTCCTACTAACTAGGTGCTAATGAGATAATTTCTAAATGATTACCTATACAATTTCCCCCCTAAACTTTAGTGCCTTGGGACAAAGTCCCATTGGCCCTACCCTTGTTATGGTGCTGTTCATCTGAGACCCAGCATGGTTTTATAACTGGAATGTTGGCCATTAGGCAATTACTATTATTGTCAACTAAGACATGGTAGCTTCATCCTGTATCAGGAGGGTGAAGATACACCCTGAGAACATTTTCACTCTCTGAAAGTCTGAAATACAGTGTCTAATATGTCTGTAAAGGTACTTAGGATAGGTGATTTTGAATGAACAAAAGAACGCCTCACATTAAATAGGTTTTCCTACTGTTTAAGACATTGTTGAGGAAATGAAGGTGTTGTAAGCACTGTTCTCAAAGAGCTGATGTGCAAATTCATAAAAATTTAAATTCACTGGACTTTGGATAAGGGCTCAGGTCTCTGTTTTCATGATTTGGAGTTAAAAGACCTGTGTTTGAATCTTGGCTCTGTCATGTATAAGATGTGTGATCTTGGGCACATCTCTTCAAACTCTGTTGGCCTCAGTTTCCTCCTGTGTCAAATGAAGGAGTTTGACAAGGACTGTTGTCCAACAAGGAGTTGGACAAGTTGGACTGTAAGACACCCTTTTGTTTCCAAATTCCATAATTAGGTGATTCTGAGACAAATATTCTGATACCATAACTTCATTTTGGGTGACAATTAAGTAATGTGATGAATATGAAAACTTAGCCCTTGTGACCTGACCCTGGGTTAGTTGGGTCTCAGTTCTCTCAAGTGTAAATCTGTGGGTTGGACATGATGATGTCTAAGGCCCTTCCAGACTGACTCACAGGCTCCTGTGATGACACTGAGGCGAAAGAGTGAGACGGAACTGAGTTTTGTCTGGGGTCACAGGACTCGATGGATGTGGCTCCATCATAGCAGGGAGGCAGCCCTCACAAACTCTGATGGAACATCCTGAAACTCTTACCCCAACCTTAAGGGAATTCCAGGCCTGGACTAAAGGCTTGAAATGCATCATGACAAAGAAAGTCAAGGGAGCCAAGTATCCAGGTCTCTGGGCCTTTTTAAGAGACAGTTTTCATGAACCCCCCAGGGCCTGGGTTAAGCAGGGAATCCTCATCAAAAACCTGTGGAAGGTCAAAGCATCATAGGCCCAGAACTGGAGGGAATTCAACCCCCTCATTTTATATATGATGAAACAGAAGCTGAGGCAAGTGAAGGGACTTATCTAAGGTCACCCAGTAACAGTAGACAGAGACAGGATTTGAATCCAAGTCTTCTGCCTCTAAAACCAGGGCATTTCCCTCTGGGTTACATGACATCCTTCCCTTAAAGTAGCTCATTTCTCAGCCCCATTAAACAAGTATGAGTAAACAGAACAAAACCCAGTAATGTTCCAGGCTCAACAGCTTTATCGATTTCTTCAAAGTCTAAAGCTGCTGAGTGCTTAAGTTCATTTGGAACTCTCTCCCTGGGAGCAAACCTTGGATCAGGCCTACCCCCTTGGTTGGGGGGGGTCACACAGCAGACCTGTGGCTAGTGAATGACTGATTCACCAACCAACTCAGGGTCACCTGAGTAATCCTGATGGTGGTAGGGAGCAGGGTCCTATGTCTTCTGCACCTTGGAGAGCTTTCTCTAGACCTGTCATGGGGTAGGGAGTGGCTCGATTCCCTACCCTACCTCCTTTGGAATCTTATTTGTGGGTGAATGGACTGGAGGCATAGGTAAGCTTCCTATTGTAGGTTTCCTTTCAGAAAGTGGTAGGGACAGAGGACTGACCTATGAAGAAGCGTCCCCAAACCCCAGCGCAAAGGTCAGGCTGGCAGAGCAGGGAGCACAGTGCTGGGGTTGGGTGGGGCCTTCCCTTTGGTCAGCAGCTTCAAAAAATTAAACTAAAATCTCTTCCAGGTCCAATGATCATTCTGGGGATTGGGGGGGGGGGCGTGTTATCCCTCTTTTCAGATGAGGAAACCATGCTTGTTAGAGATAAAATGATTTCAAGCGACATCATCAATCTATATGTGTATACACTCACACAGCTGTGTTTATGTATGTGGATGAGCATGTATGTTCACACATGTGGTCACTGCCCTACCCTGGAGCGGGGACCCAGCAGAGATCAAGGAGTATCAGTGGGAAGAGACCTCAGAAGCCCTCTGGTCCAACCCCCTCATTTTACAGAGAAGGAAACTAAGGCTCAGGTAGAGGAAAAGATTAGCCGAAGGCCCAAGATCATAAGGTTTTCTGACTTTATGTCCTTCTATTTTTAATATTATATGGAAGTATCCTATGATGACTTCTTTCTGCCAAGGAGAGAGTTCTTTTGGTCTTATGAGCAGTGACTTTGAATAATCAGGTCAAAGTTTGGGGGTTGGTTTTGTTTTTCCAGATAAGGAAACCATGCCTTTTAAAGATAAAATGAGAATATGAGTATGATATCTGGTCTCCTGACTTCTCTCCCTGGCCATCTGAGCATCCCACGCTGAGGATCAAAGACAGGGTGGTGCAGAAAGGCCTGGACTTGGAATCAGGAAGACCTGGGATAAATTTTGCCTCATACACATCTTGGTTGTGTGGTCCTGGGCCTCAGTTTCCTCCTCTGTAAAATGAGGGGATTGGGCCCCATGACCCCTGAGGTCCCACCCAGCTCTCTATTTGTAATTGCATGATGCTCCAGGACTCCTACAGCCTACAGGGTAAGATGCAGATAGCCTACCTTGCCATAGAATGCCTCCCACCTATTTTCCCAAACTTATTACACATTGATCTCTTCACATACTGTGCTCTAGTAGTGAAACTGGAATACTGGCTAGGTGTTCTCTGAGTCCAGAGTGCGCTGGTAGCACATGTTTAGCAACTGACTATCTGGAAAAATGTACACAGGATACACATTTAGTTGAATCTACAATATTAACATTTCCCCCATCACTTTATTAAATCTAAACAATTCACAAAACAGTAAGTTAAGTCCTGATTTTTAGTGTTTGCTGAATGTTGCAAAATCAGCTCTCCAGAAGCTGGTTTGAGCTGGCTCCAGCATACCCCTGCCTGAAGCTGCCATGTTATTTCCCACCTCTGTGGATTCATGCAGATCATCTGACTGCCTGGAGCCAGCCTTCCTTCCTTCCTTCCTTCCTTCCTTCCTTCCTTCCTTCCTTCCTTCCTTCCTTCCTCCCTCCCTCCCTCCTTCCTCCCTTCCTTCCTTCCTTTTTTCCTTCCTCCCTCCCTCCTTCCTTCCTTCCTTCCTTCCTTCCTTCCTTCCTTCCTTCCTTCCTTCCTTCCTTCCTTCCTTCCTCCCTCCCTCCTTCCTCCCTTCCTTCCTTCCTTTTTTCCTTCCTCCCTCCCTCCTTCCTTCCTTCCTTCCTTCCTTCCTTCCTTCCTTCCTTCCTTCCTTCCTTCCTTCCTTGCCAGTCTGTTGGAATTCTTTTCTGTTTTCAAGCTTCAGCTCATGCGCCACCTTCTCCATAGGGGAAGCCATTTCTGATCCTTCTCCCCTTTTTCTTCACATTCTCCTGGAGCACTTGGTCTGATTTTTCCTTTGCCCCCTTTCCTCCCTACCTCCTATTA
Organism: Bettongia penicillata ogilbyi; assembly: GCA_023548195.1. NCBI lineage: Eukaryota > Metazoa > Chordata > Mammalia > Diprotodontia > Potoroidae > Bettongia > Bettongia penicillata. Next base: position 12,948,975 of record JAJHZJ010000134.1, on the reverse strand, counting down.
TACCTGTCTATGTATGTGTTATGTTCAAGCACCCCCAACAGAAGGGGAGCTCTTGGACTAAGTCCTTTTTGTATTTGTACCCTCAGGGCTCATCATGAGGCTTGGCACCTACAGCATGGGAGAATCACTTGGGACAAAGTAAAGGATGAAATTCACTGGTAAGCAATAAACCTTTTACATCTTAAAAAACCAAACTACAACTTTGTGATTTGCAATCTATCCTTTTTTAAGGATAGATTGCAGGATTAAGTAACTGAAGTTAGTTACTTAATATATCCAATTTGGCCTTGAGATTGTAAGTTTTTAACGCACGCCTTTACTCCTTCCTCATGAAACCACGTATCATGGTGAACATTGAACAGATTTTGGAAATAAGACTTGTTTTCCAAATCTAGATTTGACTGTAGATCAAAGGTTTTCAATGGGTTTTAAATCAAATCAGAGTTCCCAGGCCATCAAAGCAAGGTCATTTCAATCTTTGAGGCAAATTTCTTACCTTTGCATGAAGTATGACATGGTCCAGGGCTCTATTGCCACATCTCATCTGCATTTGGGCATGTCTGATTTCAGTGCTATTGGAAATCTATGGGCTATGATTGCATCTAGACTTGGGAAAAGCCACTATTTGTCAAAGGGGTACTGAAGGCCCCATGACTGGACCAGGCTGGTTAAAAGATTTTGAGCTTTGGTGCTTTGACGTGCATTCTAGAAAGGGAGAATGTGAGGGGAGAAAGCCCAGGGTCCAAAGTCAAGGACCAAGGTCTTCAGGCTCTGTTTTGAAAAGCAGCTGGAATTTTCAGGAAGCTGCTTGAGATCAGTGAGGCCGAAGCCCTGCCTTCCTCCTCAGTGTTAGTTTCTGTAGCATGGAGTTATGTGCACTTTTCTAAGTATGTCTGAAAGAAAGCATTCTTTGAGGACATTTTGTTCTAACATTCGGTTTTCTGGAGGGTCACTGTGAAGTTTAGCACATCGAGGAGAGGAGGAGGCAGAATTTTGGGAATCTCTGCTCTTACCTGGGTTTCAGAGAGAGCCATGCTTTCCTGGGAGGAAGCCTGACTTCTGCGTTTGGAATGGTGGGGGGGATGGGCTGTCATCTTGTGGGCCTCTTCAATGTCCTCTTCTGAGGTGTCCATGTCAGCAAAGTACTGGATGTGGGACTGGTCACTGCCCATGGCTTCTCCCTCTGTGGAGGATGAGTGGGTTTGAAGTCTAGGGGGAGTTTCATAGATCTGGAAGGGGCAGGGACCCCCTTAGGCCTTACAATCAGAAGACCACAGATTTGGAGTATAGGGCCTGTTGGATCCAGCTCCCTCATTTTACAGGAGAGGAAACAGAGGCCTAGAGAAATCCAGGGCCTGCTCAGGGTCAGACAGCCAGTTCTTGTCTAAGCAGCCTAGGGTCCCTGACTCTAAATCCACTTCTCCAATCCTGAGCCAAACAAAAGCTCCTAGATTTAGATAATTGAAACCCAAGGACTCAAAATGACAATGACCAAGTTGACCCCAAAGAAGAGATGTAAGAAGGCATCTCCTCCTATGTTTTTATAGGGATGGGGGGCTATGGGTGTGGAACACCGAATGCTCCATCAGACTTTTTGGATCCATTGGTTAGTTTTCTTGAACTTTTCCCTGCCCCCCCTTCTCTTTTCCTTTTTATTATCAGGGATAGTGCTCTTGGAGGGGGTGAAGGGGATGCAAAAATCACCATTTATTTTATACCGGTCTTGCACTTCCCTATATTTATTGGTTTACATTCTATTCCCCACAGCAGAGTATAAAATCCTTGAGGGCAGGCACAGTATCATTGTTGTCTTTGTATCCTAGAGCCTAGCACTGTGCTTAGCACATAGTAGGAGCTTGCCTGAAAATGCAGAATGAGGTATACATTTTGGACCTGGCCAGTGTGGGAATTTTCCTTAGGGGAAAAAAAATTCAGTGGTGGTGGGAGAGTAGGAGCGAGAGAGAAGAAATGTTCGTAAAAAGAATTTTAAAAAGAAAACACACAACAAATACTTTTTAGGTTAAATGGACTGAATTTTAAGACTAATATATACAGACCTTTATAGTTATTTGTCTCTGCTGAGCCTCATGGAGGCTCCCTCATGCGAGGGAGGTTCTACTGGGATTATTTTCCCCATTTTGCAGAGGAGGAAACTGAGGCTCTGAGCTTAGAGGGGTTGTACATCTCATATGGGCTGGGAGTGGGATTTGCACCCAGGTCTCTCCTGACTCTAAGTCCAGCACATTTTTCATTTTACTATAGTAAGGATCACAGGTAGAGGAATGCCAGGCTCTCCGAGCTGGAAGGTGCTCACAGACTATCGGAACTGCTAGGCCATCCTTCCCTTACGGAATGTATCTTTTGTTGGCCCCTTTGGATTCTGGGTTGGACCCTTCACTTTACAAGTGAAGTTTTTACAAACTCAAACCTTGCTCTTACCCTGGGCTGCTGTTAGCAGGCTGACCTTAGGCTCATAGAACTGGTCCTATGACATCCGGGGGATGCCCTTGTGTCCCATACCATGATGTTCCCAAAGTGGGGTCATAGAGGAACACAGGACCAGAGGATTCCAGCTACAGAGTTGGAGAGGACTCTCACAGGTCATTGAGCCCAGGCCCCTTATTTTGTAGGTGGGGAAACTGAGGCTCAGGGAGGTGATGAGATTATAGAAAGAGATTGAGAAGAGACTTCAGAGATCATCCTATGATGAATAGGGAAACTGAGGCCTGGAAAGGTCATGAGCTTATAGACTCAGAGCTGGAAAGGACCTACCTCAGAGGCCCTTTGGGGCTAAGAGAGTTGAGGTGACCAAGGTCACACAGGTAGTAAATGGCCATGCTAGAATTGGAACTCAAGTTCCCTGATCTCAAACCTTATACCCTTCTCACTATCTCCTACTTCCTCCCTGTACCAAACTGAAGGCTTTCTAGGATCCTAGCCCTGCTTGGCAGCCAGCAGATGTTGGCAGGGAAATAACCGAAAAAGAAAACATGTTGGAGAGGGAAGGGTAGACGTTAGGCTTCAGACCCCTGTACCAAGATTTCTCAATGTACCCTGGTCGGGTGATGCTATTAGAGATGGCTTAGTGGGCAAAGGCTCTGTGGACCTCATTGACCACAGTATTGACAGGGGCCACAAACTTTGGGCCCATCCATTCCCCAGGTGGGAGTGAGGGTGGGCATGCTTCCGATTACCACAGATGGTATTAGGAACAAACAGAAATGGAGCTGGAGATAGTCCTTTTCCATCCACGAAATGGGATTGAGGGTCCCTCAATGCATAGCTCTGTGCAGATGGAGCTGTAGGGGGCCATGTGTTCTGAGGCAGCCACATCCCTGGAATCTAGGGCTGGGGGTATCTTTCTCCAGAAGACTTTGGGCTATGGATCCCTGGAAAATTGGTTGGGATTGTAGAATGATCCTTTTTGATCAGGGAGAGACCTCAGGGATCATCTACTCAAATAACAGTATCAGAATCAAATGAGATATTTGTAAAGGGCCTAGCATACAGTAGGTACTATATAAATGCTTATTTCCCCCCCTTCACTCATGTCCAACCCTCTAATTTTTCAGGTTGGGAAAGGGAGGCTGAGACTTTTCCATGACATCCCTGTCATATTTTCCATGACATCCCTGACCCATATTTGCTGGGATGGGTTACCGGGGGCCAAGTAGAATAGATCACTCTTCCAAATGGATGCCCACCGAACACTTGAACCCAGCTATCATGTCCCCCACAGACTCTTCTCTTCTCCAGGATAAAACAGTCCAGTTCCTACCACCCATTGTCCTCTGACTTGGCCTCCCGGCCCTTCCCCATGCCAGCTGCCCTCCCCTGGATCCTCTAGCTGGTCGCTGCCCTTTTGGGGACAGGGGACCCAGAAGTGAGCACAGCCAGGACCTCATATAGCTGATCCCTCAGAAGAAGATTTGTCCTCAGACTTTCTTTCCTGTCCAGTGACCAGGAATGGCAGAATACACACCAATCCTCTCTCTCCCAGAGCCCATCATCTATGGCACTCTCTCTTCCTCCAGTCCAGCCTTCTTCCCCAATGGTGACTCGTTTCTTGAATAGAAAATGGACTTTTTGAACTGACAAAGGAGTTTCATCAGATTGAGGAGGTTGTAGTGAAATCCCCCTGTCCATGTAAGTTATTGTTCTCGGAGTTACCTGGAGGGGGAGGCCCTGAGAGGTTAGGAGCCACATGGCCGACGTGGAGCAGAAGCCACAGTGGAACATGAGTCTTCTGACTCTGAGGTCTGATCTCTAGCTGATCTAGTGTAGTACCTCTCGTAGATTCTTAGAAACATCGAAAAACAGCTTAGAGGGAGACAAAATTAATCCAACCCACCAGGGATGCCAAAAGGGGGTGCTGACCCAAGAAGGGCCTGCAAACCAGTGCCTCTCTGCTATAGATCAGAGCAATGATCCATTACTGGCTGATCCCACCTCCCCTCCCAGACAAGACCCTGAAGCTTACCAGGGCTGTGCTTTCTTTCCAGGCTGGAGTCTGAGGGCAGAGAGACCTTGGGGCTGCTGCATTCCTCTTTGAGAAGGTCCTGGGCCTCTCTGGCAAGGCTGGCATCGGTGATCCAGGCACCCTCCCAGGCAGCTTCCTTGTCATCAGCACTGGGAGAATCTGAGATGGTCTGAACACAGGCCTCATAATTAGGAGGGTGAGGAGCTCATGCTCCCACTCTGGGAGGACCCTTGCTCAATCTTAACTCTTTCAGTGGGGATGAGGAACCCAAAGAGCCAGGGTGAGTCTGTAGACCAAACAGTCTTCGTGCTGTGACTAAAAAGATCCTTGTAGGAAAAAAGATTTAGAGATGGAGGGAAACTTTGAGGCCATTTTACAGAGGAGAAAACTGGGGTTCTGAAAGGTTAAGTGACTGGTCCAAAGAGGCAGGATTTGAACTCAGGTCCTCTCATTCCAGACCAAAGCTTTTTCCACTGCCCCACCACATCAGGACACTGACTTATTCTTAAAACTCAGAATACACTTTCAAGTGATTTTTTTCAAAGCATTAGCTAACGGGATTCCTAAAAGCACTCTCTTATTCTGTCTGCGGGCTCTTCTCTGAAGTCTGATGGTGGCAGTTTTGTTCAGTCACAACAGGGCAGGAAGGCCTCTGTGAGGGACAGAGGTTTGTGATCTGGTCCAGGGGGAGGGTCTGGTCACAGGGAGGAAGACCCAAGTCCTTTGAATCAGAGGATGTGAGGGTTTCTCAGCATATCTGTTATCATGGGACTTGTTGAGAGCCAGAGAGTGAGAGAAGAGTTGACCTTTGCCCCAGAGACAAATTTAGTCCTAACTTTGGTGAGAGATGGTGCTGGGTGTGCACAAGAACATGGATCCTGGTGATGGGATCTGGATTCAAATCCTGAATCTACTCTAATACTCACTGCCTCAGTGAGTCTCACTTTACTTCTTTATTTAAAAAAAAAAAGTGGGTGGAGGGATGAAGATGACTCTGCCCCCTCCTGCCAGGCCCCTTCTAGCTCTGAATCTATAGAGCTATTCTCTGCCTTTAGAGAGCTCATGGTCCATGGGGGACACCAGGGGTGAGCACAATAGAGAATAATATGGGGAGGGCCTGATCCTTGTGTTAGAGGACACCCATGCTGTGGAATAGGATTTCTCTCCTGGATGAATGGACCCTTTAGGGTGCTGATGTGCTGGCTACCAGGGAGGTCAGGCAGGAGCAGAGGGGCAGACAGATGGAAGGAAAGCCCACCTACCCCCAGTACCTGAAGGCTGTCCAGGGTAGTTGGTGCTGGAGAAAGCTGCAGAGACTGAGGATAAGACTGAACAGAGCAGTCCGAGTCGACCTCAAAGTCAAAGGGGTGAACTGCGAGCAGTCGCTTTTTCTGCAAAGGGAGTGGAAAGTGGAAGAAAGGGCAAACGTCAAGGGCACTGGCATCCACTGGGGGCACCAGTGTCCACCAGGGCATTAGCATCCACTGGGGGCACCAGCATCCACTGGGGCATCAGTATCCACCATGGGACAGCAGTGTAGGAAGCAATGGCACCTCGCACCCAGCTCATGTTTCTGCCATCCTTCCTTAGCTAATGAAGTACCATCCAAATGGCCTGGCCTGAACCCTGGGGAGTGAGGAGGTAGCTGATAGTGGAGATGTGGCAGATGAACCTCACTCCTCATTGGCTGGAACTCCAGACCCAAGAACCATGTTTCTGTAAAAACAGAATGCTTAGGCGTGGCCCCCTCAGGTGCCTATTGGAGGAGGGGGAGCCTGCAGTGGGTGGAACCCATGGGCTGGGGCCGAGACTCTAGTGGTGATAGCTGACCTCTCTGTGGGATTGTAAGACTTGCAAAGCACTGTACTACACTACACTACTACACTACACTACAAAGTTAGCATTTAACATAGCAGTTCACGGTTTACTGAGCACTGCACAAATAAATTCTTCTTTGATTCTCACAACAACCCTGGCAGGGTGGTGCTATTTTTATCCCCATTTTACAGTTGAGGAAACTGAGGCATACCCAGGTAAAGAGACTTACCCAGGGTCACTTGGTTAATGGAGCTGGATTTGAATTCACATGTTCCTGACTCTGTCCATGGTGGCCTCTGATATATGAGCTCATGGATGGCCCTGGCTGCCATGAGGGAGATGCTAGACAGAGCACTCACCCTTCACAACAGCCCTGGTAGGGGGGAGCTGCAAGGGTCTTACTCCCATTTTACAGAGGAGGAGACTGAGGCTCCAAGAGGACAGGGAAGTGACCCACAGAGGGTCTCACAACTTAGTCGATAGCCCAGCCAGATCTTGAATCCAGTCCTTAATCTTTAGCTCTCCTTTACTGTAGAGGACTCATCCAAAGGCCACTCTAGGGTGGACACAATTTGAGGTTAAATCACTCACTCGCTGTGCAACCCTGGTCAGGGGACTGTGCCTCTTTGGGCCTCAGTTTACCAAACTGCAAAATGAAGGGGATGGGCTAAATGAGCTCTAAATCTCAGGGCTCCAAAGTTTCACTGAGCATTAGGAGGGGAGGGGGCCAGAGTAGACATCCTGACTTGCCCAAGGCTGGGACTAGAAAGGGGATTGCTGTAACCGGGACGGCTGCAAGCTGGAGGTGGGACCAGAGCTGATATGGCCCATGTTTGCTGAATTGATTCTGGATTTCTTCTCTCTGGTCTCACTGGCTGACCTCTTGGGGTGGACAATTCAAAATTGGAAACCCCCATGACACTTAAGGATGCCCAGATGGTAACTGGACCCAACTGTAAGATACCAGTGATTTCAGAGAAGGGGCCTTAGAGAGGGAAAGAGGATAGGGATAGTGGTGACACTCACTCTGCTGAGATGCTGAGCCTCAGTACCACCCAGAACCCCCTCTTCAGAAGTCTGCTCGCTGTCCCCACTGCCTTCAATGGGAGAGAGCTGTGTTGCACCTGTGATAGATGGGAGAGTGGCTGTAGCATTGAGTTAGAGGTGGGAGGGACCCTAATGGTCATCGGGTCCAGCCCCTTCATTTGACACATAAGGAAACTGAGGCCAGGAGTTGTTAAGTGATTTCTCTAGTGTCATACTACTACTGAGTGCTAAGGCAGGCCTTGAACTCAGGTCTTCCTGATTCCAAGTCCAGTATGCACTATCCCACACTGCCTTGGGGAGTCACAGGTGTGCATGGGAGAATAAGGAAGAGGGCTGATTCTACTGAAGTATCTGTGCTTACTAAGAATGCCATGGATATTACATTAGAGTTCGGTTTGACCATCCCTCCCTTCCTCCCTCCTTCTCCTTCCTTCCTTCCCTCCTTTCTTCCCTCCCTTCCTCCCTTCCTTCCTTTCTCCTTTCCTTTTTTCTCTGGTTTTTTTTTTTTTGTTCCACAGGTGGAGTCTATTTGAGCCCTATCTTATTTCTCCTTTATGCAGACCTCAACCACTTCAAGTAGAACTATAGGATGAGGAAATTGGGACTTTTTCTCAAGTTTCTGATTAATTTCTTGAAATTTAGGTAAGAATGTAAGAACTCCAGCAAAACAACTGCCTGGACCACTTACTGTTCATATTTGGCAGACTGCAGGATCTGTGGTGAAGACCTGGAAGCAAGGGGAAAACATTCAGTGAGAAATGAATGAGCTGATGTGAGTGCTTAGCAAACCTTAAAGGCACATTTTTAAGTTATTTTTCATCATTGTTATCATCGTCATCAGCATGATCAGCATCCTCGGGAGGCATCCTATGGAGAAAGATGGCACCAGGTGCCTCAGTGCATAGGGTAGACCTGGAGTCAGACCTGAGTTTGGAGCTGGTCTGAGATGCTTGCTAGCTGGACAAGTCTGCCTCAGTTTCCTTTTCTGTAATATTGGGATCATAAAAGCACCTACCTCCCAGGGCTCTTGGGAGGATCACTTGAGATAATGCATAGAAAGTTCTTTGAAAACCTAAAAGAGCTATAGAAATGGTAGCTATTAGAGCTTTACTGTTGACAGGACTCAAAGCCAGGTCTATCTACAACCCTACACTCATTATAGTGTGAAGTCCTACACACACCTTTCTCAGATATTGATCACGATCCTCCTTCTTTCCTAAAAGAGACTATTTGATGTTCTGGAGAGAGTGTTGAACTTGGAGGCAGTAAGATCTGGATTCGAATCCTGTCTCAGATGCTTATTAGCTGTGTGACTTCAGGCAGCTTCCTTAGCCTTTCTGAGCCTGTTTCCTCCTCTGTAAGAACACCAAAGCTCTCTGCCGGCTGGATGCTCTGCTCTCCTGCCCCACCCTTTGATCTCACAGTGTCCCCTGAGGCTGGAGACTGCGCAACTGAGGAAGACCAAAAGAAACCTTGGTGGATCAGGGTAGTGAGACTTACATTGCACACTGCTGCCACCTCCTGGTAGAAGGTCACCTTAGCTCTGCTTATAAGATCATGGAGGCAGACATGAAGGGGTTTGACCCCCCTCCCTCCATTTTACAGATGAGGAAACTGAGGCTAGTGGAGCTTAAACGACTCGCCTAAAGAGTTGCCCCCACTGGTGTATGGGGCAGGGAATGATTCCCTCTTATTATTTACATAATTTTTGTCTCAATTGTTTTTTATTATTAGGGGGCTGCTAGATGGCCCAGTGGCTAGTGCATTGGCTAAAGATTACAGTCTGAATTAGGCTTTAGGTAGTTCCTAGCTGTGAACTAGGGCAAATCACTTAATCTGTCTGCCTCAGTTTCTTCATGTAAACTGGGGATAATAATAGTTATATCCTAGGGAAAGATACTTGTTCCTGTCTCTTTCTTTCTCTTTCCTTTTCTCTCTTGCATATTCTCTCTCTCTCTCTCTCTGTCTCTCTCTCTCTGTCTTTCTCTCTCTCTGTCTCTATCTCTGTCTCTCTGTCTCTCTCTCTCTCTCTGTCTCCTGCTGTGACTGGCATCATTTGATTACCTAGGGAAGTGTATATTCAATCTGGGAAAAGTAACCAGGGGCTCCAGAGGTTGACTGTCCCCTCATTGTCCCAGTGAAGGTCAGAGTCCATTGTTCAAAGAGAATCCCAGGCTCTGAGAACCTCTGACACCTCCTCCCCCACCCAGTCTACGGTACTCTTACCTAAAGCAGGTGAGCTACCCTGTTCATGCTGCAGCCTTCCATGGAGAGAGCACAACACTTTGGCACTACCAAAATGCTTAAACCTCGCTCTCACATGCTCATAGTACCAATTGAGGGAGCCTGTCTTCACAACTCTGCCAAAGGAAAAAAAAACATCCTCGTGAACCAGGGAATTAATGCCAATGTGTGCAACCACACACATAATACAAGCATCCAACTCTCCTTCTGAGGTCATCTCCCCATTCACTATGCCTTGATGCCTCTCACAACAGTCCCACTATTCAAAACCTTAATAGTTCAGAGATCTCTGATGTCATCAGCATTGGTACCCCCTCCACAGACCCAGATAGCGACCCCTCCATGACTTAGTCATGGCTCATTTTTCAGAATGGCTCTTACTGAGATATTTGTCCCCTGAATTTAATTTGAGAAGGAGCCCTTGTGAGCCCCAATAGGCTGGTCTTCCCACAACAGGTGTATAACCTTTGCATCCTGTTACAGAGGATGTATTCTTCCACCACAGCCTTTGGGAACTCAAGCTCACCCCCATACCTCATGAGGACACCATGAAGTTCTTCAGTAGAAGAATAAAATTTCTAGTTTACATTCCTATATGACTTTAGAGATTACAAAGGACTTCCCACTACAATCCCATGATTTTTGGTGGAATGGAAAAAAACCAACTGAATTTGAGTGAGTACCTTAGAGAGTACAGTATAATGGACAGAACCTTGGGTTTGGACTCTGAGGCTTTGGGTTCAAATTCTAGCTTTGTCATTTACTCCCTGTATGAACTTGGGCAAATCCTTGGGCCTCAATTTCTTCTTTTGTTAAAATGAGGAGGTTGGATTAGATGGGTCTGAGACAGTGTCCAGTTCTCAATCTATGAACTTTGTAGGTTGCATTATTATCCCCATTTTATGGATGAGAAAGATGAGACTCACAAAGGAAGTGACTTGCCCATAGTCACCTGGCTGAAGTTCTGTATCCCACCCAGGTCTCTGCTGACTCCAAGTTTACTGTTCAATAATAATTCCTGATAACGGCTCAGAATTCCACAGACAAGTGCTTCATTGCAGACTTCCTGCCAGTGATACTGACTCAGGATAACAAACAGAGGCAGCTCATCCAACCCTGCCGGGCTGCTGGCCCCGCAACACCCTCACCTGGCCAGCCTGCACGAATCGCAGACCCAGCCTTGATCTCGCCGGTTGTAGCTGCCACACTTTTTGCAGGTGAACAGGTGACAGTCCAGGCACTGCTGCCTGCTGTTGACCAGGAAGCGGTAAGGCTGCAGGCAGTGCCCGCAGTGGGTCTGGTTCAGGTGAGCCTGGTCTGACAGTAGTTCCTTCTTCATGATCTCTTTCTGGATCTTGCCCTTTAGTTCCCTTAGGGAAGTGGCAGAAAAGAGTAAAGCAGCACGTGAGAAAACTGAGGCCCAGGCTTCTTGAGTTACACTAATGAGAGGAGCTGAGGGCTTGGCACCCCAGGATGTGGGTTCCATTCTAGCTGTGTCCTGAGCAGTCTGCAGCGCTCCCTTTGAGACTCACGGGGGCCTTTCTAGCCTCTCCAGGCCTTGCATAAAGGCCTCAGGAAAGGCTTTGGGAGGTTGACTTAAGGAGACTTTGTAGCTGGATTGACTGGGTCAGTGAGTATTGCTAAAAGTCTGCACAGTGCCTTGCACATACACAATATGTAAGAGCCTACCTGCAGGGACCTCAGAGACCACCTAGTTCCATCTCCTCATTTTACAAATAAAGAAACTGAGACTCCGAGAGACCTTAGGATCCAAGCTCTAGATTTGGAGTCCCATCCCTTCATTTTACAGCTGAATTAAAAGCCTGAGGCCCAGTTTAGGCTATACTTTTCGAGTTTGTCCTTTGTTACCGAAGAAGACCATGCCATCAGAGAAATAATGACATGACTTGCACTTGACTTTGTTTTGAGTGAGGGAGGGCTGTGCAGGTCACCAACCTCACTTCTCCTCCAGAGCATCTGAATCCAGTGACCTGATATTCCTCAGGATGACTGGAGATGGCCCAGGATGCACTGGGAAACCTTGGACCAGGACATACTTTTAGAACTGAATCGAAGGAGGAGCAGGGTTTACGAGGAAGAAAGGATGCTGGGTCTGAGGTGAGCAGAGGGGAAGGGGACGAGGGAAGAAAGGGTGAAAGAAGAGGAGGAAACTTGCCCAATATTGGAAGAAAAACCAATGATTTCCCAGGTTTTCTCCCAGAATCTGTCCTCCTCACTTGAGTGAATGGGGGTTGGAAAGGTTCAAAAGACAGAACAGAAAAAAATGTCACCAAAGAAACCTTGGAGGGAGGAAGAGGATGGACAGGTCACTGACCTTCTGGGGCCTCAGTTTTCCTACCTGTAGAATGGGAGGGGGGTTAATAGGATCTTTTGTTCATTCCTCCCTCCTTAACACTGAATAACATTCCAACTCCCATAAAGATGGTGGTGGTGGTGATGGTGGTGGGGAGACCAGCACCAGTGAAGTTCAAGCCCAGGAAGGTCCTGTTCAGCTGGTGGCAAAGTGAAGTAGGCTCCTCGTCTGGAGTCAGGAAAATCTGAGTTCAAATCTTGCTTTAGCCAGCTGCTACCTCTGTGACCTTGGGCAAGTCACTTTACATCTATCTACCTCAGTTTCCTCATCTATAAAATGGGGATGATAATAGTACCTACTCTGCAAGGTTGTTGTGAAGAGCAAATGAGACATTTGTAAATAGAGTTTAGTATCTTGCCTGTAACATAATAGGTGCTATATAAATGTTGATTCCCTCTCGCTGCAAGACTCTGAGCACCTGCTGGCCTACCTGTATTTGTGTCGCCAGAGGACCAGCGCTTTGTAGGCTGGTTCATCTTTAGGGGACACATTTTTTGAACCACAACAATTTATCCATATGATCAAAGGAACTAAAGGGGAACTTGAGATTTTTATATGTGGAAGGAGAAACCATACAAGGATGCCATAAAGCCTGGAAGCAGGATCAAAGAATCTTGGAGCAAGAAGGGGGCTCTGTATTTACCCAGTCCAATTCTCATCCATCTCACTTTTTTGGTTTCCATTGTTATGAGGGGTTTTCCTTATACTGAGTCAAACTCAGAATTTCTGCAACTTCTGTCAAGCCATCAAGTCAGCAAGCCTTTATTAAGTGCCTTCTGTATGTGGCAGGCTCTACATGACAGCCCTGTAAGTACTTGAAGATAGCCATACATCTCCCAAACCTTCTCTTGTTGAGGCCAAATATTCTGAGTTATTTTCACTAGTTCAAAGCCTTCTAGTTTCTGTGTGTCTAATGCAGCATACTGGAGACCTGGAGTCAGGAAAATGAGGGTTCAGATCCCATTTCCAACATGAGCAAATCACTTTTTAACCTTTGTGAACCTCAGTTTTCTCACATGTAGAACAGGGATAAGAACTGCCTAGCTAAGGAGTTGATTTAAGGTCAGAGAAAGCAGTCATCTCTTGGGATCCTAGGGAAGGGGCTTCTTAGGAGCTAGAAGCTGGTGGTGCCCCATGAGTTAAGGAAACTGGGACACTGCAGAGAAGCCCCAGCTGACTTTGACTTGACCCTAGGAGATTCTGAGGTTGATCTGTCAGTGCTCAGCTACCATCTCCCTCTCAGGAAAGGCAGTTAACTTCCCCTTCCAGTTCGCAGAGTGTTTTCTCAGCCCTAGGCCTGGTTCCCTGGAGGACTCAGCACTGGGCAGCTCCAAGGTCCTCCTCCCTGAGTATACCATAGTCTTTATCCGTCCCATGACGGAGGTCTGTCTGAGGTAATCTCCGGAATTCCTGTGTGTTTGTAGTGACTCCCAAGCCTCTTTCTTCTTGTTTGCCTAACAGGGTAAGGTGAGCAGGTGTGATATTTAGCTTGTAGGCTGGGCCCTTTAAAGAAGGTGGTTTCCTTTCAGCCTCCTCTAGAGAGGCCCCACCTATATCTTTCCACCGCTGACACCCCATCTTGGAGCTCCCTCTGAGACTCAGGAATGTGGGAAGACGAAAGACTCTGGTAACCAAAATGAGTGCACCAAATGTATTTAGAAATATCAACTGTCCCCCAAGGTACTGAAATGAAGCTATGATCTCCTGAGGGCACTCAAAAATTAATAAGCATTTATTAAGCACTTACTGTATGTTAGACACTGAGCTGGATTCCAGAGTTACAGAGAAAAGCAAAACAAAATTCACTTGTGTTGAGGATGTACTTGAGTAAGGGATGAATAGATAAAGAAGGCTGAAGTGTGATACAGTGAAAAGAGCCCTGGGTTCAAATCCTCAGTACACCTAAGCGACAGTGAGAAAATCACTTTATCTCGCTAGGGCATCAATTTTCTCCTCTGTAAAGTGAGAAATGGGAGTGTGGGGTGGGGGTGGACTAGATGCCCTCAAGAACCCTAGTTTCTAGTGGGGAGACAGCATATATATGAATAGGTACATGCAAGGTACATGGAGAGCACATGAGAAGTCAAGATAGAGGGGAGGGGAGGGCTCATGGAATTCCAGACAGGGCCTGGAATAGTGAGCTAGAGTTGTTGAGTCACTGCAGATTGCAGGAGGTTGACTCAGCCTGGCCACCTCATCGTCAGTGACTCTTGCCCAGCCCCTCCTATGATTCCTTCACCAGGCATCCACCCAACGTGTTGGGTGGGGATGGCAGGAGGCCTCTAGATCTTGGGATGTTGAATGATGGGCTGCCCATCATTTGAGTACATCGAATATATTGAAACTCTCTTACCCCCACCTACAGTGCCCCTCCCTGTTGGCCTTTGGGTGGCACATAATTGCAATTCTTTGGAGAACATCGTGTTCCAAGATATGGGGCACCACCAGAAGATGGCTGATGTTAGAAAAGTGGGGGTCATTTCAGGGAGATACCTGAGGTCCTTAAAAGCCCTGGCCAGTTTCTCCAAGGCCACTCAGCCTGATCTCCACCTCCAATTGAATCCCCATCCATATTAGATATTTCGGAGAACAGGTTACATTTCCATTGAGGATGGCCTGAAGAAGCTGTAACTAGGTTTGGGAAGCCAAAGCTGGAAAGTGGAAAGAGCCTTGGCATTGCAATTAGAGGACCTGAGCTCAAATTCTTGTCTCCCCTTGTGACTTTGGGGAAGCCTGTTGGTGGCTCTGGGCTTTCAGTCCTCTTAGAATGAGGGAGCTACATGACCTTCAAGGTCAAGTTCAAGAGTGGGGATCCTGTGATAAGGATTCTGGCCCTAGATACCATCTTTCTTGTCACAGAATTGACTTAAAGATGTAAAGAGTCCAACATCTCACTGTGCTCACTGCCTTTTGATTTGGTTCAGCCAAACTCCCTCTACAAGGCAGTGCTTGAACAAAGTCCCTCATGCTTGATCCAAAGCGGCCTTGCTGGATGTTAGCAACAGAGATACTATCATGACCCTACCTAGTGAGGCTTGGGAAGGCACCTCTGCTGGCCTGAGCAGGAGACCCAGCACAGAGTCCCAGGGGCAGAGGGGGAGGAGAGAGATGCCCCCAGCAGGCTCCAGTTTGGGGATGACATGGAGCCATTGCATCAATTCGGAGAACCCTGTTTGACCTCCTCAGTGAACTCCATCTTCATTCTGTGCCTAACTCTTAAATAGCCACAGACACTTTGTATTTCTACATTGAATTGTTCTGAGCCCCCATTTTACAGAGTAGGAAAGTGAGGCTGGGGAGTTCAAGTCACTCTTTGCCTATGGCAATGTTGGAATTAGAGCCCAGGTTTCCCAATGGCAAGTCTAGGGCTCTGGGTCATCCTAACTTTTTTCTCCCTAGAATAAAACTCTTTTTTTTTCTGAGGAATGGAAGAGGTTATCTTAACCTTTAAGGTGGCAGATACAGTGTCCTCTCTGAGGGCACTTCTGGGAATAATATTTTATCAGTCCACTAGACACTCCTTTCTCCTTGGCTGCCTGGCCAAATGCCCAGTGGGGGATTAGAAACTGCTGAAGGCTGAATCAAGGACAACATTTCCTGACCTTTCTATCCTACCCCTGGGTCCTAGCTCTGTGTCTAGTACATGAAATGTCTATTGATCAACTGGTTCATTGGCTTCAGAGATTCAAAGAAGGGTGGTGTAATGTGGTGGAGAGGGCATTGGACTTAATACAGGAAGTCCTGGGTTTGAATCCTTCCTGGAATTCTGGGTGATCCTGTGTAGGGTAGTTTACCTCTCTGATGCTTAGTTTTCTTCTCTGTAAATGGGGATAATAGGTAATTCCCCAAAGAACCTATCTCTCAGGGTTGCTGTGAGTATAAATGTGGCAAAAACAAACTTTAAAATGTTTCATGACAAACCAATCATTTGTAGCCTGATGCAGCTGGGCACTGGAGGATGCTGTTGAAGAAATGTAGGTGCAGAAAAGAAGATGGGAAAAATAAGAGGAGGTGAGCAACTGGTGGACAGTATTTGTGTGTTGTCCTCAGCAGAGACTGAGGAAGGCTGCCAGCACATTGTGGGGGGGTCCCCTATGGCCAACTTTTGGGAGGACTTGGACAAGAGCAGCACAGACTGGATATGAAGAGGTTGTAATCAGTGTCACGGGAAGAACTTGCACATAGATATGATTAGAGATCTATTGGAGTAGTCATTGGATCAGAGTAGAAGGCCTGGGCTTGAGTCTAGTTCTATCCCCTACCTAGGCACATGAAGGCTCTGCACCACAGAGCTGGGATTTGAACCCAGTCCCTTTGACTCCAAACCATCTCTTTCTCTCTCTGCTCCATCATAGAAGGGTTTTATGTCAGGCAGGCATATGAGGTGATCAGTTCAGAAGTCAAGCAACACTTATTAAGTGCCTATTCTGTGTCAGGCGCTGGAGATGTCAAGGCAGAAGCCAGACCCTTCTTGCCCTCAAGGTGCTCATTTTCTGATGGATTTCAGTCATATTTCTACTGAAATTTAGAGCAGATTTAGGGTTAGAAGGTGGTTGGGGATCAGTTTTACCTCCTCATCCTATAGACCAGGGACCTGCTCTATGAATGCCATGTACACAATCATACAGGGCAAACAGATCAAGTCTCCTTTACTAATAGCCCTAAAGGCAGACACCATACCTCCCCCTGTTCCCAGTTCGAATCTTGTGTTGTCCAACCTAAGCACCCCTGCTTCCTTCACTCTTTCTCTGCTTCTCAGGCTGAGGGAGAATTCATGGGACCAGAACCTCAGTCTGCATCCTGAATTTAGTCATTCAAGAAATAAACTCATACTGTGTGCCCTTGAGAAGTTGACAATCTAGCAAAAGAGAAAAGACAGCTTGGGGAAGCTTTGGGGGAAGCATCTAACTCTCTCCCTGTAGGACCAAGGGACACTTAGGGTTGGGGTTGGGGAGGGGCATAGCCCACATCTCCCAGTCTGAGGAAGGTTTGATGGTCCTGCAGAGGGGATGACTCCCCACCCTACTAAAGGGTCATAGTGACATGAGTGTCTCTGGTCCACCTCCATAGTGTCTTGTCTAATTGACCAGGCCCCCCAGAGGGGTCAGGGATGGAGAGGGGACAACAGGGTTTTCTACTTCATCAGGTAAAGAGCATAGATCACATAGTCAATTCAATCCCAATTCATAGGTTCATAGTGGGTTTCCAGAATGAAAGGTGGATCTTGAAGGAAGGGTAGTGTTTCCACAGGCAGATATGGGAGTGAATGGCTGGTGGTGTAGACATTTGGTGACTACAAGGATCAATGCTCTAACAAAAAAGGATGGTCAAATGGCCCTGGCCTTCTCTGTGATGGAGTGCTGATGGTCACCTCCTCTTTCCTGGAACACTCTTCTCTCTGCTTTCTTGACCCTATTTATGTCCTAGCTGGCCTCTTCCCTCTCCAGGTGTTTCCCCCTTTTTTTCTCCCCAAAGGCTTCTCTTCCTCCAACCCAGCAAGCTAAGAATGCCCAAAGATCTACCCTTGGAACTTTGCATTTTCTGGCACGTGTCCATTTATATGTGACTTTATAAAATATATTTTAATTTCATTCATAGGATCCTACATCTACAGTTGGGAGGGACCTTGGAGGTCATCAAACTCAGTGTTGCCAAGTTCTAAGAGAAACAGGGGTCATTAAACTGTATATAAGGATTCTCATGGGCCTAATCACATATTAATATATCTATGTTTTATTGTGTTTTTATCTTATTAAATATTTCCCAGTTACATTTTAATCTGGTTTGGTCCTCACTTGGGGGCTGTGTGTTTGACACTTGGGATGTAGCCCAACCTCCTCATTTTACAGATGAGGAAACTGAGGCCCATGGAGGTGAAATCACTTCCCCAAGGCCACAAAGAAAGTCCACATTAGAAGTGGGATTTGAATCCAAGTTCTCTGACTCCAGAACAGGGTTCTTTCTGTTGTCTTAATACATGATTATTAAGCACCTACCACGAACCAGGAATGGAGGATACCAAAGAAAAAATAGTTCCTGTTCTCCAGCAGTTTCCATTCTCCTGGGGCAGGGGGAAAGCAGGGGAAGGGCAGGGGGACAGGATTCCCCATGTAAACCTAAAACTAAAGACAAAATCAATGAACAGATTTCTTACTCCAATCGTTCTTCCTCTTTCTTTCGAAGAGCTAAGTCTCGTTGAACCACCTCCCACACATGGTTGACCTCTTCATCTGTCAGCTTGGAGAGATCCAATTTTCTGCCCATTGTTGCTGGTGGGTCAGGATGACACCCTATATGTAACAGAGAAGTCAATCAGCCAAGAGAAGCCAAGACAATTGATATTCAACTCAATTCAGTTGTCCTCAACAAGCACTTAAGTCATAGGATCCTAGAATTGGAAGGGACCCCTGAGGCTCCAACTTTAACCCTCTCATCTTACAGAGGTCTAGAGACAGGAAGGGACTTGTTCAAGGTCACATAGGCAGGAAGTGGCAGGACAGATATTTGGACCCTGTGGATCACTGATTTAGAGGTGAAAAGGTCCTCTGACTATAGAATCCAGAAGTGGTGAAATGAATCATCCAAGGACTATGTAAATATAAGCCAATGGATTTATTTTTCAGTTTATAAAAAAAAATTTCTCATTGGAGGTAGGGGTGGTGGGAGGAAAGACATTAATTAAAAAACTGTTACTTAGATAGAAAAATGTTTTGGCTTAAAAATTTCACATTCGTGAGGATGAGCATCTCCAAACTTAGCTGATCTGGTCCCTGGACAAGAGAACTACAGCCCATTACTGGGTCTGTGTTCAAAATGAGTGCATGCATGTCCACACACACACACACACACAGAGAAGAATATGATCATAGGTATCTAGATTCAGAGCTAGCAGTGAACTTTGAGGCACTCTCATCCAAATTCCTATTATCAAACACTCAGTCAACAGGTATCAAGCATTTACTCTGTGCTGGACTTTGTTCTTGGTGCTGAGGACACTGACACATCAACCAGCTCCTGCCCTCTGGGAACTTCTATTCTAAGTGGGGGTGGCACCATGTTGACAGAAAAATATATATTTTAGATACCCAATAAATAGGTGATTTTGGAGAGGATGTTCGAGCTTCAGGGTGAGGGGCAGGGGCAGAGGAGGGAATGGCAGGGCTCATGTTGGAGGCGCCTGAGTCCTGAGGGAAGTCAAGGATTTTTCTCCTCATACTACCATCATCTCCACCATCGCCAGGCATTTCGAAAGGATTTTAAGATATGTAAGTCACGTGGTCCCATCTAAGGCTCATAGCCCTGGTAGTTAAATCCTATGGGTATTTATCCTCATTTTACAGGTTGAGAGAACTGAATGGGGGAGAATCACTTGCATAGGACTATGTAAGTAGTAAGTTGTGGAACTGGGGTTCAAACCCAGCTCTCAGCCCAGAACTCCTTGCTTCTACCATGAATCCATAAGCTGTTAGTGAAGAGTGGATGATAAACCTAAAACCTCAATGCAAACTTGAATATACTGAAGTATTTGAACAGTTTTAAAAAAAAAATCTTCCTTCAGGGTCTAGTGGGTCTTTCAATTCTACTGAGGCAAGTGGAATGCCCAAAGGCTGTATCTGAAATCACAAAGAAGCATCACGCAGGCCTGGTTGTTATGAAACTGGTATATCTGCTGTGAGAAGGGTCATGTGCTAATCCTGCTGGGTTTGGGGTGATGAGGGTGAACGCTGGAGGTTGGAGTCCATTAGACATGGCTGATTCTAATGGGCTCAGCTGCTGTCATCGGATTTAAGGTCACAGGACCTGGCAGGAGCCTGATGGAATAAGTGGTAAATGATTTCTAAAACCAACTGGCTAACAGAGCTGTCTAGCAGACGTTAGCTCTGGGGACTGAAGGTCTTTCTTAATGCACTCCACAGCTGGCTGCCATTTTGCATCAAAGTGATATCGAGTTACTGGTCTCTGAACATATTGTACCTGCCAGTAGAATGTGAGTTTCATGAGGATAGGGGGTGTTTGTGCCTCTGATGCCTAGTACAGTGCCTGGTACATGGTAGGAGCTTAATAAACTCTTAGGGTAGCTAGGTGGTGTAGTGAATACAGTGCCAGCCCTGGAGTTAGGAAGACTCATCTTTCTGAGGCCAAATCCATCCTCAGATGCTTATTAGCTGTATGACCCTGGACAAGTCATTTAACCCTGTTTGCCTCAGTTCCTTATCTGTAAAATGAACTGGAGAAGGAGATGGTAGACCACTCCAGCATCTCTACCAAAAACAAAACAAAACTCAGCAACAACAAATAAATGCTTGCTGATTGGTTGACAGGGTAAGTTACAAATCTTTCTAAAAGGGCTTGATCAAAGTGTAGCCTGCAGAAGCAGGGGAGGGCATGAGAGCAATTATGGACCATTTTAAAGTCTATCAAGCAACAGAGGGATTGTCCTCATTCTGCTTGGCCCCAGAGAGGAAGACACAGTACAAGAGATTGAAGGGGCAAAGAGGTAAGTTGAGCCTTTATGTGAGAAAAAGCTTGCTCCTGAGGGGGACAGCTGATCCAAAGTGGGACGAACTGCCTTGGGAGGGATGGGAAGGGGGACCTTCCCTTGGAGGGGGTCCCATGGGACCTTTCCTTGGAGGTCCAGAGGAAGAGACTGGACTGGATCCCCTGGTCAGAGATGGGGATTCCTCTTCAGGGCCAGGTGGAGCTGGATGGCTCCTGAGATCTCTCCCAGCTCTGAGACCATGGGTTAGTACAGTTCTTACTAAACTTACTGGGAAAGTCTTTCCCCGTGGAATCCAAGCTGGGCAACAGAAGAAAGCAGTAGAGGGCTTTCAGGGTCTTGCTTGGAATCCCCAGAAATGGGAAAATGACTCCCTTTCTCGGACTTCTTCCATTCTGTATTTCAAGGCTTTTTTTTCTCAGCCCAACCCACTGGCCAAAAATATTCCCCAAGAAAATTTTAATCTAACAGCCTCTTTCCCAGATCCTGGTCTTCTAGATTTAGAGTTGAAAGAGTCCTCAGAGACCTTCTAGACCAACTTCCTAGACTGATGAATGAGGAAACTGAGGCTCAGAGTGGGGAAGGGATTTGCCCATGGTCACACAAGTAATAAGTGACAAAGTGAGGATTTGAACCCATATCCACTGGTTCCCAGTGCAGCATATCTCTTCCTTTAGATTGTTTTACCAGGAAGATGGGCAAAACTAGTTTTTACCAGCTGGAAACTGCCCATCTCACTTTTCATGGCCAGCATGATAAGTCATCGTGGGCTGCCCAGAGCCTGGTTTCCTTTATAAACGTCTTGGAGCCTCCAGGTCATGGAAGACCTCCAAGTTCACAGGCAGACCTCCAAGTTCACAGGCTAACCAGTCTGACTGCCCTGAGCACCCAAAGCCAACTTCCAAAACAACACTGTTTTGTGAGCGGTGTTTGGGTGGGGAGGAGGGTTGGTATGCCATGGGCTTCCAACTTCTCATGTAAGGTTCAGTTAGGTTCTCGGATGGAAAAAAAGTCTTTCCAGATGCCCCCTAGAGCAAAACGAATGGCTGTTTTTCAGTGGAACAAAATGCCCTCTTCCTCATAAAAAACAGGGGTGGTTTTCTTGAATTTTAATTTTTCCCATCTCGCCCTCTCTTCTGAAATATTTAAGCTCACAGTGAGGGCATTCATTAACATCAAAGCAACACAGTATATTCTAATTTGGGGAGGAAAGAAATAAACAAATGCAACCATGACCATCAGCTGACTTAGCTGTTCTCTCTTTTACTATACCTTGGAAAGGCCAAACCCCAAACCTCATATGGAAAAACAGAACACAACACAACATAGTCCCTAAGAAGAAGACAATTAAAGTCACTTACAATAACTCACTTATTCAAGGTCCCCCCAAGAACCAATCAATTAACAGGTATTTCTTTATTGAGTTCCTCCAAAGTTCCATGTGCTGTGCTGTCAATGCAATACAAGAAGACAAAACGCCAGCCAAGTGTCCAGTGCCCAGCACAGTTGGGATCTAAAGAGTTAAACAAGAGGCTTTTGAGCCTAAATCAACATCACAGCATTTGTGCATGAAAGCTCATGCTCTATGGTCTCTTTGGCGAACCCCAGAACTTTTTTCTCAGATCCTACTTACTCTTACTCTAGACATAATTCTAACAAACGAAGTTGCCGATCCTGCCACAGGGAGAGACACCACCTGCAAATCCACTTTCTAGTAGGGCTCCTATATATCCCCCTGTGTCTACATTAGTGAAACTGCTGAGCTACTGGAGAAAGTGAAGGAAGAGGCAAAAACCTCATCAAAAAAGCAAACCTGAGAGCAGTCTACATACCTTCAGGCAAAGGATGTGAAAAGTAGTTAAGCAAGTCTCTCCCACAACAGACTGCTTGGCTTGGAGTCAGGAAGTCCTGGGTTCAAATTCTGCCTCAGGCAGATTTTGATAAGTCATCCAACCTGTCTGGGACTCAGAATGAAGATGGAAGGGTTGACTGCCCCAGCCCTGGAGATGCCCTAGGTCCTGATTCTTCGGATCACTTCTTTTTTTGCAACTTCACTACTCCCCTTCCACTGACTTCTTCTCTGACCCCCAAGCAGCTCAGGTGTCTCTAATCTTAGCAAAGAAAGAAGTTTTCCTTTTTCCCCTATTCTCTCTCATTGTCTTCACTCTCACTGTCCGACTACTTAAGGTTCATTTACACTTAACTCTCACTTTTCACTCCTTCCTCAGCCTTTGGCCATGTGGTTTCTGAAGTTGTTCTTTCCTAGGCTGCCTGGCCCTCCTTGCTAGGGAGGGGGTGGGATGAGGCCTGAAGGGGAAAGAAGGCAAAGATGGGGTTGGTAACTCACTGGGGTTTTTGGGGGTTGGGTGAAGGTGGGGAGCCTGAATCCAAAAGGCAGAGATGAGTGCGGAACTGTGGAAGAAGCGATGTTAGGAGGTCTGCATGAGATTGGGAAATAACAGGAAGAGCCAATGAGCTGGCTGAGCATGTATCTGTAGGGCTTTGTCAGGAATCTGCAGTGCTCAAGAGGCGATTGTTAAATTTTTAGTATGCATGTTCATACGTCTGAAATCAGCAAATACTACAAATCAGGGCTTGACTTCTTAGTTTTTGCTTGTCTGAACTTAATAAAGTGATGGAGAAAATATCAACAGAGCAGATTAAACTTAATGGTGTCGTGTAGTGTTTTTTTGGGGGAGGGGAAATGCTGTTAAACATTTATCAGCACGCTGCTGATCACCTCGTCACCCCAAAGAACCAGTCCAAACTCCCCTGGCCTGGCATTCAATGCCTTCCAACATCAGATTCCAACTCACCTTCCCAGCTTTATCTCACATTCTAGCAAAACAGATTCCTCCCAGGCACCCAGACACACTACTTCTTTCCCTTCTGTGCCTTTGTCCTTTAGCATCCTACCTCTCCCTCAAGAACCAGCCCAACTGGTGGAAAGAGAGCTGAATTTGGACTCTTCGAACCTGGCTTTACTTCCTGGGTGACCTTGGGAAGGTCACTTCATCATAACAATATTAGCACTTGAAGGTTTGCAAAGCAATTGACAAGCGTTATTTCATCCTCACACTAGCCCTGGGAGGTGGAAGCTGTTATTATCCCTATTTTACAGGTGAATAAACTGAGGTAGATAGAAATTGTGACTTCTCCAGAGTCACCCAGTTAGAAAATGTCTGAGGCAGGATTTGAAACTAGGTCTTTCCTCCCCCAGGTCCAGTGTTCAAACCATCGTGTCACTGGTCTGGGCTTCGTGATCCTTCTCTGTTCTAGGGAAGTATGGGAATGTCTGATCTTCATGGTTCTGCCTAGCTCTAGGCCAGTTATGTTCTCCTTCCTTGTCATGGCTCAGGGTGTCTTCCCTCATCTGCCTGCCTAATTCAGGGGACTTCTCTTAGGCAACTGTTTATACTTATCCTTTGATAAGTTTGGGATGTGTGGTTTCCTTAGGGGGACAGTCTTTCCATGTATTCAGGTAACAACCCATCCATGTCTCACTAGATGAGTTATCCTTGAGAGTTTCAAACACCAGAATGTACATAAATCTATTAATTGGTCAATCAATCATTCAATGGACAAGCAAATATTAAGTTCTGATGAAATGTGCTAAGTTAGACCACACACTGTACCAAATGCAGGTCCTTCTGAGGCAAAAGGTCTACCAAGGAAGGTTATTCACTGCCTGCCCCTACAGGTAGAACTCTGTACTAGATGAGGAGTGGACTGAATACAGGAAGTCCTGAGTTCAAATCAGACCTCAACACTCAGAACAAATGGAGACATTAACAGCACCTTCCCTCAGGGCTGTTGTGATATTTGGAGGGCAGTTTGCAAACCTTAAGGTGCTCCACAAATGATATCACCATCTTCACCATTATTATTATAAACAACTTAGAGAACTTGGTCCCTGCTCAGAGAGCTTACATTCTTGTCAGGGACAAGATCTTTTTAATATGCCATCTCGAATATAAATGATCACCTTGAAGTAGCCTGCTTGTGGTCTACCTGCCCCAAGTCTCTCCCCTCTCTAGTCCACCTTCCACTCAACTGCCAAAGTGATCTTTGTAAAGGCCATTCTGACCAGATCAACCTCCTCCCCAACTCAATAAACTTCACTGGCTCCCAAGCACCTCCAGGATCAAATGAAGCATCTTTCATTTGTTTTTTAAAGCCGTTTCCCAGCTGGCACACCTCCCCAGTCTTCTTGTACTTTACTCCCCTTCCCAAAGTCTGCTCTTTGCACATATCAATCCATCGATGAGCTCTATGACTTTCATCAGCTTTCCCCCATACCTGGAATGCTCTTCCTCCTTCCTCTCATCTCTTTGAACACTGAATTTCCCCTCTAGATTCAGCTTAGGCACCATCTTCTTCATGAAGTTCCTTCTAGTAGCCTTCCTCACCTCAACCCTCCACTCCCTTCTCCATCACCTTGCACAATATAAATTTATTTGACATATGCTGAATTGCAAGTAAGCCCCTTGAGGGTAGGAATTGTTTCATTTCTTTCTGTATCTCCATTGTCTAGCACAGTGTCCGGCACACATTAGGTGTTTCATCAATGCTTGTGGTTTGGAGTATGTTAGAGAGCTAGGCAATGAAGTATGATATTTCCCTGTCCTCTATACCAGGATATGGTGTCCTCTTACTGTACATAATTTTGAATGCAACCTTGGTTCCCAGGGACAGTGCAAACAGCTGTACCAATCCAATTGTCCACAGCGAGGACAAAGAGTCTTTGTCTTTGATCACAGGTGGTGTCACTGTCTCAGATATCGTGCATATGGAGTAAAGTGCTTCCCTCCTCTTTTTCTACTGGGGATGAGAGTGTGTTGGAAGCCCTGAACTAGAAGGGATCTCAGAGTTCTGACCTGCCTCTCCTGCAATCGTCTGGGATAAGTGGCTACCCACTGAGTCCCACATCCCATATTCTGAGGATTGGAAGGGACCTCGGTGCCTCTAGCCCGACCCAGCCCTGAACAGGAAGCCCTCCGTAGCATCCTTAAGTGAGCCTCCACCCTCCTCTTGGAGACTCCAAGGAAGATGCGCCAGTCACCTCCCAAAGAGGCCTGTGGGCTGATTTGCAGCAGCTCTGACTGTTGGCAAGACTTTCTTGACATCAGCCTACATCAATCCCTTGGCAACTGTTGCAATCAACCACCAGCCCTCTAGGGCCAAGCAGGGTAGAGCAAATGCTTCCCCCATACCACTGTGTCCTCTCTGAGACTTCTCTTCAAAAGACTAAACGTCCTCTGTTCCTTCCACGATTTCTCATATGACACAGACCCCCAAGCCCTTCCCTATCCTGGCCACTTCCTCCAGATGCTCCTGAGAGGATCAGTGCCCTTCCTGAGCTATGGGACCCTAGCACTCAACACAATACCCCAGGTAGATTTTAATGAGGGTACAGTAATAACAGTCAACATTAATATAGTGTTTAAAAGTTTGTAAAACACTTTAGATACATTTTATCATTCGAGACTTGCAACACCCTGTGAGATGGAGTCTATGTAGGTTATTATCTCCATTTTACAGGTGGGGAAACTGAGGCTCAGAGTAGGAAGTGAGGAAGGCAGCATTTTGTTTTGGTATCCCTATACATGAGATAGTGACACCCTAGGGCAAGGGGCCATTCCACTCTTCAGGTTTGGAGGTGAGTCCAGGTCTAGCCCTCTATTCCTTAAACCTCCCTTGCTTTCAGGAGAATGCAACAATCCCCCTCCTTAATTAGTCCTGATTACCATATCTCTCTAGAGACTGTTAAAAAATAAATTTCTAGAAATTATCTCATGGTCATGAGGTTCCTGAACAAAATAATCTTTTCTTCCTCATTCCTCCGCTTGAATTTAATCATGCTTTCACTTCCTGAGATTGGCAGTCATCTCTGTTTGTTTAAAGAGCAGCTGGGGGTGGGGCAGAGATAGGGCCCAAGGCCACCTAGCAGGAGAGCCCAGGACAATTCGCACACTGTTAAATACCAAGGAGGCAAATACAGATGATTGGTTTTCATTACATAACTTAAAATATCCTTTCTCTCTCCCCCTCCTTTAAAAAAAAAACATTTAAAAATTGCTGGTAATTTTGGATTGAGTTTAAGGAATGATCAGGAAAAAACAGTCTTTGCTGACATGTTGGTTTAGAATCAGAGGACTCTGGAGATGTCCAAGCTGAAGACCCTCTGTGACAATCTTAATTAGCTGGTTCACTGATTTTTTTCCACAGTACTATTACAAATGGGAACCATATTTCTGTGGGTCATAGGATCGCAGATTCAGACCCAGAAGGGCCCTCAGAATCATTCACTTAATTTAGCCTCCCAATTTTACAGATGTGGAAATGGAGTCTGGACAGTTTAAAGCAGCCTGTGTGGGGTCACTAGTTAGTGAGTGGCAGGAAGATCCAGAACTCAAATCCAGGTGCCCTGACGCTGAATCCACCACTCTTCTCCATGCTGGTGGGTGTGGGAGGTCAGAGGGTCCTCTGGGGTTGGGGAGGAGAAGCAGAAGAGATTTTATCCCTTGAATTCAAAAACTAATTTCATGAGTTAAAAGAGAGAGTGATACAGTCCAGTGGAAAGACGGCTGGATTTGGAATACAAGTTTTTGCTGTTTCGTTGTTTCAGTCATATCTGACTCTCTATGACCTCATTGGGGGTTTTCTTGGCAAAGCTACTGGAGATTTGTCATTTCCCTCTTCAGCTCATTTTACAGATGAGAAAACTGAGGTAAATGGGGAGAAGTGACTTGCCCAGGGTCACACAGTTAGAAGGTATCTGAAGCCAGATTTGAACAAGACTAGCATTCTATCCAGTGCACCACCCAGCTACCCTAAGTTTGAATCCCTTCTTTTCCCCTCCCTCCCTATGTGACCTAGAGCAGATTATTCCTCTCGGTCTTGGTTTCCTAAATGGTAAAATCAGGAGACTGAACAAGCTGGCCTCAGGCTCTAAATCTATGGTCCTATGAACAAGCATTTTTTTTTTTTCATTCTTTGGGAAGAGAAGAAAGGGAACGTGTTTGTGCACAGGTCCCTTCCCTTCCCCTCCCCAATCCTCCACCCCACACTGCATGCAGGAAGACCTTTCCGGAGTCCCAGGTCCATGTTTGTGGAATGCGATTGGTTTGACTTCAAGGACAGAGGAGAAGGAAGAGAGGAGAGAAGCTTTTCAGGACCACAGATTTAGAGCGAGAAGGGACTTCAGGAATTATCCACTGCACCCATTTTACAAATGAGGAGGAGGCTAGGGACTCAGATTTTGAGCTAGAAAGGCCTCAGGGGTCACCTAGTCCTAACCTCTCATTTTACATTAGAAGAAACTGAGTCCTAGAGGGGTTAAGAGATGACTAGTAAATGGCAGAGTTGGGATTTGAATCCAGGCCCTGTGCCCGCAGATTCAGGGAGCTCTCCACCCAAGGCTACAATGCATCTCCTTGTCCAGGATTACCCCTGGAATTGTTATTGAAATGACATATGGCCCTCCAACTAGAGCACCTGGAGACAGAGAGCTGGCTCTAGGCAGAACTGGGAGTCAGGAAGAGACAGACTTGGGGGGCACTATTACCTCCTCCTTAGGCTTCCCTGACCTCAGGAGCTCAGCTGGCCCTTTGGGCAGTGGCCCATGGCCTTTAGTCACTCTCCATCCCTCCTGCAGCTCCCCTTAGCTTGGGATCATGAGCTCAATTCTAGAGAGAGAAGGGAGCAGATCTAGCAGAGAGGCAGAGGGTGAACAGTGCCAGGTTTGGTGCCAAAGGGCCTGAGTTTGAGTGCACAAGTTGCTGGCAGAAGGAAAGGGCTTTTGCCCTTCCCCACATGTATCACTGTCCCCAAATGGAGCAATGCCTCTGTCTGTCACAGGGCAGGTGTAACCCTGGCTCACTTTATTAGGAGCCCAGCACATAGAGGCAAAAGTGAAGATGATCCTTACCTTTTACTGGGTGAGAGCTTGTACATATATACCAAATATTACTCACAGCTCCATGGGTAGAACATTACCTTGAGTCATGAAGACTTGGGTTCAAATCCTGCCTTTGACACATACCAACTTGTGAACCTGGACTGGGATCCTTTAACCTTAGTGTTCTAGGCATTTCTAAGACCCCCTGGGGAGAGGGGCCTCTCTGCCACCAGCGACAATTGCTGACAAGTTATCGCTAAGGGGAAGGGAGCCTCAGGAGGCCTGAAAGGGGCAAGTACCTCAAGACCACCAGTTCAGCCCATCCCTCAGAGCCATTATTTGGACAAGGAAGTCTTGTGAAAGGGTCCAGGCATCTTTACCAACTGCTGAGCATTGGCCACACATAGGCATGTCAGCCTAGCTACATCGCCAAGACTGCCTCAGGTGAGAGAGGACGTAACCTGTGCCAACAAGTCAGAACAGCACCACCACCTGGACCATTATCTCCCTTACTGTGTTGGAGATGGCCTGAGACCTTGAGCATGGCTTCCAGCCCAGTGTCCTCAGCGTCAGCCTGGGAAGTAGCCCCCTGCAGATGCAGCCTGGTAACAGCTCCCAGGGCGTCCATAGTTACTGCAGACCCAGAAAGGAAAGCCCTCGATGCCAGAGCTTTTGGCCCTGTCCTGTCTCAACGTCTAAAACAGAAATGATTTTATCAGTGGAAGTGACATTAGAGAAGGGGCCTGAACATTAACTAACAATCATGAGACTTTCCATCTGACTAGCACATGAAATCTCCCGATCTCCTTGAGGGCAGAGATTGATTTTTATTTTTATTATGTGATACCTTGCCCCTCCAACAGATTAGCGCCTAGCACACAGTACATAGGTATCCTAGCACATAGTAGGTAGGGAGTGCAATAGTGCACAGAAAGCTGGGTCTGGAGTCAGGAAGACCTGAGTTCAAATGCAGCCTCACACACTTACTAGCTGTGTGACTTTGGACCAGTCATTTCCTCCTATTTGCCTCAGTTTCCTTGTCTTTAAAATGAGAAGGAAATGGCAAATCAATACATTATCTTTGCCAAGAAATCCCCAAATGGGGTCACAGATAGTCAGACATGACTGAAAAATAAATGAACAAGAATACAGTAGGTACTTAACGAGTGCTTGCGGAATGAATGGATTTCTGGCAAGCGATTTCATTTCTCCAAACCTTAATTTCCTCATTTAAAAATAATGGCCACAGTCATTCCTGCCTAGCTTGTTTCCCAGGGCTGTTTCTTGCAGAGTCCTCTGTAAGAGCCTCTCTACATGTTAGTCTTCTTTATTACAGCCTGGCCTCTGACTGAGGGTTGTCTAATAATCTAACAGGGACTTTCAAAGACAAGGAAAGGCACGCACCCTTTCTTGATCTTGGGCTGCTTGGTTGAGTAGGCTTGGAGTCCAAGGCCCTAGTTCTGTGACCTTGAACAAAGTACTTTGCTGCCCTGAAGCTTAGTTTCCCCATTTGTAAAATGGGGTTATATATTTGTTTTATTACTAATTACCTATCTGGGTTGCTTCCCTCCCCTCTCCCCTTCTTCTCCTAATCCCTCCATCCTCTAGCCCTGACATGCCCATCCCCCTGCCCCTTTCCTTATCAGTAAGGTCAAGAAGAGCAATCCTAGCAGTCAAGGTAAATAGGGGTCCACTCATCCAACAAACATTTATTTAAGAGCTTCCTTTGTGTCCAGCTCTGGGTATGCAAAACACTTCGAAACCCACTCAAGGTAGGTGAGCAACACTAATGCACGCCTGTATCAACTTTTCAAGACAAATTGTGCCATGGGGTGGGGTAGATACTGGGGAGAAATCCAAATCAGGAACACAAGACCTTGTAGGTGACGACCCTGAGGCCAAATAACCTCTCTCAGGAGAGGGAATACGATGGGCTCTGGGATAGAAGTTCACCCTGTGCAACTCTGTCAGTGAGGAAAAGACTGCAGGGATGAGGAGGACAAGCATCACCTTGGTTGTGTTTTAAAAACTGATTTTTGCTATCTCAGTTGTATTTCTGCAACAAGTCCTCTCAATCTTCCAGCACCCCAGGACAAAGCGCAGTTGTTCCACCCCAGTTCCAGTTCTGATGACCAATTCCAAAATGCCTCTGAATTTGCCCCATTCATTGCCTTCTTGCCTCTATTTCTTCTTTATCCAAAATATAAATCAGTATAACATCTCCAAATAGCAATTCCGAAAATGGTTATTTCCCATTTGGGGGTTTAAGCCCCTGTAGTGGCTGCTTTTACCCATTTAAACATTGACTCTCCCCAACTCGATACATACATCAGTCTTGTCTTCACCTTTTTTTAGGTCGAACTCAGCCCTGGGCATTCTAGGAATTGTTCCACTCATGTTCATAGAGCCCTGGCTCCATACCCCATTCCCGGAGCTCCCAGGGTATCTACTACTGCCTTCCTTGGAGGGATTGGGGCGTGGATGGAGGGGAGAGGTGAAGGCTCAGCACCGCCTGAAGGAAGGCAAGTGGTCCAACAGCTTCAGTCTGCATCTCTTGGAGTGAGTAGGCCCCCTTCATCTGCACCTGATGATTCAATGGACCCACCTTCCAGCCCAGGACTTACTTTTCCAAGGACTCCACCATGGAGCCTCTATTCCCCTCTTCCTTTAGTTCCTCTTGGGCTCCTGCACAGCCCCTTCCCTCCCCGATCCTACCAGTCATCAGGCCAGCACTAGCTAAGACCTCCTGTCATTGACCATGACACTTATTCTGACTTCTTGCTCATTTGAAAGAGAAGGAAGAATGAAGGGAGGGTTAAAGAAAGAAAGAAGAAGAAGACAGAAAGAAAGAAGAGAAAGGATCATAGATCTGGAGGTGGAAGGGATCTTAGAGAGCATCTAGTCCAGTCCTCTCATTTTATAGTTGAGGAAATGGCTCAGAGGTTCACCCAGGATCCCACAGCTAGTAGAAAAGTCTCAGAGCAAGCATATGGAACCGTTCTGGTCTTGTGACTCCTAATTCAGTGCTCTTTCCCTGGTGCTTTATTGAAGAACAGAGGGAGAAAGAAGAGAGGGAGAACAGGGAAAGAAAGTAAAAAAAGGAAAGAAGGAAGAAAGGGAAGGAAAACAGAAAGGAAATGAGAGAAGAGGAAAAAGAATGTAAAAAACAAAGAAAAAATGGAGAAAGGAAGAACAGGAAGGAGGGGGAAAATAGGAGAGATAGGAGGGAAGAGAAAAGAAAAAGAAATGGAGGAAGGAGAAAGGTGGAAGGAAAGCAGGAAGAGAAGTAGGATAGAGAAAAATCAGAAAAAAAGGAAGGAATCCTGGGAGAAATGGAAGGAGAGAGAGGAAAGAAAAATACAGGCATCAGATTAGCGAGAAAGGAAGAAAAGGGAGGCAAGAAAGAGAGGAAGGAGGGGAAAAAAGGAAAGAACAGAAGAATGAAAGGAGAAAATAAAGGAGGGGAAGAAAAAGGCACCAGAGAGAAAGATCAAAAGAAAGGCAGGAAAAGAGGAAGAAAAGGAGGAACGTCGAGAAGAAAGCAACGGAAATAGAGAAGAAAGGAAAAAGAAGGCGGGACAGGGTAGCAGCTGGGCGGCCGGGAAGCGGCCGCACCAAGTCCCGGGGGAAGACTCGGGGCACCCTTTATCTCACCTCAGGATTGGCAGTGATCGGGTTCCCCCTCTCTCCTCTCCACCGGCTCCCGTTTCTCGTCTCCGCGGGCGCCTCTTCTTGTCTCCGCAGGAGCCCCAACACTCTCCTCTCCGCCGGCGGCTCAGTGCCAGCGCCTTCACCCACGGGGCAGGTACCCAGACTGCGTCTGGCGCTCCGGCGCCTGCACTAGCCTCCTTCCACGCCAGGGTGCCAGGATAGAGGGAGGCACCTAGGGCACAGCAAGGGGGCGGCTGCTGGCCCTCCCTTGGGGTTTGACACCCGGAAAAGAGAGGAAAATCTAAGAACAAAGAGAGGGAGCCAAGTCACCTGCTAGTAACTGCAAAGCGCAGCCAGTCAGAGTGGCGCGTCTCTCTTTCTCTCTCCTCCTTTCTCTCCCTCCCCCATTTCTGTCCCTGTTTGTAGGCTTTTCTGTGTCTCTCCTTGGTTCTTTGTCCCCCATCCCTGCCTTTTTCGTTCTCTCTGGATCAAACTCTAACACTGACTCCTCCTTCCCCAGTCTCTCTCTGTCTCTCTGATATTGTCTCGTTTTCTCTCACTTTCTTTCTTTGTCTGGGTCTGGTTTTTTACCTCTCTTACTCTCTGTCTTGGTTTCTCTTTCAGCCCCTGAGTCCGTAAAAGGTTCCACTTTCCTCGAGGGCACAAATGATGTTCCGAGTGGGTGTGACCTCCTAGAGCTCGGAGGTGACCTGTGCAGACCAGGGCTCAGGCTCAGAGATCATTCCCCTTCCCATCTAGGACCAGAGAGTTAGGAACCCGAGGTCCTGCAGAAGGAAGCGGTAAAATAGAACAGGGAGTAGGTAGCAGAGGGGAGACTCTAACACAGGACTTAAGACTCTTTCCACTGAACCTTCTCTCTGAGATTAGCTCCAGCTTTTTCTGCATCCATCTTGTTTGTCCATAGTCATCTGTACGCGGTCCATTAGCATATGAGATCCTTGAGGGCAGGGACCCTGTTCTACCTCTCTCTGCATCCAAAGACCTTAGCCCAGTTTCTGGCACACAGCAGGTGTTTAATAACTGCCCAGTGGCTGGACTTGAATCTTGCTGGTCTTTGTAAATCCCTGTTAATATGGTAATAGGTGAAGATCCCAGGTTTGGGACTTCAGGGGGAAGAAGCCTGTTGGGATCCCCAAAGTTCTGCCCAATTCTTCATGATAGGAGTGGGGAAGACAGTGACACCCAGCAGGGTGCGAGGGAGCTGCCTCTGGCCCTCTCCAGAGGTTGGGGGGATGGTGCAGGTTTGTGCCTTGTGGTCATAGGTGGCCAATTGTGAATGACTGGCAAAAACTTCTCTGTCCAGCTTAATATATATATATATATATATATATATATATATATATATATATATATATATACACACACACACACACATACACACACACACACACACACATATACATATATTTAATTCTCATTTTTTCAAATGTTGAATCTGACAAACTCCAAGGAGTATTCCCAGACACCAAAAATAGGAAAAGAAGACTGCATATGAAACCATCAACCTCTACTCTGTACAATCCATAGGTTTTTTTTTTAAAGTGTATATTTAATTTATGCTGGTAGGTTCAACATCATCCTGCTTGTCGATTTTCTTCTTAGTCTTCACCATTTTTCTTAAATGTTTCATTGATATTCATTTCTTTCTGCTCAGTTTAATATTAAACTATTAGTCTGTCTACATTTGTGAAATAAACTTTTAGGAGGAAAAAAATACCTAGTAGAGTGACAAAATTCCTGGTCATTTTGTGGTAAGGTTAATTAAACAAAATTTAGAACCAAATAATAAGAGCTGACATTTCTGTCGTGTTTAAGGTTCACAAGGCTGTTTAATCTATATTAGATCATTTGATTCTTACCATAATTGGGGAGGTAAATGCTTTTATTTTCACTGTTTTACAGAGGGGCAAAACTGAGACTTAAAGATGTGAAGTGACTTGACTTGGGTCACACAGCTAGTAAGTCTGAGGCAGGATTCAAACTTGGGTCCAATTCCATCTCTGCCTCTTACTACTATCAGCAAGTCACTTAATAGTCTCTTTGAACCTTAACTTCCTGCTCTGTAAAATGAAGGGGTGTGGCTAGATTGACCCTAAGGTCCTTTACAGGGCTAAATCTTTGAACATTTAAGGATGTGAGGCAGAATTCTAACCAAGGACTTCCTGTTTCATCCCTCTGACCACTGCACCACACTGACCCTGAGTTGCCCCTCTGATCACTATACCACACTGTCCCAACTGGCCCCTGTAGTTCAGGGCCTCGTTGTCTCTTACTTTGGCTACTGTAAGAGCTTCCTAGTTGGGTGTCTCCAGAAATCTTGAAATGGGTGGCCATCTTCTCTTTCCTTTCTCTCCTCTATCTCATTTGTCCCCTCTTACTTTGAAGCATTGCTCAGATCCATCCCTTCTCCATTTTCAGAGCCGTGGTGCCTGGGGACCGACATCTTGAACACCTCCAATACAGCCTCATTGTTCCTTCGCTCAACAGTCTATTCCCTTTGCCCACTGTAGCAGAGCTGACTTTCGTTTGAGCTCTTGCATTATCTGGCCTCTACCTACCTATTCAGTGTAACGTCTTCCTGTGCCCCAGTAAACACCTTCCAGTGAATGAACATCAGACCTTTTGTTCACTGACCCCATGCAGTAGCACTAGAGATATGTACAATGACTTATACAACTAGAGTATTTTCTCTTGCTCTCCAACAGTCAGATAATGCAGTGAGGAGATTGCTGGGTGTTGAGTCAAAAGGCCTGAATTCAAATCCTGATTTTAGCTCTTACTAGTTGTGGGACCCTGTGTAGGCTGCTTAACGTCTCTGTGCCTCATTTTTTTTTATCTGTAAAGTGAGGGGGTTGGATTTCATAACAATCTATGAGCTGCACTTTCATTATACTTATATACATAAGTATACCAGTCTACCAGAGCCATGCCAGGAAACTGAATTACTTCCATTTGAACTGTCTCAGGAAGATTCTGAGGATCACGTGGGAGGAAAACTTACCAGACACTGAAGTCCTTGCTCAAGCTGAACTGCCAAGCATTCAAACTATGCTTCAGAGAGTGCAACTCTGATGGGCTGATCACATTGTTTGAAAGCATAATGTACACTTGCCAAAAAGACTATTTTATGGAGAGCTCGCATGGGGCAGGCGATCACATGGTGGTCAGAAGAGGCAATACAAGGACACTCTCAAGGTCTCTCTCAAGAACTTTGAATTTGATTGTGCAACATGGGAGACACTGGCACAGGACCACTCAGCATGCTGTGCCCACATCAGAAAAGGTGCTGTGCTGTATGAGCAAAGCAGAATTGAGACAGTACAAAGGAAACGTAGGATGCGCAAATTTGGAGTATCCACGCCAAAAATTCATACGAACTATCTGTGCCCAACCTGTGGTAGAGCATTCCGAGCTTGTATTGGTCTGATCAGCCACGGTTGCATACACTGAAACTTGACTTTATCTTGGTGATGTCATTTTGTTCCTCTTCAAAAACGAAAGACAACAACTGACAATATATAAGCCTATCCTTCCAGAGTAGTATTCTATCTCCCTTGAAGGCAGGGGCTGTAATTTTTTTTGTCTTTGTATCAGCACATTGCTTAGCACACAGTTGATTTTTAATCATCCAATTCAATTTAATTCAACAAATAGTTATTAGGCACCTACGAGGTTTTGGCCTCGTGTCCAGAACTGAAGAAATGAAGACAAAACTTAAGAGTTCCTTTCTCAAGAACCTTGAATTCTTTTTGGGAAGGCAAACGATGGGAACCCACATAAATACCAAATATATAAAAATTAAACGCAACATAATATTAGGAAGAAAATACAATCAACAACTGGGGAGGGATGATAATTTCATGGTCAATATTTATATATCACTTTAATATTTACAAAATATTTTACATACATTCTCTCATTTGATTCTTGCCACCTCCCTGGGAGGTAGGTGCTATTATCTCCATTGCTTCATGCCCTTCAGGAGGGTTTGCTGGTCTTTGGGCTAAGGAAACCCATCAGAACAGAGACTGGCTCTCTCCCAGGGTCATTGCCTGCCGCCTGTGCTGGGCAGCCCCTCCTCTGCAACTTCTGTGGTCTTGAGAACTTTGAGAGAGGGAAAATTACTTGTCCAGGGTCACACAGCCGCTGTGTATGAATCTAAGCCTTCCTGACCCCAAGGTCAGTTGCTGCCTCTATAGAAAATAATCTGAGAAGTAGAAGAAGGACAAATATTCTACAAATAGACAAAATCTGGTTTCCTTTCCCCATTCTTCTGACTTTTAATTGCTGCCTAGTAGGAAGAGCTGACCAGCAATGCTTTGTCAGGTGGCTCCAGGCTAGTTAATTGGGCCATTCAGAAATCATCTGACTTCATTTTCTTTCCAAACATTTGTGGTTTTTTTGAAAAAGACTTGATTATTTCCCAAATAGCCCTGACCCTAAAACTGCCAGGAAACTGTGACCCGACTTAAGATCTGAGCCCTTTGGAGACCTCCTCCCATGGTTCTGATCGCACCTTGTACAGTTCTGTGGAGAGAGGAGTCTAGGTGTTTGTGATGGCTTCTAGAGACAGGGCCTTCTGAGAAGAGTCTTGTCTATCCTTGATATAAGGTTTTGGAATCCTCTTCATTTGAAGGCAGGAAAGGAGAGCAAAGAGTGACTTCTTAAAAGAATCACAAAACCTTCTTGGTTTGACCCCAACCCTCCTGGCTACTGGCTCTGCTCCAGTTTGGTGTCTCTCATTTCGTTTTCTTTTCATTTTCTTCTAGAAAGGGGCTGGCTCATGAATGTTAGAATTTCCTTCATGCATTTCTAGATCATTTATTCATTCAATCATTCATTCAAAGGGCATTCGCTTATTAAGCACCTACCACGTGCCAGATATTGGGGACCCAAAAAGGAAAATGAAAAAAGTCCAGTCCTCAAGTTTAGATCTCATTTTGATGAAACAATATATACACAGATAAGCAAATAGAATGTCTGTTCAGTTTCCTTCCTCCATGTTTCCTAAAGACGCTTTGTCCCCTTCACTCTCCACCCCATAGTGTTCAGGCTGTCATCTGTTCTTAGCTCTTGGAAGGCAGGGACTGATTCTTTCCGGTTTTCAATCTTTAGATCTCCCCTGCTTTCAACAGTATCTAGCGCATAATGGACATTCATTCATCCGGTAAGCATTTATTAAAAGTTTAATTAGGCAGAATTCAAACTCAAGTCTTCCCTGACTCCAAATCCAGCAGACTATCCAATAGAACACATAGCTGAATGAATGCATAAATGAATAAAAAGACATTCCTTAAGCTCTCTCTATTGGGCACTACGCTAAACACTGAGAATATAGAAACCCCAAATGATCATTTCCTGCCCTCCCAGAGCTTCCTTCCTAGTCATACAAGCATAAGAAAAGAGAATGTAAAGCACATGCTAAGGGGATATGACACACACAGACACCTACAAAGATACATATATATATAATATACATATTATATATAAATTATATGTATGTATATATAAAGTCTATTTCTTGCTTGCACATAGTTATTTGCATACCATTTCTCATCCCATCTCCACACAGGATAAACTAAAGATAATTGACAGATGAAAGGTGCTAGAATTAGTGGGGATCAGGAAGGGCTTCTTGTAAAAAGTGGGATTCTAGCTGGAGCTTGAAGGAAGCCAGAGAAACCAGCAAGCAGATGTGAAGAGGGTGAGTATTCCAGGCAAGTTAAGAACCTTTGTCCTAAATGCTCTTTTCTCCCCCTCTTCCCTCCCTTCCAGAGCATTTTCTTCACATCTTTGATGGAGTACTCTTCCCATGGTTAATTTACCATTCTAAGACTACTGTTATCATCTCAAGAAGCTTGGATGATTTCCCATTGATTTGCAAATAAAGTGCACATTCCTTATCTTGGCATTTGATGCTACCACAACATGACTCTGATTGACCTATCTAACACTCTTCGCATTCTCTGGACTCT
This sequence comes from Bettongia penicillata ogilbyi, assembly GCA_023548195.1. Classification (NCBI taxonomy): domain Eukaryota; kingdom Metazoa; phylum Chordata; class Mammalia; order Diprotodontia; family Potoroidae; genus Bettongia; species Bettongia penicillata. The sequence goes on along the minus strand of JAJHZJ010000134.1, from coordinate 12,910,968 downwards.
AGGTCAACTGTCCAGCTAACTAATCCCCTTCCTTATCCCCCCCAGTCCTCTGCATCTTAGCTCATGCCTCCTCCTCCAGACTCCTCCGTGTCTGGCGATCTCACAAACAGATGTCCAGTGGAGATGAAGCCTGGCTTTTGAAAGCTCTCTGTAGCCCAGGTGTTTCCTGGGAAGCATTTCTGCCAATAGAGAAAACCCTTTTCTCCCTCCAAACTCTGGGGGTGGAGTGGGGGTAGGTGGGGCAGCTGCCACATCCATCATTCCATTATGACTTCATGTTCTGGCCACCTGGGGGATCTTACTTGGAAATATAGAATCACAAAGAATCTCAGGGCTGGAAGGGGCCACAGAGGCTACTTTGGTCTACCTGGAGGAGAGCAAGAATACCCTCCATAACATTCCTGACCAGTACCTTCCAGCCCTTACTTGTAGATCTCCGGTGAGGGAAGCCACTACCTTCTTGGGGTAGTCCTTTCCATTCTAGGACAATACTTTTTCTGAGAGAATTTTTCCTGACATTGAACCTCTGTCTCTGACACTGAAGGAAGTGTGCCCTTCTGCAACTTCTACTCTTTTCAACCAATTAATCATCAGACATTGATTAAGGGTCTCCAGTGTGCCAGGTACTGTCCGAGGTACTGAAGATACAACTATGAAGGTGATACAGTCCTTGCCTTCAAGGAGCTAACGTTCGGTTAGGAGAGCCAATGTGCTCACATATGTATTTAGGGACATACAAAAAAAATATAGACACAATAAATTAAAGTTAATTGAAAAGGGGAAAGGGAGACACACACTGCCGTCAATCAGTGAGCCTTGATTAAGTGCTGGCCTGTGTGTCAGACGCTGAGGTAGGCAGTGGGCTCACCAATGCAAACACAATGAAATGATCATTGCTCTTGAGTTGTTTACATTCAAGAGGGGAGACAGCTATGAGGGGAGAGTGTGAAAGGCCTCATTCAGAGGGAGTCACTGGAGATGAATTTTGAAGGAAACTAGGGATACCAGGAAGCAGAGATGAGGAGGGAGTACTGTCCAGGCGTGTGGGGAGGGAAGTGAATGCAAAGGATGAAGATGGGTAATGGAGGGTGGTGTGTGAGGAACAGAGAGCAAGCCATTTGGCTACACCACAGAGTCCATGAACAAGAGGAATGAGTAGAGAGCCTGGAAACACAGGCCTCCTTTTGGGCTGAGGAGAAGAAATCCAACTTCCCTTTATTGTCACAGATCTTCAGATACTTGAATTCAGCCATCATGTTTTTTCCGAGTCTTCATTCTCCAGGCTAAATATGCTTCTTTTGGCTCAATCAGTCACCTTCTGCAGGGTGGGAGCGCTGCAGCTGGGGGGTGGTGGACAGAGTCCCTGGACCTCCCCATTTCCCAGCCCAATCATCTCTTGGAGTGGCCCCTTTCTCTTTAGCCTGGATTCTAGTTTTAATATCCTTCCTTCAAAAATTCTCCATAATCATAGTCTTCTGCCCTTTTGTCTCTTCTGTACCCTTACACCTAGGTATGTCTTCATATCCACATTGACACCTCCAGGGCCATGATCCCTCTTCCACTCTCCAGTCAACATGTCAAAGTCAACAAGTCCAAAGTGAACCTCACCTGTTCTCAGGCCACCTCCTCCATAGCCTCCCCATCCACCAGGCTACCCAATCCAGAGGCTACTGCCTGGAGGAAATTCTGCAATAGAACCCAGCTATCTCCCAGAAAATTATTTTAGGGAAGTCCCAACCACGTTTCACTAAACTCCATGACATTCACTCATCCTCTTTACAGTCTTAACAGTAGTTTTGCTTTTGAATGCATTCCAGTTTTGGAGCCATGATTAAATCAGCTATGTCATTTTGTTTCTGGATGGGACATGTCAGTCAACTTCCCTATGGCCTCATTCACTATCCCTATAACTTTTCAGATGAAAGTGACCCACTCTAGATAACATTCCAGAGAGAAGTAGCCTTCTGGTTGGTCTTCCTGCCTCCAGTCTCCCCTCAAGGTATCTTTCTAAAGCACCAGGTCACCCCACCCCCTCAATGAACTCCATTCGCTCCCTATTATTACTGTTAGGTTGAGATATTTCAATTCTATGCTACCTGGGCCCTTTCTTTTCAGGCTTCTTAAATTTTATTTCCTTTCCCACATTCTATGGCCCAGTCATGTCAGTCTTCTGCTGTTCCTTTTGACAATACCCCATCTCCAAACTCCATGCATTGACACTGGCTATCTAAGATGCCTCCATCTCATAGAGAGCATATTTGCCTCTAGATCCATCCTCTGCCCCCAATCACCTTGTATCTAATTTGAATTTATTTTGTATATAACTATTTGCTATTGTATATTCATTATTCACAGATAACTACATGACTGGATTGTAAGTAAACTCCTTGAGGACAGAGATTGTCTCACTTTTGTCTTAGTATCCTGAGCAACTCATGTGATGCCTGGCATATAGTGGATGCTTAATATATGCTTGATGATTCTGATACACAGGTCTAAATAAGGTATCATGTATTTAGTAGTGTTCATTCTTAGCCAGTAGAGTGTATAGTCTCCAAGAGGAGGGACTGTCTTATCTTCCCTTTATGTATGTAGTGCTTGGCATATAATAGATACTATAAAATCTTGTTGAATAAATGACAATGATGAAAATAATAACTATAATAACAGGTTACATACATATGTACCAATATATATGTGTGTTTGTACTAAATTAAAACAACTCTGAGGTACTGCCTCACACCTAGGGATTGACTAACATGACAAAAAATGAAAATGTTGGACATTGGAGGGGAAAACTGGGATACTAATGTATTATATTGGTGGAGTTGTGAACTGATCCAACCATTCTGGAGAGCAATTTGAATTATATCCAAAGGACTACAAAACTTTGATACAGCAACACCACTACTAGGTTTATATCCCAAAGATATCCAAAAAAGGGAAAATTACCTATTTGTACAAAAATATGTATAGTAGTTCTTTTTCTGGTGGCTAAGAATTGGAAATCAAAGGGATGCCTATCAATTGGGCAATGGTTAAACAAGCTGTGGTATGTGATTGTGTTATGGTACTAAAAGAAATGGCAAATGGGATGATTTCAGAAAGTCTTTCTGAAAAGACTCACATGAAGTGATGCAAAGTGAAATCAACAGAACCAGGAGAACATTGTATACAAGTAACAGCAACATTGTAACAATGATCAACTGTGAATGGCAGCTATTCTCGGTAACACAATGATCCAAGACAATTCCAAATGACTAATGATGAAGCATATTATCTGCCTCCAGAGAAAGAACTGATGTTGATTGAATACAGACGGAAGCAGGCTATTTAACATATTCTGTCTTTTATTTTTCCTTTTATTTGAGTTTTCTCGTACAAAATGACTAATATGTAAGTGTTTTACATAATTGCACATGTATGACCTATATCTGATTGCTTACTGTCTCAGGGAGTGGGGCAGTGAAGGAGAGAGGGAAGAAACTATAAAATTTGGAACTCAAAACTTTAAATAAAAATGCTAAAAATTTTTTAAAAAATGTATGTGCATACACATACATGTGTTGTTATTGTTTCTTCATAAGCTCATTTGGGCACATCTTGGAGTGGTTTGCCATTTACTTCTCCAGGTTATTTTACAGATGAGAAAACTAAGGCAGACTAAGGATGAAATGACTTGCCCAGGGTCACACATCTTGTGCCTGAGGCTGGATTTGAATGTGTGTGTGTGTGTGTGTGTGTGTGTGTGTGTATCTATCTCATTGAGATTTGTAAAGCCTTTTAGAAGTCAATCTATTGTCTCTCTTGACCTCTTTGGGTCCCTCTTTTCTCTCCAAATCTCCCAGGTCCAATCACCTCTGTGCCTCCTGTCTACCCAGGACTCCATACTGTAATTCTGAACAGCACTTCATGTGTTGTGGTAAGGCCAGGGAATCTTGACTATAAGGTCCATTAATAGATTTCAGGACATCCATGAACTTAGATATTAAAACCCAGCAACATTACTATTTTTTTCTATTAATCTCTAACTGAAATTTAGTATTTCCTTCAATCACGGATATAGGCAACAAAACAGGATTCTGAGGAGTTGCTGAGGCCCTGCTGGACTGTCCAAGGGATTGGTGACACCAGAAAGTTTGAGAAGTCCAGGTTCCTCTAGTTGTTTTCCGATTGCTGAGCCAACCACCAGAGTTTACCTCTTTCCAGATGTCATTTCCTCAGACCCTCCCTCTAAAGACCTGACAGCCTAATTTGTGCTAAAGTGTTAATAGTTGCTAAGGCTAATGTATTTTTTTGTTCCAGCCCCAGGTAAGACTCTTGTATTCTAAAACATCCTGTCATCAGGACCATATATAGTCAATGATAAGCATCTCATAGTACATAAGCATGCATTAAATTCATCTAGGGAATTGCTTTTAGATCAGGAGTTTGGGTGGAAATCCCGAGGAGATCTGAATGTCATCTGCAGTTATTCCATAGGCAGCACTGATTGATACTTCTTCCTTTATTTTGGGGCTTGTCAATTGCATGACTGGCTCCTAGGGGCTGAGGTTGGGGCAAGATGGACCACCAGCATTCTACCCTCTTCACCAGGGCATGGCTAGCACCTAGGGGTTGGGGTAACATGGACCACCAACATTCCACCCTCTTTATCAGGGCACAGCTGGAACATAGGGGATGGGGGTGGGGCAAGATGGACCACCAGCATTCTGCCCTCCTCACCAGGGCATGGGTAGCACCTAGGGGTTGGGGTAGGGGTACCATGGACCACCAACATTCCTCTCTCTTCACCAGGGCTTTCTGGTGGCTGTTGGCCAACAAGGAGGGTTTGAGTTCATTCCTCTCTGGGGCAGTAAACGTGGAAGTAATCGTGCTTGTTAGGATTCATTAATTGCCAGGATGCAAGGAGTCGTCAGGACAGAACAAATGGCCCCAGTTCTTGCAGATTTATTCCAAAGTGCTCATGGTAATGCAGGATCAAATTCTGGCCCCCATGTCTACAGACATGTGGAGAGATTGGAAGGAGATCAGAGAAGATTCATTAAAAAGAATGGAGGGAGGGAGGTCTTCGAATTCCCTGGGCACTCCCTTCCCCTAGTTGCTCTCTCTCTCTATCATGTTGTAGACAGATTTGGAGGGTTGCTTGGTGAAAATGCCAGTTTGTTTGGAACATAGTGGGTCAAGTGTGTTCCTCAGTGGTTAGCACAGTATATTGTATATAGCAAGTGCTAGTGTGGCTTGTCCTTTGTTCTAGAAGAGGACCATGACATCAGGGAGATGAAGACATGACTTGCAATTGACTTTGATTTGAATGAAGGAGGTCTGTGCTAAGACACCAGCCTCACTTTCTCCTACTTGTATATAGTAAGTGTTTAATAAGTGTGTGTAAAATGAATGAATAAAAAAAGAAGCCTGGAAGGAGGTGCTCTCTCCCCGTTCCCAAGCCCTCTGGCTAAGTGCATTTGGAGAAGGAATTTTTTAGTAGAGGAAAAAGACCACTCAATGTCTTGGACAGAATCCTGTGCTCCAGATAAGGTGATTGAGGGGTGCGAACCACTTCAGTGGAGGGACCTCCTGGTCACTGCCTATATATGCCAGTCAGTCTCCCACCTCTCCTCCTTTCAATGCTCTCTCTGTCTTTATGGCCATCTCCTTAGCAGTCCTATCCTGATTCCCTCACTTGCTGGCATCCAACTGCCCGATGGTTCTGTTTCGTTCCCTTTGTCTATACTTTGTATCTATTTATTTATCTGGATGCTTGCCATTTTCTGCTAGTAGAATGTATAAACTCCTTCAGGACAGGGATTGTCTTCTCTTTGCTTGTATTCCTATTTCCAGTGATTAGTACAGTGTCTGACACAGAGAAAACACTTCATTTATGCTTGCTGATGGCCTGTGGTCTTATCCCAGGAGAAAGGAAGCCCCTTGAGAGCAGAAACTACTGCTGCTTTTGTCTGTATCTCCAGTGCCTAGCAAGGTGCTTGGTACTAAGTAGATGTTTAATAAATGCCCCTTGATTGATAATTCCACAGTTTGTTCAGCTTTCTCAAGTGTTGGCCACCTTTTTTCTCTAGTTCCTCACCGGTACAAAAAGCACTGCTATAAATATTTTGGTATAAATTGGACCTTTGTTTCTGAACATGACCTCCCTGGGCTGTGTGCCCAGTGCTGGGGGAGCTGGGCCAATGGGGCTGAACAATTCGGTGCCTTTTTTTTCAATTGCTTCATAAAACCTCCCCCTTTGCTCTTGAAATTTTCTCCCTGATTTGCGTCTATGACATTTTACCATGCTTGATCTTTGTCTCATTCTCTCTCTTTTCTCTGCCTCTCTGTCTGTCAGTCTCTCCCCATCTGTCTCTGTCTGTATCTGCCTTTCTCTCCTTGTTCTCTCGCATCTCCTAAGTGTGAGTGTTCCCAAGGCTCCGTCCATAATCTCCTCTTCTCTTTTCCTCTCCTACTCATTTCTCTCCAAACTCTGTCTCTCTCTGTCTCTCTCTCTGTCTCTGTCTCTCTCTGTCTCTGTCTCTGTCTCTCTCTCTGTCTCTCTCCCTCTCTCTCTCTCTCTCTGTCTCTCTGTCTCTCTCTCTCTCTCTCTCTCTCTCTCTCTCTCTCTCACACACACACACACACACACACACACACACACGTATATCCTTTGGTAAATCTCAACCACTTCTAACCTGGGCCTATCCTCCTCTATATGGTTAATTCCCAGACCAGTGTTTTTAGTCCAACCTCAGTGTAATTCTATTCTTACCTTTCCCAGTGCTCGCTGTCCACTCTCTGGGCACCCTGCTGTCACCTCAAACTCCTTAAGTCCGTAATGGAATTTCATCATTTCTCACCCACACCAACCCCTTCCTCCAACCCTGGCACTGACTTCCATTCCCCAAGTCCTTTGATTTCCTGGAGACATCTTGGACTCTTCCTGACCCTCCAATTAGCCACCCAGTCCTGCTGCTTCTTCCACAGCCATGCCTCTTGGTTCCTTCTGTTCTATTTCAAGTCTCCCCACCTGTTCTCCCCCTTATTATTCACTCCTGGATTTTGAACAGAAGCTCCTTGAGGACAGGGATTGTTGTGCTTCTGTCCATTGGGTTCCCAGCACTGGATCCTTTTTTCTAGCAACCTAGTGATTTCATTGTTATAGGAAACTATCAGGAAGGAATCCCCTCTACCAGTGCAGCTCAGCCCTTCCTCAGAAATATAGAGTCTTAGTGGCCAAAGGCACCAAGAAATCACAAGGTTTGTTGGTGTCTGAAATGGAGTGGAAATCCTAGTTCTATAACCACTGAGCCGCACTGCATTGCCTGGAATATAGGAGGTTCTTGAATTCAATTCAATCCAACAAACATATATTAAGAGCTTAGTAGGTACCAGGTACTGGGGATATAAAGAGTGAAATAATCCTTTTTCTTTAGGAACTGACTGACTGACTGATCCAGCAGCCTGCGGTCTCCCTTCCTACTGGGCAGGGATCAGATCTCCTATTTCTTTTTCATTCTCCATAAGTACCTAGCTTACATAGCAAACACAAGGTTGATCTATACCTGCTGCTTTAACTTCATCACTCTCTAGTTTCCTGAACCCATAACAATCTTACGTCCATGTTGACCAGTCTGCTAATAGTCTCAGAGGCCACCAGTGACCTCCCAATCTTCTAGTCCAGTGACTTTCCCCATTCCTTACTCTCTGACTTATAGGAGTGTCAGTCACTGATGACGCCCATCATCCTTATGCAAGGCTCTCTTCCTACAGCTTCTGTGACCCACCTATGTCTTGAATCCCTTGTGTTTCTAACAGCTTCATTTCTTTCTCTTTGCTAACTCTTCCCCCTGCCCCTTTAGCCCCAAATGTTCCCTTAAGTGTCCATCCTTAACGCTCTGCTCTTCTTTCTTTACTTTCTCACTCTAAATGGGCCCATCTGCTTCCATGGTTTCAACTATTGACCTAATAGCGAGAGACATAGTGGCTTCTGGATCACAGATTTGGATTTGTCCCTGTTCTCTCTACAGGGAGAACTAGCCCAATGTCACCCAATATCCAACATGGTAGAGAGATTAGGAAGTACTTATTTTCATTTGCATATTGGCCACGCCCACCTGGACAACTCAGTATCCCCTCAAACTTAACATATACAAAATGGAAGTCATAAATTCTCTCCTCTTCTCTCCCCCTCCAAACTGAAAGCTCTTCTCCCAACTTCCTTCTTGCTGAGGCAATCAGACTCCAAGCCATCCTGGACTCTTCTCTCTTCTTCAGCCCTCCTCCATTCATTCAGTTGCCAAGTTGTATGGGTTCAAATGGCACATTACCTCCCTAGTATTGGGTAGTGGACTTAGGGCTGCCTTTAGCATCAGAAGACCTGCTTACAATACATACCAGCTAGGTGGACTGGCTGGGTGACCCTGGGAAATTCATGCGACCACTCAGGGCTTCTGTGGGGCAGCTAGGTGGTGCAGTGGATAGAGCACCAGAGCAGGAGTCAGGAGGACCTGAGTTCAAATCTCACCTCAGACACTTGACACTCACTAGCTGTGTGACCTTGGGCAAATCACTTAACCCCAATTGCCTCATCCTGTCATCTTCACTAATCTTGATGAATATCTGGGCACTGGATTCAGATGGCTCTGCAGGAGAAGTGAGTTTGGTGACCTGCACAGCCCTCCCTCACTCAAAACAAAGTCAAGTGCAAGTCATCTCATCATTTCTCTGGAGGCGGGATCTTCTTTGGCAACAAAGGACGAACACACAGGGCTTCTGTACTCAGCTCATATAAGTTACCCTTTTAGACTTGATCTTAGCTAAATCTTGCTTGAATGATTGTAATGATTTTCTAATTGGCTTCTCTGTTTCTAGTCCTCCCCTCTCTCTAATCCATTCTACACCTGACTGCTAAAATAAGATTCTCATTGCAGAGGTCTAGTCATTTAACCACCCCTTCTCTACCTTCAGTGGTTCCCTCTTGCTCAAAGAATGAGTACAAATTCCATGTAAGCCTGCCATGGAAAGCCATTTGTAGTCTGAGTCCATCCTTCCAGTATCTTTTCACATTGGTCTCCTTGATATGCTCTATGTTACTGCCAAAGGTTTCACTGGTATCTTTTGCTCCATCCACATGCTAGCTTATCAAAGACGTTTTCTACTGAAGTCCTGACCAGGTGCCCTCTTCTCTATGAAGTCTTCCATAATTCACCCCCTCCTACCTATCACTTCCATTTCAAAGTTTTCTTCCCTTCCTTAAGTCCCCAAGAGCCCATGGCTGGACCCTACTTCATTCCATATCACACTTTATCTTGTGTTCTACTTTGACATCTCCTCTAGTGTACTATTGTCTCCTAGAATTAGGAACCATAGGTTATGAGCTGATCTCTCTCTCTTCTCCCCTCATCGCCCCCCCCCCCCCCAAAGCTGGATTTATAGTCTTTAGGAAGACCTGCATTCAGATCCCACCTCAGACAACTAGCTGTGTTATCTTGGGCAAGTTACTTAACTTCTTGGTACCTCAATTTCCTCATTTGTAAAATGGGGATAACAATAGCACCCGCCTACCAAAGCTGTTTTGATAATCAAATGAGATAGCTTACATTGTTTCCCTTTCCCACAAATGAGCCTTTACTTTTAATAAAGAAAATTATTTAAGACTGACCAATGCACTGACTAACTTTGAACGTAGACATCGTTCCACTCCCAAAGTCCTTCCCTTCCCTCTGGGTGAAATTTTGCTTCTGCTTTGTTGCTCTCTGAGATTCTCTCTCTTCCTCCTCTCGTCCACTCTTTCTTTCTTGGCTCTTCTCTCCTCCTGCTTCTGTCTTTCAAGTTTTATTGATACCCCGATCCCCTGCCAGCCCCTACTGTGGCCTTAACAAAGAAAAAAGGTAGCTAGCAAACCAGCCAGCACTTCTATCACATTTGACAATGTATGAAACATTCCAAACTTCACATTTTGCACATCTCCAATGAAAGGGGAATGTGTATTTCCTCCCTTGCCTTCTCTGCCTCTTCCTTTTTTCTTGTCCTCTCTTTGTCCTTCCCCCCGCCCTGCTTCTTTGTGTCTCTGTCTCTTTGTCACTTTTCATCTCTGTGTCTCTGCATGTCTCTTTCTTTGTCTCTCAGTCAATCTCTGTCCCTCCCTGACTAGTCTTCAAGGTTTATTGCTGCCTTCTACTTTTACATTGATGTTGTTTCTGTATATCTCCCCTCTCCCCTGAGCATTTTCTTTTTTATCAAAGAAAAAAAGTAAGCACAACTAACACTTTACAGAGATTAACAATATATGTAACTTTGTACACCCATAGGCTCCCAACTCTCTGATGAAGGAGATGCCTTTTTTCATTTCTTGTCTTCCCCCTCCTCTCTCAGCTTTTCTTTTTCTCCTCCCCTCCCCCGCAATTCTCTCTTTCCAACAAGACTCCAAGTTTCCTGTTCTACTCAATTTGTGAAACACGAAATCTCCCAGTGGAGGGAGTTTAAAAAAAAAAAAAACCAAAACACCCAGGGAGATTTATTCCATGTACCTTTTTTTTAAAGTGAACAATCTAATCCTTCCCTCACTGGCTGGATGTGTTTATCCAGGGATTCCACGTGGGCTGACTGGCTCTCATCCCCAACCAGATGTTTTTAGACATGATCTCGTTCATTCTAATGAGCAGGGCATTCATGGTAAGCCCTAAGGGAGCATGGGAGCCCCCAGTTAACAAGTACGTGCAGAGAGAAGGCATGTAGATCGTACACACTGTATCGTACAGAACGTTTGCTGTAAGTTACTCGTAACCAGACGGAAACATATGGATCCTTGGAACACGCCCTGGCCCTGCCTGCCTTGCCAGAGTTGCGCCTATGTTTAGAAAGGTTCCTACTCAGGTGGGTCTTTGCCCCAAGCTAAGGATTCTGGCACTGATGGTCTCTGATCTCAAGCCAGTTAAGAAGGTGCTCTTCGTGATTTTACTGAATGTTATCCAAAGCCATCACACCTATAAATGGAGAGCCAAGAGTCCATCTGGGGGATGTTTCTTTGTTTGTTGCCTATTATAGTGGGTATAGGTACTTTCACCCATGTCTAGAAGTGGAGAATGAGGCAGGGACAGTTTGTGACTTGTGATACCAAGATACCCTCATATCACTTGGAAAAGACCCCAAAGGCCATCTGGTCCAACCAGGACCTGAACAAGAGTCTCCTGGACAACATGCTCAATCCTTAGTCATTCAGACATTTCTTGAAGGCCTACAGTGAAGGGAAGCCATCAACATTCCTTCCTCAATCTCTTCCACCATAGCCATGCCAGGCAAGGCACCAGACACTGGGCTAAGCACTCTACAAATTATGACTCTGATAACAGCCCTGTGAGGTAGGTGCTTTTATTACCCTCATTTTACAGTAGAGGAAATTAAGGCAGGCAGTTTAAGTGATTTACCCAAGGTCACATGTTTAGTAAGAGTTTTGAGGTCATATTTGATCTCTGGGCTTCCTGATTCCAGAGACTCCACTGGCCTCTCTACTACTTCTCCCCTTCTCCTCTGGTAGGTACATTCTCCTTTTTAATGATGAAGAAATTGAGGGTCAGAGAGGCAAAGTAGATTGGCCATGGTTACATGGCTAGCATGTGTCAGAGGCAGGATTTTAACCTGGGTCTTCCTATCTCTAACTGTTCGCATCACTGGGTAGCCCCAACCAGAGAAGAAGTTACTTAGCTGAGGTGGGACCCCAGGCCATGAGGACAGGGTAGTGTGGAAATACCACACGATATCTAGAGTCAGAGGACCAGGGTCCAGAGCTTGTCTCTTATGCTCACTATATGCTTGACCTTGAGAAAATCATTTCACCTGAACCAACCTCAGTTTTTCACTCTGTAAAATGAGAGGATTGAATTAGAAGCCCTGAAAGCTCTGTAAGACTTAGAAATATATGATATGGGGGTGGATCAGTGGATAGAGTACTGGGCTTGGAGTCAAGAAGCACTGAGTACTCAAACACTTAGAGCTGTGTGACTCTGAGTGCATCACATAATCACAATTAGCCTCAGTTTTTTCATCTGTGAAATGGGTATCTATTGTCTCCTGCAGTTGTCATGAGGCTAAAGTCAGATAATATTTGCAAAGCACTTTGTAAACCTTTGGAAAGGGAGCTTTTGTTTTTGTAAAAATCACAGCACATCTTTTACCCTTAACATACATTCTACATGTAAAGGTGAGGGCTATGTAACATCTCAGAGCTGGATGAATCTTGACAGATAGGGAAAGTGAGGTCAAGAGAAGTGAAGAGACTTGAGCAGGGCTTCATAGCTGGGCTGGCAGAGTCTAGGCTCAAACCCAAGCCTTTCTCCTGCTTCCCTTCTCATTGTATGCCAGGACCAGGTAAATTGGTAGGGATTTCAGAGGGCTGGATGCCAATCAACCAGTCAACACCCAGTATGTGAAAGTGCTTGGAAAACCACAACTGTGAAAAGGAAGAGCATGGTTAAAGAGGGAGGGAGGGAGCTGATTTGGGTTTCGCCCAACTTGACCAACTCAGGAGAGGCTGAGAAGCAATGAGGAGGCCAGGAAGGATGTGGAGAGAAACTATGAAATGCATGTGGAAGATGTGCCTGGGAAAGTGAAAGGTAGAACATGTTCAGCAGACCAGGGCTGTTTGCTAATGAGGAATTATGAGGAAAGGCTCCCTCTCAGTCTGCTTTGTAGATACCTATATGTTGTCTCTCCCATTAGATTATAAGCCCCTTGAGAGCAGGGACTGTCTTTTTGTATCCTTGGTGCGTGGCACAAAGTAGATGCTTATGAAACGTTCATTGATTGATTAATTGATTGACTCCTGCAGAGCAATTCTGCTCTAGGTAATGAGCAGGAAGTCCATGAAAACTTTTGTTTAAAGTTTAGGAAAGAAAAATAAATCACAACAGCTTGAAAGTTAGCAGTGCTCTATGTACTAGTCTCAGAAAAGTAAATAGTCTTGTTGGAGGTTTTTTGAGTGCTGATGGGGCAACACTAAGAAATGGTAAATGATGAAGTATGTCAAGTGCTGGCCTTGGAAGATGAAGAGCCTGATGTAAATCTTGGCTCTTCTTGTTAGGGCTTTGTAACTTTGTGCATGTGACTCTACCTCTCTGAATCTCAGTACTCCCTTCAGTAAAATGTGGGGCCGGACTTTGACCCTACCAAGGGAGTGTGACTGGGATAGAAGGAAGCATTTCAGTGAAAATTCACTGATACTTTCCTGAGTTTATGCTACCTTGTGATTTCCCAGTGCTTTCCACCTCCTTTGCTGAGGTCTGTAATACTAGTTGGGCTTTTCTGAACACCACAATTTCTGGGGAATATAAGTTGTATGTGACCCAAGATGGGCAACCAAGGGCAACCATGGTTTGTTAAAGAGGCCCTTCATGACCTAGTGAAGGAAGTAGAGATGGGAAAGGTGAGGTAAAGTGATTTGGTCATATAGTAAGAAAGGAAACCCAAAGTCTTCCTATCACTTCTTTGCTTTTTCTAGAAGGTCAAGCTGTTTCTGGACTTTAAAAACTGAGTTTGAATTAAACAAGTCCTTTTCCTCTGCTCCTTCCCTTCTTACAGCAGCAGCGGAGAAAACTGGGGGTGGAGAGGTAGAAGTAACTAGCTGTCTGAGAGTCATGGAGGGCCCGATGTTACCCCTGACTGTCCTCGAGTGTTGGGTGGAATCTATTACTCTTGTAAAAATACAAGAGTATTTTATTGACAGGATTTGGCCCTTATTACTGAGGAGAGTGATTTTCCTGCACTGGAAGTTAGATGTCAGTCTAGTACTTTGAACACAAAAGGTGTTTAATAAATAATTGAAGAATAAATGCCATTTTGACAAAGAGAATGGTGGCTTTACAATTACTATTATTGGCATTTGAGACTAAGAGCTTCCCGGATGATCAGTAATAATGCTATCCCAAGAAAAGAATAGGAATGAACATTTGAGAAGGAAATCAGACCCACGACCCTTGATTTCAGCTTTTCCTTGAGCTCTCTTGCCTTTGAAGTCCCTTTGCCTGGATACAGACATTGGAAAATACCACTAGAGAAAGACAGGAGATTGCTCAGCCTGGCCAGGACCCAAAAGAAAATAATCATATTTGCTGACCATATATGTTTTTCTTGAGAGTTATTTCCATTTATCTGGTTTCTAAATTGAGATCTGGCGATGGGACCAGTGTCAAGTATTTTGCTGAAGCCAAGAAGACCAATTCCCCTTTCCACCTAGGTATTTCATGGAAATTCCATTTTTCACTGGGAGTATCAGACATGCTTGTGAATTGGCACAGCATTGAGGAGAGCTACAGGCAAGATATTGTCGCTTTACCAGGTCAGGTTGACGGCCCCTGAGCCAATGTTCTGTCTGATCTTCAGAGGAGAGACCAGTAAGTCTGGGGCTCTTGGCATGCCACAAGGAAGACTGCCTCAAGTCAATTTGTTAACACAAATTCATTTATTAATGTCTTAGTGACAAAATGGTGGGTTGGGAGGAGATGTGCTGGAAAGCCCTTAGATCTCATGGCACAGACCTGGGATGGGACAGAAGTCTCTGTATGGGGGTAAGAAGTAAGCCTTCTGGCAGCTTCTGATCTGACCGAATTATTCTTGCCAACTAGATAATAAGTAGGACCTGCTTCTGACACACACTGACTGAGTGATCCTGGGTAAGTCACTTCATTTCTCAGCACCCCAAGAAGTCTTCTAAAATGAGGATTTTTAACCTTCTTGGTGTCCTGGTTCCCTCTGGTGATCTAGTGCAAACTATAGTCCTTATTTGAGAATAACACTTATAAATGTGTAAAATAAAACAAAGGGCATCCCAAAAGTCTTCATGAATTTTGAATGAGATTAAGTGTGAAGACTTTTGGGATATCATGTATATAGTATTATAAATGAAAATAATTATATTGAAATACAGCTATCAAATTTTTAAAAATAAGTTCATTTCCCTCAAGTTAAGAAGCCCTTCTCTGAGTCTATAAGGGGTGGAGAAGGTGCCAATTTGTGCTGGTGCAGGTAGTTTCCTTACTGGAAACTCTACTAGTGAAATTCCAATCTTGTTAAAGACTTGCTCACCCTCCCTCACCTCCTCAACCCCCCACACCATTCTCCATCCCCCAAGCTGCTGAGACCATATGATCATAGGTTTAGAACTATAAGGGACTTTAGGGTTCACCTTGTCCAATACATCAGTATTAGTTGAGGAAACTGAGGCTGAGAGATAGTAAATGCCTCAACTACAATCATAGAGTCAGTAAGTAGCAGAGTCAGGGCTCAAGCCTGGATCCTCTGAGCCCAGACCTAGCCCTTTTCTGAGACCTGTTGAAGGAGTACAGGGTGGTGGGGGCACCCTGGCTCAAACCCCCACCACCCTTCCTAGCTACATGCCTGAGTGAGCTGTCCTTGACTTGACCTCTGTGTCCTCTCAGGGCTTATGGTAACTTACTACTGGTCTGCCAGGTTAAGAAGGGAAGAGAGCAGTAAATTAGGTGAACAAAAGAAAATTTCACCAAAAAAATCCTTCCTCAAACAAAGAGTTTTAAGAAGCATTCTTGTTCTTTGAGAAGTGGAGCTCACTTCTCCCTCCTTGCCTGCTCATTGCCCTGCCTTGTCATGCACAGTTTAGACTAGTTGACAGAAGGGATTCGAAGAAATAAACTGTGAAAACTGTGAAATGAAAAAATCAGTGGTAAAAGGCTGTGTTTCTGTGGTGTCAGGTGGTTCATGGACTCCTGGTCTATGAGCTGGAAGGGCCAGCAGTGTCATCGGGTGGCTCCTTCCCATCTCGGTCCCCTTAACATTCTTCTGTTAATAGCAGGTAGGGCTTAGAAGGAACTCATGACTTTTTTGAGGACTCTTTAGAAAAAACATTGGATTACCCCTAGCTCCCACCACCCCATCCTTCTCCACAGCAAAAACATTTAAACAAAGTCAACCAAAGCAGGGCTTATTTGCCTGCGGATACTACACTCTACAGCCAGAGGCCCCACTTCTCTTTGGAGAGGAAGAAAGTGCGTCTTATCAGTTCTCCCAGGTAGAGAGTCACTGCAGTCCAGCAGTGTTTGACTGCTTTTTAAGACTGTCATTGTTTACGTCTTTGGACCCACACTGTGCAGATTTTTCTTTTGTTTACCCTTTCCCCTACTTTTGCATCAGTTGATGCAAAGCCTTCGAAATTTTTCTGAATTCCTCATATTTGTCCTTTGTTACAGTGCAATGATACTGTTACAATGATGTAATCCAATTTTTCAGCCATTTCCTGATTGATAGGTGCATACTTTGCTTCTAAGTTTTGTTTTTTCCATAATAAAGAGTGATGCTATAAATATGGAGCCCTACTTCCTATTACTGACCTCTTTGAGGCATGTGCCCTGGAGGAGAACCACTGGGTCAAATAGTATGTAAATAATTGAATTCCTTTTCTTGTGCAATTCCAAATGACTTTCCAGAATTCTTGGAACCCTTTCCAACAACGCATTTATGTGCCCGTTTTCCCACAGGGCCTCCAATATTAGCCGCCCCTCCCCACAATATTAAGATGAAATCTCACAGTTTTTTTGATGTGCATATTTCTTATTAGCAGCTAGGAGCATTCTTTCATAGGTTATCAATTGTAATTTTTCTGAATGTCAGTTACTTTCCTCTCATTTGTTGTGGGCTGAGAATTTAAGGCTAGGCCCATGTCTAGGCCTAAAGAACAAAATATATGTTATAGGAAAGAGCAATTTGCAAATTCATGAATTAAATTTAGGGCAGCTAGGTAGAGTGCAAGTGGATAGAGAACCAGCCTTGGAGGCAGGAAGACTAATCTTCCTGGTTCAAATCTGGCCACAAATACTTGCTAGTTGTATGACTATGGGCAAGTCCCTTAACCCCAGTTGCCTCAGTTTCCAATCTGTAAACTGAGAAGAAAATAGCACGTCATTTCAGTATCATTGCCAAGAAAACTCCAAATGGGGTCGTGGAGAGTTGGATATGACTGAAATGACTGAAAAACCACAAAACTTGCTTCATCATTAGTTCTCTGAAACTGTAGTTGATCATCAAGTTGAACAAAGTTCCTAAGTCTTCCATAGTTGTTTGTTGTTATAATACTGTGGTTATTATAAAAATTGTTCTTCTGGTTTGGGTCACATCACTCTTTATCACTTCATATGACTCTTCCTGGGTTTTTCTGAAATCATCCTCTTCATCATTTCTTATAGCACAGTAGCATTCTATCACATTTATATACCATAACACGTTCTCCAACTGGTGTGCATTCTTGCAGTCCCCATTATAGAAAGAGCAGCTAAGAACATTTTTGTGTCTATGGGTCTTTTTTTTCTTTCTTTGATCCCTTTGGACAATAGCCCTAGTAACACATAAGCCAGTGTCTTGCCTTTATCCATATTCTTTGCAGGATAAAATATTTTATCCATATTTTTTCAGACATCAACTCTCTTGTGGTCATTTCTTGTAAATCTTTTTGATTCCTATCCCAAAGATCATTGTCCCAGCAGGGAAGCAATTACTCAACAACAGGAGCAGGTTGATGTCTTCTCTCCGACATCAGATATCGTTGTTATGTGTTCCAGGGATGGCAGCCATCTTACTTTTCCTTTGTTCCTCATCTTTCCCTCTACCTAGTTAAAAAAAGCCTTCCAAAACCTTTTCTTTCCATCATTAGCATTCTTTGCCAACCTCATTCCTTTTGTCTGAGTGCTCCAGATGCTTTTCTTTCTTTTCCGTTCTTCTCTTGACTTGTGATCAACTTCTGTTGGATCGCTGTTTTAGGGAAAAGACCACTGTTTCACAGCCATACTTTACTTCACTCCCTATTCTCCATCTATATTTTTCTACCCACCTCTTCTGCCTTGCCAGCTGCCTTATCTTTTCCTTTTCCAGTTCTGGAACCAAGAATGGGGATCAAATCAATCCTGCTATTGTTCCTGGATGGGCTGTGTCAATTTACTCCCTATTAGGTAGTGGGGACAAAAGACAAAACAAGAAATAGTAAATGCCCTCAAGGTGCTTATAGGTATTGGAACTGATGATCTCTAAGATCCCTTCCAAATCTGTTGTTATAATTTCGGAATACTCCATGGACCAGTACGACTCTAATGGGAGTTTTTACCCTGGATGTGTGTGATTGTATTGGTGGACGGTAAACTCCATGGGAAAAAAAAAAAAACAAAACCTCCTTCAGCCAATTTGGAGAAGTTACTAGAGTTTTCTAGCTGATCCCTGGATGGGGAAAAATTCCTTTAAGGCAGGGACTATGTTTTATAATTGTCTTTGTATTCTCAAAGACTAGTAGATAGCTGCATTTCAATATAATTATTTTCATTTATAATACTATGTACACAGACGCACCTTAACCAGATGCTGGTGGATTAACTGGTAGAAAGATCTCTAGCATTCAGAAAGGTTATGATTTGCTCAGGATTACCAGGGACCTGAGACTGGACCTGTGTTCAGGGTCTTTCTGACTATGAGGGTGGCAGGGTTTTTCTTCACTTTGCCTTGCTGCTCTAGGACTTATCAGAAAAGAGATCTAAGAGTTTTACAGTATAAGAAGGTTGGATATTCAGTGGGTAGTATGACATTAAGTCAGTTTATCCTGAATAAGAAGTAATGGAAAGAGAAATGACTCACAACTGGAGATCCCCAATTGAATTATGGGTAAAAACATAGACTAGATGGGAAAATGATAATAAATAATGCTACTGATTGAAAGACTGTGCTGAGAAGTCAGCATTGCCAAACTCCAGAGGGAAACTGGGATATTTCTCTTGGTGGAAAGGATGGTAGCCACATGATGGTTTTGAGAAAGCATTTGAAAAACCATTGGGGACTAAGGAAGTATCTGGAGAAACATCTGCAATGCAGACTCAAAGGATGGATGGAAAGATAGGGTGAGACAAAGAAGGAAGTGCCAAGAAGTCAGGGTTTGCTCAGTATAATTGTTTAGTTTTCTTTCTTCCTATGACTTCAGGTAGAGATACATCGTACCCAGAATGGACTGATGGTAATAGTTCTTCTTTCTCATATTTTGAAAAGAATGAAGTTGTAGCCTGGTGCCTGGATAACACAACTGGATCTTCCTCCTTACACACTCTTTGAATTCTAATCTGGTTTCCACATGTCATTTTCCTTTCAAAGTCATATGAATCTTGCAATGAATAATTAATTCCTTGGTTGTTTTAAATCTGGTTGAGTTAAAGTGCTCTGAGAACGCCATTGCATGCTGATATATTTAGAATGTGAATCCCTTTGTAATTTCTTTTTAGTCTGCTCTATGACAGCTGTACTGTAAAATCTTTTGATACTACTTTCTCCTCTGTGAGGGAAGCGTGGTTCCCTGAAAATAGGGCGTTGGATGAAATAATGTTACTGTGGGCGTCTTGTGAACTCCATGGAAGCAACGTCATCAATGGTCATGGAGAGTTTTCTGACTGTACGGTGGGTTTTCGTTACAACATTATTAGAGAAACAAGGTTTTTAGGAAACCCGATGTCAGAGTATGTTTTTGACCAAGGGAGATTCTCAGGGGTCCTTTTTTCTCATCATAGTCCACAAGAAGCATTTATTAAATGCTTAATGTGTTAAGTTCTGGCAATACAAAGGTGAGAAAAAACATGGTCCCTGACCTCATTTTAAAGATGAGGAAACGGTAGCTCAAAGGGTGATGGCTAGGGTCACACAGACAGTAAGAAGCAGATATGGGATTTGAACCCAGGTCCTCCAATTCCAAGTCTAATGCTCTTTGTACTATAGGTGATGATAATAATTGGGACCTCAGAGCCCAAGGATCTTGTCCAACTTCATTTTATAGAGCAGAGGTCCCTCAAGTTACATGGTACACTCCTCCTTCTAAATAATAATGACAGGCAGGATCTATATAATACCCTAAAGTTCGCAAAGTACTTACATACATTATCTCATTTGATTCCCACGATCTTGTGAGGTAGTCAGGTCAACAAACATTTATTAAGCACCTACTATTTACCAGGCACTAGGGATGTAGTGGAAGGCAAAAAAATAGCCCCTGTCCTCAAGGATCTCTCAGTCTAATGGGAGAGATGACATGCAAACAGCTATGCAAACCAAGAGATATAAAGGATAAGTTGGGGGTGGGGGCAGTCTCTGAGGGGGGCATTAAGATTAAGGAGGATTGGGAAGGACTTTTTGAAGAAGGTGGGAGGCAGAGATAATCAGGGAATGTTATGGGCATGGGGACAGCAAGTATCAATATTATCATCATTTTGCAGATGAGTCAACTGATGTTGATAATGGCTAAGTGACTTGCCTAGGGTCACATGGGTGGTAAGTGTCTGAGGTGGGATTTGAACTCAGGTCTTTCCATCTCTGACCCATTATTCTTTCTTTCCGTTGTGCCATTTAGCTATCATACCCAGGGTCCCAGAGTTGGGAAGTGGTAGTGCTGGAGTTTGAACTCAGGTCTTCTACTGTCAGATCCAGCATGATTTCCACTGTGCCATACTGCCTTGGTAACGTTTCCCTAATGTTTTGTTCTTCATATGGGTTTGTGATTTTATCAGCATGGCAGACTTCCTCCACTACCCATAACTTTCTATGATTTCTAGTCTTAGAGAGGTACTCATGCAACTTTGTCCATCTATCTGTCCATCTATCTGTCTATCTCTATCTACACATATTTTATCCGCATATGTAATATATGTGTATATATATGTTGTGTGTGTGTGTGTGTGTGTGTGTAAATAATTTGGCTCTTCATCCACAAATCTGGGCTCCACTTTCCCTAATTATCCCACTCTAAATCTATTTCTTTCCCAAAGAAAACATCTTTTATTTTATATTATATGTGACTAGAAAACAGCATGGTCATAGACTCATCTTTGTGTTAGTCACTCTATATCACATTTTCCTCTTCTTTAAAATGAGGGAGCCGAATGAGATGAGCTCCTATTCTGGAAAATCCTGGTATAGAGTGGAAACTCACAATAGTATAGGCTACATCTTCCTAGGTCAGTCCTGAACTGAAGTCTTTCACGTAGGACTGATATGATGCCCTAAATCTCTTTGCTTCACTTATTAGTTGAATTAGAGTCAAACAGCACAAGAAATTACAGCAATGTTTCTTGAAATATTTATTTCCAGGAGTCTGTCATATGAAAACTCTATTTCCAAAGACTATGAGAATTCCATTTTCTATTGGAATAACATATTTTTCTGAAAATAGACTATGCCTACATTCTCCTGTTTCCTCCAAAAATTCTGCCAAGATTCCACCACTTCTAAGCATGTAGAACTTTTAAGCATCCCTGATAAGAGTTTACCTCTGCTCTGATTGGGAGAGTCACTCAGTCATCAACAAGCATTTATGAAATACTTTCTACATTCTAGGCACTGCACTACATTCTGGGGATATGAAGGAAGGTCATACAAACCCGACTTCAGGGAGCTCACAATCTAATGAGGGAGACAACATGCAAATAATTATGTGCATAAAAGATGCATGCAATGCAAAGGGTTGCTGATCTCAGAGGGGAAGGCATTTACTGGAGGGAGGAAATGGAAAAGACCTACTAGAGGAGGTGGATTTGTGTTGAATCTTGAAGGAAGCCATGGAAACCATGAGGGCAGAGATGAGGAGCAAGAGCCTTACAAGGATGGGGCAGAGTCAATGCAAAGTCATGGAGATGGGAGATGAAGTGCCATGTGTGAGGACTAGTAGAGTAACCAGTGTGGCTCGACTGCAGTATGCAGAGGGGAGTCAAGTGGAAGGAGCCTGGGAAGCAAGGAGGTCAAGTCTCAGTGGTCGAGCCTTTTCTTCCTTCTGTATTCAGTATGCTGTGAGTGGAGCAGATTCACGGCACTTTGATGGTTTTGGATGGTGCCGGATGTTCCCCATATGTTCTGGGACACATACATTTTACACTACAGTCTCTTGCTTAACTCAGAATGGTGGCCATTGTCTGGGTGGACATCGACAAATGTTCCATCCATATTCTTGGCTGCTCTCTGGTATCTGCTTTCCAGCATAGATAGGTACAGTGTCTTTCCTGATGGCTCTCCTCAGTGTTCAGTCCTTCATTAGACTGAGGCCATGGGAAGAGCTTCCACCATGGTGGAAGATAATGAGGGAATGCGGCAGAGATGGAGTGGCTAGGGAGCCTGGGAGGGCACCAGCTGTTTGGGCAGGATGATGTGTCCGAGGATACAGAACAGCCAACGCAGCTGGTGTGTGCAAGAGCCCAAGAGTTTGGGGCTATGGGAGGAGAGACATCTGGATGGTCCATCTGCCCTATGGATGAACTTGTCATGTATTGTCCCTCCAATTAGCTTGTGAGCTCCTTGGGAAATGGAGCTGTCTGATGTTTTTCTCTTTGTGTCCCCAGGACTTAGCTTAGTGCTTGCCACAAAGGAAGCAATCGAATGATTTTTCATTCATAGGTTCATATATCAATAGAAAATGTGCAAGATTTGGAGTCAGAGGTCCTGGGCTTGAATCATGGCTCTGTTACCTTTATGTGTGACTCTGGAAAAGTCACAACCTTTATGAACCTCAGTTTCCTCATCCAGACCCAAAGGCAACTGAAGTCTCTTCCTGCTTCTTGCTTACTGTATGACCTTGACCATGGCTTCTACACTGGACATTGCTTAACAGATGATGGGATCGACACAAGAGATTCCTCTTAGATCTAGGTTTGTGAGCCTGGAAGACCTTGGGAAAAATACTTCAACTTTCTGGGCTTCAGTTTCCCATTGGTAAAATGAGAGTTGGGGTGAGATGATGTCGAGGGTCCCTTCTCACTAGCTGTGTGACCTTAGTGAAATCCCTAGCCCTCTCTGGGTCCATTTTCTTCTCTGTATTTTGAGACGACTGGTCTAACTTGTCTCCAAGTCCCCTCTGGTGATAGTCTTGTGATTTTTTTGGTACTTCTGGAAATAATAAATCATGCTCCTATCTCACATGATGAGGAGAAAGTATTTCCTTCTGGTTTAATTGCTTTCTTGTCCTCAGAGGTCAGGCATGTTGTGTTGGGACAAAAACAATTTACAGTTTTGCCAAAATAACTTGAGTAAAGGCCTCCTTTTTTCTGTACTCCACATATCTCTGAGATATGCTGAAATTTTATGCCTAGAGAGATCTAGGAATCATTCTAGAGAGCAATAATTAATCAGCAAATATTCGCTAAGTGCCTACTATGTGCCAAGTACTGTGCTCAAGCAAGGAATAGGGGATAGGGACAGAACCTATGATTTCATTGACACAGGGAACTCCCAGGTGAGGAAATTCCCTTTGCCAAGGCAGATCTCTGCCTTCTCTACCTTGTTGTCTTCAGTAAGGGTAGTGATTTGTCCTGGGTCATATGGTCAATGTGGCAGATATTGGATCTTCCTGGCTTTGAGGCTGCTCTTTTTCCCTCTTGTGCCCAGCAGCGGAGATACAGAAATAAAAGGGGAAGCTTGCAGCCCTCAGGGTGTGTTCCATTCTACTGGAGAAGACACCAAGTATATGTATAAATGTATCCAAAATACACATAAAAGAAATATTTTTTTGGGGGAAATAGATGCTATTTGATGAGGATGGATATTAGGAAGAGTTCAAATTATCTGTAAAATGTAGCTATTGCACTAGAAAGCCTCAGAAGTTCCTTTCAACTCAATTTTATGCTCTGGATGCCTCAGGTCTTCCTCTAGTGTGGTGTGGCAGCAGGGGGCTCTGCCTCTTCAAAATAACCCTCCCAGACTGGATAATAATACCAATGATGAAGATGATGGTGATGGTGATGACGGTGATGATGGTAGCCAGCACTGACATAGCACTCTAAGCCAATGCCTCATTTTACCTTTACAATTATGGGAGGAGTAGGTGCTATAATTATTCTTATTTTACAGATGAAGAAACTGGGGCACAGAGAGTTAACTGATTTGCCCAGGGTGGCGTAGTTGCTAAGGTACTTCTGTCTGCCTACAGAATAGTTTCTTTTTGTTTTTATAACCCAATTGCTTAGCAAAGTGCCTGGCACAGAGAAGCACTCCCAGTGAAAGTTTGATGATTGATGAGGGTGGTAGTTTCTAGGTAGAGTTTTACGGATGGAACATAATCATCTGTGTTGTGGGCAGGGCACTGGATTTGGAGTCAAAGTGGCCTGGTTTCAGATCCTACCTCAGTTGACCACTAGCTGTGAGACCCTGGCCTACTCCCTTCACTTCTGTTTGCCTTACTTTCCCCTTCTGTAAAACAAAGCGGTTGCACCCAATGACTTCCGAGGTGCTATCCTGCCAGCTCTTGTGTCTTGTGATCTCATGTCACTGTGACAGGCTAACTCTTGAATCCCTGGGTTATTTTGGGGGAGTCTGATGTTGGTCAGGAATCCCAGTCCCCAAAGCTTTCCCCCATGGGATGGGAATCTTAAGCTTGGTCCAAGATCTCTGAAGTTGGGACTTGGGATGCTTGGTCAAGGGGAGAACAAGGTCTTCCTTTCTCTGCTTCCCCCAGGATGGGTGTGCAGGCTGGCTGGCAGGTGGGCAGGCTGAGTGGCCCATCCTTTGGGGTGGTGGGTTTGCGGGGGCTGGGCCCAGAAGGAAGGACTACCTAGAGACAGTTGCTGTTTACAAATCTTTCCAGTGGCTTGCCGCAAGAGCCAGTGGAAAAGATTTCCACTTTCCTTATAAAACATGGCTTGAGGAGAACAGCCAGGCTTACTAACTCTTTCCTGGTTAAAGGTTTCATTCATTTTACCGTCAGAAGAATGTGTGGGTGCCTGCCAGCCAGGGCCAGGCCTGAAAGGGTCTCTTTGGCCCGTTAGGTTATAAATAGCTCCCGGCAGTGGGCAGTGCCTCATCCACTCTGAGTAACACATCAGGCTCCCCGGGCAGGCAGGAGGGCCAAGAACAGGAGCCTCAGATTTGGGATCGGCACCAGGGGCCACACCCTGACTTCCTGCCTTCCTCTTCCCCGTCACCCTGGTCCTTCCAACCAGGCTTCCTGACTCCCATCTCCCAGGGTCCCATGCATCTCCTAGGCCTCCGGGGGAATCCTTCCAAGTTTTGCAATATTAACCACCCCTCCCCCATTTCTTCCTCTCTCCAGTAGAAGGAGAGAGACTGTCCTGTAGAAGAAAGCCACCAGAATGTGTGTGTGTGTGTGTGTATTTGTGTGTGTGTGTGTGAGAGAGAGAGAGAGAAAGAGAGAGACAGAGAGATATAGACACATACAGAGACAGAGAGACAGAGATTGAGACAAAAACAGAGACAGAGACACACAGAGAGACAGAGAAAAGGGAGAGAAACAGAGACAGAGAGAGAAGAGAGAGAGACAGACAGAGGGAGTCTCTTACAACGGAGAAGCATGGTAAGCAATACAGTCTGGTGGATATAAAGGCTGAGCCTTAGGCTCAGGAAGGCCTGTGCACCAGTCCTACGTCTAATGCTAGCCACCTGCGAAATCTTAGACCAGTCCCTTCTGGCTCTGGGATCTCTGATCTCTCATCTCTGATTGAAGGGGCTGGACTCGATGGCCCCTCGCACCCCTTCCTTCCTGGGAGGCCCTGGGCACACCCCTTCATTGCCCTCTGATGGTCTGATTTTAAAGGATTCCACAGAGACACTCCACTGGAGCCCTGAAAGACTTGCTGAGGGTTAGTCCCAACTCTGCCTTCACTAGCCAAATAAACCCAGGTCACTTCCCTTTCTAGGTTTCACTTTTATCATCTGCAAAATGGACTGAAGAATTATGCTTTCACTGTCTCCCAAGGTCTTTTGGGGAGAGGAAAGGGAAATGAGACTCTCATCATTGGGCTGGAGAGTCATCAGTGTGGAGAACTCACAGTCTAGCCAGTCTGTCCACAGGTGCAGGTAGCCAACTCATCTACAGCTTATAGTATTAGATGTCCAAGACAGAGGAGAAATGACTTGATCAGGGTTATTCTATTAGTATGTGTCAGAGGTGGGACTGAACCCAGGTCTTCCTGTTTCCAAGGCTGAAATGAACTCTCAAGTGGCAGTTAAAATAGCACACAACTCCATGGGGAGATGAAGTTGGAAAGCCCCAGGAGGAAACTTCTCACCAAGGTAGATTGGTGCTTTCTCCATAACTGAGACACCTTGGAGAGTCCCCTGGGACTCTGAGAAGGTCAGTAGCTTCCCCAGAATCCCACATGGGTCAAAGACAGGACTCAAAACCAGGTCTTCCTGCCTTCCTATTGAAGACGCTATGATGCCTCATGTTACATATAATATACACAAGAGATGCATATACACTTCCGCTACAGAAATATATCTTGACATGTATAGCTACAGACGTTTATCTATAGATATATTTATTTATCTATTTGTATATCTGTCTATATTTGTACATCTTGCATCTAGGAAATAGCACTAATTCATATTTACATAGTACATTCATATATCCATACATTCTCTCATTTGAACCTGTTTGTTAGATTGAACAACTTTCCAGGCCATTGAAAATCTCTCCAATGTCCCACAGTTCCTAGTTCAGGAGAGAGTCTACTAACTCAACCCCACCCCCAGCTCCAGAGAAGTTCTAGAGGCAGGTTGGCAATCTGCTTGGCCTCCAGTGTCTCCAATGGTGTCACTGGCTCCTTCCCCAGTCATGATGACCACAATCCCACACATAAATTCATCTTTTCTCATTTGTCCCAGTAATGGTTTTATGTACCCATTAGACAACCCATCACAATTTCAGTGGCTTCTGGAGGCTTTCAACAGCTCTTGTATTAATGACAGCATGGAACCCATCCAAGCTTTCAAGCTTAGCACTCTCCTGTTTGAAGGCCTTCCCCTCCCAGAGCAGCACCCACAGGAAACCTAGGCCTTGGTTCAAGTTCTCCAGGGGATCTGGGTGCCAGTTGAAAGAAGTCTGAGAGATGTCAAAGTTCTGAAAATGTGTCTTTTTGTGCAGACATAGTTTCTTCTCCTATGTCATTTTGTTTTCATATATGAGACTATAACTTTATATAAAAAATAAATTGTGTGAGTGTGTATGTATGAGTGTGTGTGCATGTGAGAGAGAGATTGGGGGGAGAGAGGGGGGGAGAGAGAGAGAGAGAGAGAGAGAGAGAGAGAGAGAGAGAGAGAGAGAGAGAGAGAGAGAGAGAGAGAGGAGAGAGAGGAGAGAGAGACAGAGACAGAGATTGGGATACCCCTTTATGACTTCTCCCCATGGCTACTGGTTCTGTCGTCTGGGGCTATGCCAAGGTAAGTTACTAGGTATGGTGCCAACTGCTGGGGATACAAAGAAATGCAAACCACAGTGCCTTCCCCCAAAGACCTTCTAGCCTAATGGGGGAGACGATGTGCAAACAACTAGGTACAAAGAAGCTATGGATGAAGCCAACTGGGGCAGTGTCAGAAGGAAGGCACTGATGCTAAGGAACACTGGCTAGCAAATCCCCTTCCTCATGCTAGCTCTTCACATACTGGAGGACAGCCATCATGTCTCTCTGAGTCTGATCTCATCCAAGCTAAATAACCTAAGTTCCTTCCACCACTTTTCATCTCTCCTAGTTTTCCACCTCCTTGACATACTGGTCCCCTTCTTTTGAATAGGTTCCATTAATATTGATGCCTTGCAATCATGGGAAAGAGGTAGATCCAGATATATAAACTCCCTGTCCTCTCTCTTCTTTCAGAAGAAGATACATTCCTATTACTCACTAAGTGTCTGAATTTATACAAAAATTCATGAATATGCCTCTATAAAGAGGAGCATCTAAAGTCTGACTATTCAGGACATTGGTGTGAAATGAGATGAAGTGGAAATTCCCAGGGGGATAGGAACAACTGAAATCAGTAGTGGTCAGCATGGAAAGTCTTTGTGGAGGATATGAGTCTTAAGCAAACCTTTCAAGGGTGGGGTAGGACATGGTAGGCAGACACCCGGTGAGCCTTCCATTGGCTCAGAAGGACTTCTTCTAACGTTAGTGGTGGATCTCATCGGAATTTGAGATGTTATTTTAATAGTGCACGTATTGCCCCAACTGTGGGCCAAGCAGCACGGACCCATGTTGGGTGGGTCATTCCAAGTGACTCATTGAGAACATGAGTGAAGCAGCCTCCATGAACAGAGAGCCCCAAATGAGTTCTTGACTGGCAGCCAGGGGGTCATGGAAAGAAGGGAGGATGCAAACGAAAAGGGTCCTTTTTACTACATTGCAGGTCTGGAGTTCTTGAATTTCTTTAGTAGGTTTACAGGAAAGCACCAGGAATACAAAATAGAAAGCCCTGTGTGTTCTTTGGTTTTCTTTAGAGCTCTGCATGGAAGGATTCAAGTGTTTTAGGGCATTTATCACAGATTGTAGGATTTTGGCTGGAAGAGCTCTTAGAGGGAATTTCCTAGTCTAATCTCATTTTCAGGTTTTATAAAAGGCAGCTCTAGGCTGGAGCCAAACTAAGATTTTTTGAATGTCTTACAGTTATCTCCTCCTTCCCACAAAGACAAACATAAATACTCTCAAGACTGCAAGGGTCCTGGTCCAGGGACTTGGGTTCACACTCTTCTCTATCTGTGTGAGCACAGAATAATCCATTCCCTGAAGAAGTAGATGTGAGTAACACAGAGAGGCGCCTAGTGGGTGTGAGAATGAGAACCAGCATGAAATTAATTCCCAGGTTGCAGGCTTGGATGGCAGGATGGAGGCTGGGGTCCTGGACTGAAATAGGGAAGTTATGAGGAGGGGTAGATTTGGAGGAAAAGAAAATGAACTGCCTGAGACATGCCAGGTTTGAAAAGCCTCCAAGATACTCAGTGGGAGATGTCCAATAGTAGTTGGTAATGTGGGACTGGAGCCCAGGAGAGAGCAATGGATCCATCCATCTGGGACCCACCTGTGTAGAAATGAGAATTGAATCCTTGGGAGCTGGTGAAATCACTGAGAGAGGTCATAGAGAGAGAACAGAAGAAGATCCAGGACAAAGTCTTAGGAAGGGTTAATAAGGGGGCGTGCATCTTATGGAAGACGACCCAGGAAAGGATACTGTGAAGGTGGGGAGGATCAGACATGGAGGAGTCTCTCCAGTGAGACATGCACACAGTTGACCCTTCATGTTAACTCTAGTCCCTACTCCCAACACACAGGCAGACACACATCAGATAAAGGGCTCAGGACTCTCCTGCTCTTGCATTCTTCTTGGATTTTCACACCAGAGTTCTTAAACTTTGGTGTCATATGGATCCTTTTGGCAGACTGGAGAGCTCTGTGGATCTCTGCTCAGAATCATGTTTTAAATGGATGAAGTAAAACACATCTGATCACGAAGGAAACTCATTATATTGAAATAGCACTCAAAGTATTAACAGACAAGTTCTGAGGTCCCAGGTTGGGAATCCCGAGTTTCATAACTGATTTCTTCCTTCAAGTCTGCCTCTGGTGCTGATTTTAACTTTATTTTCCCTGGGAAGAAGCCTTAGGAGGGGGAGTTGAGAAGACATCCTCAAACTGGCCCCAGCCCAGGACCTGGCTCTTACCCTGTTAGTGTGATCTGTCTGCCCAAGAGTGACACTCACAGCAAATATAGGGAGATAGGGAAAGACCTTTGAGCTGGAAAAGACAAGCTGAGCCAAATGAGTGAAGTAAAGGCACCAACTGTGGTCAGATGAAGAAAAATGAATGAGAGTGACTGAATGGTGAGTAGTGATGGGCACGCACACACATATACACACATATGCACGCAAGGACTAAAGAAGGGTCTGAGGGATCCCCCTCTCCATGCCAGTCACTCTGTCCTATTTTCTTTCCACCCACTAGTGCTCCTGCTCCCATAGACAAGGTCTGTAATTCAGAACATACTCTTAAAACGACAGTCCAGAGCTTGTTAGTATGGCAGCTCCCTTGGAAGGAATGGAAAACATATATTCAGAGTAAACCTTTTCACTGTTTTTGGGGACTCTGGCCTCCAATAAATCCTTCATCTTAGAGGTGCAATTAAAAACAGTTTTTGAAGCATCATCATTATGAGGGTGGGATCAGGCTCTATTTGTTTGTCTCCTGAGACCCCTGCATCAGTCCTGGAACCCAACCATTGCTTGTCCTATTTGTTGGGATCACAGGGTCAGGAGTCAGGAGATGGACAGAGAGTATTACTCCAGACACAGCAGAGAAAGCAGAAATGACTCGATTATAGAGTGTGTGGTAGTGGCAGAGGATGGTGTAAGAAGACTGGAAAGGTAGGAAGGGGTCAGGCTGTGAAAGGCTTTAAAGGCCAGTTGAGGCATTTATTTTGGGTCCTGGAGGTAATAGGGAGGCAGTGGAGTTTAACGAGAAGGGGAATGATGTGGGCCGACCTGTCCTTAGGGAAGAACACTTGGTTAACTGAGTGGAGAATAGATTGGAGGGGAAAGAGATTCTGAGGCAGGGAGACCAAGGAGAAAAGCTGGTCTCTTACTGACAGAGGTATGGATAAATCTGAGAAACGAGTCATCTAAAGTGGTCTCATTATTTGATTTTGCATGTTTCCACTGGCCTGGTACCACTTACTGTGTTTTACATAATTATAACTTTGAATAGCACAGAATCTCTGTGACCACTAGCTATAGTCTAGGAATGGGGGTCTAAACCTGGACTGTAAATGGACTGTGAATGGAGATTTGGGATAAGGTAATTGCATAAATATTAGTTATTATTATTCAAATAAGTCTCCTTGATTCTAATATTTCCTCTCCCTAATCTATTCCCCATAGATCTGCTGAGGCAAATCCTGATGTCATTTCCCTACTAAATAAACTCTATTGGCTCCCTATTACCTTGAGTGACTCTCAAGGCCTTTGGCATCTGAATTTCTTTACAACAGGCCCCTTCCTGTCTCTCCCATCTTCCTACATTCCGCTGCCTTCCATGTACTCTGCCAAAATGGTCTATTTACTGGTCCTCTAACACAACACTTCATTTCCTATCTCTGTACCTGGAATCCTCTACTCTTAGATAACTTGTCTTCTCCTCTAGGAAACCTGTCTTGGTTCCCCAGCTACTAGAAGATAGAAGCATCTCTTCTAAGCTTCCCTTCCCTCTCCTCTGTCTGTATTGGGTATTCTGAATTACAGACCTCTTCCCCTCTGTTAAAATGTAAACTCTCTCAAGACATGGACTGTAATTTTGCCTTTTCTTTGTAAGCCTCACACTTAGAATGGTGCTTGGCACATGATGAGTATTAATAAATGATTGTTGACTGAATCAAAGTGGCTCCGTGTGGAGACTGAACAAAGTCCCTCTTAACTTTCTCACTACTTCCTTTCCTCAAAGTAGGTCAAAATCTGAGTGGAATTCAGAACCAACTCACCCATATATAGGTCTTTGACTTGGTAGACATTGAGTCTAGAGTAGACGTGTTTGTTTTTATACTGGAAGTGTCTCTACTTACCTTCTTCCTTAATCTTAAGATGGCTCCAAGGTCTGATATTTAGAGTTGTGTATGCCTGGGGTATCCTAAAGTCTTTGCCAGGCTACAGAAGGAGCACAATGGCCCATGATCCATGGAATATGAAATAATGTGATAAGTGAGAAGAATGCTGGATTTGGAGTCAAAAGACCCCGAGTCAAATCTCAACTAGACTACTTCCTGGCTATCTGAACCTCAATTTCCCCATCTATAAAGTGAGAATCATGATATCATAATTGTAAGAATCAAATTAACTCATATATGTGAAACCTGGAAGTGGGGTGGGGAGTTACCTAAATGTAAGGGGTGGTTCTCATTGGGCTAACGATGTCAGGCAATGACCTCATTAGAGGCCTTTCTTAGGAATGCTGAGCTCTGCCATGGGCTGGATGCACAAGGCTGAGGTTTCCATCTTTGCCACAAGGGGACCAGGTGGCAGAATATAAATGGATGACTACAAGTAAGTGAAATCATTTTTTATTGAGAAATAAGCATTGTACTTTAAAAACAAAAGCTTTTAGGTAATTCACATTTCTAAAATGTTTTGAAATTGACAAATCACTTTCAGCATAAACAAACCTGGGGTGGGGATGCAGGTCCTCAGATCTATAACTAGGGTGGAAGGCATAGAGCATCAGCCCTGGGTCCTGGATCTTAGAGGGGGTTGATAGCCCTTTAACTTTCTCAGAATGTAGAAACTACTGTAACGGGGGACTGGTTAGTTAAAATACAAAGCTAGGAGATGGTGATGTCTCCTCCGTGATGTTACACTCATGGTACCCTCCTATATGATGTCCCAGGGTCTCTCCCTGCAATGGTGCCTTGTGTTGATATTCTAAGATGCTTCACTCTGGTGTTCAGAAGAACATTGTTAGCTACCATTTTGCAAATGTAATTATCCCCTTTTACAGGTGAGGAAACTGAGGCTTGGAAATGATTTATCCAGGGACACACAAAGCTAGTTAATGTATTAGGCAAGATTCAAACTCAGCTCTTCTGACTCAAGTTCATTCTGTATCCTACAATGCACACTACCTTACAAATATCTAGCAATATGGTATTATAGTTAGGATGCCTGCTTCTGACACTAGGTGGCTGACTTTTCTGAGCCTTAGTCTCCTCATCCATAAAATGGAAATAATAATAGTGTCCATCTCATAGAGTACTGGAGTGAGAAATGGCAAACCACTCCAGCATCTTTGCCAAGAAAACCCCCAGTGGGGTCATGAAGAGTCAGACATGACTGAAATGACCCACACAACAACAAAAACCTCATAGACCTGTGAGAACCAAATAATTCTGGGACTCTGAGATGTTTTGAAATTTTGTGATCCTGAGAACCTGCAGTTTTAAGTTTCTGATTTGGTGACTTCAGAGACTCTGAATTTTGTGAGAGAGAATCTTTCATTATGGAATTCTTACATTTGGGATTGGGCGGATACTCCCTAGACCACATGGCAATTGTCTTTGTGCTTCAGGGCCTAAAAGACAAACCATCTGAACACAAAGCTGGCCTCCCAAAAGAAGCGTTGCCTTACAATCAGAAACTGTTCCTTTCTGAAGCAAAAAATGAGAAATGATAATCACATAGTACAAACACCCCGACTCCAAGCAGCTCCTGGATGAAGTCACTGAACCCAAAGAAGTCAAGAAAGTAGCCCTTTGGCTGCTTTCAGAAATCAGTCCATCTTTCAAACCCATCAACTGAATACGTTCCAGAGAGGTAGACTTCCTCTGAGTGTCAGAGAGGGAGCGTTTCTTTAACTCAGGGAAGTTGATGCTAACTACACTCCAGCCAATGTGAAGCTGACCCACCAGGACTGTCAGATCCAAGAAATGGGAATCACAGAATGGAATGCGGCTTTTCTCCAAAATAAAGGACTCAAGATAAAGTATAAATTCCATCCTGTCAGATCCACCCATATCCCACCTCTAGATTTATATCCAAGGTGACATGTTGTTGGATTCGTGATTCTGTTGGTTTGGGTAGACCCACCATGGGGACAATTAGCAGTCCAGCTACCCCTTCCATTCTGCACAGTTCTCCCTCATAAATTCCTTGTAGAAGATCTTCTAAGTGTCGTATAAGACTTCTCTTTCCTTTGGAATCTCCAGGGAAGCAGCACACCATGAAAGCTGTCCATATGTTGCCTCTCATTTTTACTTCCTTTTTAGCCATTTATGTCCTTGATAATAACTTTTCTGATGCCTTTTGTTAAATCAAGTCACCGCTGATAACACACATCGTTTGCTGATATGAATGATGTGTTTTTTCCATAGCATTTTGGGTCACCTACAATTTTTATTCCTTTAAGAAGTCTTATTTCACAGAATTAGAGTGACACCACTGGAACGTCTTTCACCTCTGTAATTAGGCTTCAGGTGAGATCAGCCTTTTAACCTCTGTCGCCATTCTGCCCAGTAGCAAGTATTGCTAGTTATAGCTCAGTCCTTCTAGGCTTGGCAGCCAGGTAGTGCTTCATGGAAAATGTTGGCATTTAAGTAAGAAGTTTGAGATGATTGAGATCATCCCACTCCCCATGTGAGAAGGCACTTTTCTTTGTCTGAATATCAAGTTCTTTTTGTAGAGAATGAGGGGATCAGACTATACGATCTCTAAAATTCCTTCCAGCTCTGGATCCCATGGACCCTACATGCAATCTCATCCACCCATCCATTCATCCATCCCTTTTGTCATTCAACTAGCATTTACTCAGTGCCTACTTTGTGTCAGTCAGCGGAAGAATACAAAGACAAAAATGAAGCTATCCTTGGGACTCAGTGTAATTTTGTGGAAAGAACGCTGACTCTGGAATCAGAAAACTGAGGTTCAAATTCATCTTTTGACATTTACTAGCTGACTAAACTTGAGCAAATCTCTCAAGTTCTCTGGGCATCAGTTTCCTCCAGTATAAAACGAGGGAGTAAGGCTAATCAAGATGGTATTTGAGGGCTTTCCAGTTCTGAATCTATGATGGCATGATCCTTCCTTCCAGGTGCTTACATTCTATCGAGGAAAACAATGTACATATATACTCTGCCTACACTCTTTCTCCTATGTATACTCCATCTGTTATCGTCCCTACCCAAGAAAGAACTATGGATCATTTCGTTCAATACCCTGCTCATCTGGCTACACAGGATGATTTGAACAATACGTATATTTCATCTACTTTGTTTTTCCAATGTGTATGGTTAGACCGAATCTATTTTCTATTTCCTTGGATTTTACTAAGGATGTTTTATAATATTCTGGGCTCAATGAAATGTGGGAAAATAGCCTGATTTTTAAAGGAGGTGGAACTTGATTCTTCAAAATCTTGGTTAGTAAGTTGAATTTGGATTTCTGTCTTTGCATTATACTTTAAGGTTTGCAAAGTACTTTTCCTATGAGACTTTGTGTTATCTCCATTTTTGGGGAAGGAGGAAATAGACCTTAAAAAGTCATCAGAGTAGGAAACTTATGATGAGGAAACTCCCTTCACCGATACAGATCAGTAGAGTCTTAGGGAATCTTCTAGGACACAGAGTTAAGTGATTTGTTCATCATCACACAGCTAATGTGCATCACAGGTGGGACTCGAATGCAGGGATTCCCGACTTTAAAGTTGACCCCCTTTCTACCACATATTGCTGCCAGGTTTGAATCTTAGTTCTGCTCCTTTTTGAGATTGGCAAGTCCCTTTCTTTCTGGGGGACTCAATTTCCTAGGGTCAGACAAGATATCTTCTAAAGCCTCTAGTTCTGAAGCCCAAGAGCCTCTGCTGCTAAGTTTGGGTAGAATTCACCTTTCTAAAATTTATTCCTTTTAAGAGGTGAAGAAGGTGTTTGGTAGCAAACATTTAGGGTAAAAGCATGTTGGGCTGGTGTCAGGTTCTAGACAAGCTGTGAGAAAGTTTGGATTTAGCTCATTCTCTCATTTTCCAGCTTCGTGGATGAGAAGAAACAACTTTCTGACAGCCAGTTAGCAAGCATTTATGAAGCACCTACTATGTGGCAGTCACTGTGCTAAGTGCCAGGGAGAGGAAGAACAGAGCTCCTGCTTTCCAAGGTCTCCCAGCTAATGGGGAAGATGCCAAGATGCTGTGCAAACAGTCATGCACAGAGATAGGGACAGGCTCAATTGGGGGATGTCTGGCGGGAGTGGGTGGGTGGGTGGAGGGAAGAACCAGCTGATTGTAGAGTTGGGGTTAGAAGCTCTTTTTTCTTTTTGAACTTTTCTTCCTCTAAATTATGTATCTTTCTTTTAAACAAACAGGATTTAGTGACCTTGCCTGCTGTTTTTCCACTAAAGTTCTTCTCTGATGCCTCCTGGTGGCCTGTGGGTGAATCCGGGTTCTTCGGGTGAATCCGAAGCACACAAGCCCTGGGAGATCCCACTGTCCCCAAAGAGTTGGGAGTGTGCATGGATGGGCCGTGTGTGGGCTGGCTGAAGACCCACCCAGCTAACCCAGACCTGCGGTGTCTAGAGTGATGCACAGTCTCCTCCGTTTGCCCTTTGAAGCCCTTACCAGTTTGTCTCCAGCCGAGCATTCCAGGCTAATTACACTTCCCACACCTGTCTTTCCCTCACATGACATCTCCCACCTCTGTGCTTTGCTGTGCCAGGCTGTCCCAGACACTTAGAATGCGTTCTCTCCTACCTCTACCTCTTCTAATCCAAGCCCCGTCTCCTATGTTAGGACTTTCCTGACAACCCCCCTTAGATGCTAATTGGATTCCCCCTCCCTGCAATGATATGACTTTGTATTTACTTTGAATACATTTTGTATTTATTTGTACATAGCTATGGATAGGCAGCCCAGTGGATAGAGTGCTGATCCTGGAGTCAGGAAGACTCATCATCCTGTGTTCAAATCCAGTCTCAGATACTTACTAACTGTGTGACCCTGGGCAAGTCACTTTACCCGGTTTGCCTCCATTTCCTCATCTATCAAATGATCTCAAGAAGCAAAGGGCAAACCACTCCAGTATCTTTGCCAAGAAAACCCCAAAGGGGTCATGGAGAGTCTGAAAAAAGAGCCGAGTAACAACAATACATCTTTGTAGAGTATAATCTCCTTAAATACAGGGATTGTCATATTTGTGTCTTTCTGTCACCAGCACCTAGCCATGCCTGGCATGCAGTAGGCACTTACTAAATGCTTCTTGACGTATAGAGGGATGGAGATCAGAGACATACTCATCCTCACAAATTCAGAGATCTTTGAAATATTGAGCCATTGGATCTGAGTGGTTTTTTTTTTTTTTATGAGAGTGTGCGTCAGAGTGGGTAAAAGGTGTGTGTGCCAGGCAGGATTTGAACTCACATAACTCCCCAGCAAAGCCAATTCCACTCTCTTTTGGTCAACCACCCTTGTGGTAAACCTCAGAGAAGAACCCCGGGCCACAGCCCTAGCCCCAGCAGAAAGAGCCAGCCCTGACTCCAGGCAGATCCCCAGAAGGAAACGCCAGCCTCCCAAGTTTTGGCTTCTCTGACCCAAGTCCGTCAAATGATGACAAATCAACACCTTCCACAATAAGCCTCATTCTCCTGCCCACCTTCCCAGCTGCCCACTAGGTGGGACTCGGTCCTCCCCACCCTTCACTTGGCGGAGGCCTTTCTGTACTCAGCTGCCGCCCATGTGTTCCTAAGACCTCATGACTCAAGTTCAAGGTATGGGTCCTGGGGATCCCGCCCTGCTGCTCTCTAGCCTCAACCCTTCTTTCTCAGGTGCCCAATTTATGCATGTCCCCTTGGAAAGAGGGTCGTCTGGAACCTTTCAGATATATAGCCCTCAGGTCTCCTTATCCACCCCCAGCAAGTTCTTCATCTATTTGGGGAGCTGGACACATCTTTGGGACACCTTGGCCAAGATCAGGAAGACCTACCTGGGTTCAGATCCTATGTCAGGCACTTGCTAGCTGTGTGGCCATGGGCAAATGACTTCACCTCTCTGAACCTCAGTTCCCTCATCTATAAAATGAAGGGCTTGGATTAGATAATCTTTAATGTCCCTTTCAGTGACTGTGGGATCCTTGTGGATGGAGTTGGACTCTTGGCCTGGAAATCTTTGGTACTCTCCCTTGTGGGAGGAGAAGCTTGATGACTTAATTTTTTTTTTTTTTTTTTTTTTTTTTTTAGAAAAAATTGATTTCTATTTGAATTTAACAGTCATCCACAAACATGGACCTTTTAGTCAGAGGATTGCAAATGAAACCTTGGACTTTTGGTACGTAGTTTGTTTTTATTCAGTCAACATGCACTAAGAGGCATTAAGCCTCTATATGCACCAAGCACAGGGCCAAGACAAGGGATACAAAGAAAGGTGAAACAAAGAAACAGACAAAACTTCACCCAAACCAACTCAGAGTCCCTGTCCTCAGGGAAGGACTCCCCTTCTAGTGGAAATATACTGAGAATAATATATTCATATATTATCATACAATAATAATTTTAAAACATCATATAATAATATATGTGAAGGCAACCTGAAAGACATACTGGGAGCATGGGATTCCATTCTGGGGCCACCTTTGAAAGGACATGGATAAACTGGACTGTGAACAGGGGAGAATCAGTAGTGGGGGGAAAGCACTGAAGGAGTTTTGGTGGAGGGACCTATAGAGATGAACCCTGAGAAGACTGAAGTTATCTGTGTTCAAATGTTCAAGGGTGTCTTGGGGAACAAGTATTAGCCTTGGTCTGCTTACACTCAGAGGGCATAACCAGGAGAAGTAGGGGGGATGTTGGGAGAGAGAGAGAGAGAGAGAGAGAGAGAGAGAGAGAGAGAGAGAGAGAGAGAGAGAGAGAGAGACAGACAGACAGAAAGAGACACAGAGAAACAGAGAGACAGAGACACACACAGAGACAGATACAGAGATATAGAGACACATAGACACAGACACAGACACAGACACAGATACAGACACAGACACACAGACACACACACGCACAGCTTTATAGAAATGAAACTTCCCAATTCTCTGACCTGTCCCAAAGTGAGATGGGTTGTTGTGGGTGGCAGTGGGTTCAAATGGTACCTGGGCAGTCACTTCTTAGGGATG
The DNA here is from genome assembly GCA_023548195.1 of Bettongia penicillata ogilbyi. Taxonomy (NCBI): domain Eukaryota; kingdom Metazoa; phylum Chordata; class Mammalia; order Diprotodontia; family Potoroidae; genus Bettongia; species Bettongia penicillata. Next base: position 12,872,556 of record JAJHZJ010000134.1, on the reverse strand, counting down.
CTACGAGGGAGGGTGATTCCTGCTCAGGTAGGACTTGGAACCAGATGATTTCTTCCAGTCCCAAGATTCGAATCTTGGGCTTCTAATCTCTCCTTCCTTGCTTCCTCTATAAGAAACACAATTTGGGTGAATGGACGACCTAGTCAGTTGTGACTGCTGATTTTTGGAAAGTAAATTTTAACTGAACAATTATTGGAAGAAGCCTTGAGTCCAGACTTCAAGAAGAAAACTGAGGGTGGGGTCCCAGTGGGGGGGAGACTGCATTTCCTGTTTTCTTCTCTCAGTGATGTTGGAGAATAGTACAGGAAAATATTTGGCTACCAAGGAGGGTCCAAGAATTCATGCTCTCTCCTCCTCAGGGCCCTGCCCAAAAGGTGACAAGCACATGTGGAACGGAGGTTCTGGTGTCTGGGGGTGCAAGGGTCCCACTGCAAGCTTTGTGGGATGAAGGCAGGACTCAAAGTGTGACATCAGTCTGCAACGGGGGCCAGCGGCAACAAAGTAGGAGTCTGGTTTTAATTTAGGGTTTGGGTCAGTCACTCAGCGAGGAGGAAAAGGAGGGAGGAGGAAGGGGAGAAGGAGGAGGAGGAGGAGGAGGAGGAGGAGGAGGAGGAGGAGAGGAGGAGGAGGAGGCAGAGAGCCCTCCACTCTATCACTGGAGAGCATCCAGTTTGCAGCTGTAGCCTCCCACTGAAGGCAGCTGAGCTCACCACGGCCACAGCCCTCCTGGAAACAAGCAGTGCAGAGGTCTCGCTCTCCCCTCCATAGGCTGCACCCCCATCGCCTATCTCCTCCCACCCTGCTCCTTTTGGGGCAGAAAAGCAGCCTCGAGAAAGGACATTCAGACCCAGAGGGAGGCAAAGGATGAAGCAGGCGCAGACATAATCAAACATCGGGGTCCAAGATACAGAATTCTTCAGGTTTGCTCAGGGTAAGTTGTCTTTCTTTTTAGGTTCCCTTCCCTGCTTTCCAAAGACTGAGCTCAAGGAAATGCCTGAAACCTGAGGGGGATCAGACTGAGCAGCTACAGCAGTGCTGGCTCTTTTTCTCCCAAGACTTTGGTTTGGGATGGAAGCTCTGATGGGGTCTTTTCTCCATTTCTTGGAAACATTTGTGTTTCTGCAGTGTGAGGGCTTTCCCAACGGCTTCCTTCCTCTGTTCGCTTCATGGGTTTGCAAAAAGTCTAAGCCAAATCCTCCAGTATTTGTTATTCAGTTGATTTTTAGAAATTAAAAAAAAATCACTCCTGTGATCAGTCTACGTTAAAATGCTGAGAGATCTCAGGGTGACTAACGCTATGAACAAGCCTTCTCTGGTGGACCCACGAGAGCCCTCATTTTGGAGTCAGAAGACTGGGATTCAGAATCCAGATTTGCCATTTATTCTCAGTGTGACCTAGAGCAAGTCACTTGCCTTCTCTGAACCTCAGTTTCCTCATCTGTAGACAACCTCTAACGACCCTTCCTTGATAATCCTGTGAACCTATGATCGTCCGTAAGACTAAATGAGAAAACGTATGCAGAACTCTTTGCAATCTTTATTATTAATTATTTTTTAAGATGAGAGGTTTTAACAATATGCCATCAAAGGTCCCTGACAGCTCTAAGTGTATATTGTCATGAGCCTAAAACAAATACTGCTAGTGCCTTCTTCTCACAGTGAGATTTGCAGGATGGCATGGGCCAGAATGGGCAAGGTACTGCGTGCCTGTTTAGTGTCCTACAGAGAGAGACTTGGTATGAACTTATAGCTCACAGTAAGAACCAAACTACCACCAAACCAAATTAAATGAAAGCATCTTTGCCTGACACTGTTGGAGCTTGTGGGTTTGGGGTGCCCAGGGGGCACTGCCCAAGGGTATCTTGGACAAGGATTAGCATGGATTCCTCACATGGGCAATAAAAGTTTTCATCTCTGTGCTCTCAAGACAGACAGGATGGGATCCCAACAGATTCCTGCTCCTGGTGTGCACAGTTCCCATGCCCATGCCAAGTTGGGGAGCTCTAGGAGAGCCTTTCTCCACCAGGGTGTGGTCAGGCAGGGCTGGCGCTTGAAAACAATTGGGGTAGGGGTTGGGTGGGGCTTTGTTCTCTTTTCAGTAAGGCGCCTCTGTGGAGGGCACAGCTTACTTAGGGAGACTGTTGCCTTCCAGCCTCAGTGGTCCACGGAGCTACCTATGGGGAGGGTCCATTGAGAAGATGCTCGGTTCAGGTCTCATTATCTCAATACTCTTGTATCTACTGCCTACAGGGCAGGGTGGGGCAGGGCAAGGTAGGGCAGTACCGCAGAATGGGGAAGAAGTGGGCTCAGAGTTTCTAACTGTTCCATGTTAACCCAGGATACTCCAGGGTACCACAAGCATGCATACAATGCTAGGGTTTTGGTTTTAATCAAAATACTCAACTATAGATTGATTCCCTGTGTAATCTTGGGCAAATCATTACCTCTCTATGGGGTGCCCATTTCCTCATCTGTCAAATGAATGAATTGGACTTAGATGATCTTTGAGGTCCCTTCTGGCTTCCCATCTATGATCCCATGACCTCTTTGAGCCTCAGTTTCCCTCTCTCTAAAATGGGAGGCTTGGAGCAGATGTCTCTTTTGCTCTAAAGCCCATGATAACTATGGGAAAACCCATCACTGATACAGGTTTCAATCTCTCCATATTTTGGCTCTGCAGGCAGAGTTGGTGAGTTATAATGTGATGACTAGGAAACTGCCACGTCCTTAGGGGAAGGGGTGCCTTGGCAAATGTTCATTGATAGGAGACAAGTCACTTTGAGGTAAAGTCAAGTCTGGATCAGAAGGAGAGCCTGTGGGAGCTGTTCTGGCTTCCTCAATTCACAGATGGGGAAGAGTGGGGCCCAGAAAAGGGAGGTGTTGTCTCCAAGGGGATCCAGCTGCTTAGTTACAGGGTCAGAGGCAGACCTTGGGACTCCACTTGGACCAGTGTGCTCACCACTGCTGAAATGAAGAAAATAGTAACACAGATAAACCCCAAACAATGGATAATTCCTCCGCACCTCCCATTTTTAAAAAAATGCACAATGTGACCTTATTTCTCAGAAAATGAACACTGCTAGTAATGCCTGGCTTAAATGGAAATGGATTTTCACTTTCTGAGTTCCAAGCAGCAGGGAGAAGATTTCTGCCATTGTTCCACCAAGTGGCCTTTTATCTATTTTGTTTGTTCTTACATGCCCACATGCTATCTTCTTGGGTAAAATGTAACCTCCTTATGGGGAAAGACTGCTTTACCTTTGTCCTTGTGTGTTCAGGTCTTAGCACAGAGCCTGCACACAGTAGGTGCTTAATACATGCTTGCTGATTGATCAGGTGGTGGAATGTGACAAATGGTCCATGGACAAGTCCCATGGCTTTGGGGGCAGGGCTCACCGAAATGTATTTCTTATTACAGGGATGTCCTTTTGTACTCAGACCCATCGTTCCAGGTGAGGGGGACATGATGGAATGAGTGAATGGTTATTTGTTCAAGGTGTGCCCCCAACTAGGCATGGACAAGGACTAGGAAAGACAGTGTAAGAGGAGGTGGGTGGGTGTGTTGGGGTGGCAGTGTAGAGGAGGAAAGAAGGAACAGTTTGTATTTGCTCAGGGTTGGGTCCATGACTAATTCATTCTCGCTTCTTTTAACCCATCAACTTTGAATGAACAAAGTCTAGGAAAGACTGCATAAGATGGTGGCATGGTTGAGTTGGTTGGGTAAAGTAGGCATGAAGGAAAGCATTTGTATTTTTTCAGGGTTAGGTCCATAGCTAGTAACTTCTTCATCTCTCAGGTTGTCAACTGGTCATGAGTAAAGGAAAAGTAAAGACTAGGAAAAATTAGGTGTGTGTGTATGTCTGTGTGATGGGGTAGAGTTAGAGGCAACCGAGATTAGTAAAAAAAATAAAGCAAAACAGTACTGATCTAAGAGGTGCAACACTCTAAATAGTCTAAAAATACTAACCTTAAACCCTAAATACACTGATAAGATTTGTGAGCTATCGCTAATTTGCTATGGGCAAATTCCTTTCCCATCTGGGCCTCGGTTTCCTCCTCTATAAAATGGGCTGGCTGGCCTCTGATGTCCCTTCGAGCTTAGCTCTATGATCCAGGGAGCCTCTTCTTGGGTAGGCTGTCGCAAGAGTTTTTGAGCATGGCTGGGCTGAGTTAGATGGTCTCTGAGGCACCCTCCAACTCAGGGCTCCTGGGAGTCTCTTCACCCACATCTATTCAGTGGCTGTTTCCTACACACAGAGATACTGAGCTCAGCGTTGGGATGATTGGCTGGGATGGCCATTTTTTCACTTGGCTGGAGCATTGGATTGGACGGTAGAGAACCTGGTTTCAAATCCTGACTCTGCCATTTGCCTCCTGGGTCACCTCGGGTCAGTCCCCTCCTCTCCTTAGGTTTCAGTTTCTTTGTCTGCAAAATGACCTCCAAGGTCCCATCTGGTTCTGATCCTTTTTAAAAGGATTATCTATTTATCTCTCTCCATCTCTCTATCCATTCTCTCTGTCTGTGTCTATCTATCTTCCATGGAGGCTAGTAGAGTTAGCTCTACTCAGAGCCTTCTAGCCTCCAGGGATGCTGGAGCTTTCTTCATGACCCTTCGAGGCATTCTCTGTGTGAAATTCCACATTTTGTCTTAAAAACCTGCCCCCACAGCCAGTTTGGGTGTATCAGCCTTCCTTCCGGGCATGTCCCATCCTAGCCACGAGTCTTCCAGCAGAATTCTTTGTCTGCCTTTCTAGGGAGAGCGAGAAGTATTCCATATATGTGAGAGAAGTTGGTGCTCCTGCTTCCCTTCTGAATGGGGGAGATGGGACTGTGTGTGTGTGTGTGTGTGTGTGTGTGTGTGTGAGTGTGTGTGTGCGTGCATATGCTCATGTGCATGGGTGCTGTCACTTTTTCCCCTGTGACAGGTTCTCTGCCCATTGGTCTTACACCTTTCCCTTCCCCCGCAAGGACAGCTGAAGGCAGAGTCAGTAAGAAAACCCTTATTATTGTATAAACAGTTCCAGGATTGGAATTAATTCCCCCTCCCCCAAACCTGCTCAGCTTAAGAAAAGGAAAGCAGAAAGTGACCAGGTTTAATCTGCATTTTCCCCTCAGATGGCTGTAGAACAGCTTAAGGAGCTTCTTCTCTCATCTTGTGCCTGGTTTCGTTTTTTGTTTTAAAGGGAGAGGATTTTTTTCTCTTTCTTATTCTTTTCTTTTTGCTGGGTGGAGATGGGGAGTGTTTGGATAGACAGATACAATGTCCAGCACAGGATTTGGGTGAAAATTCTATCACTTACTTTCTGTGTGGCCTTGGCCAAACTCTGGGCCTCAGTTTCCCCCTCTGTAAAATGAGGTTAGTTTAGATCAGGGGTGAGTAACCTATGGCCTCAAGGCCACATACGGCCCTCAGATCCTCAAATTTGGCCCTTTGACTGAATCTCAATTTCATAGAACAAATCCCCTTCAAACTTGTAAAACTTGAACTGTCAAAAGGCTGCACCCGAGGACCTAGAAGGCCACATGTAGCCTCAAGGCCACAGGCTCCCCACCCTTGGATGAATCTAGCATTCTATATGTCTTCTGCTGAGAAAGAGAGTCAAGGATCGAGTTTTTTGGAAGTGATCTTCTCCTTGGAAAGGTTTTTTTTCTCAGCTGGAAAGAGGTAACTCCTAATGCGTGGCAGCCTCCCCATGGCTTGGAAGGCTGGGGAAGTGAGAGCTCTGAGGTACTTGGCAAGAACAGGTCTCACACTGTGTCCACCAGAGGGCGCCCCTCTCCCCACAGCCTCCCTTTGCTTCTGAGTCAGGGTCGGGGGGCCTCACTCCCTGCCAGAGCATAAGCCCCTACCAGCCCCGGATCAAATCCAAGTTTGAGCCAAACGCATTCCACTGGATTTCAACAACTCACATACTGACTTTACTGAGTCGGAGTAAAGTCGTATAATCACAGGCTCATCAGTTCAGAGTTATTTAGAGAGAATGAGGCATTTGGGGATGGATTAGTGTGGATTCTTGGACTCTTGTAAAGCTAAGAAAACACCGGCACAGCTTTCTGTGAATTTCTGCTGCGAGGATGCTATTGGGACTGGGCTGGCCTTCTCTCCCTGTACAGCCTTGGTCCCACCCTTCTCTCCATGCTCCTGGCTTTAATATCGTCGGTGCAATAAAGCAGTCGAATAGCAAGCATTTCAGCGCCTACTGTGTGCCCCGCACATGCTGGGTGTGCGAAATCTAAAGCAAAACAATCCCTGTTCTTAAGGAGCTCACACAGAGGATTCCCAAATCTGTATTTCCACTCCTTAGGGCTTCAGTTCTGTATTTTCAGCTGCCTGTTGGACATCTCCATGAGCACGTTTGACCTGAATTCTTAGATACTATATGGCCAAGGGCGTTGTAGAAGAAGGGAAGGCTGAACTTGGAGTCCAAGGACCCGAGTTTGAATGCCACTTCTGCTACTTTGTTCTGCCTCGGTTTCATCATGTGTAAATTGAAGGAGTTAGACTAAGTGGCCTCCAACGGCCTTCCAGTTCCACATCTATGGTCCTATGGTCTTGACCCTTATCTGCCATTTCCCCACCTTTTCTCATTCAGTTAACAACACCCTGTCCTGCCCACCCCCACTATTCTCCAGGCACCAAGATTCCTAATCTAGAGCTCTCTTAAGTTCAAAGACAGCCTTAGATACTTCCTAGTTATGTGACCCTCTGCCTCACTTTCCTTAGCTGAGTTTGATAACAATAGCACCTACCTCCTAGGATGGCTATGTGGTTTAAATGAGATAATATTAGTAAACTACCTAGTACAGTGCCTGATATATAAGGTGCCAAATAAATTCTTCTTCCCTCCCTTCCTCCTTTCCTCTTTCCTTCACTTTTTCCCTTGGTTCTTTTGCATTTCTCTTTGTTCCCCAGCTCCACCCACCCATCCATCCCAGTTGGCCTCTCTTCTCCATTTCTGCTGTATCTACCCTAGACCAGACCCTTAGTACTTCTCATGGAGACCTTCCTGGGTTCAGGAGCTAATGGATGCTAAGAGCTCATATCTTTTGCCCTCTTCCTGTTTCCTGCCCATTTTGCTCCAGGAAATAGAGGCCCAGAGATGGGGAGTTACTTGTCCAAAGTCACATGGGCAGTAAAAGGGACTGCTGGGATTTGAATGTAGGTCCTCCTGGCACATAGTAGGTGTTTGATAAATGTTGGTCAAATTGAATTTGCTGCATTGAATCAATCATCTTGGTACTCAAAACAAACAAAAAACCCAAACAAACAAACAGCAAATGATTTGGTTCAGGAAATTGCTGCTGTAGATACACAGCTGGTCTCTGAATAAATTGAAATTCAGTTGCCTTCCCTCATTGAGCCGGATTGGTGAAGGGGGCATGGAGATTACATACTGGTTTGAAAAGTAGTGCTTCCATCTCATAAAGTGTCCACCTTAGACCTGAGTTCAAATCCCAGCTCAGATATTTATAGCACAGTTGACCTTGGACAAATTACTTGCCTCAGTTTGCACATCTGTAAAATGGGGCTTGCATAGGATCCTTGAGAAGAAAGGATTCTGGAAAGCCTCAAAGCATAACATGGGGAATGTACTTTGTAACCCTTAAAAAAATATCATGTAAATGCTAATGATTATTAAATGTGAATTGTGATTGCCAGCCCTTTTTGTTAAGTAAGAAGGGAATTACTGAATTTGAGTTAACCAGGAGGAAAAAAGGGAAAACAGAAAGAGGTTTTTGGCCAGAGTCATAGGACCATCATAGACTTAGAGTTGGAAGGGACATAAGAGACCATCTAGTCTAATCTCATTTTATAGAAGAGGAAACTGAGGCCCAAGAAGTTAAAATGACTTTCCTAGGCTCATACGAGTGAGTATGGGATTTGAACTCAGGGTCCTGACTCCAGAACCCATGCTCCTTCAGCAGTACTGATCTGTTTCTGCTGCAGGTCAACTGTTATTATCCTTTTTGGGTGGGGACTGCCACCTTGGCCCTCAACTAGGAAGGCTTGGGAAGGGAACTCTGTGAATTGGCCCATTTCTCATAGACGTTTGACTTCCCCAGACAATGAAACCATGATTTTTGTGAATCTGATCATTTCACAAGTGGAAATGACTGAATTGGGTCTGAAGATGGCCCATGTCTCCTTCAGAGACCTTCTCGGGGAAGGGAACCAGGTGTTAACTTTTACAGTGGTCAGTTGTACTCAGAAGATGTGTGCTCATCCTTTGTTGCTGAAGAAGATCATGCCATCAGAGAAATAATGACATGACTTGCACTTAACTTTGTTTTGAGTGAGGGAGGGCTAGGCAAGTCACCAGCCTCACTTCTCCTCCAGAGCCATCTGAATCCAGATATTCATCAGGATAACTAGAGATGACCCAGGATGAGGGAATTGGGGCTAAGTGACTTGCCCAAGGTCATTCAGCTAGTGAGTGTCAAGTGTCTGAGGTGAGATTTGAACTCAGGTCCTCCTGATTCCTGCACTGGTGCTCTATCCACTGCACCACCTAGCTGCCCCACTCAGAAGGTAATGGTGGATTGGAATAGCCTGCATTTATCTGACACTCAGGCTTGCCATAAACTTTATAAACTATCCTGTGAGGTAGGTGCTGTTACTGTCCCCGCATTACAGAAGAGGAAACTGAGGCAGGCAGAGGTGAAGTGACTTGCCCAAGATTTCATAACTAGTGAGTATCTGCAGCAGGATTTGAACTCAGATCTTTCTGATTTCATGCTTAGACCTCTATCTACTGGCCCCCTAGCAGATGCTTAATAACTATATAACCTAGGGCAATTCATTCACCTTTCCTGAACCTCAGTTTCCTCCTTTCTAAAAGGATGGCCTCTTCCAGCCCTAGGTCTCTAATCTGAAGTCCTTAAACCTTGATGCGCCTTGGCTTACCTCTCTGTAGAATGACAATAATGCATAAGGCACTCTCTAACTCCCTAGGCGGTGTTAAGGGGTGCACTTGGCAAGCTTTGCAGTGGGATAGAAGTGAATGATTAGATATCTCAGTCTGAAGCAGGAGCCTGAACTGAAGCCACCGCCCTTCTTGACCCTACTAGCATCTGCTACTTGGAATTTCCAACTCAGCCTGGGTGACGATGCCAATAAACCTTTGGTCGTTACTCACAGTGACCTTCGTCACCCGGATGTAACTCGGGGAGTTCCCACCTGGCCCCAAGCAAGGTTAACAGACAGTGAAAGTGTGTGAAGGCTAGAGATCTAGAGACCTCTAGGAGACAGTATCAGAAAGACAACTGACTCGATTTAAAAAAAGTCACCATTTAATTAAAAACAGTGTTTTTCCCTGATTCTATACGAAGCCAAGAGAACAAAAAAATGTGCATCCATTTCCTTCCTATGATTCAAGGACACTTTGATCCCCTTTTTTCCAGGTGTTTTCACAGCTCCTGCACAGAATACTGTGGCTGGGATGGGAGCAGGGAGTGGGCAGGCACCGGCCATGGCCAAATGGGGGTAGAATTCTGAGGGCAAAGCTTCCCTGAGCTGGCCTCTCACCAGGAGGAGGCTACGTCAGTGGGTTGGAATGAAGGCTGTGCAAGGCTTCCCAGGGGCTGCAAGGGATCAGCTTTGCTGGGATGAAGCCTGGCCTCTTCTGGGGCTCAGTCCTTGTATTCTAAGCTAGAAATACAAATGTATACTAGACCTTTGGGGGCAATAAAGGGAGGTGCGAAGAGGCCAATAAGAGCTGACCCAGAGTGGCAGAGGGGAAGGAGACCTCTCGCCCGAGGGGCCTTCCAGGAGGTTGGATGGCCGCTGTTGGGGTCATAGGTTGGATAGGATGTGCCTGAGCTTCCTTACAGATTTGGGGGTTTTGAAAGAAGACTTTACAGGGCTGGTGGTGGTGTGTCTCTATGTCTACGTGGGGGTGGGTGGAGGATTCAGAAAGTCTCCATTTTTCTTTGCTTTATTCTCACACAAGAGACTCTGAAGATGCTCTCAACTTAGTCTTATTTGCTGGGATGATGTTGCTGGTACCTTGACGTCCTCATGGCACTTGAGGGTGCTTATGCTCCAGCACAGGAGGTCCTATTGGTCCTGCCTCTTTCAGCTCAGAGGATCCTATCTCAAGTCCAGCCCCCATCTCAATTGTAGATGAAGAAACTGAAGTCTAGGAAGTCAAGGACCCCCAGTATCAGAGCAGGATTTGAACCCAGGTCCTTAGATTCCAGAAACCATCCTTTTCCCACTGTACTATAGCTTCTTTTATATTTTATGCATAGGAAAACTGAGGCTCAGGGAAGGGAAAGGGCTCATCTAGGATCACATATGTAGACAGTAGAAGAGGCAGGGCTTGAGTCCATGTACATCACCACTTTTGGAGATGGTTAATCAGTAGTAACTGAAATTATTTGGTGCTTTAAACTGAACAAAATTATGATTTAGTCAGCTAGATGGTGCAGTGAATAGAGCACCAGAGCAGGAGTCAGGAGGACCTGAGTTCAAATCTCACCTCAGACACTTGACACTCACTAACTGTGTGACCTTGGGCAAGTCACTTAACCCCAGTTGCTTCATCCCGGGTCTTCTCCAGTCATCCTGATGAATATCTGGTTACTAGATTCAGATGGCTCTGGAGGAGAAGTGAGGCTGGTAACTTGCACATCCCTGCCTCACTCAAAACAAAGTCAAATGCAAGCCATGTCATTATTTCTCTGATGGCATGGTCTTCTTTGGCAACGAAGGATGAACATACACGCACAAAATTATTTATATATATTATCTCATAACATATGGCACCTAGATAGGCACAGGGAACAGAACACTGGACTTGGTGTCAGAAAGACCTGAGTTCAAATCCTTCCTTAGACCCTCTCTAGCTGTGGGACCCTAGGCAAGTCACTTGCCCTCTTTTCACAGTTTCCTCATCTGTAAAATGGTATCTCTGAAAATAGCCACCATCTCATACTGTTGTTATTAGAATCAAATGGGATAACATGTAAGAGCTTTGAAGACCTTTAAGAGTTATATAAATGCTAGCTAGTATTGTTATAAATTATAACTGCAGGAGAGCTTGGTGAGGTAGGCTCTACTGGTATTTTAGTCCCATTTTGCAGAAGGTGAAATGGAGGCTCACAGAAATGAAATGACTTGCCCAAGGCCTCATAGCTAATATCAGAGGTATCATCTGAACCCAGGTCTTCTGACCCCTGAATTCCATCCACTATCCCATGCTAGTGATCAGAGCTCCGTACATTAGTGTCTGTGGTTGCTTCTCTGATCGACAGGGGACATTCTTCATCTTCAGATATCTGTCTGGAACTTTCTTTTTGTATTGGCTTGGTAGATGGGACTGGGCAGAGGGAATTGTGGCTGCTAAGTCACAAGTGGGCTGACTGATCAATCAGTATCAGGCTGGTAGCCAAGCATGATCGGAGAACCAACCAAAACCATATTTTCTATGGTTTCTGTTGCGTTGTTTTAGCAGTGTCCAACTCTTTATGCCTCCATCTGGGGTTTTCTTGGGAAAGATACTGGAATGGTTTGCCATTTCCTTCTCCATCTCATTTTACATATGAGAAAACTGAGGCAAGCAGGGCTAAGTGAGTTGCCTAGGGTCACACAGCTACTAAGTGTCTGAGGCTGAATTTGAACTCAGAAAGATGAATTTTCTTGATTTCTGGTCCAGCACTCCATCCCTTGGGCTAACAAACTGCTCCCCCCGCCACCCCATCGTTGACTGATCTAGTACTGATTGACAGTTCAATCAGCCAATGCCATCTGTGGAAAGCAGTAGAAGGTCTGATCTCCTCCCCCCCCCCCCCACTTCATTCTTACAGTTACTGAGACTACTTCTGGGGCTCATTAACACAACTTTCCTTGCATTATGACCTTGAATGCCTCAATACCAATATTTAACTACATTAATAAACAAAGGCAAGTTTTCCAGTTTTCCCATTCAGATAATTCCATGTGTCTCTTCCAGACAGCTCTAGCATGCATACATGCACACTTACATATATACACACACATGCACAAGCACACACATATGTATAAATTTCCTGTAGCCCAGCACTCCACAGTTATATTATGCTGGCCTGGGATGGGTTAAGAGAAAGTCCAGGCATGGACACAAGGAGCTGAGTGACTTTTAGAAGTGGTCCTGGGTCAGCGCTAATGAAGGACGTCAGTCCGGGGATCTCGACATGTGTTTAAGCCTTTGTTTTTGGAATGGTTTCCTTGTGTGTCTTTCTTAAAAAAAACATCCAGACAAGAAAAAAAAGACTGAAGATGTGATCAGTGTTAATAAGAACTCATTCCAAAGAATCCCAAAATGGTTCTGAAGCATCTCAGGAAGATATGTTCAGACAGGGAGCAGTAGCGGGTATTTCTCAATTAGTGAACTTTGTATTTTTGATATTATGCATATCTTGGAAAGTGGAAGCTTCTTGAAAGTAGGTACTATTTCATTCTTGTCTGTGTTTTCAGCGCCTAGTCCAGTGCTAGTGATGCAGTAGGGGCCTAATAAATTCTGGTTAAGAGATAGCATAGCATGGATGTGGAGATAGAAAGACCTGGGTCCAAGTCCTGACTCTGGACATATGGAAGGCACTTAACTTCTCTGATTCTCAGTTTCATCATCTGTGAAATGGATGAAGATTATAACATGAACAGCACCCACTTCATAGGGTTGTTGTGAAACTTAATTCAATTCAATATATATATATATATATACTTAAATGATATTTTATCTCTCTATCTAAAAGGTACCGCCAATTTTTCAGTATTTTATAAAAGTTATTAATTGGTAATTTTATCATTATAATCTAAGAGACTCCCCCAATCAAAGTATCAAGAAAACATCTTACAATGAGTATGATTAATCCTTCTTCCATCTGAGTTAGCTGATGAGTCCATAGCTATACCTAGGAAGATCTATGGTCCCTTCCCACCTCCAGTCTCATTTTATAGATGGGAAATCTGAGGCCCAGAGAGGGGAATTGACTTGCCCAAGGTCACTCATCTAGGTAAGTAGCAGAATGGGATTCTGATTTTAAATCATGTCTTCTGATGTTAAATCCAGTGTTCTCTCTGTTGTTTTAGACTGCCTCTTTTCATCCTTTCAGATGGTTTCGGACAATGGCAACAATGCCACCTTATGTACCCTTAACCTACCTTATTGACTGCTGGAGGTAAAATCCTGATAGCCCTTCCCTAGTTAGAGTTGTGCTTGATAGACCACATTGCCTTCCTGCTGCCCTTGTGATGTCTTCACTCTCAAGTGCCATAGTCATTCCTTAACCTGGCTTCCCAGCACTTTATTACCTCCTACTCCAGGCTCTGTTCTGGTTACAGCCAGAGGAGGATGGCACTAAGGTGAATTGTCTTAAGGTGAAGACTACCTCCAAAGAGGGTGTGATCTCTAATCCATCCCTATCTCATACTGGTTTAATATCTGAGAACAATATGGCAACCTCTCATTTCACAGCCTTGCTGTCACAGCTTTAGCCATTCTGTTTCAGAAAAGAACGAACAGTTTGGATGATTGGCCAATAAGCAGCATCGTGGCAAAATTCCTCTGTTTTCTCTTGGGACTGTTCCCAGAAAAAGTCACACTGGTATCCTATTCTTCTTTGAAGCTTGACTTAGATTGTGTTCTCCCTTTTAAGGAATTTGGGAGGCAATGTCATGTAGGGGAAGCATGATCTGGGTGAGTTGGTATGGGAAGACCTGGGTTTGAATCCTAGATCCTTCAGGGTAGCTGTCTGACTAAAAACCTGCCTGTTTGGTCTTCAACTTCTTCCTCTACAAAAATGAAGAGGTTAGAATAAATGACTCCTAAGGTCCATCTCACCCTAAATCTATGATTCTGTGACAGGGAGTTTTCACAGAGGGCTTATTATCCCTGTGCCGATGGCACGGTCTCCATCCTATTCATCCCTACTTTGACTCTTATAGGCGCAGTCCTTACTGCTCTTTCCCCCCTTCTTTTTATTGAAATTGTGTCTTGTGATCTTCCTCTTCTCTAGTTCCTAGATGTCTCATTCCTTCCCCCTACTTTAGAAAGCATTTTTTTTGTTAATTTGTTCAACTGTCATTTAACAAGCACCTTCTGTATGCAGAAGATGGTGTTAGATAGAGGTAGAAGTATAAAATTTAAAGAAGACACAAATATGGTTCCTGTTCTCATCTTGCAATCTAGTAAGAGGAAAAGATAAACACAGAGAACTGTTAGTCACAATATCATATGATAAATACAGCTGGTTTGTAGGCAAAATGCCATGTGAGATCTGAGGAAGAAAACAGGTCATTACTGACTGGATTGGCATGAAGAAGAAGCTCATGGAGGGGCTGGAATTTAAGCTGATCTTTGTAGTGTACAGAGGAATTCAACAGAGAAAGAGGAAGAGAGATGAAGGAAGGAAAGTAGACATGGAGGCAGGAGAGTGTAGTTACTCATAGTCATAGTAGGTGTCAGAGGTAGATCTGGAACCCAAAACTCTTCAAGAGGCATCATGGTATAGAGAAGAGTCAGGAAGACTTAGCATCAGAAAGGACTGGTTAGAGTTAGACATTTGCTAGCTCTGAAACCCTAGGAAAGTCAACCTCTTTCAACCTCATCTTTCTCATCTGTTAAATGGGGATGGTAATAGAACTTGCTGAGTTGTTGTGAGATAATGCTTGTAAGGAAATTTGAAAATCTTAAAGATCACCTGTTATTATTATTTTTTATGTGATCAATCAATAAGCATTTTTGTGCCAGACATTGCCAGGTTCTGAGGCTCACTAAGTCAAAGAACAAGTCCATCTCTGCTCTCAAAGAGCTCAAGATTCAAGGAAAACGTGGTTTTTGTGTCTTGGATGACAGAAGGGCTATAGGCCCCTGGGCCCTGGACAGTGGCTTCAAAACCCTGAATAATGGTGAAGTGGACCCGACAAGGGTTTCTGGGGTATCACTCTCACCCTCTACTGTGGATGAAAAAGAAGTGGTGTGCCTTTACGTTTGGGAAACAATAATCAGATAATAGGAATTATTCTCCTATCAATGTGCCCCCAGCATCACCACATCCTTACTTCTAGTTCTGCTGCTAACTGGTGTGTGTGTGTGTGTGTGTGTGTGTGTGTGTGTGTGACTGTCTTGACAGTCTGGTGAAGCTATGGAACCCTTCTCAAAACCATTTTCTTTAAAAAAATCATAGAGGAAGGAAATGCTAAATTTCAATGAGAACTTAGTGAAAATAAAGATCCAAGTTCAATGAAACCAACCAAACTAATATCTCTGGCTCCATATTGTCTCCAGTGGAATGCTCTAGGGATCCGCTCTTGGTTCTGTACCTTTTTCTGTATAATTTGGATGAAGGTATCAAAATGTCATGCCTGGCAAATTTGCAGAAGACAGGAGTTAGGAGGGAGAGTCGATGTATTGTCCGGCAGAGAGATGGCAAGTCACAACTCCCTGGTGCCTCAGTTTCAAGTGAGTGAAATGGTACCATAGAACTTACATTATATATTTCAAAAGGCTAGTGATATTATGTAGATAAAAAGAGATAATGTACATAAATTGCTTTGTCAATGTAATGTCAAATGATGTAAATATGAAATATTATTATCATTGTCATGATTGCACTAAGCAACACTTCCATGTTTTCCATTTTCCCCTTATAGAGAAATAAATAAGAGTTGGCATTTTTACAGTGCTTGATAGTTGGCAAAGCACTTTAAATGCATTAATCAACCCATCTGAGTTTAACAAGCATTTAAGCACAGGCTATAAGAGGACAAGGGGGGAACAATGTCCACCCTCCAGGAGTTCACATCACTTCATTTGATCCCCACAACAACCCTTACAAGTAGGTGTAAATGATTATTCACATTTTGCAGATGAGAAGCTGAGGCCAAGAGACATGAAGTGACTTGACCAGGGTCACACAGCTAGCAAGGGTCTCAGGCTGGATCTGAACTTACATCTTCCTGGCTGATTGTTCAGTGCACTGTCTACTATGTTGTCCAAGATGATTCCCAAGTTCCTGACCAGGTAGAATTTTCTCTGCCCCTGTGGAGACAAGCTTTGGGAGTCATCCAAAATCACTGGAGAAAGGACACTGCAGGTGCTTTATGGAAGAATGGATCTGAGTGCTAGAGCAGTAATCATTCTCTCTCTCTCCCTGATCAGAAATACCCAGTTGAGAGGAAGTCTTTTGCCTTCTTCTGGGAGCAGGAATTTTCAAAAAATCAGGTCCTAAATGCTCAAAGGGAAATAAGTTCCTTGGGTTGCTCATCTTAGGGATGTAGAAACTCAACTGAGGAGACCTCAGTTGGGAAATTGGAGAAGGGGAATCAGCTGTTGCAAATGAAGCTGCTCTCTGCCTGATTCCTTCTTCTCAACAGCCTAGATAATCCAGGCTAAAGACCAGGCTCAATGCATGATTAATTAATTAATTTTCTATTTTAGTGTGTGGAGAAACGCAATCTTTACTTTTTAAAATGATGCTGTCCACATATCCTGGGTTTTTATTGGGTCATAGATTTAGAGCTGGAAGAGACCTTAAAGGTCCTCCATGAAGATGTCATTTTACAAAGGAAGAATCTGCAAAACTAAAAGGGGGATGGACTTAACTAAGGTCATATGGAGGAGGTGGCAGAAGCAGGATTTGAACCTTGGATCTTGAATTCCAGACACAATGCTCTGCCTGCTGGATGATGCTGTACTCCTAGCAGATCATAAACTCCTTGAAGGCAGATACTGCTGAGATTTTTCTTTGTCTCTCAAGAGCCTACTATAATGCCTGACACATAGTAGGTGCTTCGTAGATGCTTATTGAATTGAATTCAATTGGTTGGTAGGTTATTGAATTTTAAATGTTTTGTTAGCCCAGCTTAGCACTCTATTTTGGATATTCAATCAATCAACCAACCAGCTCACATTTAAAGTACCTATCACGGGCCAACCACTGCACTGGACACTTGAACTTCAAAGATAAAACAAAATGGAATCATCTTTACTGTCAGGGAGTTTATATTCTTTCAGGGGAGGTGTGTACATGTTTAAATCTATGATAGTAATATATGAATCACTAGCATTTATATAGACCTCTGAATGGACTATGCATGTATGGGTGGTGTGGTGGCAGCTGATGGAGCATCTGGGTTTTCTTTATGGTAATTGTTAGGTCAAAAATTAGCACAAGCAGCAGAGAATTGATCCATACTTTGTTGCACCTCAGCTTCAGAGCCTGCATTGAGTGAACAATAATTGAGCACACAATTGAGTGCAAACAGAAAATCATGCACCAACACTCCCTCTACTTTGGTCTTGGTTTACATGTGGAACCATCAATTACAGCAAATGGAGAAGTTTTGAATGCTGTGGATAAGTTCACTTACCTTAGTAGTGTACTTTCCAGGCATGTACACATTGATAATGAGGTTGATGCACATATTGCCGGAGATAACTTAGTGTTTGGGAGACTCCGAAGGAAAGTATGAGAGAGAAGAGGTATTAGACTGACTACCCAACTGAAGGTCTACAGAGCCATCGTGCTGACCTCATTGTTTTATGCCTGTGAAACATGGACAGCCTACCAGTACCATGCCAGGAAACTGAATCGCTTCCATTTGAACTGTCTTAGGAAGATTCTGAAGATCACCTGACAGGATAAGGCAGTGTGCGGAGCACTTTAACTTTCTACAGACACATAACAAATCTGTATTAATAAAATGTGATACAGAATAAAACCAAACTCAACATAGTTAAATGTGAGGGCATGAGGGAGTGAGGGCACCAGCAGCTGGGCACCATCACAAAAGGTTTCATGGCGAAAGTAGTGTTTGTCCTAAATCTTGAAAGAAGTGGATTCTGTGACGTGCAGGTGAAGAGGAAGGGCATGCTAGGCATGAGGGATGGCCAATGCAGAGGCACAGAGATGGGAGATAGAGTCCCATGTGTGAGGAACAGAGAGAAAGTCAATTTTGTTGTACCAGAGAATGCAGGAAGAAGGGTAATATATAATGAGGCCAGAAAGATCGTCTGGGAACAAAACATGAAGGGCTTTAAAAGTCAAATAAAGAAGTTGGTATTTTATCCAAGAGGTAATAGGGAGCCACTGGAATTTAGGAGAATCACTTTGGCAGCCATTCTGAATTGTATGAATTGTCAGTCGTTGGACTAGGTAGAAGAGGACAATGGAAAGTGTATTGCCTCAAGAGGATGTTAGTGTAGTTCCTAGAGCGCTGTATGTAGCTCATGTTAAGACATCCTGATTTCAAATCCTGCCTCTCATATTTATTAGCTCTGTGATTGTGCAAGTAATTTAACTTCTGTTTGCCTTAGTTCCCTCATCTGTAAAAAGGTGGCAACAATAGTACCTACCTCCTAGAGTTGTTGTGGAGATCAATTATGATCATTTTGCAAACCTTAAAGTATTTTATACTATTTTAGTATAAAATAAAATAAAATAAAAAGTATTTTAGCTACTACTACTACTACTACTACTACTACTGCTGCTGCTGCTGCTGCTGCTGCTGCTGCTGCTCTTACACTACTCCTACTCCTACCATCAACAGCAGATGTATGGCTTGGTGGATCCCTTCACTACCCTTACCCTTTATTTTCTCATCTATAAATTGAGGGCAGTGGTCTCCTGGACTTCCGAGATCCCTATCCAGCTCTAGATCCTATTTGGACAAGTCACTTAGATTCCCTGGGCCTCAGTCTTCTCGTGGAAAATGGGGATCATAACACCCATGTCATGGTGCTGTTGTGAGGACTAAATGAATTGAGTGGATTCAAATTTCCCTTGAAAACATGTACAGTCTGGTAACATGAGGGATGATCATCAGCCATGGGAAGGCTCATGAGGGCACCTGTAAAGTACATGACAGTACCTGCTACTGGACCCGTGGACCGCCTACTTCATTCCCTGGGTCACAGTGCTGTCTTGGAAGTAAAAGAAGACCTGAAGAACAAAGCCAGTATGTGAACTCAAATATCATGGTAAAGGGAATGGAAATTGACCAATATGTTCTCCATCCTTTCTCCTTCTCAGGTCCAATAGCTGGTGCTTTGACGAAAACAAAATGAGGAAGCATCGACATTTGCCCTTAGTGGCAATATTCTGCCTTTTAGTCTCAGGTTCCTGGGTGACTGATGCTCAAGAGGGTAAGCCCTGGGAATGCTTGCTTTGATGCTATGTTGTTTTATTTTTTCAGAACAAGCTGGACGGGAGTTTGTTCACTCTTTTTTAGAAACTTGTAACTGTTTTGGCCAAAGTGGAGGCCACATGTGCTGCTGAAAAACCATTGTTTACAAGATCTTCCTTTCATTTAGACACTACTCTGTGCAGAGGATGGAAGGAAATGAACATGAGGATTGTTCAGGGGCATCTCCCCCACTCAGATCAATTTGATGAGCGCACCAGGGAGATGAACCTTTGAATGTCTGTACTTCTTTCTGATGTTCATTGGCATGGGGATAGAAATTCAGTGGAGCTGAACTCATCTGGTGGCTCTCTTTCCCAGTCAGGTTCAAATGACTGCTCCTCTCTGGAGAGTCCATCCCCTCTGGTCTCTCAGCCAACCAATCTCACTTGATGTTTTCAACCTAGAGAATGTAACTTCAAGCCGCTACTCTGGTAACTAAGACTTAATAATTGGTTGTCTTGTCCCCTTAATATGATGCCAACAGGCATATCCATATGTTCCAGAGAGAAAGAGAAGTACACACACTCAAAAGTTCCAAAACAATTGTAATCCCATAGAACTATAATTATCTCAACTGGAAGAGCTCTCATTGTTTCTTTCCTATCAACGTGTGATTGAGTAGATTCAATTGATAAATCATATCGGTGAATGACTGCTGGTTGTCTGTGTTCATACGGTCCTTGGACTATCTGAGATATATCTTTGAGGTCATATTACATGGGAAAATTGCTACCTTGTGACAATGAATTCTAGCAAATATTTCTCTTCATTCTGTATGCCTATGACTAGTCCAGGGCCCATTTTACACACTGAACTGTCATCATCAAATGAAAGTGTCAATGTGAAATGGCCTGTCCATCATGACTATGGGACCTTTGTTTTGGTGGGTAAGTCTTGATGCTGCACTGACCAGCCTAAGATCTCATGGCCATCAAACAGAAATATTAGTTATTCAGCTGTGGTGCAGTGTAGATCAAGTCAGATCACGGAGAATGTGTGTGGGTAGAAATTAACTTCACAAAAATGTCTTTTTTTAAAGCTGTCAAAATGACTGGCGCTGCAGATATAATATTTCTAGTGGATTCCTCTTGGAGCATTGGCAAAGAACATTTCCAGCTAGTTCGGGAGTTTCTCTATGATGTTATAGAATCTTTAGCTGTGGGAGGAAGTGATTTTCGTTTTGCTCTGGTGCAGTTCAATGGAAACCCACATACTGAGTTCCTGCTAAATACCTACCGTACTAACCAAGAGGTCCTGTCCCATATTTCGAACATGACTTACCTGGGGGGAGACAGCAAGACTGGCAGAGGCTTACAGTACGTGATACAGAACCATCTGACTCAGGCTGCCGGGAGCCGAGCGAGCGATGGTGTCCCCCAGGTTATCATAGTGTTAACCGATGGACGATCCCAGGACGATGTGGCCGGGCCTTCGGCAGAACTGAAATCTGCCTCCGCCCTGGATGTGTTTGCCATTGGCGTGCAGGATGCAGAGGAAGGCGAGCTCAAGCAGATGGCCAGTGAACCCCTTGATTTGCATGTTTTCAACCTAGAGAATTTTACCGCCCTCCATGACATAGTAGGAAACTTAGTGGCCTGTGTCCGTTCCTCCATGGTTGCGGACATTGCCGGGGCTACAGAAATACCCAAAGACATCACAGGTAACGACTGCTCTCAGCACTGACTTGCGTCCCCGCCTTGCTCCCTCGTGGCGTTGAGTTTGGCGGCCGCTTTAGCATTAAGCCACGGCCGTGTCAAGCTTTCTGGGTGGTGCTAAGGTCCTGCCAGCCTCGATTGGCCCTGCTTCATGTAAGAAACTTGTCCTAGAACAGGGGTTCTTAACCTTTTTTTTGTAGTCTAATGAAGCTCACAGACTCTTCTCAGAACAACGTATTTTAAATACACAAAAGAAAATCTGTGGGATTACAAAGGAAATGAATCTTGTTGAAATTGTTAAAACATATATCTGTGTTCATGGAGCCCAGGTTAAGAACCTCTGACCTAGGGGGACAGATGATGAATCTCCACAGGTTAAAAACAAAGGTTCTAAGCATTTTTCAGCAGTCTTTTCTCAAAGACCAAGAACAATTGTTTACCTGCTATTGGAGAAGAAAAGTACCATCCATTATGGGCTAGTTGACTGACCGTGAGGTCATAGATTTAGGGCTAGAAGAGATCTCAGAAACTCATTTTATAGATGAGAAAACTGAGTCTATTAAGTGACTAAAGATCATAGAGTTAAATCTGGCAGGAACCTTAGAGACCATGAAACCTGGCATCCTCATTTTTACCAATGAGGAAAGTGAGGTTAAGTGACTTGCCCAAGGTCATACAGCTAGTAAGTGTCTGAGATAAAATTTGACCTAAGTGTTCTTGACTCCAGTTAAAGTATTCTTTTCATTAGCTTTTGGCCTTGAAGATTTTCATGGAGGCATTATGACAAAATAAAAGAAATAGAAGCTCCTTCCTCCCACTCGCCCCTTTTTTTAAATTACCAGGAAGAGATTAAAAAGTTGGCCACATTTCTTTTCTTATGACTTTTAACATTCATCCTCTTCTGAGTGTGGAGGTCCCTTTCACTTCCCAGAAAACTTCATGCTTAAAAGAGAGACTGGGGAAGCCTGCTGCTCTTTATCTGGAGTCACAGAAGCCCCAGACCCGTCTCTATGGGGTCCTCAGGAGCCTTGGGAATTAGCTAATTGAATGCCACATTTCAGCTGCTGATACCGAGGTCCAGAGAGGCCAACCCTGTGCTGTGGAAAAGCCTTGGCTAGGACCTGGGACCCCGACTCTAAGGTCCACAGAGGCTTCCCAATGTTATTCTCGGGATCTTTTTTGTTTGCTCACTGCCCAAGATTCCTTGCCCAATATGACTAATAATTAGAACTATTTGCTTGTATGGGAGCCCCCATAGTGGTTGTGGCACCACCTACACCCACACTCACAGACCCAGACCCAGCTGTCCAACTGCAGCATTGAATCGCTGTTCAGTAAAATATTTGTTGAATTAAAATTAGTATCCCATTTGCCATGGTATTTGCTTAGATAACTTCTCCCCTTCCCCTCCTAGCACTTCGAACCCCCAGCACATGTAGTAGGGCATATGCTCAGAATAGCAGTTTTCATCTTTGATTTGAACCTAGGACCCCTCACACCAGTTCAAGTGGTCTTTTCACTCTGTTGTACCAAACCTACTTGGGGTATTACGTTTGCATCCCTTTGAACCCAAGAGGCAGTGTGGTGCAGTGGAAAGAACTTGGGCTTTAGAGTCAGCAAAGCTGACTCTAGTCAAATCCTGACCCCAACATGTACTTCTTGTGTGAATTTGCCCAAGTCACTTAAATTCCCTAGGTCTCAATTTCCTTCTGCCTCGAATGAAGGGGAGGAACTGGAGGGTTTCATCCCTAGACTATCATCTTATGAGTCATGGCATTGTCTTACAGGAAATCCTTTTCTTGAGACACAGTTAACCCTTAACTGAAAGCACCATGGCTCAGGCTCAATTAGGCATTTCTAGTTTTCTCATGGATTAGGGAAGATTTGACTGAAAAAGTTCAGGTACAAATGGAGCCAAGTAGATTTGGGCTTGGTAGTAATTAGCAGACTGAGAGGGGTGAGGCTGATATGGGAAGGGCAGATGTTTGGATGGGAGAAAGGATGGAGATTGAAAGAAGAGAAGGAAAGGATGCTTGTCCTTCAGAATAAATGGAACCCCTATTCAACGCTTTCCTCTCCATCCCCCCAGCTGGTAAGGCTGGATGTTGGAAGGAATCTGTGCCCATGTGGGCACCATCGTGATGCATAGTCGAGTGATACACTGGGCTGCAGGACTGAGCTATGACGGATTATTGTAAGACGGAAGGCGTGGACCTCATTTAACTGGAGTTTATGATAAAATCTGCAATTTCTGGGCAGACTCCTTCTCTATAGTGGGGATGAGCCATCATTCTAAATGGGGCTTATCAGCATGGTCAAGAGAATCATTAAATAGCATGTATGGAGATAGCATCTTCTGTGGTTATTTAGCCAGTTTTTGGTGGTAGTGTTTGCAAGGGAGTGTAGACTTCCTTCTAGAGTACTGCTAGTATTTTTTATCTAGTACAACATGGGCTTCATCACTGTCTATGTCAGGGGAAACAACCAAAGGTGTCTGCAGACATTCATTATTAAGGGACAGGAGACATTAACTGCTTCCTCTCACTGGTCATCCAACCATTTGAAAAGCTCCTTAAAATGCTCCAATGTGGACACTGACAAAGTAAATAAGAACTTCCAAGAAAGGTATCAATAGGGAAATGGAGAAACTTTAATTGACTCCATTTTGCCAAACTAAAGAGAAACAGTTGATCAGATTGAGTTTAGAAATGAATAAAAGGCCTCGG
Organism: Bettongia penicillata ogilbyi; assembly: GCA_023548195.1. Classification (NCBI taxonomy): domain Eukaryota; kingdom Metazoa; phylum Chordata; class Mammalia; order Diprotodontia; family Potoroidae; genus Bettongia; species Bettongia penicillata. The sequence goes on along the minus strand of JAJHZJ010000134.1, from coordinate 12,849,006 downwards.
CCACCCAATTGCCTCCCAAGGGAGTGACTTTAATCCTGTCTGTGCAGAACTGACCTCTGACAAGGAAACCTTTGTTTTTATGCCCAGGAAAACATCTCTGCCTTCTAAGCAAGCTGACGCACGAGCATCACCAATGTTCATTCAGCCTCTCCCCTGTCTCTCTCCTGATTAACCTTGCTTTGTATACCCACCAAGTCACCACTTCTCACTGCATGTTTCATGGTTTTAAATCGACACTTTGCTTCCAGTTTAAATGTTTTGAAAGGTTATTCAACAGGAAAAATACTCTGAGAATTTATTAATTAGCAGTCATTTTTACCTCCTCCCCTCCCTCACCTCTGTGGTTGGTATGTATTAGTTATCAAGCCTCTCCATTGTCCCCTTTCCTCAATTTGTCACAAAGTAGACTCTGATCACCCCCAATCACTATTAGGATGATGTCTTAAACCGAAGGAAAACATGAAATGTTCTTTATGCTAAAAGAGTATTTTTTTGCTAAAGCACTCCTCATTTAAAGATGGGTTTGATGTTTTCTTCCCCTTTGCTTTACGTGACAAATAAAGTTTGAAACAAATGATTGAAATGCATTTACAACGGTATGCTTTAAATGGAAATCATGACTGCTCCTTTACTTTTTAAATGACAGAACTACTTATGCTTTGGATATATATAAAAAAAGCCCTGTCAATTCGAGATGCTAGGAAAACATTAACTTCTCTTGGTGGTTAATGGTTCCATGATGCTTGACTGTTTGTAACCCTTTCACTTTAAAATGCCATGGACATTATAAACCGGGAGTCAAAAAAGGAGAAAAAGGTCCTGTTTCCCCTCTGGACTTTTGGAGAAAGCTGACTACTTCTGGAGTCCCCTTAGTCTTCCCTCTGGGAAGAACCTTGAGCTAGATAGGGCTCCTGGGACACTCTAGCTCCCTCACTTAACCAGCATGCTCTGAGTTGTTCTCTAGTCCATGCTCCATCATTGTGTACGTGAGTACTATAGTTTTGGCAGTGATGACAAATTATCCAACATTTCCCTAGGACATACCCTGGTTTAGTAGATGCTTAATATGTTTTTTCTCAAACGATGGCCAAGTGGGTGGTTTCAATGGATTTCCTTAAGGGTACCTTTCACTTTTTTTTTTGGTTTTTTGACCTGAAAGAAAGGTGTGTCCCTAATGAGAGAATATGATGCTGTGTGGTTGGACCGTATGGTTGAGAGATGGAAGAAAGGACCTTGGAGAACTTCTAGTCCATCATTCTGGGACATCTGTACCAGAGGCTGCTTAAGAGATGCAATGATTTAGTCCATGGTCAACCTTGGAAGAAACAGCAGAGCCAGGACTCAAGCTAGATCTTCTGACCCCAGATCTTGTAACCCTAAAGGTTTATGGTGAACACCTGAAAGTTCTTAATAGGGGAGCGAGTGGACTCGTCAATCTTTGTCCCTGTAAAACAGACTTTTGATGAGCCACAGAAAATACGTTTGCTCACAATAGGATTTGTAACTGTATATGATTTATGTGGTCTATTCATATACAGCTCATCAGTCCCTATCATTGTTAACTTTAGCAAATTTTCTCTGCTGTGTAAGTCATCCTAGCTCTTAAACCCTCCTTCTTTTGTGAATTGCAATCATGTGTTTGCTTAAACCTGGGTCTCTGTAGACCTTGTAATTGCAGCTCCCTGCCAATCCAATGGGTCTTGTCTCTACCAGATACTGAAACTCACTCTTTCAGAAGGATAACTATTAGGAAGGCTTAAGATTTTACTACCCTTAGCAATAGAATTATCAATTGAACCCTAATGAATGAACCTGCTAACAGGGCTAAAGATCTGAAATTGGACCAATGTCCATTTTACTTTATTATTATTTTGTATTTTTGTAAATGGTTATTGATCTAGTCATGTGATTTCATCATTATAGGGATCTCTTGGTACGAAACTCCCACCACTAATTAAGATTGGGAACACATTTGAGAACAGTTCAAAGTTAAGTGATTTGCCCATGCTCATATACCTAGTATGTGTGGTGGGATTTGAACCTATATCTTACTTATTCTAAGACCAGATCTCTATCTACCCAGTCCTGTTGACCCATAATTCTGGGCCAAAATGGATATTAGTTTAAGTTCCAATATGTAGCCATAATGAACACACATCAGGGTAAAAAAAGAAGGTTTTAGGGCATTTAGTCCCCAGCTTCTACAAAGAGTTCCCATAAGATCATGTTATAATTGTCAAGTAAGATTTAAAAATTACATAGAAAGAGGATAGATTTACCATTAGTGTCTCTATGTTAAAATATAATGAGAAAGAACCTTTATATGTTTCATACTTTTTAAAAGTATGAAGCAATGCTCCTGAAATTACACTAAATCACACTAAAATTCCATATGATGTGTTTATGTCTCTCTGTGTGTATACACACACATATACGTATAGTAGAGGTGTGTGTGTGTGTGTGTGTGTGTAGTATCCCTTTATGATCTGACTAGGCAGCTAGTGAAAAGTAAGTCAAATTTCCACTGAGTCTAGAACATTAATGTGACCATGATTCTTTCCAGAGAATCTTTGAATGACTCCATCATGCTTTGTAGATTTCAAAAATGCTATTCTAACTTTGATGATTTCCCATGACTCCCATTTTTAGGAATGGAATGTAAGCTACTTGTGCATTATTGTGGGAATAGAGTAAACACCCTGCATGGTAGTGATCACCCTGGTAGTGATCTCTTCATTCCTATCATTAATTTGCAATACATAACTGCTGCATAAGGTTTTATCCCAGGTGCATCCCCCTACAATGTGATCAAATTAGGATTGTCCTTAAAAGTGAACAAGGTTGGATAATTATGTCATGACTGGTTTCATATCACCCTGTTTAACATTGTTCTGCATTACTTGACTGGATAGAGGTGAGAATTGTTGTAAAATCCCTAAGCAATCCAAGCTGGGGTCAATATGAGTACCCATCATGGCAGACAACAAGTCAAATGAAGCTAGATCCAAAATCTTATTAAGATATTTGGTTTTTGTATTTTGCATGGCTTTAGGTTTGCTCCTATCATATTCACAAAAGTGAATGCATTCCACCATTTAAAAAAGTAAAATTGACTTTTCCAGTAAGGACAAAGCACTACATGCCAAAGATATCTAGGATGTGATGCCCTAGGTGCAAATTGGGGAATATCATCTCACCATCATAAACTTAGATTACAATCAGTCTTCTTGTATTCATGATTGAAAACAAAAAAGGTTTCAAAAATGTTTTATTGGTTTTTCCCTGAATATGTCCTTGTACCATAAGTCATCCTTTTATTTCAGTTGGTTTCCCTTTTATGTCAACCAGTCGATGAGCATTTATTAAATGCCTACTGTGTGCTCTCTTTTGGTTATTAGTGTGCAGATTCCATTTCAAATTAATCCCTAAAACACTTGGCAGAAATCACTAGAATATGGGCTCAATATTTAGCATTATCAGCCATGGAATTTTCTCACCAAAATAAGATCAGAAACAAAAGTCTTGTCAAGATGTAGCTTTGTCAGATGCCTCTTATCCAACCAGAATGCAGAACTAAAGGAGATTTTCACATTTCTCACTCAACATGTGGTATGTGTGTATTTTTTCCATATCCGTGTTTCTTATTGGTTTCCAAAGAAACATGTCAGACTGCTGTGTGACTGCATGGAATCACTCATTTTTAACGCTTTCACATTTTGCATTTCTCTCTTTTCAAGCACAAGAATCTGCTGACCTTATTTTCCTTATTGATGGATCAGACAAGACTGGAAGTGCCCATTTTGCAGCTATTCGAGATTTCCTTGTAAATTTCCTTGAGAGACTTTCCATTGGAGCTCGGCAGATCCAAGTTGGGGTAGTACAGTATAGCAATGAACCCAGAACTGCCTTCTCTTTGAATAGCTACTCCACAAAGGCTGATATTCTGGATGCAGTGAAGGCACTGAGGGTCATTGGTGGTGAGGAGACCAATGTGGGGGCTGCCCTGGACTTTGTAGTGGAGAACCACTTCACCCAGGCGGGAGGCAGCAGAGTGGAGGAAGGGGTGCCCCAGGTGTTAGTGCTCATCAGTGGCTCGCAGTCTAGTGATGACATTAGAGATGGAGTGGTAGCCTTGAAGCAAGCTAGTATATTTTCATTTGGCCTTGGGGCCCAGGGTGCCGACAGGGCAGAGCTCCAGAATATTGCTACCGATGAAAATTTCGTATTTACCACCCCGGAATTTCGTAGCCTTGGCGACTTACGAGAATATTTACTGCCCTACATTGTTGGAGTGGCCCAAAGAACAATTGTGTTGCAGCCCCCAACCATTGTCACCCAAGGTATGTATACTTCTCTGGACATCATTGAATGGATGGGCTTTGGTGGGTTATCTTTCAGCTACAAATAAGGCCAGCAGTAGAGTAGTTCCCATGTGGACAAGTTGTAAGTCAGCACAGCCTCTCAGTGTCATGGATGATACCTAGAATTTTTGGAGTTCAGTGTGATATTATATAGCTTCAGAACAAGAAAACGATTTGTTAATGGTTGACTCTTGGTGTGATATGAATCAGTGTTAAGAGAACTTTCTAGACTACCAAGCCTACATAGTGAAAGTGGTAAAAATAATAAGAAACTTTGAAAAAATATTATTTATCCTTGAAATTTAAAGCTACCTTAAGACTGGGCCTGATGGCAATCAGTTGCTTGCCAAGTGGAGGACAGATGACTTATCTTCAGTGGCTCACTTTATTCTAGTGTTTTTGATAGTTGGATTTTTTCTTAAAGTAAGAAGCCCTGAATTCTCCTTTTGAAACAGGGCTTTTGAAAGACAAAAACAACTTCCTTAGCAAGAGATCTTTTGGGAGGCATAATTGCATAGACTCCCTTGGATGGTTCCCTCTTGATTCTTTGGTCAGTGTGGCCATCATACCATTTGGTTGTGGTGCTGTGGCCTTACTAACCTTCACTTCCCTCACCTGAAAAGTGAGTGGCTGGACAAGATGGTCTCAAGATTTCTTGCAGCAAAAAGAGACTATTCTTTTGTATTATAAATTGAAATTGAGGGGAAAATAAGATCACAAAAAACTCCCTAAGTATCATGGTATTTGTGCCAATTGGAAAGGACTAATTTCATTTTAATTCTTTTCCATGACTAATTTAAATGTTGCAGATTCAAATCACTTTTCTTCCAAACAGTCCCTCTTGCTGCAAATACACCAGGTAGACAGTCATTGTAAATAATGCTTTCCTAACTGGAAATTTATGTAATTGGAGTAGGTTAGAGCTTATGTTTGCATTATCTAAGAAAGTAGACTTTGCAAAGCAAAAGGAAATAGCCCAAAACACCTTAAATAAGTTGGTCCAGAAAATATTGGTCTTCCTGGAGAGAACAGGGTCCCTTACAGGGCACTCGCTTTGCATATTGAGATTTTCCTTCCATGAGGGACATTGGAATGTTACCGGAAGAAGGCTCAGAGTCCACCTAGTCCAACCCTCACTCAAATTAGAATCCTAAGTCATCATGCAGCCTCTGTTTGAAGACCTTCAGTGATGGGGAACTCGCTACCTTCCCAGGCAGACCATTCCATTTTTAAATGAATGAAAAGCTATTTATTAAGCACATAATATGAATCAAGTACTATGCTAATCTAAATGGAAGGGACAATAAGTCTTTGCTTCTCCAGGTTAATTTTTTATTAAAAAATAGAAGAAATAATTGATATCAATATAAATGAACTTTTATTATATTGTGTTTCTGATGATTTTTTCTGCTTAATTAAATAATTATATCATAATAGAAAATATTCCTAGCAATGATTCCTGGCAATGAGGGCTGGACTTCAGCCAGATTATGCTGAACGTAAATCAGAATGTTTCTGAAAACTGTGTCCATGACAAGATCGAGGACAATAGAGCAGTAACACTGAAAAAATATGACTGACTTGAGGAGGAATCAACTTTGGGCAGTCCCATGCATAGCAATGAGAAGTGAATAGATGGCATGGTTATTATTCAAATGTGTGCAAAATAGATCAAGGAACTTCCAAAGTTGTGAGTTCCAAGGCCTTTGCTTGTTGGGACAAATGTCCCTTTACACCTTGGTAGGCTGGGAGAGAGTCACTGCATAGCAATCCAACATGATGATTGATATTCCAGATGAACAGTCTAGGATATAAAATGAAGAGCATTAGGATTGAAGTCAGAGGACCAGGGATCAGATCCCCAGTTCTTACCAGACTCCACATGGAATGTGATGGTCTCACACTGACACATCTGCCCTAGCCAGACAACATCTAGAGGTTTGGGGAGGGTCAGAGGAAGGGGACCAGGATAGTGAAAGGGCTCTGAGATGTTAAAGAGAACCAACATCAAAGGGACTAGTGATGTTTAATCTGGAGAGGTGAAGTCTTCTAGGAGGGGCCACGGGAGCTGTCTTCAAGCATTTGAAGGGCTTTCATATGGAGAAAGGACTAACCTTATTCATGATCCCAGAAGGCAGATCCAAGAACCCTGGGGGAAGATGCAGAGGTGGGTTGAAGTTCTATAGGAGGGGAAGCTTCCTAATCACTAGAGCATCCCATTGGGAAATAGGACACTTGAAGAATTGATGCTTTCCCTCTTTTTTAAGGTCTTCAAGAAGAGGCTGGATGACTTTTCTGAGGGATGGTGGGAAGGGGATCCATGTTGAGGGTAGAGTTGGACCAGTTGGCTTATGATGTCCCCCTCTAAAATTTTGCATGAACCCTCCAATGCCAATGTTTGAAAAATGATGCCTAAAGTTGCTGAGAGGAAGTTAGGGGTCCTGCTGATTCACAGCTGGGCAGGGCATATAGCCAGATGGATCACAATCAATATGGGTTTTTAAAATAGAAGAACACTTCCTTAGGAATCCTTCTGTTGAAGCTCAAGTAGGTCAGGAGAGAAGCTGTACTCATTCATATAGTTGTTTCTTTTTTATGTATGTGTTAGTATGTCAAACACTCTTGTGGCCTCAATGTTAAATCACACAGAGTCTCTCACATTTTTATCTAGAAACTTTCTCTTTTCCATCTATATTCTTAGTCTTTGGAGACAGGACTCAATCATCTCAAAAAGCATAATGATCAGGGAACCTAGTTCAAATCTTGCTTCTACTATTTATTACTTCTGTGCCCTTGAGCAGGTCCTCTCTGACCCTCAGTTTCCTTACCTGGAAAATGAAGACATTGGACTAGATGACCTATTAGGTCCTTTCCAGATGTAAGTCTATGAACTGCAGCTTGGAGATGCCTTCAGTTTCTTAAGCTTGTTCCTTCTCCCATCTCTCTACTCCAATTGAGGAGGCAAGAGGAAAGGACACAGGTTCTGAAGTCTAAGGGTCCATGTTCAAATTCTACCTTTGGTGCTTATTCCCTGTGTGACCTTGGGCAAGTCACCCGAGTAGACTGGACCTCTGTTTTCTTCATCTGTACAATGAGAGGGTTGGAGTAGATGGCTCTTGCTTTAGATCTATGACCCTTTCTAGAGCCTTTCCCACAAATCTCTAATGTTAAAAGTTTTTTCTTGACATCAAACCCAGATTTATCTCTTTGCAGCTTCCATCCAGTGTCCCTAGTTTTGCCTATGGTGGCCAACAGAACAAGCTCCATTTCTTTGAGGTCTCTTTCCTTCTCAGTTATCCTTGGTATTTGCTCCTCATTAGCCAGTTTTATTCTCTTCTTTCCAGTCCAAAGATTATTCTCCTTGTCAAAGACAGGAGATGCAAAATTAGAACTGAGCATTTCTGCTTTGTATCCCCTTTCAGGCATGCATCTCCAGAAGGGATATTTCCTTGCTGTGATCCTCTCGTTTTCCTTAGGAGAGTTAAAGATGAAAGAAGAAAACCCTAATACAAAGAAAACACCTTTCTGTTGTCCCTAGATTTGCCTCAGTTCATTTTGGGCTTTAGCCCTCCCGAGGCTATTCTCAAAGCATCATGATGTGTTTATTTTTGTCTTCTGTCTCTCCTCTTTGCTTCTATGTTCTGTACAATTCATTCAGTTCTCTTAGTTTTTAAGTCCCCTACGCATCCACATCATCTTCTTGATGTCTTCAGAATTTCATTCTTGAGAGCTCCTTATACCTTCTGGAATAATATTTCCCTTAGGATTTTAGCTCATAGGGTTTGACTCATCTTTTCACTGAACACTTTGAGATGTTTTCCCCAATTCTAGGGTGCATGCAGGTTATTGACTCCTGTCTCACAAATTTTGGAATGAAGTAGTGCCTTCTGTACTAGTTTGCTATGATTTCCAACCAGTTTTTCTTTGTTAGCAAGTGTCAGACCAAGTTTATTGGTCTCTCCACTTGTTGGAGGATGAAATCATTATTATGACAAGTCAAGGCATGATTAACTCCTCCTTATTTGACTCAGAGGGAACTCCAGCAGATATCGAGATCATTTAAATCCCCTATCATAACCATGCCATGCTTCTGCACCAGGCTTGTGGTCTGTTTCTGCACTGCTCATCTGGGGCTTCTTTCTGTCCAGGTGGTCTGTAGTAAACACGAGGATGATATCACTTCTATTTTGCTTGTTTTGCTCTCCATCCAATATTCGCTGACATGCTTCTCTCCCCTGACTCCTGGAAAATTTACCTATACCTCTAAGATGCATAGAGTATCCCTTATTCATTTTGATTTTGTGATGTGACCCTACAGATGGTGTACTGTTGCTATTTTTCCCAAAAGGAAATATTCTGGTTAGGATATATTTTTATTCTTCTGTTTTTGTCTTTTCTACTTTATAGTCTGTGGTTTGGGTTCCTATGGTATAAACCCACACTCTTGGAACAGAACATACTTTCATAAAGAGACTTCTGTGGTCTTATTTGTCTGGTTTTTGTATCAATTTTCCTTTTTAATAATTCCCTTCCCCCATTTTTTGTTTATTTCTCACAGTGATTTAAAACCACATTTTTTTTTTCCTGAAAAGTGAAGCTGCAAAAACCCTTGATAAAGAATAGTTTTAACTCTACCTTAATTCTGCTTTGACATCTTGTAACCTTGGGGTCCTGTGCCCCAGTGTCAGTCACAGGGGGACTTCTGGGAATAGATCAATTTCATGTTTTTCTTTTGAGTTTCTAATGATTTTTGTTCTTAGGGCTGTCTATCAAGTGATGTATTTGGGGATCAAAGAAGATCTCTTGAATTTTGGTGGTGACACCCCCAACCAGGCAGTTGATCAAAGTCAATTTTCTCTTACTTATCTCATTTAACTGTTACGAATTCCTATTGTTTAGGAATGGATGTGGCTGTAACTCAAGTATATATGGCCCAGAGAACTCTCAGCTGGGAAACTCTTAGTATTAAGTCAGTCAAAGAAATATTGTAGTGTCTTCAATATTCTTCTAGGTTTTTAGAGAATCAAGTTGAATGTGGGTATTTGAGCCTGTCTACTTACTATATAATATTACTGCCTGCAGTCATTGAAGTCAACAAGAGAGATATAGTCTTCCTAGTAGATGGCACATCTACACGGGGATCAGCCAACTTCAATGCCATCCGTGACTTCATTTACAAAGTCATCCAGAAGCTGGAAATCGGACAGGATCTGATTCAAGTTGCCGTGGCCCAATACACCCACACTGTTAAGCCGGAGTTTTATTTTAAGGACTTCTACACCAGAAGGGACGTCCTCAGTGCTGTTCGGAGGCTGAAGCCCCTTAATGGCACAGTGCTCTATACGGGGGCTGCGCTCGATCACATCAGGAACAACTTCTTCAATAGTTCTGTTGGTTATCGTGCCGCAGAAGGAGTTCCCAAACTCCTGGTGTTGATCACGGGAGGTAAGTCCCTCGATGACATCAGCCTGCCGGCCCAGGAGCTGAAGAGAAGTGGGATCATGGCCTTTTCCATTGGAAGCCCAATGGCAGACAGAACGGAGCTTGAAGAAGTTGCCTTTGACTCCTCCTTGGTGTTCGTCCCTCCAGAATTCCGAGCTGGGCCTCTGCAAGCCATTCTACCTGGTTTGCTGGCACCATTAAGAACTCTTTCTGGAATCACCCAAGGTATGTTCCGAACCATAAGTAGGGTAGTAGTTTTTAAGTGAAGTCTTGGAGAGAGAAAAGGATTTGGCCTCTGTGTCACTAAATAGAATCCAGAACATACTACTGCTTAAAAAAGTAATAAGACAAGATGGTAATTAATCTTGAGGTCCCTTTTTATTTGGGGTTGAGAAGCCTGAATCTTGGATGGCTAAATGTCAGTCTCTAATGGCCAATGTTTGAATAGACCTCTGTGTAGGGAGGAGTAGTGCCTGAAGACTGAGCTCCATCCTCTTCAAATTCCCCAAATAAAATGAAAACTCAACAAGGATAGATTGGGAAAGCTCAATGTTAAGTCCACAAACGATTTCCTGCGAACCTTGCTCTGGGAACCTGTAACCTGCATGGATTCGATCCACCCAGCCGTCCTTAATGAAGATGAATATCACGGAACCACCACCTCTCACCCTAACCAGCTTCTCCAAGTCACTGTCTTCTCCTTCTCTGTTGCATGACTGCATGCCAAGTCTTTGGTGTCCCTGGATGCCCCCTCATCTTAAGGCTTAGTTGTCTTTCTGTGTTTCAAACTTCCATCTCATGTCAAAGTTATTGAAGCTGGTTGGTCCAGGACATTTTACAGCTTATTTATTCTCAAGTTGGAAAAAGGGGTTAGCTTCTATGTCCCAGTGATGGCAGAGAAAAGGAACTGTCCAGAATGTCAAGGCACATATTATCAATAATCTGAAGGCATTGGCTAAGTACTTACTTAGAAAATGTGAGTAAACTCCAAAGGACCCAAGGTCACTTTATCCTACATTCAGAGGTAGGGTAGTATAGTGAATGGAACTTCAGGAACAGCTGGCTTGGAAGCCCATCTCAGCTATGTGACCCTGGGCAAGTCACAACCTCTTGGATTATAAAATAAGGAGGTTGGACTTGAAGGTTTCTAAGGTCCCTTCCAGTTATAGATCTATTTTAGGACCCCAGTCTTGTATTATGAGCAGCATTTAAAAAATGTAGCTGTCTTTGTTAAGGTGTACTTTGTTAAGGTTTCTGAACACGTTCCATTTGAATATTGCTTTGAGCACATATTTTATATGTCACAAAACTAAACCAAAACGTGGCTCTGTGACTTTCAAGCAATAAAGAAATCAGCAGGGAATAACGATAAATATTCTCATTTAGAACATAGGACTTCAGGGAGGAAGGGGAACAAAATATGGACGTTTGCTTCCCTGTTCCTTTACTCTTGGTCCTTACTATGGGCCCCCTGTAGTCATTGGTGGGAGATCACTTTTTGTGTTTACGGCAATCACCAGTTCTTGCCTCCATCAGGCTGGCAAAGCCTTCTCTTTCCTTGGTGCGCCTAAAGACAGTTTTTCAAAAGATTTTGCCCAGAGGAAAATAAAAGACAAAATGATGCAGATCTGGGATAGGGAGAAGGACTAGACTTTTAATTTTATTGGCACAGAAATTTCCCTCTGCCAATATACCCCCGCCCCCCAGTTTTTTCCCTCTGATGCACAGATCAAGCTGAATTCCTATACCTTGACAGGCCTCCAAATTCTCTTCTCTAGGCTTGTGATCTCCAAATCTTTTGATCAGTCCTTATATACCATAGTCCTTAGTCCTTCTCTTCAACTCATCAGTACTCTTCCTAAACTGTTATATCCAGAGTAATGCCACCACTTCTCTATTTTTCAAAACAGCCCAAGATTGCATGAATCTTCTTTGTCTGCCTGAGTATACCGTTGGCTCATCTCGAGCTCACAGTCCACTAAGAACCCCAGAGCTTTTTCACAAGAAACAAAAAAGGCACAGCTGGATGGTCCCAATCAGGAATTAGAGGAACAGCTCCAACCTGTTTTAACCTTCTTCCTCAATAGGACCAGATTGTGAGAAGAGCAATGGCATCTGGTGTGTGGAGTTATTCTGGGGGCACAGGGGAGGGCTTTCACCATTCTTCTGATGATTTGTGATGCTAGCCACCCCACCGCGGGAGATGGTTCACGTGCGTGTTTTGTGAGCTCCACTAAGTTTCTTTCCCATTACCACCAAAATGCTTCACCAGTAGCAGTAGTTGAAAAGAAATATGCAGAGCCATCTGTCATATTTGATGCCCCGGGCACGCTTGGCCTCACCGTGTTTTTCTCTGTGGTCTTGGTGTTCCCATGTGTGCCTGCGCGGGATGCACACATAGTCCAGTCTCACACAGTGTGTTTACCTGTCTCTGAGTATCTCACTCTGTTTTCTGTGCTTCACTGCAGTTCCCGTAAACAAAAGGGATATCATCTTTCTTTTGGATGGATCATTCAACGTGGGAAACACCAACTTCCCTTATGTGCGCGACTTTGTAATGAACTTAGTGAACAGCCTTGATGTGGGCTATGACAACATCCGGGTCGGTTTAGTTCAATTTAGCGACACTCCCGAAACTGAATTCTCCTTAAACACATACCAGTCCAAGGCAGATTTGCTTGCTCGCCTGCGGCAGCTGCAACTCAAGGGGGGGTCCACTCTGAACATTGGCTCAGCGCTTGACTTTGTGCGCTCCAACCATTTCACGGAAGCTGGTGGGAGCCGGATCCATGAGAATGTCCCTCAGCTCCTCCTTCTGCTTGCCGCTGGGCAGTCGGGGGATTCTTATTTGCAAGCTTCCAATGCTTTAGCTCGAGCTGGAGTCCTGACCTTTTGTGTAGGAGCTAGCCAGGCTAACAAAGCAGAGCTGGAGCAGATTGCGTTTAATCCCAGCCTGGTCTATCTTATGGATGATTTCAATTCCCTACCAGCCTTGCCACAGCAATTGATTCAGCCCCTAACCACGTATGTTAGTGGTGGTGTGGAAGAAGTTCCACTTGCCCCAACAGGTAATGTGCAATTTTCTTCATCCCAACTCTCTATCCCCTCACTCCAATGGAGACCAAACTGGGAGGCATTTGGCCAATACCTTTCTCTACCTTGTTGTGACCCTTAGGAGGGATGGACGTTCCCCAGGGTTGACTTTTGTTTTAATTGGATGTTGAAGATACTATACCAGCATGCTCTGATTCTTTCAGGAAGAGATGGATAAATTACAAATGAATTCAAAAGCTATTTGCTAAGTATTCACTATGGGCCAAGCATGGCATTAATTTGCAAAGACAACAGTGAGAGTTAAGGAGTTGACATTTAACACTGAATATGAAGGAGCTCCTTGTAGCTCAGTTCCATTTCAGACAGCATATGACTGTCATTTTATTAGTTTTCTGCTCATTCCATGGCTCATTTTCACTGAAATACTTTAAAATTTAATTTTAAAAATTTAAAAAAATTAAAAATCATATTGGCTTTGGTGGCCCTCCAAATCGAAAAGTACCATTGTCCTTCTGATCTCTGTTACCATATTGCAGAAGCACCAGGAATTCATGTTATCAGAGATTTAAATTTAGAAGGGCCATGTCATCCGGTCCCACCTCCTCATTTTATAAATGAAGGATGTGAGGCCCAGAGAAGTCATAGGATTGTAGATTCAGGGCAAGAAGGGACCTCAAAGACTATCTATTCCAACTCCCTCATTTTGAAGTTGAAGAAATTGAGTTGACTGGATGTATCCTGATAGCATAATAAGAGATGATAGCACACTTGCTATCTTGATCTTAAACCTGGTTGAAATTGTCCTCCTTTGAACATTTGCCTGTTCATGTGAACATCAGTGAGGATAGGGCTGAGTTGGAGAATTCCCTACATTCATCACAGAGGACCCCAACCAACATCTACACCTGGCATCTTTTTTACACTTGAGCTAAATTTGCAGGATCATACAAGTACTCCAAGGCTGAACAGTGCCTCTGAGGCTATTTAGTCTGACTACTTACTCTGAGCTATGTCCTGGAGAGCCAAAGACAAAAAAATAAAATACTCCCTTCTCCTAAGGAGTTTCTGTTCTACTTCTCTTAAGAGAAGTTCACCATGCACCATTTCTATGATGTTTAGCAAAACATCTATTGTGAACAGGAGGGCAAAGACAAATTTGGAAAGGAATTAGACTGAAGTACTAGCATGGTTTCTACCCTGCTTCCCTACTATAGATTGTCTATGGTCATGGGGCTCAGAAGGCTTCCTGGGGATACCACCGCTGACTAGTGACAGCCATGAAACTCACTGATTTTTACAGTCAGAATCACTCCCAGGATTTGTTTGGATAGAATAGAATAAAGTTGAGTCACCCCATTAGTCTGAGCCATAAATTCATCTTATCCATGGTTCTTTGTGCTGCTTATAAGGAAATTTAAGGAGAATTAGATTTTTGGGCAAGGACAGAAGAGATGGATAGATTTGTGACAATGAGAAAGAATGTGCTGTTGACCACTATTTGGACTCTGTCATAATCTCAAATTTAGTGAAATGATCATTAATTTCAACTGAATAAGTGGTGGCATGTTTCATGACATCCATATCAGTCCATGGCACTCTTCATCAAGGGAGATCAATCTTAAATTTTAAAATGCACAATTGTGATAAGAGCATTATTAATTGTTTTATAGCTTGTTTTATTTTTGGAAAGGATGCAGTCTTCCTATACATTGCTACCAATGACATTTCACAAATCATAGTGTATTGTGTAACTTTTTTTGCATTTTGTTTTTTGGTTTTTTGAGAACCAAAGTGTTGAGTCATATGTACTCATTTTTTCTTCTTTCTATTCCCAGATGAACACAGTAGGACTTGAAATTTTAGTGACAAGGGATTTGCATTTTCTTTGGCTGCTGGTATAGCTATCTTCTTCCATATTTGGTGAATCCTGTTAGCAAGTCCCTGTAGCTCTTGACTGAAATTCAACCAGCTGCAATCGCCAGTGTCTACTTTACTTACTTTGTTTTCATTCACCTTTATTTTAGAAAACAAGCGGGATATTCTGTTCCTCCTTGATGGCTCAGCCAACCTTGTCGGTCAGTTCCCTGCAGTCCGGGACTTCCTCTACAAGATTATTGATGAGCTGGATGTGAAGCCTGATGGCACTCGGATAGCAGTGGCCCAGTACAGTGACAATGTCAGAATTGAGTCTCGTTTTTCTGAACACCAGAATAAGGGAGAGATCTTGAATGTTGTGAAACGGATGAAGATTAAGACAGGCAAACCCCTCAACATGGGCTATGCCCTGGACTTGGCCCAGAGAGATATTTTTGTGAAGTCAGCTGGAAGTAGAATCGAGGAAGGGGTGCCTCAGTTCCTCGTCCTTCTGGCTGCTGGAAGGTCAACTGATCGTGTGGATGTGCCAGCCCAGAACCTGAGACAAGTTGGCGTTATCCCATTCATTTTCCAAGCCAAGAATGCAGATGCTGCTGAATTAGAAAGAATTGTACCCTCCCCTGCATTTATCTTAACTGTTGAGTCTCTGCCCAAGATTGGAGAGCTTCAGCCACAGATTGTGAATCTCTTAAAAACTGTGCAAAATGGTGGACCACCACAAGGTATGTTTGGCCATTGCTACTTTTCCAGGCTAGTTCTCCAGCATATGGGTCAGTGGGAGATCTGATTGTAACTTAATGGGGAGATTACTGAGGAAGTCAACTAGGGGTTATATAGTGGTGGGATTTCACTTTTTTTTCTACTGAACTATCTCTATGACTGCTTCAGTTTCCCACCTGTTAAATGGGGAAAGAGTACTGGGTTCATAATCAAATCCTGGCTTTGGCATTTAATACCTGTGTGAACTTGGGCAAATTATGTCAATGATCTTGGCTCAGTTTCCTCATTTCTAAAATGAAGAACTTTGAATATATGATCTCTAAGGTCTCTCCCAGCTCTAAATCTGTTGGACTATGCATTGATGCTAGAAGAACAGGGTCCAAATCCTGTCTCTAACATGTACTAGTTATGTGGCCTTGGCTTGGACAAATCACTAAACTTTGTAGGCATCTATTTCCTTGTCTATAGGAGGGGATTGGAGCATAAGAGGTCCCTCCTAGCTCTCACTCTGGGATCTTATAATTTGAAGTCAGAGAAAAGTTGGCTCAAATCTTACCTCTGATAGGTACTTCCTCTGTGGTCTTAAGCAAAATTTATTGATCTATTAATTTATTGATCCAGTTTCCTCATCAGTAAAGTGATGGCCTCTGATGTCTCTAACAGCAATCTGAGGTCTCTGTGGTCCTGTGATCTCTACTCTGCAATGCCATGAAACAACTCTCTAAGAAATATTACTAGAGAATGATGGAACAATTTCCATCCTTCCCCCCCCCCCCCCCCCCCACTTGAGTTTCCCTCAAGAGACCTATGGCAGGTAGTGATAGGAATACTAGGTCATCGGTGAGTCATCTGTTCTGGTTTCTTCCTTTTAGGTCCAGGTGAGAGGAAGGACGTTGTGTTTCTGATCGATGGCTCTGAGGGGGTCAGAAGCGGCTTCTCTTTATTGAAAGAATTTGTTCAGAGGGTGGTAGAGAGCCTGGACGTGGGTCCTGACCGGGTCAGGGTGGCTGTGGTGCAGTACAGTGAGCGAGCCCGACCTGAATTCTACCTGAACTCATACTCGGACCAGCAGGCTGTGGTCAATGCCATCCGCCGGCTCACCCTGCTCGGCGGCTCGTCCCTCAACACGGGTTCGGCCCTGGATTTTGTCATGAGGAACATGCTTGTGGAATCAGCTGGGAGCCGGATTGCCGAAGGTGTCCCCCAATTCTTGATTGTGCTCAGCGCAAGCAGGTCCCGGGATGATATCAGAGGGCCCTCAGTGGTTCTGAAGAGGAGAGGCGCGGTCCCCTTTGGCATTCGGATCGGCCGTGACGATGACACAGAAATGCGCACCATCTCCTACATTCCTGACTTCGCTGTGGTCATCCCCACTTTTCAACAGCTCGGTTCTGTACAGCAGATCATCTCAGAAAAAGTAACTCTGCTCACCCGGGAAGAGCTGGACAAGATAACGCCTGTGCTGACTGTGTCACCACCAGGTAGGTCTCCTATGTATTTAGCTTGGTCGCCTGGATGCAAGTAACTTTTAAGTCATCTTTCTTGTGTAATGTGGGGTGAGATCTGTTCAAACTCAGAGGTGATGTGCCCTGGAGAAGTCTAAAGCTTGCAAGGAAGCAGGAATCCAGGACTTCAGTGAACTTCCAACTCAATTAGACAGTCAGCCAGGCATTTAATAAGCACCTACTATGTGCTGGAATTGTGCTAAGCACTGAGATGACTAAGAAAGGCAAAAGGCACTCCCTACTTTAAGGTGCTTATAAGTCTATTGTGGAAAACAATGAGCAAATAGCCATGTACACACAAGATATATAAATGTGTGCAGGCAGCAATGTTACAGGGTTGTGATTTCCTCAGTGCAGGAAATTCCCTTTAGCAGTGGCAGCTGGTAGGAATCTTCTCTGTAAATTACAATCTTAGAGCAGCATTCCTTAAAGGGTGGTCTGCAGACCCTCCCTGGGTGTTTCCAAAACCTTTTAGCTTTAGTCTGTGAGGTCAAAGCTATTTTCATAATAATACTATGAAATTGCCTATTAAAATACTCCTCCCTTTCCCAACAACATATCTGTGTTAGGACAGATGTTTCTCATATACTTCCATTAACACAACATATAACAGACTGAAATTGAACTGAGTGCTTAGCATTGTGCCTGGTACATAATATAGTAGGTGCTTAATAAATCTTTATTGATTGACTGATCTATTAAGCCAGACATTGGAGATTTGCAAAAATGTAAAAAAGATGCTACTCTTCTTACTAAATATATTTTTGTTTGGGAAAATATAGTTATTTTTCATAAAAATTAATTTATGTTTACACATAATGGATAAATTCTAACTTTAAATTTGTTTCTAATGTTAACCTTGGTGGTGCAGTGGAGAGAGTGCCAGGCCTGAAGTCAGGAAGACTCATCCTTGGGAGTTCAAATCTGGCCTCAGATACATACTAGCTCTGGAACGCTGGGCAAGTCACTTAATCACATTTGTCTCAATTTTCTTATCTGTAAAATGAACTAGAGAAGGAAATGGCAGAACCACTCCAGTATCTCTGCCAAGAAAACTCCAAATGGGATCACAAAGAGTCTGGCATGACTGAAAAACAAATGCAATTTCAAATAAATAAATAAATAAAATGTATCAGTTTTAATTACTAATATGATAAATATTGACAGAACACACATACACAAAAATTCGTTGGGGTCCTCAATAATTTTTAAGAGTATAAAGGAGTCCTGATATGAAAAAAATTGAGAACTGTTGTCTTTAAGAGTCAGAGGTTACATGACTTTCTTGGATCCCAACTCAGCGCTCTTTCCATTGTGCCATGTTGCTTCCCATGAGTCTTTGGGCTTTTGAACTCTTCTCTATCGGGGCTTTTTGCCTCTCCTGGATGCTTGTACTTCAATGTGCATGATATTTCTAAGTGTAAAACAAATGATTCTACCCAGTGGGAAGCTGTGTGGTACCAGATTTTATGCACTGACAGTCCACCGCCAGTCATATTAATTTGTTTGGTTTGGGGTAAAAAAATGAAAGCCTCTTCTCTTTGGCATTTCCTGTGTTCTCATCTCTCTCAGGCTTCACCCTTATGATTTTCAGCATGGAGTCTTTGAGATTTTAGAATGATTAACTTTGATCTCTTGGCTCCTGAAAAGGAAAATGTGACTAATAAATGTCTACAAATGTTGGGGACCATTTCTCATGCTTTTTAGTGTGAGAGGCCGCATTCTGTAACAAATCAATCAATCAATAAACCTTGACTAAGCATCTACTATGTTCCAGGTCCTGGCTAGGGGTTACAAAAAGAGTCAAAAGACAATCTATGTCCTCAAGGAGCTCCCAATCTAAACATACAAACAAATGACACAAACAAGGTATATACAGGATAAGTAGGAAATAATTAACAGAAGGAAGATGTTAGAATTAAGAAGGGCTGAGGAAGGCTTCTTAGAGAAGAAGGAATTTTAGTTGAGGCTAAAAGGAAGACAGAGAAGTCATTGGTCAGAGCAGACAAGGCATTCCAGTAATTGGAGGGCCAGAGAAATTGCCCAGAATTAAAAGATAGAGGGTCTTGTTTGTGGAACCAGCAGGAGGCCAGTGTCCCATGAGAGTTTCTATAGAATGAAAACTTTCCCAAAGTAACAGCCTCCAGACTCATTTATTTCGGGTAATATTTAATTTAGGTTGTGAAATCCAGGAGATAAATCATCTTATTTCTTTGGTAATTCTGGGAGATGCTAAGATTAGTTGTAACTCTAAATAGGGAGAGTAGTGACTTGGACATACACCTCTTTTTGTTTTATGGAGAAGAAAAATAGGCTAGTCTTGGAGCCACAGGCTTCCGATCCCGAACTATGTCACTTGCTTCCTGTGTGATCTTGAACTAGGGACTTAGACCATCTCGGCCCCAGCTTCCTCACCTGTAAATGAAGGCCTTGGGCTAGAAGACCTCCAAAGTCCCTTTCGATTCTACCTCTATGATATGACATTCTGACCCTTACATTTCCCAGGGATCAGCAGCAAGAGGGATGTGGTCTTTCTCATCGATGGCTCCCAAAACACGGTGCAAGAGTTCTCTTATGTTCGTGGCTTGATCGAGAGGCTCGTTGAAGACTTGGATGTAGGCTTTGACACCACCCGAGTGGCCGTGATTCAGTTCAGCGAGGACCCCAGGGTTGAGTTTCTGCTTAACGCCTACACCAGCAAGGATGAAGTTCAGAACGCAGTGCGGAGGCTGCGTCCCAAAGGCGGCCGGCAGATCAATGTGGGTAGCGCCCTGGACTACGTGTCCAAAAACATCTTCCGGAGGCCCCTGGGGAGCCGCATAGAAGAGGGTGTGCCTCAGTTTCTGGTGCTGGTCTCTTCTGGGAGGTCCGATGACGAGGTGGAGGATTCTGCTGTGCAGATTAAACAGGCAGGGGTGGCACCCTTCACCGTAGCCCGGAATGCCGATCCCGAGGAGTTGGTCAAGATTTCTCTGAGTCCCGAGTACGTGTTTTCAGTGAGCACCTTTAGGGAGCTCCCAAGCCTGGAACAGAAGCTTCTGACCCCGATTACCACGCTGACCTCAGAGCAGATACAGAGCCTCCTGACGCGCACCCAGTACCCGCCCCCAGGTGAGTAAATGCTATTTTGGATGAAAACAAGGAGCTAGACGGGACTAGCATGAATGGCAGGGGAAAAAAAATGAGAGAGGTAGTTCAGTACCTCGGAGGCAGCTGACCAGTGTTCAAATCCTTACACCCTTACCCAGGTGTTGGGCAAATCCCTTAATATCCCTTGTGTTTAATTTCCTCATTTGTAAACTGAGTTGCCTAGATTTAGAGATCTTCTGAGGGCCTCTTGCAGTTCTTTGATTGGTAAAAGAAATCTCTACTAAAATATTTTGGTTAATTTTTTAGTCTCAGTTTCCTTATCTGTAAAATAGATTGACATTTACATTTTAGGATTTCTGTGAGGATAAATTGGACTTTTGAGAGACATTCTTTTTGGGAGTGGGGTGGGGAAGAGAATATGCCTTAAGTTCAAAACTTAAGAATAGTCCAGGAGACAAATTGAATCCCCTGGTGTCTCTTGAAGGCAGGACTTCCCTTTTAGAAGGTGGTTGATGTTACAGTCCCCCAAGAGTACCAAGGAGACAGTGTGGCTTAGTGGGGAGGGAGCTGGCCCTGTGGCCAGAAAATTCATTCTTCACATCTTACCTCTGACATATTCTGTCCATGTGCACCAGGCAGCTCCCTAGGAGTACAAATTGCCAATTTGTTTTAGAAGAAGGTATTTCCTCTTGTGGCAGGTCCCAATACCAATGAAATCCCAGATCCAGTCCTTATCTCTGTGCCTAGAATCCCAAGGAAATGAATCCAATATCCAAAGACCATTGGTGAGGCTGGGTGGCCATAGGAGAGAGAAATGCTTATTTTTCTTCTCTCTTCTTCTTTTTCCAGATGTAGAAAACGACGCTGCTGACATCATCTTCCTCATTGACTCCTCCGATGGTGTCAGGCAGGATGGGCTTGCCCACATTCGAGATTTCATTGGCAGCATTGTTCGGAAGCTCAACATTGGCCCCAACAGAGTAAGGATTGGTGTGCTGCAGTTCAGCAATGATGTCTTCCCAGAGTTCTACCTGAAGACCTACAAATCCCAAGCTGCTGTTCTGGATGCCATACGACGCCTGAGGCTCCGTGGGGGCTCCCCACTGAACACTGGCAAGGCTTTGGATTTTGTGGCCAAAAACTTTTTTGTAAAGTCAGCAGGAAGCAGGATAGAAGATGGGGTGCCCCAACATCTTGTCCTGTTTCTTGGAGGAAAGTCTCAAGATGATGTGTCCAGGTCTTCCAGAGTGATAGGCTCAGCAGGCATTGTCAGTGTAGGGGTGGGATCCCGAAATGTTGACAGAGCTGAGCTGCAGACAATCACCAATAATGACAGGTTCATCTTCACTGTCAGAGACTTTAGGGATCTTCGCAACATTGAAAGTCAAGTCATCAATTCATTTGGACCCTCAGGAGTGACTCCGACACCTCCAGGTCCAT
The DNA here is from genome assembly GCA_023548195.1 of Bettongia penicillata ogilbyi. Lineage (NCBI taxonomy): Eukaryota > Metazoa > Chordata > Mammalia > Diprotodontia > Potoroidae > Bettongia > Bettongia penicillata. The sequence goes on along the minus strand of JAJHZJ010000134.1, from coordinate 12,827,519 downwards.
TTCCTCCTTCAACCCCAGGTAAATATGTTATGATCCATGGATACAGATCATGGCATCATTGTTAGTACTGACACTTCTGTAGCAATGTTGTCATTCACTGGCATGTGTATTCTCTAGATTATCCCTAAACTGCCTTCTTGAGGGCAATTTTCTCTCCAAAAGCAGAACCAGGCGGTGCTCAGGTAATGTTCAGTGAGGACATGTTATTAGGGATACAGCAAAGTTGATCTCTTCATTATCGTTCCCTCTGCTGCTGTCCATGCTGAAGATGTGTTAGTAAAGCTGTAGGACCCAGTTTCCCACTGTTCTTTCTCATACCATCTTTCTCCTACAAAGGCTCAATGCCAACGGGGGCTTTGCAGCCCCACACTTCCCTACACACTCACTGACTCACTTCCTCATTTTTTCCATATAAGTACTGAATGTCCTCTCACTTTCTTCAAGTTCCCTTGGTCACTGATGCTTCTGTAATTCCAGATAATAGTAGTTGGCATTTATATAATGTTATATATAATATATATGTAAAATATATAATTTTTAAAGATAAAATCCTTCACATGTATTCTGTCATTTGACAACTACCTTATGGAGTAGATGCCACAATTATCCCTAGTTTACAGATGAGGAGACTGAGGATTAGAGACACTCTGACTTTCTTAGGGTCTGCCAGCTATTAAGTATCTGATATGTAGTAGTGGAAGGAGAATTAAATTTCTAGTTATTGGACCCGAGTTCAACTCCTCAATGCCATATCTGTATGAACTTGAATAAGTCACTTAACCTTTTTATTATTGTTGTTGGAATAAGTGACCTGTATGGTCCTATCCAGATCTAAACCCATGATCTCATGGCTTCAAGTTCAGATCCACTGGAGCTGGCCACATTGCTGAATACTGTGGACTGCTTTCCTAGCCTGACCCAGTCATTCTCACCACTAACTTTCAGGGCACCAGCCTTACTTTTTCACTTTCAAATTACTATTCACTTCCCATCATCAAATGCCAGTTTTGAGGCTACCACTTGACACCCTTAGATAGTCTCTGGGAAATAGAAATCAGTCAATTAATCAATAGATAAGTATTTTTTTTACTAAATTGGCCAGACACTCTGCTGGACATGGGCTATATAATAACAAAGATGAATCTCTTCCCTTGAGGAGTTTCCATTCTCTTGAAGACTAGGAAATATAGTTCCTTCTCCCTTCTTGTGTCCCCATAGCCTCCCTGAAGGCTGAGTTATCCTTGAACTTAACAAAATCTGGGTTCTAATCCTGCCTCTGAAACAGAATTTTTATTAGACCCTGGGCAAGTAACTTAACTGGATAAGCCCTGTAATTTGCAGAATAGGGGCTGATCTGCATTGTGAGGAAGCAGTGTCTTCTTCTGGGAGTTCTCTATCCCAATGAAATCGTAAGTCTAGTCCCAAAACATAATAAAACAAAAACCCAAGTAGAAACAAAACACACTCTCTTTATTATGTAATACAGGAATTACTATTTAATACTGTGGTATATTTTTTTGGGGGGGAGGGCATCGGTCTTTTTTATGATGAGCATATGTATTCTATACCCCATGTTTGCCTTTCAGTGAGTTTTCCTACCATTTTGTATCTTTTTGCTGTGGGCACAGAAATAGACTCATTTTCTGATTTTGATTACCTTAGTGGCAAAGAAAGCTGATATTGTCTTCCTGTTGGATGGCTCCATCAACTTCAGAAGAGATGACTTCCAAGAAGTTCTCCGCTTCGCCTCAGGGATAGTGGACACCATTTATGAAGGTGGAGATTCCATTCAGGTGGGTTTGGTCCAATACAACTCGGACCCCACCGATGAATTCTTCCTCAAGGACTTTTCCACCAAAGAAGAGATCATAGATGCCATTAACAAAATTGTCTACAAAGGTGGGAGGGAAGCCAACACCTTTGTGGGCCTCGACCACCTCAGGAAGAACCACTTTGTGCCTGAGGCTGGCAGTAGGATTGACCAGCGGATCCCCCAGATTGCCTTTGTAATCACTGGAGGGGCCTCAGTGGAAGATACTGAGGAAGCCACACGGGCACTGTCCCAGAAAGGTGTCAAAGTGTTTGCTGTAGGAGTGAAGAACATTGACTTAAGGGAAGTATCAAAGATTGCTTCCAACAGCGCCATAGCTTTCAGAGTGAGCAATGTCCAGGAGCTGTCTGAATTGAGCGAGCAAGTGCTGGAAACTCTGCATGATGCAATGCATGAGACTCTATGTCCCGGCATGACAGACGTCTCCAGAGGTACTGATTATTATGTGCATGAGGTAGTGGGAAAAGCTCTGGAGTCTTCTCAGTTTGGAACTAGGTTCCAATCCCAACTCAGTTCCTTGTATGACTTTTGACAAAACACTTTGCTTGGGTCTTAGTTTTCTGCTCTGTACAAAAGGGGATTGGCCTAGATGCCTTGGAGGTCCCTCCCAGCTCTAGACCTAGGATCCTCCTAATTGTATCCTTTAGAAAGTGGCAAATGAGTTAATCACCCCCATCACCAAAGATGCAAGCAGATTCCTTCCAAAGGTTCTTCACCATGAAGTTTGGTTTTCATTTGTTTTATCTTTACCTCATTTATGTTGGTTAAATACCATGCTGGTATCATGGCTTGACTTTTGTTCTCATGGAGACAGAAGAGTCAATCAATCAACCAGCTTTTATTAAGCATTTACTATGTGCAAGACACTGGGGATGCAAAGTCAAAAAAAATAAAAGCCCTTGCTCTCAAAAAACTTCCTTTGGGAGCAAGACAACATGTATACAATCAATCCATTTCCTTTCCTAAGCACCCTACTATGTGCCCGGCCCTGTGCTAGGCACTGGAAATACAAAGACAAACCCCACCCTTGTCCTCAAGAAGCTTATGTTTTATTGGAAGAGATAACATATGAGAATAAATAGTAGATCCAACTTCTCTTGCCCTTCTGGGCTCTGTTCCTTTCTCTTAATTTTTTAATTTCCCAGACTGCAGAGGTTATTTGTATGTGCTTGCAAGAATGTGTAGCCTTATGAAACCCTCTGCTCAACATTAGGCTGATTTGTCTCATCTGGTTCTGTGTGACCTAAATATAAGTTTGAGACTCAAACCCAAATGATACCATTTAGTTTATAATGAGATGCTGACAGGAACCAATTCTCACTGGCCTCATACAATGTTAGACTTGGTCCTCTGATGACCAATGCTTGCCGTATAGTAATTTTTTTGCCCTAACACAACTTCTGTCCTCCTCCTCTCCCTTTCCTCATACCCTTGAGACACTGATTACAGGAAAACTCCCTTTTATTCCCCCCCTCCCCTTATTTCATTTATGGTTGCAAGTAGTGCAGCATGGAAGACAGAAGGCTACGCTCAGAAACCAGAAGATGTGGGTTCAGACTTCACTGTCTGACTCATACTGGCTCTGTGACCCTGGACAAGTCATTGAACTTTCATGTGCCTGGTGAAGGTTCATCTTGGTTGAAGTTCCCCAGTTGGAAGTTTCCCTTCTGCTAATGAAACCCTAGAACCTTCTTGTCTTTGGACATTTCCCTGATAAAACTGTTGCTTGCCAGAGTCCCTGGGCTTCTTACTGTAGATGAATCTTGCCGTGGGTTTGCTCAGCTTGTCATGTTCCTCTATCCCAGCATGCCACCTGGATGTGATTCTTGGCTTTGATGGCTCCCGAGACCAGAATGTGTTTGTGTCCCAGAGGGGCTTGGAATCCAAAGTGGACGCCGTCCTGAACAGAATCACCCAGCTCCAGCGGATCAGCTGCACCGGCAGCCAGGAACCCACCGTGCGGGTGGCGGCTGTGGCTTACACCCCTTCTGGGCCCGTGGAAGGCTTTGACTTCTCTGAGTACCAGTCTGACCTGTTTGAGAAGTTCCAGACCATGCGGAATCAGCATCCTTACCTTCTGACGGCGGACACATTGAAAGTGTATCAGAATAAATTTAGGAGTTCCCCAGCGGGCAGTGTGAAGGTGAGGCTGGGGCTAGCTTTCCGACCTGTCAGAGATGTCTCTGCATGTTGGGGATGGAGATGAGAGGCAATGTGATGGAGTGAGGAGGGACCTGGATTTGGAGTCAGAGGAACCGACTTCAAGTCCTGACTTTGTCACTACATGTGTGACCATGGCCAAGTCATTTCCCACCTTTGAGAAATGACTTGGTCTCAGTTTTCTTATCTGTAAAGTGAGGAAGATAATAATATCTGTAAGATCACATTCTACCGCAAAGTCCTCTGATATTTTGAGGAGTGAGCCGGAGATTTTTGAAACGTGGTCTCTCTGAAGTCTCTTTGACTTCATAAGAATGTACACGCCTTTGCTACTGTTCAGTTTTTTTCAATTGTGTCTAACTTTTTATGACCCCACTGGGGTTCTTTTTGGCAAAGATACTGGAGTGGTTTGCCATTTCCTTCTTCAGCTCATTTTACAGATGAGGAAAGTGAGGCAAACCAGGTGAAGTGACTTGTCTAGGGTCACATAGCTACTAAGTGTCTGAGGCCAGATTTGAACTCAGGAAGGTGAGTCTTCATGACTCCAGGCATAGCGCTCCATGCACCATGGACCAGCTACTCATACACACCTTGCAGCCCTTTGTTAGTTAGAAACTCATCCCTCGGAGAGATGTTTCCTACACTTTTGCACCTAGAGTTGGAAGGGATCTTGGGCCATCCAGTTCAAACTCTTCATTTTACATATGAAGAAACTGAGGCCAGGAAAGGCAAGTTGAATTGTCCAAGATCGCAGAAGCAGTAAGTGACAGAGATGGGGTTTTACAAGGAGGTTCTCTGAGTGCAACCTTGTTACTGTTGAAAGAGTTTGGGATCTGAACTCCAGGAGTCAGGGTTTGAATCCTGATTTGCCTAGGCAGACCCTGGATCTCTGAAAGAGAAGGCTCCCAAGTACTCTAGTAGGAACCTGAGTGCGAGTGTGACCTGTCTGACTCAGTCATCACTGTATGTTAGGGGGAGGAGAAGAAACTAGTTTCTGCAGTTAAATTAGCCTCATATTCCAATCCATGTGTGTCCTCCCTCCCTCTCTTCTTTAAGAGAGCACTTTTGGTTTCATACATGGACCTTGCAGTCAAGACACATGATCCCTCTCTGTTCTGTGACTCCAGCACTATAACAGATGAGGTGGTTCTGTTTTTTCTTTTTTTTAATGGTCCAACCCAGTGCTCTTCATGTGATGGACATGTTTGTCAGTTGACCTGAAAATTCTAGTGGTTTCATGTGAGGATTGACTTTTCTACATTTTCCTTTTTCCAAGGTGGTTATTCATTTCACTGATGGGGTAGATGGCAGCCTGGCTGAGTTAGAAAAAGCATCTGCTGAACTGCAAGAAGAAGGTAGGTTCAATGATTTGCTCAAAGTGGGTTTGTCTAATTGAGCACAAGGAAGCCTGGACTTGGAGATGTGATCACCATCGTCATGTATCTGAAGGATTGTCTGGCATGAGATACCACTGGTACAAAGGTATGGAGATAGAAGATGGGATGTCATGTGTGGGAAACAGCTAGTAGTCCCATTTGACTGGAATGGAGAGGGCATAAGGGGATGAGGGCTTAGGCATGTTCTGCTTGGCCTCAGAAGGCCAAACTTGGACCAGTCGATGCAAACTGGAGGCAAATAAATGTGGACTTGACCTCAGCTAGGAGAACTGTCCATGAGTAGAATGACTGCCCCTGCTGGGGTCTTTGAGCAGGATTGAGAGTAGGATTCGAGAGCTCAGTTGTACTTTCCTCCTCTGTAAAATTAGGGGATCCCCTGGTTGTTGGACATTTTTGTGGGGGTCCCTTCCATCTTCAAGGTTCTGTGATTTCAGTTAGAGTGTCAGGAGGGAAGAGTCCAGCATCTAGGTTCCTGTCTTCACTCAGACCTTGTCTCGGCATGACTTCTTATGCCTGAGCCACAGCAAACTCTTTCACTAAACATTGCAGTGACACCCTGAAACCTCTTAGGAGTACTTGTCATGTCTATGACATGACACAGGGAGGTGGTGTGGGAAGGGCCCTGACTTGTGAGTCAGAAGACATGGGTTCTAATCTCACCCCTACCACTTATTACCCGTATGACCTTGTGCCAGTCACTGAACCTCCTGAGCCTCAGTTTTCTCATCTGCAAAATAGGAGGGAGAGTGGTCTAGATCTGAAGTCCCTTTAAGCTTTAGGACTATGATCCTATGAACACATTCTATCATTTGTGGCTTGGATAAAGATGCCAAAGCCTCTTAAACATTAGCTCTCATGGGTCTGTTTCCCATTTTCTTCCCACAGGTGTGAAGGCCCTAATCTTTGTTGGCCTTGAACGGGTTGCCAACTATGATAATGTGATGCAGCTGGAATTTGGGCGTGGCTTCACCTATAATCGGCCTTTGACAGTGAACTTGATGGACTTGGACTATGAGCTGGCAGAACAGCTTGTAAGTTTGGAGCAGCTTTACTCAGTGGATGAATTTGGGGGACATAGTGTTTGGTTTGTAAATCTTAGTGATCCACGTTCACAGATTTGGAGGTATTAACGCAGGCAGCTCAGTGGTGGGCTCTCTGCTTGGGCCTTGTTTTGGTACTGGAGCTACTGGTGGATCCCAAAATGGAGCCCTTGGATGAAACGAGAGCCAGAACATGGGGAGTGGGGTGTCTGGAGCTGCGTATGTTGAGCTAGTAGCCCTCTGTCCTCTTTGATGACAGACCCCCTCTTCTGTTCATTATTGATGGATGAAAAAATAGCAAATTAAGATTTGCAAAGCAATTTACGCACATAATCTCATTTGACCAATACTAAGATTCTGGGAAAACAAGATTCTTTTCTTGGCTGGTTATCCAGAAGCAATAGCTAGAAGCCCTGGAGGAAATATTCTAGAAAACAATGAAAGTGTTTTTTTATGGTAAGATGGTAGAGATGAGAGTTCAGAGGAGAAAATGGAGAGTCATTGATTGAGGAGCCACCGACATGCCTAGTAACTCGCGTTTAATTAGTCTGTCATCTCACCCAGAGATGTACCTTAAACAAGAGAAAATAGGTGGGAAGAAAGAAAGAATGCTGGGCTTGGAATCTGAGGTTCTGGGTTCAAATCTCAGCTCTACTACTTACTTTGGGCAAATTTCTTGCCCTCTTCTGTGCTTAAGTTCTCTCACCTGTAAAATGAAAACCTATATGGTTTCTGATGGTCCTTCCAGCTCCCGATTTGTGAACCGCATTGGAAGGTCCTTTAGTGAATACAAATATTGAAAGAGAATGGGAAATCAGACTGATTCTTGCTTTCTAGAGGAGACCGAGAAATTGTTGGATGCTTGGCCAAGCCCTTTGGAGGCTGAGGGTGGCATGACATCTTCCTTCAAGGAGAGTGAGGTTATGGCTTCTAGCCCAGAATAGCAGCTAAAGGTGCTGACGTATCTAAGGCTTGGGTAAGCCTTCTCAATTGGTTACGAAATATTCTTGGTCAAGCCAAACATGATAGAAAGACTCCTGAGGAGTGAGGATAGTGAATTTACAGTAAGGGCAAATGAATAATAGTTATCGTTATATCAATTAATATAATAAAGATAACAATATTGATCATCATCATTATAAATAATTTATGTTGCTTTCTGGGGACTTACAAAGCATTTTCCAGACAACTCATGTGGCAACAGGGCAGATAGGTGGTGCAGTGGGTAGAGCACCAGTGCAGGAGTCAGGAGGACCCGAGTTCAAATCTCACCTCAGACACTTGACACTCACTAGCTGTGTGACCTTGAGCAAGTCACTTAGCCCCAGTTAGCTCATCTTGGGTCATCTCCAGTCATCCTGATGAATATCTGGTCACTGGATTCAGATGCTCTGGAGGAGAAGTGAGGTTGGTGATGTGCACAGCCTTCCCTCACTCAAAACAAAGTCAAATGCAAGTCATGTCATCATTTCTCTGCTGGCATGGTCTTCTTCGGCAATGAAGGATGAACACACACATGTGGCAACAACACGGTGAGGTGGGTGCTGCTATCATGCCCATTTAGAGGATGAAGAAACTGAGAATCTGATAGAGTGACTTGCCTGTGGCCACATGCATAATAAATGACAGATTTGGGATATTTTAGAATGGAAGATTCCTGAGTGCAAGAACTGTTTCCTTTTTGCCTTTGCACTCAAAGCACCTACTACAGTGCCTGGCACAGAGTAAGAAATTAATCAATACTTGTGGAATTGAATTTATTGAGCAGGAAGAGCCCAGGTAGAAAAAAGGAAGGGAGGTGTCAGTACTCAGCTCTAAAACTGACCAGAGAATGAAGTGGTTCCTTTTTAGAGGCTGAGAAATGATTTTACTATTACTTTTTTGGAGGGTGGGGTTTATATTGCCAGTAGGTTGTGTATGTGTGTTCTTCTCTTCCCATCTACTGCTGAGGGCGTCTCTAAGGATCCCTTCTGGGTTTCCAATCTTGACCTGGTTTCTTTGGTCACAGAATAACCATGATTTCCAAATAACCATTACTTCAGTGAAGTGGGATGTCAATGGTATGAGACCTCTCTCCACTGATGCTGGCTGCAGTTCCTGATGATGAAGTAGATCCATTTGAGAGTTGATGGGGAGAGGGGCAGTGTGGTGGGGAGTGAACATCTTAGAGTGGCCAACTTGATGATGAGAATCACAGTGTTTAGTAGATTTGTCCTTGAATGATGGACAACCCTTTCATGGGCCCAGATTGGCCAAGGCTGCTGCACTCTGCTGCCAGAGACTCTGAAGAAACAGGCTCACCTCATCACCACCACGAGGCAGCTGGCAAAGGCAGTTAGAGGGATTCCAAATCATGTGACATGGAAAAACCAAGGAGAGCAGGAATTCCATGCCTGGAAACACTATTGGCCGTTAGTAGTTCATTGGTATAAATATCAGGGAAAGAAGAAAACCTTAATAATGTCACTTCAGTGGCTGGCCAAAGGAGAGTTCTATCTTTCTATCAAGTCATGTCAGAATGATGATTATGACATGGTGAGTATGATTATAAACACTTGAGCAATATAGTCCATAGAAAATAAAATTTAAAAGCCAATAAATGGGAAAGGTAGGATTTGAACAGAGGTTCTCAAATCCTAAATCTGGCATTCTCCATGGTCTCACAGTGTTTGACATTTCTGAATATTAGGAAGAAGTCATATTTTGAAGTTGATTCTATAAGGGATCTCATCAGACCAGCACATCTATATTACTTTAAGTATACTGACTAAAGCATTTTAAATTTTAGTTTTTCAAATAGTCAATCCCTCCTTGTCTCCCTCCCTTCCTCCTTTCCTTCCTTCCTTCCTTCCTTCCTTCCTTCCTTCCTTCCTTCCTTCCTTCCTTCCTTCCTTCCTTCCTTCCTTCCTTCCTTCCTTCCTTCCTCCCTTCCTCCCTCCCTCCCTCCCTCCTTTCCTTCCTTCCTTCCTTCCTTCCTTCCTTCCTTCCTTCCTTCCTTCCTTCCTTCCTTCCTTCCTTCCATGTAGTCCTATAACTCAGTGTCTACTTGAGAAATGACTTATGAGTTCATGTAATTGTATAGTGTTGAAGGTGATTATAGTGATGTATCAGTAGGAAGAGTTACTCCCCAGAATCCCATCTGTCCCTGGACAAAATGAACTTGAGTCATTCAAACTGGCTTAAGTGGCCGCTATACTACAGGTGCCTCTCCATCTGGCCCAGGCATATGCAGTATTAGTATTTCTCCAGCTTCACTTGAGAGTTCCTTTCCCCTTTGGAGGCATGTGGGGCAAGCATACAGGGTGGTGTGGCAGATCATTCATATTCTCCATTTTGTTGTGGGTTCTCTTTCACCATTCTCTTTCATTTCCCCAGGATAGCATTGCTGAGAGAGCATGCTGTGGTGTTCCCTGCAAATGTTCCGGGCAAAGAGGAGACCGAGGACCTCTGGGAAGTGTTGGGCCAAAGGTAGTATTTAGCCTTTATTCATAAAACTGAAATCAAATTCCAGGAAAATTGCATCAGCATATTTGAGCAGGAATTTTTCTTATCATTTACCATGGGGTTAAGGAGGAGTGAGGAAACCGTGTTCCCATTTCCCAATAGATGACACTGAAATATAGCTAAAGTTCAATTGACTAACGGTCTTGGATGGAGATTGGATGGGACCACAAATCTCTCCAAGCTGCCTTTTCTTGAATATGCTGATTCTTTCCCCTAACAGCAAATAGAAAACATGTTTTGCTTACTATCCTCCCTTATCTAAACACAAACACTGACTGATGTCTTATGTCCCGTTCATTGTACTATTAATGGATTCTGGCTTATTTTTCCCCTCCCTAAGACTAGCTCCTGAGCATCAGAATATTCGGCATGGGGAATTTGGTGAAAGTATTAGTAGCATCAGTACCAGAAAGAGCAAGTCTGATCCATCAATGCCTAGAAAAATGGACCCGCATGTTGGAAGGAAACATGAAGTCCTTCCCATAGAATTAACGATATTCCCTGAAATTCAGGAGCATCATGGGGAATTGGAATAAAGAGTGAAAGCTTTGATGGACTAGGATTCCGTGAGTGAACAAATTGCTTTGTTTTTTAGGGTATGCCCGGAGAAGATGGCTATCGAGGTTACCCTGGGGATGAAGGTGGACCAGTAAGTAACATGGTTTTTGTCTAACAATCCTTCTTTCCGTCTTGTCCCCTCTCTAGCATATTATGGTCTAGGACTGAGAAATTTTATATATATATATATATATATATATATATATATATATATATATATATATATATATATATATATATGTATGTATGTATATGTGTGTATGTATATGTATTTATATATGTGTGTGTGTATATATATACATATATATATTATCAAGCCTAGACAATTTTTCCTTTCTAAAAATGTGTGCTTTTCTTGTAATTCCTAGGAGGTTCCCCCACTCTCATCTTGGCATTGTTGCTCAGACCACAGCAGCTTATGTAAAACACAGCATTCTGATGTCCTTCATTCATATCCACTTTGTATGACATTTCCAAGATAAGACACTCTTGACCAGTAAATGGGCACAGGACCTTGGTGAAATTCTTGACCCAGTGAAATAGACTTTCTAACTGAGAATAGATTGTCAGTTCCTGGAGGACAGAGACTGTGACTTTTCATCCCTGGGTTCCTAACGGACCCAGAGCATTGCACACATCTTCGCACAGTGCATTTATTATTAGTATTTAAATGATTTAAAAGCAGCCAATTAGTGAATTCATATATTAGGTGCTTAATGATCATTTGTTGAATTGAGCTATATTGTATTGACTGTGAAGATTATCATCAGACAAATCATTGCTTGGTGACATGATAGCAATAATGATAGCTATTATTATGATGTTAATAATAGCCTTACATACTGTTTTAAGGTCAGTTGTGAAGCATTTTGAAAGCGTATCTCATTTGATGTTACCTGTGGGCCCTGGGCCATGTGTTCCAATGGAGCAGCTTAAGTCTTGAATTGTCACTAAATATTTCTTTTGGGTTCACATCTCTACCCAGAGCTGAGAGTCTGTGGTTCATGTTTAGGTGTCTACCGAAAAGGAAAAGAGTCTTCAGCTGCTGTGCAAGCATTTGGGCTAACAAATCACAGAACGTAGGTCAGATTTTAATTTGACCAAAAAAAGAATGCAAAAGACTCCAATCCAACTCCATAAGCAATCACAAATAAATAAGAAAGACAGTCTAACCAACACATATTTCTTCTCTTTCCAAAGGGAGAACGTGGACCTCCCGGTGTCAATGGTACTCAAGGTTTTCAAGGATGTCCTGGCCAGAGGGGAACAAAGGTGTGTTGATGATGAACAATTGGGTCAAGTTTGAGTAATGTATGAAATATTACAGCCCAGAAAATGATTTTACCTGCATATGTGGGAGGGAGAATATATTTGTTTATTGGGATTTAGGGTGAGGAAAAATTCATTTCTGTAAGGAAGAAGGCAGATTTGAGGTTTTCTGTGAATTATTTAAATGAGCTAGTCCCTCTTTGGAGTAGTTATATTTTAAATCTGGTACAGGACTGACCCAAAAGGAAGACTTTGCAGTTTTAAAATACTGTAACCTTGAAGTCAGTATTTTGTATTTTATTTTTCATTACTCACATTTACCACCACCACCACCACCACCACCACCACCACCACCACCACCATTATCATTGCTAGCACATAGATAGCACTTTTAATTTTATAGAACACTTTACATGTTCAATAATTCTCATGTCATGAATGGGAAAATGGAGACTATGATTTGCCAGTTAGACAGCCAGTAAGCACCAGAGCCAGTACCTGAGCCCATGTGGTCAGAGTCCAAGACTGATTGGTGGTCTTTCCACTAACCCACTCAAGGTATCCTTTGGCTAGTTTCCATCACTGCCCATGGGTCACTCATCATTCTGTATATATGGAAAATCGCCTGTGTTGGAGGATCACTAATTGTATTTGTTTTATTTTTAGGGTTCCCGTGGATTCCCAGGAGAAAAGGTATTTAAATATTTTTTAAAATTATTGTTATTTTCCAATTTTTTAAATGAATGGGTTTGTTTACCTATCTATATATTAATTCTCCTTTGTGTTTTCTTTCCTAGGGTGAATTGGGAGAGATAGGTCTGGACGGACTAAATGGAGAAGAAGTAAGATATTTTAAAACTATTTGCACTTTAAAATAATAAAAAAATCTCTCTGATTTCCCGAATCCTTGGTGACACTTCTTTGATCAAGGCTGCAGAAGTGAGTCCCCTTATGACATTTTGCAAAACTCATTTTTCAGGGAGACAAAGGATTGCCAGGTTCTTCTGGAGAGAGGGGCACTGCTGGCAGACGGGTAGGTCATATTTTCTTTGCTGTTGTTAAATGGATAAATACAGTAGTGTTTCTTGCAAGGAATTTTTATTTGACCTTTAATGAAAGGGATGTATGGCCAGCAGAAGAGCCAGAGCTATTCTCTCGTTGGACAGAGAGCTGTTTTCAGGTATCTGAAGGATTGACATGTGGAGAAGGGATTAACTCTGGGCCCCTTGGTCCCCAAGAGCACAGCCAGGTTGTGTTGAATTCTCTAACAACAAAGGTGCCTAGTTGTGGTCCAGGGAGCACAACCAGGCACCTTGGGTGGAAGCTACAAAAACGCATATCTAGGCTTGATGTAAAAAAACTTTCCTGATGATTGGAGCTGTCCAAATGTGAAATGGGCTAACCTCAGGGTCAGGCCCAAAGGGGAGGGTTCCCCTTTGCTGGAAGCCTTTCCAGAAAAGATTGAATGACCACTTGATGGGGAAGCAGTTTTTGGTCAGGTCCATGTTGGGATAGATGGCATCACTGGTCCCATGCAGTTCTAGTAATCTGAGATTCTATTTGCATAACTGGGATTGTCTCTCTGAATAGCTGAATATCATTGCCATTTCTGAGCTGAATCTCATCATGTTAAGGGTGGGGAATTGTTTTGGAAACATTTATGAGCTTTATTGTCTTTTTGTGTTTTTATCTTAGGGAGACAGAGGTGTGAAAGGAGAGAAAGGAGAGAGAGGAGACGTGGGAATTCGCGGCGATCCGGTAAAGAGAATTCCATGTTAAATTGTTCATGAGGAAGGGAAAAAGGGAATAAAATTTATTAAATACCTATTATGTTCCAGGCACTGAGCTAAGAACTTTGCAGATATTTTCTCATTTGATTATTTGTTCAGTGTCAAATTTAGGACCATGGGTTAGAAGAAAGACTAGGAAGGACATGGAGTCATGCTTCAGTTGAAACATCAGGAGATGTGTGACTAAAATGATCCATGCTGTCCCTTTCCAGAAGCTTGCCTTTGCAGCTCTCACCATAGAGAAGTCTGTTTTGTTCCTTGCTTGCTTGTAGAGCCTTGGCACTGTAGGCAAGTGCTTCTTGGGAATGTTATCCTTGCTCTCCACTGGTCTCTTTTCTCATGTGGCATTTTAACTCAACAACGAAATTGCCATTTCTGAACCAGATTATTTCCATTTTAGACTGACTTACTGCCTCCCATTGTGCTGACCCTGGAGAGGGATTCAATACTGCAAGGATAGAGTCTATGCCCCTCCTGTAGCATTTTCCTCCTCAGGAGAAAAACCCTGCTGTCCCCAGTCTGTGAATGACTCTGGGCAGTCTGGTGCCACAGGCTGCTGGGTGAGCCCAGAATAAGTCTGATGCCATGAGTTGGGTCAACCATTGTGGAATTGGGATGATCTGAAAATTACATTCTCCCTCCAAGGAGTCACATCTGTCCACCCTTTAAAGTTTTCACCCCTGTTCCTTCATTCACCAATCCGACATTGGGCATGTGGTCCAACTGTTAGTCAGATAGGTTAATTTGAGTATTGTCAATCCCACATTTTCGTGTTTTTTTTTTGTTGATTTCAGGGTGAAATAGGACTGGACAGTCAACAGCGAGGACCCAGAGGAGAAAAGGGTGAAATCGGCCCAATGGTAAAGTGTTATTTGATTATTCACTATTAAAAACCAAGCAACTGAACTAGGCAGCTACAGCGGAAAGAGGAAGTGATGCTTTCCTTAAACCTGATAAAGGCCAGCCCAGTAGAGGGTCTGTCTTGGGTTTCAGTCACTTCCACAGTGACATGTGAGTCAAAGAAAACCCTTGTTTATCCTGAGTGATGAGATTCTCATCTTAACGAATAGATCTTGGTGAAATCCGTTTATGTCAACATACATGTGAAGTGGGATGTGGGGGAATTTACATATTTAGTATACATATTTGCAGACCCATTTCATGTAGTTTTCTAAGAAACTTACTTTTCTTCTGCTCATGAGAGTCTCATCTCTGTCTTTTCTTTGCTCTAGGGAATGCCTGGACTTGATGGGAGCCCAGGTGGTCCTGGAGTAATTGGGAAGGATGTGAGTATATCTCATTTCTTTGCCCAATAATGGACGTGCCCATTGATGGACATCTGGTGCAAAGCCACTGGACACCTCTCTGCTCTTGGCAGGAAGTGAATTCCTGGAACTCTGTTTCACCGAAACTTTCCTTCTCATAGTTTTGCTGCTCTCAAGTTCATTTGGGATGCTTATCTCAAGAACTCTTTGCAGTGAAAGGCAGTGTGGTGTAGTCAGTCTTAGAGTTAGGAAGACCTCAATATTCAATTCCTATCTCTGACGTATACTTGCTGTGTGTGATCCTGGGTAAATTTTTTAAATTCTCAGCCCCTGAGGCAGCTCCTAAATTGTAAGATCAGATGCTGGAGATCGTTAAAGACTCACAGAATCTAGGAAACTCCCAAGAATGGGGACAATGATTGGGAGCACACATGGGAGAGTAGCGTTGGTGAATCATGTCATGCTTGGTCTTCTTAGAGGCTAGAAAATAAGGAAGTAAGAGAGAGTCTACTTCTAGAAGGTCATTGCCTGGAGGAGAGATCTAAAAAGAGAGATGTAAAAAGCACTGTAGTCTCTAAGATTGCTCCCAGTTCACATGAAGGCTGGTCCTAAAACAGAGTGGCAAGGAAAGTGGCTAGGAGAATGGTCAGTCCCTAATCTCCAGCATCTCATACTATCTCAAGTGAGGCTGTGTAGTGTAAATTACTGGAGATGAGGAAATTTATGTGAGAGCCTCATTCTGCCTACATCAAACGACATACCAACGTTACTCAATTTGCTTTTTTGTCTCTGAACTCATAAGTAAGGAAATAATCGTGAAAAGCAGCATTTTAAAAGCCCTCAGCAGAGGCTCATTAATTTTAAATAGTCATCTGGAGCGATGGTCAAAGGCAAGAGGTTCTTGGAGGTGGATACACTGTGCAACTGGCATTGACTTTTTGAAAAAACCCAGTACATGAATGAGGTCAAACATACCTCCCATGGAAATAGCTTAAAAATATCAGTGGCCCCTAATTCACTGAAGGTCAATGAGTGTTTTAGAAATGCCATGTATAAGGAAGCTAGGACAAGAGACTTTGTGACTGTAGTGGGGAGGGAGATACCCATACTTGTCCTGGCACTGACTGTGAAAAGGAGAAGGTCCTTCTTTCTCCTTCTTTCTTTTCTGAGTTTTTCGAAATCATGGCTCAGCGGCTTGGAGAAAAGATCCCCTTCCACCCCTTGAGGGACTCAAACAAATGATTAGGCTAGGACAGTAGTGAGAGAAAATTATTGGCCATCTGTAGCCCAGTGCCATGTTGGGGCTTCACATGTTGGGGCTTCACATCAGAAAAAAACTTCCTGCCAATTAGAGATGTCCCATGAAAGGGTAGGGTTTTCCTAGAAATCTTCAAGCAGAGGCTGCAGGACTATTTGTAAGAACACTACAGTGAAGCTTCCTTAATGTATGCGTAGAATGAAGTCCCTTCCAACTTTCACAGTTTGTGAAAACCATAACTAGGGTAAAAGCCCTGGAGTTTTGTATAAGAGCAGCGGAACTGAAAAGGGCAAAATGATTCCAAGAGACTGGGCAATTTGTAAATCTGTTATGTTTATATTTCGTTAGTGCTTTCCCTGATGGTCACGTAGGAATTAATTAGAACTAATTAGGTTACCTCTGAGCTTGACTTTGTCCTGCTCCTTCCAGAAGCAGCCTCACTTTGTCCTGCCTCCCCCCACCATGGGGGGCTCAGACTTATTCCTCCAGTGCTCTATTTGAGGGCACATTTTGACCCAAAATCGCTGGTTTTAGCTCTGATGCACAGCCATTCACAGTGCCCCTGAGGGGTCATGCACACCTGAGGCAGGCAGACTGGTGAAGTGGGACCCTGAGCAGAGTAGCTCTATTAAAAGATTCCCCACCTTGCTATGTATGCCCCACCACTGAGCAGCTACTGCCATATTACCTGAAAATCTAAAGGGGAGAATGAGGATGCCCAAAGACTGGATGCAGTCTGGTCGAATAAATGGAGCACATTGTGGCAGAATGGGCAGATGGAGGACAGGGTTTAGCATCAAGAAGACCTGGGTTCAAATCCCACCTCAGACTCTTGCTGACCATGTGACTCTAGTCACATCACTTCACTTCTCTCAGACTCAGTTTCCTCATCTGTAGAAAGGGGATAATAACAGCAGTGCCCTTACTGAGTTGTTGCAATGATCACATGAGATCATGGACATGAAGCTTTTGGTGAATCTCAAAGTGCTAACTACATGTGGGCTCTTATGACTCCAGCTGCTCATGCTTTATGAGAAGGGGCAGAGGATCTGCATGACCCTCCTTTGGGCAGTTGTGTTGCTCCTTTTCCTGTAGGGGAGAAACACTCTACCCAGAAATGACAGGGCATGGAAGGCTTAGAGAATCCCATCCTTTGCTTTCTCACTCTTGGTGTGTCTGTGGAACCTGGTCACAATGGCAGGGAGGAGGCTTATTGCTACCCATCATGGTAGGTCCTCCGTACAAAGAGCTTCCATTCCTTGGGACCAGGGGTCTTCTGCATAGCACCAGACTAAAGTTTGGCCAGAGCACAATGAATGAGCCTCTGTTGGGTTTGCTTTCAGTTCTCAAAGCCTCCTTTTCCTCTTTCCCTTTGTTGTGCAGGTGTTACCTTTGGCTCAGAGGTTGGGGCAGTGGGGACCCCTGTTTGAAATTAGGCTTACATCATGCTTGCTACCCACTGTGAAAGAGCTGGGGTGGTGGAGAGGGAGGGAGGAGGGAAGTGCTCATAGTTCCTAGGCTTTGCGTTGGAAAGGAGGGGGAGAAGATGGAGTGGAGACCAAGGAATTGTTTAACTTGGCAGGCTCGAGAGCCTCCTAAAGACTTTAATTGGCAGCAATTCGAAGTAGACGAGGGGCTCTGCTCCAGAAGGGGTCACATGGCAGAGAAACAGAAAGTCCTCAGTCAGGCTGCAGTGCCTGGCCCAGGGCTGTCCCAGACACATGAGAAAGATTTTTTGAATAACAGTTAATAATATTAATATTATCTAGCACTTATAAAGCACTCTAAGTTTTATATGTGTTATCTCGTTCTATCCTTGCAACAAGCCTATAAGAGGTGCTGTGATTATCCTTATTTTACAGAGAGGAAAATTAAGACAGAGAGGTGATGTGATTTTTTAATATTTATTTAAGGTTTAAAAAGCCTCTATTATCTCATGAATGAATAAATGATGAAGGACTTAGAAGAGGTTGTTTTCCCTGCTAATTCCCTGGTGGTTTCTTATTCACACAGGGTGGCCCTGGGCGTAGAGGCCCCCCAGGAGTGAAGGTAAGTGTTTTTTCTTTGATTCCCTCATTTCCCACAGGTACCCATTAATATGAAGGGTATTCACTGTCTCCATGTGCCTTGCCCCCTCCTACCACTTCTTAAGAGGTTGGGAAAAGAGCCCTGGGTCTGAGTTCAAGTGTTGGTACCTTTTGTCATGAGACGTTTCTGAGATTTGTTATGACGGGTGGTCCTCAAGGTAGAACATGGGAAGGACATATTTGGAAATGCAAGTGATATAAAAGCCAAAGTTTAAAAGTCAAGGTGGTAGCTGGTCCTACTCTGAATCAAAGTAGAGAGGACACTCATGGACAAAGAAATCAGATGAGAACTGAATTGTTTAAAGGTTGCTTCCATCTCTAAATCTATGATGTTCTTCATGATCTGGTACTTTGTTGATGTATTTTAACCATTGGTTTACAACTGATCCCCATTAAGATTTCCCCAGAGGGCCTCCTCTTGGAGGCTAAGCCAGGGTGGAAATGTTTACATTTGGACCAGGGATGGACTATTTGTCTGTGACCCAAGGAATGGCCTTTTTAGTTTGGAGAAGTCCCTCAGCAGCAGGTTGGCCACAGGGGGGTGCCTTTTTTGACCAGTCTCTCTAGGAAGGCTTCTATAAAGTCCTCTTGGAGGCATAAGGCTCTGTAGGAGAGAAGCATGCAGCCTAGACTCTGCCAAGCACGGAAAGCTTGAAGAATCTCCGTCCCAGAACTTGGGTGTGTCAGTAGGACCTGGGCATGATGGCAGAGAAGAAAAGTGGGAAATGACAGGGCTTGAATTTCAGTTTAGTCAGACTGCTCATATTTGACCTCTATTGTCTCTTGTTTTCAAGGGTAACAAAGGCAACCCAGGTCAAGTGGGAATTTCAGGAGAGCCAGGAGCGAGAGGGCCACAGGTGAGTCAATGCCGAGGAGCTCTGAGTTTCCTTTCTGGGGGACAAGCTGCTCTGTAATTTGTTGATTAGACTTTCTAAATGAATGGCTGAATATTCTTGTAATGGGTTAACAGCTAAGACTGGACACTTTTGCTGAAATTTTTGTCCCCTTCTTGGTCTCAGGTAAGTGACCATACCCAGTGTGGCTTAGTGTCAAGAGCACTAGATATGGAATTGAACCCAGAAGAGAGCTGGGTGGAAACCTTGCCTTGGCTACATAACTAGCTGAGTGACCTTGGGCAAGTCAGTCCTCTGTCTGAGCCTCAGTTTGCTCACCTGTCACATTAGGGGTTGGGCTAGATAGCCCCTGGGGCCCCCTCCAGCTCTAAAGCTATGAGGCCATCATCCTCTATAGGACCTAGGGAAGTGACTCCCCTCTCTCAGCTTTAGTTTCTCAATTTGTAAAATTGCTAATTTCACTGAATTCTTGTGACTAAAGTACTGTGTAAGCCTTGAGGTCCATCCAGACCATGAGTTCTTGTTGCCTTGACTGTTTTGGGCTGTCAGTAGGACTAGGCGCATATAGCCCCTCCCCAGGATCTTTCCTGAAGGCTCATGCTGTTCTCCTCTGTCCACAGGGTCCATCTGGCCCAACAGGACCTCCTGGCTTGATAGGTGAACAAGGCATTTCCGGACCAAGGGTAAATATTCCTTCTCTTCCCCTCCTCCCCTGCCCTCCCCTCCCTCTTTCTCCAGCTTTACTGTCTCTCTCTTCTCTCTTTTTACTTTTCTTCTTTCTCTTCTCTCCTGTTTTGCTCCCTCTCCCCTGTGGGTGGGGAGAGGGGAGGAGGATGTAAAAGCAGCATATAAGCATCTAGCCTTCCATTTATGGGGGTCGATGCTGAAGTCCCATCTCAAAAATTCCTTCTTTTGTTGCTTCAGTAATCTGATACACACTGTGAGAGGGAGTCCCCCATGACTAACAAATTCTGAATAAATACTTGTTATTATATAAATGGAATAGAATTCTGGAGGTGAAAGCAGACATGAAAGAGGCAGTGTAGTGTGACAGAAAGATCACTGGAGTCAGAAGACCTGAGTTCAAATCCAGCCTCTGAACTTTACTACCTGTATGACCTTGGGCAAGTCACTTCACCTCTATGGGCCTCAGTTTCCCTGATATGTAAAATCAGGAGGTTGGGCTAGATGCCCCTGAAATCCCAATCCAGTCCTAAAACACCAATTATAAAAACCTACTGAAAAATATTGATTTGGGAGAACTTTCCCCAGACAGAGATGGACAGCTTCTAGTTTAGAGTGTCTGTATGAAGCATTTCACATCTTTAGATTAAATCCATCCCATCTAGATGGGGCAGGGTCTCGATTCAGCTCTGCATCTCTCTTGGGGGCACCTGGATGCTGCGTGCTATATGTAGTAGATGCTCAATATGTACATAATCATCAGTCACTGCCTTCAAGGAACACACAGTCCAGTGGAGCAGGTGCCATGCCCAAATCAGCTACATAAAGGCAGGATGTGCTATGTGTCAATGGCCCAAAGAAAGCAGGAGGGAATGTGGAAAGGGAAGAGATGGTATCATTCACTCACAAATACCTGCTGTGCACAGGGCACTAGACTTGGTGGGGATGATGTAAAGCCTGGTAAAGGAGGTAGCATTACGATTGAGAACAAGTGGGATAAATTGGGGGATTTTTGTGAATGTCTATAGTTACACTTGGTCTAATTTGCATGATGCTGCAGTGACCAATCCTTACTCTTTTTCCTCTAGGGAGGTGGTGGAACTCCTGGAGTTCCTGGAGATCGTGGCCGACCTGGTCCCTTGGGAGCCAAGGTACGTCCTAAGAGACCCAAAGTCCCTTTGAGGGGGACTGACTCCTAGATGAAAACTCAGGCTTCTAAGACCCTTATCTGTTAGTCTTTCTGACTCCCAGACTACCTGAGGTAGCTTAGAATAGACTACTGGTCACTCTTTGGCCTTTCAGAGACACCCTCTCAGGCCAGAGAGCCATGGCAATTAATTCCTAAAGGAAGCACAAGGCAGTGAGCTCTCCTTTCTACTGCCTGATCTCCCCTTAAGCTATAGATTAGTGGACACACTCCTGATTTTCCAGTACAGTGATAAATCAAGTTCTGTTTCACTTTTCCTTCTCTGAGTCTCACTCTTCTCATCTGTAAGATGGGGTTAGAAAGTCCCTTAGAAAGAAGCCTGTTTGGAGAAACAAACAAGCTGGTTTTGTAGCTATGTGACTCTGGGTAAATGACTTCATCTCTCTGGGCCTCAGTTTGGGGGTGGTCTACATGGCCTTTAACGTCCCTTCTCTAATCCCTAAGGTTCCTTGGAATCCAAGATTCTAGTAACTCTCTAGGTCTTGTTCTACATGCCTGGAAAATGCATGGATTGGTTAGTCCCTGCCAAATCCACATCTATGAGCTATGATCTTATGGGGGCAGCTCAGTGGCTCATGGATAGAGCACTGGACCTGGGGTCAGGAAGAGCTGAGTCCAAGTCTCGCCTCAGACACTTACTAACTGTGTGACCCTGGACAAGTCACTTAATCTCTGTTTGCCTCAATCTTCTGCTGAAGAAAATGGCAAACCACTCCAGTATCTTTGCTGAGAAAAACCCATGGACGTATTGGTGTCCACAGGGTCACAAAGTGTTGAACATGACTGAACAACTGAACAATGATCCTTGATCAAATTCTTATGCCATCCAACTCAAAAGATCATAGCGCTAGAACTTGGAGGAACTCAGAGGCTATTTAGTCCAATTGTCTGAGTTTTACAGATGAGGAAACTGAGATGGAAGGAGGGTCATTGACTTGCCCACCTCAGTGGGATGTGAGGAGGGAGGCGCTGGGTAAACTTTAAAGTCCACTTATAGACCTATGAGCTGCCGTTGTTAATTCTGCATCTCCAGCGTTTCCACAGATCGATCCTATGAGAGATTCCTTCTATCTCATCCTCCCTTTGTTCTACCACTGGTAGGGTCAGAGAAGGGATAACTGCAAGCTTTCTTGGATGGTTTCCAGAAGTCCTTATCAAGGTGTGGTGATTTCTTAAATCATGGATTCAGAGAAACAAATAATAAAAACAAGAGTCCTGAAGCCTGCAAATAGCTTTCCTTAACTGCTTTTGGAGATATAATCTATGGTGATGTAATTTGAAGCTTCTACAGAAATCCAGTTCAGTTCAGTTCAATTTAATTCACTTCAGTCCCTTTTAACCCAACTCAATTCCAGCTCAAATCAGCTCCACTTATTTAGGATCAAACAGAGGCTTCTATGTACAATGTGAAAGTAGGAATGATGTTTTCTAAAATAATATCTTTCCTTAGGGTGAGCCTGGTGAGATTGGTCCAAAAGGAGGTAATGGACCACGTGGACCTAGGGGAGAGATGGTAAGTTTGAGATCAACTTGGTTCCCAAAACCTTGCATGCTTTCCCTCTGGAGCCATGACTCATAAGAACAAAGATGGGTCATACCCTCAGGAGGACTTTTCTGAGCTGACACTGTATCCTGAGGGAAGAATAGAAGTGAATTCCTGTCTAGACTTCATCTATCTCCTTCATATCCATTTGAAATTATCAAGCTTAAGAGCTCATGGCTAAAATGCCTGTTTGAATAGGGTTGTTTAGTGATAGTGTTAATTAACTGAGTCTTGAAACTTAGTGTCAGAATAGCAGTCCCAGATATCAAACACAAGAGTCTTCAAGGTATTGGCTAGTCTTCTCAGAGGGCAGTATAGTGGAGTGGATAAGGATTATAAATTTGGAGTTCATTCTGGCTATACTCATATTAACATAGGGACAGCTGTGGAAGGGATAGATTTTAAGAAAAATCCAGACCCTGAGATCAGAGCATATGATGGTCCCCAATCATAGCAAGAAATCACAGATCTTTCCTGCAGTTCTATATGGACTATAAAATGCCAGCTCAGTTTCTTCCATTTGGTGATTTCCAAAGCCTCTTTTCTAGCTCTAAGCACCCAGTAATTTTTTGTGCCTAGGACTTCTAGTGTACAGTGTGTGATCCTAAAGGGGGAGGTAGGTGGTGCAGTGGATAGAGCACCAGTGCAGGAGTCAGGAGGACCTGAGTTCAATCTCACCTCAGACACTTGACACTCACTAGCTTTGTGACCTTGGGCAAGTCACTTAACCCTAATTGCTTCATCTTGGGTCATCTCCAGTCATCCTGACTGAATTCAAATGGCTTTGGAGGAGAAGTGAGGCTGGTGACCTGCACAATCCTCCTTCACTTAAAAAAAAAAAAAACTAAGTCAAGTGCAAGTCATGTCATCGTTTCTCTGATGGCATGGTCTTCTTCGGCAGCGAAGGACAAACACACTAGTTTGATCCTATGACCAATTGTGATGTTTGCAAAGGAGTGCAACTCAGTCTGATAGAAGAAAGAACTTTTTTACATTTAGAGCTCTCCAGTAATAGAAAAGGTTGCTTAAAATAATGAGCTTCCTGGCACTGGAAGCATTTAAGTCAAGGTTAGGATGATCACCTGTCAAAAGTGTTATAGAGATGACTAGAATACATAACCTCAAAGATATTTTCCTATTCAAAGATTCTAGGATTTTCTAATCCTACTTTTGAATGGTTTCACAACCAGTCTCTCTTGTACCTTTATCATACAAATCAATAAGCATTTATTAAGTACCTACAATGTGCCAGATATTTCTTAAGTACCTACTTTGTGATGGGCACTGTTTTAAGTGCTGCAGATATAAAGAAGGGTAAAAGACAGTTCCTGCCTTATTCCCCTTTATTCACTATGAGTGGCATAAGCCAGATGTTGAGTGGG